>CM039673.1:197007214-197732573 GCA_022496015.1 Hordeum marinum | reverse complement strand
TAAACAGATTCATTGGATTTTTCTGATCATTTTTCATATATGAATTATTTTCATCTGAGTTATAGATTATTTTCTATGATTTTTAGAAGTTTTAAATATTTTTGAAAATACTAAATCATTTACTGATTTTTTCAATCCAGAAATAGATACTGCGTGACCATGACGTCAACATTACGTTAGCACTCAACAGAGCCTTCCGGGGTCAAATCTGACTAGGGGGGCCCACTGGTCAGTGACCCATTAGGAAAAACAGGGGTTATTATTTTTCTAACTAAATCATTCTATCTAATTAAACTTGTGGGACCCTCTGTCAGTGTCTTAGATTAAGCTAACAGGTTAATTTAGCATTTGTTTAACACTAACTAATTTTGTTAGTTGTCGGGCCCACATGTTAGTGATACATTAAGCTAACAGTATTATCAATACTAATTCTCTAATTAACCTGAAACTAAAACAGGGCCGGGGCCCGCCTGTCATTGACCCATATGGGTCAAACCACGGGCAACCGCGGGTCAACTTCACCGGAGTTGACCCGCGGCTCGTCACCAGCGACCAACAGGGACGGCGGCGTCCGTCGGGTTTTCCCACACGCTGCCATTCGACGAACTGAAGCCACCGGCAAGCAGCTCGTACCCACCCGCATCCAACGGAGCTAACGGCTGGGCGTGGGGAGACCTACATCGACGGCGGCGACGACATCTGCGGCGGTAGGAGCTCGGACTTGATCGGGCGTGGGGTTGTCGCACTCTAGCAGGCTGGGAAAACGGCTGGGCGAGCTCTAAGGACGAGGGGGAACACGCATGGGGTAGCAGTTGCTCCACAGGGGCATGGAATCCTTCGTCCCATCAATCATGGCGGTCGGCGGCTCCGGTTGCTCGAGCATCGACTACAGCACGGAAACGGAGGGGCGGAAGAAGCATAGGGGAGGAGTGGAGGCTCATTGGGTTTCTGGTGGTCTCGGTGGCCTCTGGGACGACCGGCAGGCGATGGATCGAGCGCCGGCGACCATCGGATCCGAAGAACAGAGCGAGGGGGAAAGAGAAATGGGGAAGGAAGGAGAAATGGAGGGGAGGAAGGCGAGAGGGGCTTCGGGGCATCTCCAGGCGAGGAGATAGACTCGGGGATCGCCTCGTCCGCGGAAGCAGGACGTGGCCGGGCCTCTTGAGCTAGCGCGACACCTCCGTCCTCCTGGTAGAGGAGGAAGACGACAGGGAGAGGGTGCTGTGCTGGGCCGGCTCTGGGCCAGGTAAGCGCCAGGTAGCCCCCTTCCTTCTCTATTTTTATTAATTCCTGTTTTCTTTATTCTGACAATCTTCTTTTAATTTTTGTGATGCCGAAATACCTAGCACAAAAATGCCCATAATTTTATGAAATATAGTCTGATTATTTAAAATTTCCACAAAAAGATTTGGGCATTTTTAGACAACTATCATATTTGTACTGCTTTATTTATTGATTTCAGTAGCATTAATGAGTATTTTAAAATGCTATATTTGTTTGAAAATTAATATGTCCCCTAATATGTTGTTGCCAACATTTATCAGAAACAGTGAACATTTTTGAAAAGCATTTTGAATTCATTGAAAATTCAATTGTTGAAATTTTGTTATTTGAGGAGGTGCTAGGGTTTTGTCATCCCCATTTCAAATTTCATTTGAATTCTAGCATGATGACATGATGCACATGCTGATGTTGATGCAAAAAAATACCACACAATTCTAGGGTTGTGACAACTCACCCCCACTAAGCAAGAATCTCGCCCCGAGATTCAAGCGTACGGTAAGAGGACAAAGGGGGCACTAACTACTACAATCTTCATGATCCAGTTGCTCTTCTCGAAGATGTTGATTGATTGCATCTTGCTGATCTTGACATCTTTGTCTTCGGGATCTTCATCCAGCAGAAAGACAACAGGAATAGAGAGCTCTACAAGATTCGATCTTCCCGAAGATCGAGCACTCATGATCAACTCGTAGAATGAGATGTGATAACATCTCTCGAGCTGAGGCCCAAAACACACATCAAGAACAATGAATGAAGCAGATAACGGAGGTTCAAATGGTAGGAAACAATTCCACGCTAAGACAGATGGTGAAGAGGTTTGAAAGTAGCGAGGAGTTAATTGCCATAATACCATAACGGGCACCTAGGGGAAGGTGACTCGTAGGATTATCCCTTAAGTGGCAAAAAGAATTACTTTTGATCCAGAGATCATTGAAACTCTTCATTCTAGCCTAAAGCGATTCACAACGATCATTTGAAGGAATCCGAAGGAATGGCATACTCAGATCGGAATGGAAACTAGAGCTGTAAGGCAACTCGGCGATGGAAGGCACATTCCAATTAATACCGAGAGTATAACCCAGTGTCTCAGCGTGCTCTCAAGAACTTGAGCATCTCCATATTCATCAAAGTTTTACCAACATCCGTGCCAAGGATCCTGGCAACACTCCATACTACCATGATGAATAATGATGGAGGATGCAGATGCAAAGGAAGACAACACTTTCTCAGATTTCACCTTAGCTATGCCAAAGGAGCGAAATCTGGATGATCGACCGGGAGACATTTAGCACTCCGCTTCTAATGTTCTCCTTGATGTACTAGCATAATCCCAATCGTAGGTCAGGTTTACCATCTAGGACATCAAGTAAAGGTCGGACTTTGGGATCTCAAAGGGTCCATGAGAAACAACTTTTGAAAAGTCATATGAGAACCTCATGGGGAGGTGGCTATGGTTGCTGATACAAGATATCATAATAGTAGGTCTTCCGGGTAGGTATGTTAGCCACAATATTCCTTTGCCGGGTTACAGAGAGACCATTATTATAATTCTTGAGAAATGTTCCAACCATCATACCTGCCTGAGATTCAGATATGGTTGGTGTCACGATATTCCAGACTTAGCATGTCTGAAAGTGAAAGGTTGCAACACAAATCGAACAGATGACGTTGCGAGTTTCTCGGGAAATGAACTACGGAAGCTAACTCCAAAACTTGAGCTGGATTGCAAGATACATAACCTTACAACAAAACACTTCCGAGTTCTGTTTAGGAACCATCTTTAGGAATTAGCGAAGTATGGTACACGTCCGTCAGGGCCCTTCAAGAGTAACACTTAACTTCTTTTCATTAACAAATCAATCAGTGGCTTGGTGTGCTAGGGATTGCATGTGGAATGGAGATGATCAGTCTACCAAACCATAGAATACTTCGCACGTGCATGACTGACTTGGGATGACTCCAATGAAAACAAAATGACCTTTCTCAAGTTCATGGCGGCAACTTGCACCATATGCACATGAATCAAGAGTAAGTCACTTCTTACACTACACATATACTTCATTTACGGGACACAAAGATATGCCTACAAAGTTTCCAACAGTAGCCTCATGTTCTTCATGAGTCATGGAAGAGATGAAAATGTTGTCAATCGGCTTAACAACAATTCATCGGGATATCCATATGGATGGAATTCCACAACTATGAGAGCAAGTTGATAGCATTGGTTAGACCAAAAGATATAACGGTGTATGCTCGAGGATACATCCATGAGTAAAACAACATTAGAGAAATCTTTGGTTCTGATTTTGATTTGATGATAGCCCACACTCAAATCAATGGATGAACAGGATGATAGGTGCATCAATTGGTCACAAGGATCAATCGATGAAGATATCACCTTTCTCCTACACATGCGAGCACACAGACACAAGATATCCCTTTATCATGAGCTAAGTTAGATCAAGCTTCTATCTTCCAACTCTCCAAGTTGTTGTTTAGCTTAACCAACTAGTTCTGGGATATCCAACACGAATTCTTGGAGACGGGATGGTTTATAGGAAAAACCATCTTGATCACGAACTCAGCATAACGGTGAAGGAACACCTTGGTGATACTTCCGAGAAGATAATAGGAAAGTCACGATCAACCGATATGTTAACAAGCTCGAGAACAATCTTGCTTTTCATGACAAGATGATATGATCAACAGAGCGAAAGATTAAAACAATCCTAACTCGTTGATCGAAAAGTGCACCATGGAAAATGGACTAGGTGGCACGATCATTCTTAGTATGACAATTCAATGATCATCGCACGAAGAGTGAGACTATTGTCCATTACCTACCAAGCAACATCATTGCTAGGAGTATTGACTACACACATCACGATTCACTTGTCGGTATTCTGGTTTCTACAACACAGAGATCGAGAGATGAATGATGACGGCGAGAAGTATTACTACATCAATATTTCATAAGAGGGAGTACAATCCTCGTGACAATCTTGACATGAAGAGGGTAATACCTCAAGGTAGAACAGAGCAAAAGATGAATTAGCATTTTGATCTGTGGAATACAACTGCTTTGACCAAATCCGGGAAATGGATGAGGTGCGGGAGTTTGCTTCTCCTACTCATTCTAGAATAGAATGGCTTGATAGACCACAAGAATAGATGACATTGATAACTCAATGTATAACATACTCCTGACTATCCACTGATAGCTAATGGTCGTAATACAATTGAAGAAGGGCAACTCAAGAGCACCTGATTTTTCCTGAGTTTTAGTTGCATAGATTGAATATGTCGAACATAGTTCAACATGTTTCTTCCAGATAATCCATGCAGAAATGAAGGATTGGCAGAGTCTCAACTATGGAATGGAGAACTCATCAAGAGCACTCATGTTGTGATCTTTCATTCACAACTAACTTCTGCCATAACTGATTCATGGTAGAGGAAGAATCATATACCACAATTTTTGAGGACTATAGCAAGGTTACTAATGTCCTAAGGGAACGAGCAAATACATGTCTACGGAAATAAGCAGAATGATCCTTGGGTTCAAGAACCCGGATACAAAATACCTATTGACTAAGTAGCATCACAGCATGCCTTTGATAATGATGGCCAGAATTATCACACTGGAAACATAAGACACCACTAGACTATTGGGTGGTTCACTGAAACAACATGGTTTCCTAAACACCTTGATCAAACATGTCGAGGTAATATAGTACCTCAACTCAAAATTTAGTGTGCTTTGTTTGGCCTGAAAGACATTGACTCAAGATGAAAGAGTTTTTGCAATTGCATCAGATAATTTAGAAACCTTGGATAACTCGGACAGCATAACGGCTGTACGGGCATGAAATATGAGGCAACCTGTAGGACAACTGACAACATGACAATGAATTCATATGGAGACACTGATCCAGGAAGACAACAGCTTTCCCCATAGGTCTCCAGCATAGTAACTCATCCTCCTAATAGATAGATGAGAAGGCCTAGTACTTAATCCCCGTAGATTAAAGAAGAGGGTGACTCAGAATTAGGATGACATAAGGAAAGGAGTAAAAAGAGCCTTACGTTCCCTCCCACAATCAATTCCCTTATATAACTAAAGCAGTTCTAGACTCAACATCGACCAGTTTGGCTTGGTAATCCTACAGGCAGTCAAGCTATGATACCAAAGCTGTCAGGACCCCGATCCTAAGCCATAAGAATCCAACCTGTAACACATCACATCACTTTGCAGTCTCACGCACGGTTATCTCCACGGCTGCCACCTTACCTGAGCCTGGACCGTTTGCGTCTTTTGACTCACGTATGTAGACGAGTCATAGCAAGCTACAAGGACTCCATTACGCCGTGGGGCATAAATGCCATCACTGCACATAGACGAGTCATAGCAGGCTACAGGGACTCCATTACACTGCGAGACATTTCCCCGAAGGGACAGACACAACAGCAAAGAAGGATACATGCCGGTAAATCAATGTGTCCGGAGGAGTAGCAAGCTACCAAGGCTTGATGGAAGCACAAAGAGGTAGTTCCCCGTAAAGAGTACTACTAAAGGCACACAACTAGGTGTTGGATCCCATACATACCATTGCACGTCACACGTACGCACGACATGCCCGATATGCATAGATACAACTATGGCATCACAACATAACCATACAACATTACAACATTTATTTAAAAGCTCGGAAGAGCCAATACAATAGATGTTACAAACATGGGTCACAAGACCCAACATTCAGAGCATTCAAACAAGCAAGCGGAAGTTAAACATGGATGGGTACAGACATCTACAAAAGTGGCTAGAGTAGCCTAAAAGGCTACAACGACCCTACCAAAAGAACCAGGTATCTGTCTGGGATTTCCAAGCTAACCCGGTCAACATCGAACTTCACGTTGAAACGATCACTAATGAGACTGACGTCTCCTCTGCAAAAACATAAATTAAGCAAACGTGAGTACAAGAGTACTCAGCAAGACTTACATCATAACTAGCTACATGTGCATCAATATCAATAAAGGGGGTTGTGGAGTTTATTGCAGCAAGCCAGCTTTGACTCTTGGCTAACCTATACTACGACTACAAGTCCTTTCTTTGATGTGGGATAGCGCACACGAGTCCACATATTCACCAATCAATACACCACCATGGATCCACTTCTGTCTCCCTACGAGAAGGCCATCCATAGCACTCACGCTTATCTTCCGTATTTTAGAGTATCCACTTTCAGTTGTCTATGAACCACATAAGTTCTCCAAGTAGTCCATATCCGAGGACGTGGCTATTCGAACAGATTATTTCACCCTGCAGGGGTATACTTCTTCACACATGCCCTCGCCACTTAGCACCATATGCACGTCATGCATCTGGGCAACCTTCAAGCGGAAGCACTGGCGTGGACGATGGCCACGACCCTCAATCACACAAGACCCTAGTCCAGGTTTATCGCCTATCCGAGGTTGAACCAGCATGGAAGTCCGGCCGAAGTTTCCGCTACGGCCTCAAACGATGTGCGCAGGGTTCCCAAGCCCACCGTTCGGGTGCCACTTGGTACACCGTGCCACTATGCCTGTACCGCATCATAGTCCACCCCATCGGGCAGCACTATACACGGCCGCCAACACTTTTCCTACAAACACCAGATACTAGTTGCAACTCCTGGACAGAGATCTAGGCAATTAATAAGTCGAGAGGGTCAATTAAGTATCCCAATGTGCGGTAGTATCTTGTCTTGGATAACATACCAAATCGTGTTCACACACTTAGCTCTCACACCGTAGAATATGAATATAGCCATTCTGATTCATCGCCCAGATATATCAGACCCAACACGACACGACTCTAAGCATAGCAGGCATAGTAAGTAAGCATGCATGTATGAGTAAGCACAACAAGGCTCAAATAGTTGCTACTCATGCTAAGTGGTTTCAACTATTTACTGTGGCAAGGACAGGTCATGCAAAGGAATGGTTCAACTACTGATGACATGTAACAATTGCATCATTGTTGTCCTAATGCAGTATAGAGAGCAGGAGCGAGAGAGTGGGTTGATATCAGCATGCTCAAGGGGGTTTTGCTTGCCTGACAGTCCTGAAGAAATACTTCTCTTCATTAGTGTCAACATTCACATCGTCAGAACCATCGTCTACCGAGAGGGAACAACCACCGGCAAACACAAAGGAACAACATTCAATTATGCAATGCTCAATCATGATGCATGATATGACACAAGGAAGGTACTGAGTTAACCCAGAGGGGTGGTTAGCCAAATTGGTTGAAGTGGAATTCAAACAAGTTTGAATTTCCAACTCCAAATGATATTTCATATATTGACCTAATCATAAAATGTCCTACTTGTTGATGTTAGCTTGTTCAAACATGCATGTACATGGCATAAACAGATTCACTAGACTTTTCTGATCAGTTTTCATATATAAATTATTTTCATCTGAGTTATAGATTATTTTCTATGATTTTTAGAAGTTTTAAATATTTTTGAAAATATTAAATCATTTACTGATTTTTTAATCCAGAAATAGATACTGCGTCACCATGACGTCAGCATTATGTCAGCAGTCAACAGAGCTTTCCGGGGTGAAATCTGACCAGGGGGGCCCACTGGTAAGTGACCCATTAGGAAAAACAGGGGTTATTATTTTTCTAACTAAATCATTCTATCTAATTAAACTTGTGGGACCCTGTGTCAGTGTCTTAGATTAAGCTAATAGGTTAATTTAGCATTTATTTAACACTAACTAATTTTGTTAGTTGTCGGGCCCACATGTCAGTGATACATTAAGCTAACAGTATTATCAATACTAATTCTCTGATTAACCTGAAACTGAAACAGGGCCGGCGCCCGCCTATCATTGACCCATATGGGTCAAACCACGGGCAACCGGGGTCAACTTCGCCGGAGTTGACCCGCGGCTCGTCACCGGCCACCAACAGGGACGGTGGCGGCCGTCAGGTTTTGCCCACACGCTCCCATTCGACAAGCTGAAGCCACCGGCGAGCAGCTCGTACCCACCCGCATCCAATGGAGCTAACGGCTGGGCGTGGGGAGACCTACATCGACGGCGGCGATGACATCCGCGGCGGCCACAGCTCGGACTTGATCGGGCGTGGGGTTATCGCACTCTAGCAGGCTGGGAAAATGGCTAGGCGAGCTCTAAGGACCAGGGGGAACACGCATGGGGTAGCAGTTGCTCCACAGGGGCATGGAATCCTTCGTCCCATCAATCATGGCGGCCGGCGGCTCCGGTTGCTCGGGCATCGACTACAACATGGAAACGGAAGTGGGGAAGAAGCATAGGGGAGGAGCGGAAGCTCACTGGGTTTCCGGTGGTCTCGGTGGCCTCTGGGACGACCGGCAGGCGATGGATTGAGCGCCTGCAACCATCGGATCCGAAGAAGACAGCAAGGGGGAAAGAGAAATGGGGAAGGAAGGAGAAATGGATGGGAGGAAGGCGAGAGGGGCTTCGGGGCATCTCCAGGCGAGGAGATAGACTCGGGGATCGCCTCGTCCGCGGAAGCAGGAGGTGGCCGCGCCTCTTGAGCGAGCGCCACACCTCCGTCCTCCTGGCAGAGGAGGAAGACGATAGGGAGAGGGTGCTGGGCTGGGCCGGCTCTGGGCCAGGCAAGCGCCAGGTAGCCCCCTTCCTTCTCTATTTTTATGAATTCCTGTTTTCTTTATTCTGACAATCTTCTTTTAGTTTTTGTGATGCCAAAATACCTAGCACAAAAATGCCCAATATTTTATGAAATATAGTCTGATTATTTCAAATTTCCACAAAAAGATTTGGGCATTTTTAGACAACTATCATATTTATAATGCTTTATTTATTGATTTCGGTAGCATTAATGAGTATTCTAAAATGCTATATTTGTTTGAAAATTAAGATGTCCCCTAATATGTTGTTTCCAACATTTATCAGAAACAGTGAACATTTTTGAAAAGCATTTTGGAATCATTGAAAATTCAATTGTTGAAATTTTGTTATTTGAGGAGGTGCTAGGGTTTTGTCATCCCCATTTCAAATTTCATTTGAATTCTAGCATGATGACATGATGCACATGCTGATGTTGATGCAAACAAATACCACACAATTCTAGGGCTGTGACAAGTGGACGACTATGGATGTTTTCACAAACAATGGGCACACCATTGTGTCCTGTTGTGGATGGTACTTGGGATGTACATCACAAATGTTGTCTACCAACAAGTGGACTCTTTGGTTAGTGTCAAGGGAAAGGCATTGTTCGGGTGCTTACCTCGGGTATGTAATATAGCGCGATTCATGGATGACATGAAAGTTGCCTGAGTCTTGTGACTAAAGTGCGCAACCTCTATAGAGCGTCAAACTATTTCAAAAGTCGTGTCCATGGTCAAGGATAGTTGGGTAGTATTGCTTAAACTATGTCCGATGTTTTACAAAACATGGATATATGAAGGAAAACCTGGAGCTATGACAAATGGTCTTTCAAGAAGATGAAACTAGAGTTCAGATACTATGTTTATATTGATATTTCTAACATGTTCGGATATCCACAATCTCTTGATGCATTATTTCTGAAATGATAGGAGATATCATTGCACTCAAAAACTAGCTTTCCGCAAAAGTACCTACTTAGTGCTATAACACGCATGATTACCTTCTTCCAAAACATGCGTCGCTTGTGAATACATGTTGGAAATATGCCCTAGAGGCAACAATAAATTAGTTATTACCATATTTCCTAGTTCATGATAATCGTTTATTATCCATGCTATAATTGTATTGATTGGAGACTTAGATGCATGTGTGGATACATAGACAAAACCATGTCCCTAGTATGCCTCTACTAGCTCGTTGATCAAAGATGGTTAAGGTTTCCTAGCCATGGACATGAGATGTCATTTGATAATGGGATGAAATCATCAGGAGAATGGTGTGATGGACAAGACCCAAACTACAAACATAGCATATGATCGTGTCAGTTTAATGCTACTGTTTTCTGCATGTCAAGTATCTGTTCCTATGACCATGAGATCATGCAACTCACTGACATTGGAGAAGTACCTTGTGTGTCTCAAACGTGGCAACGTAACTGGGTGAATATAAAGGTACTCTATAGGTATCTCCGAGGGTATCTGTTGGGTTGGCATGGATCAAGACTGGGATTTGTTACTCCGTGTGACGGAGAGGTATCTCAGGGCCCACTCGGTAATACAACATCACAACAAGACTTGCAAGAAATGTGACTAAGTGTTAGTCATGGGATCCTGTATTATAGAACAAGTAAAGAGACTTGCCGGTAACGAGGTAGAACTAGGTATGGAGATACCAACGATCGAATCTCGGGCGAGTAACATACCGAAGAACAAAGGGAACATCATACGGGATTAACTGAATCCTTGACATAGAGGTTCGACCAATAAAGATCTTCGTAGAATATGTAGGAACCAATATGGGCATCCAGGTCCCGCTATTGGTTATTGACTGTAGAGGTGTCTCGGTCATGTCTACATAGTTCTCGAACCCGCATGGTCTGCACATTGAAGGTTCAGTGACGTTTTGTTAGTATGGACTTATGTATGGTGGTGACCGAAGGTTGTTCGGAGTCCCGGATGAGATCCCAGACGTCACGAGGAGCTCCAGAATGGTCTGGAGGTAAAGTTTGATATATAGGAAGTCCTATTTTGGTCGCCAAAAAGTTTCGGGCTCATCGGTAGTGTACCGGGAGTGGCGGTAGTGTACCGGGAGACCATCGGGAGGGGTATTTCGACCCAAGAGGCTACTTGGGCTGTGGGAGAATGAATACCAGCCCTTAGTGGGCTGGCGGAAGTCCCACACAAGTCCCATGCGGATGGGAAGAAAAACAGAAAGAGAAAAAGGTGGAAAAAGGAAAAAAGGCCAAAATAAGGAGGAGTCCTAGTCCTACTAGGATTGGAGGAGGATTCCTCCTCTCCTACCACTTCGGCCAAAGCCTAGAGGGCTTGGCCCTTGCACCAAGTCTCCTCCTCTCTTCCTCTTATATATAGTAGAGGTCTTAGGGTTTTTGCACTAGATTTTCAGCCACGTGCTACCCATTCCTCTAGCGCATAGTTTCTCCTCTAGATCGGTTTTCTACAATGCTTAGGCGAAGCCCTACCGGAATTACTCCACCACCAACGCCGCAGCACCGTCATGCTGCTGGAGAACTCGTCTACCTCTCCTGTCCCTCTTGCTGGATCAAGAAGGCAGAGATCGTCATCGACCTGTACGTGTGCTGAACGCGGAGGTGTCGTCCGTTCGGTGCTAGATCGGAAGGACCGTGATCAAGATTGCGAGACGGATCGTGATGAGATCGCGGGACGCTCGGCGATTTGGATCGCGAAGACGTTCGACTAAACCAACCGTGTTTCTTAACGCTTCCTGCTTAGTGATCTACAAGAGTATGTAGATCCACTCTCCCTCTCATAGATGCTCATCACCATGGATAGGTCTTGCGTGAGCATAGGATTTTTTTTGTTTCCCATGAGATGTTTCCCAACAGTGGCATCATGAGCTAGGTCGATGTGTAGATGAGATCTCGAGTAGAACACAAAGAGTTTGTGGGCAGTGATGCTTAGATTGCTTCCTCCCATGGTCGTGTTTTGGTTTAGAGGTATTGTGGGATGAAGCGGCCCGGACCAACATTACTCCTACGCTTATGAGAGACCGGTTCCCTCAACTGGAACTTGTTGCAAAAGATGGCTGGCGGGTGACAGTTTCTCCTACTTTAGTTGGATCGGATTCGACAAAGGCGGTCCTTGATAAGGTTGAAAAGTAACTTATGTATCACCATTGTGGTTTATGCGTAGGTGACAATTGTTCTTGCTAGATACCCATAGCAGCCACGTAAAACATGCAACAACAATTAGAGGACGTCTAACTTGTTTTTGCAGGGTATGTTGTGATGTGATATGGCCAATTACATGATGAGATATATGTGATGTATGAGATGATCATGTTTTGTATAGAATATCGCGACTTGCTTGTCGATGAGTAAGGCAACCGGCAGGATCCATAGGGTTGTCATTAATTATTGTATGACCTGCGTGTCAATCGTTAAGCGCTATGTAATGCTTTACTTTATCGCTAAATGGTAGCAATAGTAGTAGAAGCATGGTGGGCGCGACAACCCCGATGGCGACACGTTGATGGAGATCATGATGTGATGTCGGTGACGATGGAGATCATTCCGGTGCTTTCAAGATGGAGATCAAAAGCACAAGTTCATGGTCGTATCATGTCACTTATGATTTGCATATGGTGTTAATCCTTTTATGCACCTTTTTTTGCTTAGGACGACGGTAGCATTATAAGGTGATCCCTCACTTAATTTCAAGAAAAATAGTGTTCTCCCTGAGTGTGCACCGTTGCAAAAGTTCGTCGTGTGGAGATACCACATGATGATCGGGTGTGATAGAATCAACAATCACATACAACGGGTGCAAGCCAGTGTTGCAGATGCAGAACACTCGGGTTAAACTTGACGAGCCTAGCATGTACAGACATGGCCTCGGAACACAAGAGACCGAAAGGTCGAACATGAGTCATATAGTAGATATGATGAACATGATGATGTTCACCATTGAAACCACCTCAGCTCATGTGATGATCGGACTTGAGTTGTCTAATTTGGATCATGTGTCACTTGAATGACAGGAGGGATGTCAATTTGAGTTGGAGTTCTTCAGTAACATGATTAATTGAACTCATTATCATGAACATTGTCAGTAGTGTCTTTGCAAAATTATGTTGTAGATTACTTTCTCGCGTTGTAGCTCCCTTGAATTTTTATATGTTCCTAGAGAAATAGAGTTGAAGGATAATGGTAGCAATATTGTGGACTGGGTCCGTGATCTGAGGATTGTCCTCATTGCTGCACAAAAGGCTTATGTCCTTAATGCACAGCTCGGTGCGCTAACCCCTCTAGCGTCGTCTGTAGATGTTGTGAACATCTGACAGGCACGTTCTGATGACTACTTGATAGTTTAGTGCGTCATGCATTACGGCTTAGAATTGAGGCTCCGAAACGTTTTGAATGTCATGGAACATATGAGATGTTCTATGAGATGAAATTAGGATCTCAGGCTCGTGCCCATGTTGCGAGATATGAGATCTCCAACAAGATTCTTTGCCTGCAAGATGAAAGAGAATAGCTCAATCATTGAGCATGTGCTCAGATTGTCTGGGTGCTACAGTCGCTTGAATCGAGTGGGAGTTGATCTTTCAGATAAGATAGTGATTGATATAGTTCTCCAAGTCACTATCACTAAGCTACTAGAACTTGGTGATGAACTATAAAATGCCAGGGATAGAAATAATGATCCCTAAGCTGTTCGCGATGTTTGACACCGTGAAGGTAGAAATCAAGAAGGAGCGTCAAGTGTTGATGGTTAGTCAAACCACTAGTTTCGAGAAGGGCAGGAGCAAGGAGGGAAACTTCATGGATAGCAAGTCAGTTGCTGCACCGGTGAAGCAACCCAAAGTTGAACCCAAAGGTGAATTTGGATCATGTATCACTCGAATGACTGGAGGGAGGTCAATTTGAGTGGGAGTTCTTAAGTAATATGATTAATTGAACTCATTATCATGAACATAGTCAGTAGTGTCTTTGCAAACTGTGTTGTAGATTACTAGCTCATGTTGTAGCTCCCTTGAATTTTTATATGGTCCTAGAGAAATAGAGTTGAAAGATGATGGTAGCAATATTGCAGACTGGCTCCGTGATCTGAGGATTGTCCTCATTGCTACACAGAAGGCTTATGTCCTTAATGCACCGCTCGGTGCGCCAACCCCTCTAGCATTGTTTGTAGATGTTGTGAACATCTGACAGACACGTTCTGATAACTACTTGATAGTTTAGTGCATCATGCATGACGGCTTAGAATTGAGGCTCCAAAACGTTTTGAACGTCACAGAACATATGAGATGTTCTAAGATCTGAAATTAGGATCTTAGGCTCATGCCCGTGTTGCGAGATATGAGATTTCCAACAAGATTCTTTGCCTGTAATATGAAAGAGAATAGCTCAATCATTGAGCATGTGCTCAGATTGTCTGGGTGCTACAATCGCTTGAATCGAGTGGGAGTTGATCTTCCAGATAAGATAGTGATTGATACAGTTCTCCAAGTCACTGTCACTAAGCTACTAGAACTTGGTGATGAACTATAAAATGCCAGGGATAGAAATAATGATCCCTAAGCTGTTCGCGATGTTTGACACTGCGAAGGTAGAAATCAAGAAGGAGCATCAAGTGTTGATGGTTAGTCAAACCACTAGTTTCGAGAAGGGTAGGAGCAAGCAGGGAAACTTCATGGATAGCAAGGCAGTTGCTGCTCTAGTGAAGCAACCCAAAGTTGAACCCAAACCTAAGACTAAGTGCTTCAATTATGAGGAGAGCGGTCGCTGAAGCGGAACAACCCTAGATACTTGGTAGATAAGAAGGCTGGCAACGTCGACAGAAGTATATTTGATATACGTGTTATTGATGTGTACCTTGCTAGTACTCCTAGTGGCACCTGGGTATTGGATACCGGTTCGGTTGCTAAATGTTAGTAACTCGAAATAAAAGCTACGGAATAAACGGAGAACTAGCTAAGGGTGAGGTGATGATGTGTGTTGGAAATGTTTCCAAGGTTGATGTGATCAACATCGCACGCTCTCTCTACCTTCGGGATTAGTGACGAACCTAAATAAATGTTATTTGGTGTTTTGCGTTGAGCATGAACGTGATTAGATCGTGTTTGTTGCAACATGGTTATTCATTTAAGTTAGAGAATAATGGTTATTCTGTTTACATGAATAATACCTTCAATGGTCATGCACCCAGTGAGATTGGTTTGTTGAATCCTGATCGTAGTAATACACATGTTCATAACATTGATGCCAAAAGATACAAAGTTAATAATGACAGTGCCACATACTTGTTAAATGTCACATTGGTATAAAGTGCATGAAGAAACTCCATGCTGATGGATCTTTGGACTCATTCGATTTCGAATCGGTTGAGACATGCGAACCATGCCTCTTGGGCAAGATGTCTAAGGACCCCGTTTTCCGGATTGATGGAGCGGGCAAGTGATTTATTGGAAATGATACATGTTTATGTATGCAATCCAATGAGTCTTATAGCGTGCGGTGGATATCGTTATTTTCTTACCTTCACTGATGATTTGAGTGGATATAGTGTATATTTACTTAATGAAACACAAGTCTCAATCGTTTGAAAGGTTCAAGCAAATTCAGAGTGAAGTTTAAGATCATCGTGACAAGAAGAAATGTCTGCGATATGATTGTGGAGGTGAATATCTGAGTTACGAGTTTGGCATACAACTTTAGACAATGTGAAAGTTGTTTCACAACACACGCCACGTGGAACACTATAGCGTGATGGTGTGTCCGAACGTCATAGTCGTTCTCTATTGGATATGGTGCGTGCTATGATGTCTCTTATTGTTTTGCTACTATAATTTTGGGGTTATGCATTAGAGACAACGACATTCACTTTAAATAGGGCACCATCTAAATCTGTTGAGATGACACCGTGTGAATTATGGTTTGATAGAAACCTAAGCTGTCATTTCTTAATGTTTGGGGCTGCGATGCTTGTGTGGAAAAATGTTTTCACCTAATGAGCTCGAACCCAAAGCGGACAAATGCATCTTCATAGAACGGGTCCTTCTATCTCAGATCCAAGCATAAAGTGTTTGTTGCTAAAATGGGTCCTTTCCCGAGAAAATTTTTCTCTCGAAAGAATTGAGTGGGAGGAAGATAGAACTTGATGAGGTTGTTGAACCTTTGTTTCAACCAGAGAGTAGCGCAGTGTAGAAAGATGTTTCTGTGGAACCTATGTCAGTTGAAGAGGAAGTAAATGATGATGATCATGAAGCTTCGGATCAAGTTACTATCAAACCTCGTAGGTCGACAAGGATATGTACTGCTCCTGAGCGGTACGACAACCCTATCTTGGAGGTCATGTTGTTGGACAACGATGAACCTACGAGCCATGGAGAATTGATGATGGTCCCGGATTCTGACAAATGGTTATAGGCCATGAAATATGAGAAAGGATCCATGTATGAAAACCAAGTATAGACTTTGATAGACTTGCTCATTGGACGACAGGTCGTTGAGTACAAATGGATCTTTAAGATGAAGACAGATGCTGATGGTGAATGTCACCATTTATAAAGCTCGACTTGTCGCAAGAAAGTTTCCGCCAAGTTCAAGGAGTTGACTGCGATGAGACATTCTCACTCATAGCAACGCAAAAGTCTGTTGGAATTATGTTAGCAGTTGCTGTATTTTTCAATTATGAAATTTGGCAGATGGATGCTAAAACATCATTTGCTTCCTTAAGGAAAGGTTGTATGAGATACAACCAGAAGGTTTTGTTAGTCCTAAGGATGCTAAAAGGTGTGCAAGCTTCAATGATCCTTCTATGGACTGAAGCAAGCATCTCGGAGTTGGAATATACACTTTGATGAGGTGATCAAAGTTTTTGAGTCTATACAAAGTTTATGAGAAACTAGTATTTACAATAAAGTGAGTGGGAGCACTATAGAGTTTCTGGTAAGCATATGTGGTTGACATATTGTTGATTGGAAATGATGTAGAATTTCTAGAAAGCATAAACGGTTTTTTGAAAAGAGTGTTTTTTCAAAGGAAGACCTGGATAAAGCTACCTAATTGTTGAGCATCAAGATCTATAGAGATATCAAGATGCTTGATGAGACTTTCAATGAGTACATACCTTGCCAAGATTTTGAAAGAGATCAAATTGGATCAGTCAGAGAAAGAGTTCTCGCCTGATTTGTAAGGTGTGAAGTTGAGTGAGACTCAAAGCTCAACAACGGCAGAAGAAAGAGAAAGGACGAACGTCGTCCCCTATGCCTTAGCAATAGGCTCTAGATTATGCCATGATGTGTACCGCACCTGGTGTGTGCCTTGCCATGAGTCTGTCAAGGGGTACAAAACTGATCCAGGAGTGGATCACTGGACAACGGTCAAGATTATCCTTAGTAACTAAGAGACTAAGGAGATGTTTCTCGATTATGGAGGTGATAAAGAGTTCATCGTAAAGAGTTACATCGATGCAAGCTTTAACACCTATCCGGATGACTCGTAGTAGCAATCTGGATACATATAGTGGAGCACCCATTTGGAATAGTACCAAGAGGAGTGTGGTAGCAGTGTTTACGGTTTGACATAGAGATTTACAAAGTACACACGGATCTGAATGTCGCAGACCCATTGACTATGATACCTCTCTCACATGCAAAGCATGATCGAGCCCCAAAACTCATTGGGTGTTAGATTCAAAACAATGCGAATCACATGGTGATGTGAACTAGATTATTGTCGGGACCCCGATCCTAAGTCATATGATTCCATACTGTAACAAGCCACATCACTTTGCGGCCTCACGCACGGTACTCCACGGCTGCAGCCTTACCTTGGCCGGGACCGTTTGCGTCTTTTGGCTCACGTATGTGAACATGCCGCTGGCAATCACACAACAAAGAACCCGGGCCGACATAACTAGTCATAGAACCCAAGTGGCACATCCGCACGGAAACAGGCATACATAACCCAGCAATGCAGGTGTCGGTCTCAAGCGTGTGTAGACGAGTCGTAGCAAGTTACAAGGACTCCATTACGTCGCGAGACACGAATGTCATCGCTGCACGTAGATGAGTCGTAACAGGCTACAGGGACTCCATTACATTGCGAGACATTTCCCAAAAGGGACAGACACAGCAGCAAAGAAGGATACATGCCGATCAATCAATGTGTCCGGAGCAGTAGCAAGCTACCAAGGCTCGGTGGAAGCACAAAAAGATAGTTTCCCGTAAGGAGTACTGCTAAAGGCACACAACTAGGTGTCGGATCCCATACATACCGTTGCACGCCGCACGTACGCACGACATGCCCGTTATGCATAGATACAACTATGGCATCACAACATAACCATACAACAACATGACTTTTATTTAAAAGGCTCAGAAGAGCCTTGCATAATATGTTTTTACAGATATGGGTCACATGACCCGGCACTCAAGTTATACAAACAATTTCATACAAGCCAGCGGAAACTTAGAACTATCCGAGTACGGACAGTGAAATGAAAAGAGGGCACACGGCCTGACTATCTACAGCACGCCACACGTCACAGGGTCGTAGCTGGGACACCAGCTATTCGGCATCGTCAACGTCTAGATAGAACCCACCTGATGGGTCCTGGTTTTCGTCTGCAACATTAATTAAGCAAGGATGAGTACAATCGTACTCATCAAGTCTTTAAATCAGACCTAGTCTAGTTATGCTCATGTATCAACAAAGGTGTGGAGGAGTTTATGCAGAAACCAGCTTTGACTCCTGGCTAACCTACACTACTCAGTTTTACCCTCTTTGTTACAATTTTACTTATCGCACACGAGTCCACTAACTCCATCTCAATACACCACCATGGGCTCTCCTTCCCCTCCCGGAAGAGTGCCATCCACGGTACTCACACTTGTCTTGAGATTTTTAGAAGTATCCATTTGATTATCTATGAACAGCATAAGTTCTCCAAGTAGTCCATATCCGCGGACGCGGCTATTCGAATAGTTTCATAACCCTGCAGGGGTGTACTTCTTCACACACGCTCTCGCCATTTATCGTTGTGTGCCATAAACCATGCATCTCGGCAACCTTCAAGCGGATGCCCAGCGAGGGAGTCGGCCACGACCATCAATCACATAAGACCTCTAGTCCAGGCTACCGCCTATTTGAGACTGACCCGCATGGAAGTCCGGCTGAAGTTTCCACTACGGTCCCAAACGATGTGCGCAGGGTTCCCAAGCCCACCATTCGGGTGACCCTTGGTACACCGTGCCACTGCCTACCGCGTCGTAACCCACCCCAAGGGTCAGCGCTACGCACGGCCTCCAGCATGCTATAAACACCAGAAACTACTTGCAATACCTGGACCAAAGACTAAGTGACTGATAAGTCGAGCGGGGTCATATTTCAGGGCCCAGCATGTGGTAGTATCTCGTCTTGGATCACAAACACGGAACCCAGTTCCTAAGAACGGTCTCAATGAGACAACCCACTATGTACTCCTACATAGCCTCTCATCGCCACCTTTTACCAAAACGGATTCGTTATGAGCTCAACACATCAGAACATCACAGTTTCACTCTAACTCATCACCCAGATGAATCAAACCTGACACAACTCTAAGCATAGCAGCATGGCATGACGGTAAGCTAAGCACATCACGGCATAAGCATCTACCAGGTATGCTAGGTTGCAAGGTGTAGCTATTTACTGTGACAAGATCAGGTCATGCATAAGAATAGGATCATCTACCGGGTATGACTGACATGTGATCGTTTGTCCTAATGCAATAATGAGAGCAGGAGCGAGAGAATGGGATGTTATCGGAATGATCAATGGGGTTGCTTGCCTTGCTGAGTTGCTGAAGAGTTCTCTCCTTCGTCGGGGTACGGAGTAGTATCGTCTGGATTCGGACCTACCTCAATGCAGATAAGAACAATCAATACAAGCAAATGCGACAATATGATGCATGATCATGGCATAATGGTATACATGGGTGAGCTAATGTGAATGGTGATCATGTCTATTTAATTCAGATTTGAATATAGGTTCCAAGTTGTCCTCATTTCAAATTCCATATAATGACCTAATGCTAAAATGTCCAAGTTCACCTATTTGGGTTGCTCTATCATGCATGGGAGTAGCACCATTGGATTCATTGGATTTTTCTGATAAATTTTCATATATAAATTATTTTCATCTGACTTACAGATTAATTTATATGATTTTTCAAAGTTTTAAACATTTTCTGGAATTATTTTAAAATAAGAAAATGAGTTATGACATAAGCATGATGTCATGATGACATCAGCTAGTCAGCTGACTCGGCCCAGAGTCAAACCTGACATGTGGGGTCCACATGTCAGTGTCTGGTTAGTTTAACTAACTAATTAACATTAATCCTAACTAATTAGCAGACCGGGGCCCACTTGTCAGTGTCACATTAGTTTAACTAAATGATTTAAAGTAATCCGTGATTAACTTAACTAATCTCGACAGGGGCCCCACCTGTCATTGACTCACAGAGTCAAGCCAGGGGTCCACCCGGGTCAAACCCACCGGAGTTGGCCGGCGGCTTGACGCCGGTGACCTCCAGAGACGGCGGCGACCGTCGGGTTTCTTCTACAGGGGGTTATCTAGCGAGCTAAGGCCACTGGCGAGTAGCCCGCGCACAACCGCATCCATCCGGAGCCGCAGGAGGTCACGGGGTCGCTGGACTCGACGGCCACGTCCGTTTTGGCGGTGGCCGGAGCTCGGGACGACGGGGAAACGGCGACCAGGACGCGGGGGGGGGGGGAACTGGTGGCGGCTACGGGCTCCTGGGGACGCACTGAGTACAGGCACATGCTCGGGTGTGGGCTGCGGCTGTTGTGGCCACGGCCGTGCCATCGCCGGTGGCGAGGTGGATTTGGGTCCGACGGCTAGGCTAGCTACGGCGCGAGGAAGAGAGGGGGAACGCAGGGGGAAGGAGGAGGAGCTCACTGCGGATCCAGGGAGCTGGTCAGTGGCCTCGGGGGCAGTCGGAATCGACGGCGAGCCTCGAATTCCCCTCCGGAGACCCGAGGAGGGAGAAGACGGCGCGACGGTGATAGAAGCCCTCCGGCGATGCGTGGCTTGTCTGGGAGGTGGAGGAGGTCCGGGTGGAGTGATTGGCTAGCTCGGGAGGGCTCGGGGTTGGCTAGAACGACGGCACGTCGGAGAATCGTGGGTCAGCCATGGCGGAGCCGAGAGGAGAAATGCGAGAGAGAGAGAGAGAGAGAGAGAGAGAGAGCGGGAGAGAGGAGAGTAGAGGAGGACACGGCGGCGAGGAGCTCCACGCTGGCACTCGCGGAGGTCTCCACGGCAACCAGGCAGGCAGGAGGTGGCCGGCGCGCGGCGACCACGCGCACGGCGTCCTCCTGGCGCGAGGTGGACGATGACTGGCGTCGGCTCGCTCCTGGGCCGAGCAACTAATTAATTAATTAATTAACTTTAACATTTACTTTTATTAAAACATTCTAGGGTGGGCCCCCATTGTCATAGTGTGTGTGTGGGGGGGGGGGCTTTGTCATACACACATGGAGGGTTAGTGGGGCTAATCCCCACTTACCAGAGCGGTTAGAGGGCGAGACGGCAGGGGCCACCGGCGGTGACAGGAGCTAACGGCGATGGTGGGGGTGCTACGGCGGAGGTAGGCCAGCGGCAACGGGAGGGCCTAGAGGCATGCTGGGTGCAACCGGCGCATGCGGGCGAGCATGGTGAGGGGCAGCAGGGGGCCGCGTGCGGGCACGGGGCCGGTGCGTGGCCGGAGGCGTGGCGGCAAGCGGCGGCGGTTGATGGCAGGCAGGCACTGGCGACAACGCATGGGGCTGCAGCAGGGAGGGAGAGGCGAGCCGGGTCAGGGCTCACAATTGTTTTAGGGAGGGGGCAATCTTCTCGAGGGATGGCGGCGGGGCGGTCCAGGCGCCGCACGGAGGGCAAAGGGGCAGACGGCTCGAGCAAGGCCCATCGACGGGGGGGACCGGCGGGGCCTCCGGATCGGGCGCACGGTGATGGGGGGATCAGGAGGAGCTGGGGCGCGGGGGCGCTAGGGTGGCGAGGCGGCGGCAAGGTCCGGTGGCCGGCGGCGAGGTTGGCGTCGGTGGGGCACCGAGCGTGGTCACGGGGCACAGCCCGCCGATCCAGATCGGGAAGGAGGAGGGGAGAGTGGCGATGTGGGTGGTGGGGGTAGGGTTTCAGTGGTGGGGGTGGGGGTAGTAGTAGCCCACTGGGCCGGCCGGTTAGGTGGGCTGAGACCCACGGAGGGCGGGGGGGTTTCTTTTTCTTTTTATTTGTTTTTAGTTTAGTTTTAGTTTTTATTTTCTCTGTTGTTTTAATTACTAAACATTTATTTCGTTGCCGTAAAAAAATTACAATGACCTCACCTAAATTACCAACAACATTTAACCCACTGCCACGTGAAGTTTCATAAGAAAATAAAATGGTCTGACTTTTTTAATAATTACGAAAAGCATTAACTACTTTGTTTGCTGCTTCTTTCAATTATTTGGGCACTTTAAATAGTTTAATTAAATTTGATCTTGGCCTGAAATTTATCCAGAGATTATTTTCCCCACTTTGAACATTTTAGTTTGAACGTTTGAAAACTTTAATTATTTGACTGGATTTTTAATTTGAATTTGAATCGGCTTGAATTAACGCGAGGCTAACGACAGTGACCGTGGTGACGTGGCATCATTAGAAGGGATTTACTATAGATTGATTACCCGGGCGTCACAATTCTCCCCCACTAACAAGAATTCTCGTCCCGAGAATTAAGAAGTAGAAGGAAAGAGCCCGGGGTATTCTGCATGAAGATGACCTTCGCGTTCCCAAGTGGTTTCATCTTGTGAATGATTTGCCCTCTGTACTTTGAAGAACTTGGTAACCTTCTGACGATTCTGAGTTCAGTTTCATCAAGAATGTAGATTGTTTTGTCCTTGTAAGAGAGGTCTTGGCGTAGTTCAAGCATATCATGGTCCACTACTCGGATAGGATCTTTAAAGCAGAGACGAAGCAGTGACACATGGAACACATCGTGAACCTGAGAAAGGTTTGGCGGTAGTTCCAGTTGATATGCCACTTTACCACGCCTTTCGAGAATCATGAAAGGACCAATGTGTCGAGGAGCCAGCTTGTCCTTGATCCCAAAACGGTGTGTACCTCTCATTGGCGTGAGTCGAAGATACGCCCTTTCGCCAGGTTGATAGACTATATCCTTGTGATGACGGTCATACTGACTCTTCTGACGAGACTGAGCAGCCTTCGGATTTGCGTGAAAAATGCGGACTTGATCTTCGGCATGTTGGATAATATCCAGACCGATAAGTGTATGTTCCCTAGTTTCTGACCAATTCAGAGGAGTCCGACACTTACGTCCATATAATACCTCAAAGGAAGCCATCTTCATACTAGCTTGATAGTTATTGTTGTAGGAGAACTCAGCATACGGGAGTGATTCCTCCCATTTCTTGCCGAAAGAAAAGACAGAATCTCGAATCATGTCTTCGAGAATCTAATTGACTCTTTCAACTTGTCCGTAGGATTGAGGATGAAAAGCGGTGCTGAATGACAAATGAGTTGTTCGGCTGGCCCGAACCTCTACCATTAGCACGTCTTCGGACGAAATGCAGGTACTCCTAAAGAACCTGTTGTAAGGACATATTTCTCCCTATGTGGTTTTGGTGATTGATGACAATGCTTTTGTGGACTAATCATGTGCATTGAGCATTTTAGATATCTCATGTCTAGGCACAAGATGATTCGGTGCCCCACGGAGCTTATCGAAGATGGTTGTTCTCTACGTTTCCTTTCGGTGGATTTGATTCCTAGGGAAGCCGTATTATTAAGAGGGGGTCAGCTTCGGAAAGGTTTGCGTGGAATCAACACGTACACATCTATTCTGTTGCACCACCTTTCCTTCACTCCAATGGAGCTCCAACCTGTTTTCCTTGTCTATGCAAAGCGAAGACTGCAGGGTGCTAGTTTCCAGTGGTTAGCGGTAGTACTGCTCAAGCCAGCGGCAGTACCGTAGGTGCTAGCGGTACTACCACTCGGTGGAGCGATAGTACTGCTGTCCCCGACCCTGGTACCTACGCCTAGGGTAATGGGCACGGATGTAATTTTTACATCCGCCCTCATCCGGTATTACCATGATGTATTCCTGGTACTACCATGCCGAACTTTTTTGCAGCTCCACCCTCAGCGGAGGTAGGCACGGAAGATTTTTTTACTTCGTGCGTCTCCTATGCCCATCATTACCGACCATGCGGTAGTACCGCATGGGCTCACGGTAGTACCGCTCCGGCGGTTCTACCGCTAGTTACCCTGTGCATTCGGCCTACGTCAGGTCACTGCCGTGCCAGCGGTAGTAGCACAACCCGCTGTAGTAGTACCGCAGGCCCTTGCGGTAGTACCGCAGCATTGTGCGGTATGTAGTATCGCAAAGCGCGAGTTGAGAATGGGGATAACGGTTGCATCCTTCTCCCCACAATATAAAGGGGGTACTACAAGCTCCATTGTTGCTCAAAGCTCCATTTTAGCCTGATCTCTCTCCCTAGCCAATCAAACTTGTTGATTTTAAAGGGATTGGTTAAGAAGGCCCCGGTTTACACTTCCACTAAGAGAAATTTGATTCCCCCCACTAATCCCTTGTGGATCTTGTTACTCTTGGGTGTTTGAGGACCCCAGACGGTTGAGGTCACATCGGAGCCACATTCCATTGTGGTGCAACTTTGTGGTGCCGTTGGGAGCCTCCAATTAAGTTGTGGGGATAGCCCCAACCTTGTTTGTAAAGGTTCAGTCGCCGCCATCAAGGGCACCAATAGTGGAATCACGGCATCTCGCAATGTGTGAGGGCGTGAGGAGAATACGGTGGCCCTTGTGGCTTCTTGGGGAGCATTGTGCCCACACACCGCTCCATCGAAGACGTACTTCCTCATGAGGGAAGGAACTTCGGTAACACATCCTCGTCTCCACAGGCTCCACTTTTGGTCATCTCTTGCCTTTACTTCTTGCAAGTTATTATTGTGTTTTTTCGTTTGCTTGATTGTGTGGTTGTTGTGATTAGCATCATATAGGTTGCTCACCAAGTTGCACATCTAGCCAACCTATTTGTTGTTAAGCCTAAATTGTTAAAGAAAAGTTAAGAAGTGTTAGTTGCCTATTCACCCTCATCTAGTCAACCATATCGATCCTTTCAATTGGTATCAGAGCCATGTCTCTTTATTAAGGGTTTCACCACCTGAAGAGTATGGTTGGCGAAGAGGCACGTGTGGGAGAACTTCCCGGTGTCGTGGGAGTGAACACGGTCTCTCGTGAGGATTTGACTGAGGACATGTCCTATCTCAAATCCTCCGTAACGACCGAGGTCAAATCCATGTTCAAAGATTTCCTTGATAATCTTAAACTTTCCACCGATGTTGTTCAAGGGGTTAATCCCACTAACTCTACATCAGATGTCAACTCCGGTAAGGAGGGGGATAGTACTAATAAGGATAATCACTGTCAAGGAATTAATGGGTCGGGGAGCTTTGCCTCAGTTCCCCTTCCTGTGGTCGATGGATGACCGGTGCATCCACCTCATCTAGTTAATCACAGTCCTCCTCCTAAACTTGTTAAGAATGATTTTGCTAACTGGGTTTTCAGTACCAAGTATCATTTATATCTCATCTCAATTCATCTTATGAGAGTCATTGAATAAGGATACTACCCTCGTGATCCACGCAACCTCACTCCTAGAGAACAAGCGGATAAACAGCTAAATTATTCCGCCTTGTTCATACTCCAAGCTACTATTCGCACTGAAGACCTACCTCACCTGCGTCCTTTCACAGTTGCTAAAGAGTGTTGGGAACACGTTGTCTCCATGTAAAAGGGCAGCTCAAGCATTCAACGGTCAAACTATGCAGTTGTCCTTGATCAGTCAGATGAGTTTGTAATGATAAAGGATGAGGAACCGCGGGAGCTCTATAGAAGGGTGGCTTCTCTCGCCGTTTCCCTCAGAGATCATGGCATCAAGGATGTGGATGATACTTAGATAAATCATAAGTTTCTGAAGGCCATCATGCCCTACAACAAGGCCATGTCCGCTTTCATCCATCAAAGACCGGACTTTCACACCTTGTCCTCTAGTGATGTGTTGGATGAATTTATTGCAATGAACATCTTGAACACGACAGCTGACATTGCTCTTGCCCGCGTGCAACGGTCAAAGAGATCATCCCCAACCTTGCTTTGAAGTCCAAGGCCAGTCAAGAGGCAGAAAAAGAAGAAGAGGGTTGTCCTGAGGACACCAAATATGCTTATCATGAGCATATGGCTCTTGCGTCTAGGCAATTTTGGGGCAACAAGAGAAACACAAGGCCCAACTTCTCCAAGAACAACTCTAATGGGTCAACGGTCAAGCAATGTGTGAGAACATGCTACACCTATGGTAATGTGAGTCACTCTGTGGTGGATTGCCCATAGGAGAAGAGGGAAGACAATGGTGGAAAGCTCATTCGCAAAGATAAGGCCAAGTCCTTCCCAAACAAGACCAACTTCACCAAGAAGGCTCCTCACAAAGTTTTGGTGGCTGAAGAAGAGTATGCCTCGGATGATGACGTCGATGAAAAAGACACATGCGATGAAGGAATGACACTGGCATCTACGGCGATTGCTTCCTCTACTCAAACGAAGGTGTCACTCTTTGACGCCCCCAATGAGAACATCGTCGTTAGGTGCCTCATGGCTAAAGGTATCTCCAAGGTAAGCTCTAACGCCAAAACCTCAAACATTAAGACTTCTATTTCTTCCACTCCATCCTTAGATTGTGTGGATCAACATGAGGAGGGAAAGAGGATAAAAACGAGTTTGACAAAGTCTTTTGTAAACTCAAGGGAGAATCCAAGAAGCACTTTGTTTCTCTCTTGGAAACACTTGGTGGGCCAATGACACTATTGAGTCTCAAGAAGAATATCTTGAGGAGTTGAGAGGCCATAGTCGTGATTCTGCCGACGAGATAGCAGATCTATCTATTGCTCTTGAGGAAGAGCGAGGTCTTGTATGACTCTTGAGGAGTCACAAAATGATGACCTTGCTAAATTATGTAAAGATTATGACCATGCTATTGTTCTTAACCGTGTGTTCATGTCTGAAAAGGTTGCACTTGGGGTTGGCCATGATCTACTCAAAGTTGAGCTTTACACACTTTACAATGCTCACAAGGCATTGAAGTGTGCTCATGCCTCTCTTAAGGAGTCGCATGATTAACTCCAAGTAAAACTAACTAAGGAAATTTCCACGTGTCCTCCTTTTGTTCTAATTGATAATGCATCTGCTACTAACTCGTGTTGTGAGCATGCACATCTTGTGGAGAAAAATGCTAAGCTAAGACAGCAGATTGAAAAGGGTTTGGTCATGTGTATCCAAGGTGAGAAGACGCTCAATGAGCTTTTGAGTAATCATAAGGAAGTTGTTGCAAAAGAAGGAGTTGGGTTTGCACCCAAAAACAAGAAGAAGAAGAAGGTGAACACCAAGGAAGTTCCACCGCTCAAGGAAACTTTTGTAAGAGCAGGAGATGGCCCTCATGAGAAGAAGAAAGACAAAGTTGTGGTTCGTAATGCCAAGAAGGGCAAGATCACCCACCCCAACAAGACCAACGACTTTAACCCCTCTTATGTTTTACGCTGTGCTAGTGACGGGCATGTTTCTGCCAAATATGTTGGTTCTTCTTATGAGTACATTGAATGGTGTATTTGGGTTCCTAAGACCCTTGTTGCCAACATGAAAGGACCCATTAAAGAATGGGTACCTAAAACAAAACATTGATCTCTTGTAGGGGTTTGCTTCCAGAGGAACGTCATGGTTGCTCGATAGTGGAGCGACAAATCATATGACCAGAAGCAAGATCTTGGTGGTGGACGTTCATCCTGACCCATCTGTGGCCACCCAAGTCTCATTTGGTGATGATGCAATTTCAAAGGTATTGGGTCTTGGCAAGGTGATAATCTCTCCGAAACTCTCCATAGACAATGTTATGCTTGTTGAGACCCTCGCATACAATTTACTTTCTATTCATCAACTCGCACTCATGGGTTTTAGTACCTTCTTTGGTATTGACCCATCAAGTAGCTTTTTTTGGGCCTGTCGAGAATGGTCTCTATGTGGTGAACTTCTTGGAGCGACCCACTAAGACCGCGACCTGCCTAATGGCTAAAGTTGATGTGGGATGGATCTAGCATCGCCGGCTAGCCCATGTCAATATGAGATCTTTGGAAAGTCTCCTCAAAGGGGATCATGTCCTTGGACTAACAAATGTGAGTTTTGCAAAAGATCGTGCTTGCAGTGCTTGTATTGTAGGAAAGCTACATGAGACTACTCACCGCCCCACGACTACCATTTACTCGAAGAGGCCCTTGGAGCTCATCCACATGGATCTCTTTGGTCCTCCATCTTTTGATAGCCTTGGGGGAAGAAAGTATTGTTTGGTGATCATGGACAACTAGTCAAGATACAATTGGGTATATATCTTCAAGGGGGAAGATTGGAACACAACAAACAATCATCGACTTTGCAAATGAAGCTCAATGACAACATGAGGCAAAGATTCTGATGATAGGGAGTGACAATGGCACTGAATTCAAGAACTACACCTTGAATGAGTTCCTTAGTGATGACGGGATCAAGCATCAATACTCCGCACTTTATACCCCTCAATAAAATGGTGTTGCCGAGAGAAAGAACTAGGCGTTGATGGACGTGGCAAGGACCATGATGGCAGAATTGAAATCTCCGTACTTTTGAGCCGAAGCCATCAACACAGCTTGCCATGCATCCAATCGGCTCTATCTCCCAAAAGGCTTGAACAAGACTCCTTATGAAATTGTTACCGGTAACAAGCCCAATATCAGGTACTTCAGGGTGTTCGGGTGTAAGTGTTTCATTTTCAAGAAAGGTGTTCGTTTGTCTAAATTCGAACCTATATCTCAAGAGGGCACATTTGTTGGTTATGCTACAAACTCTCGCGCTTACCGTGTCCTCAATAAGTCCACCAGGCTCATTGAGGAGACATGTAACTTAGAGTTTGATGAAAATAATGGCTCCCAAGTGGAGCAAAGTGGTCCTTGTGATGCAGGTGATGAAATTCCTCCCCGGTCCATAAGAAGAATGGGTGTGGGATACTTCCTACCCGTTGAGGAGCCCTTTATGGCCGAAGGAGAAGGAAAATGTTCCACTCAAGTGGAACCATCACTGACGCAAGACCCAAACTCTTTAGAAGAACAAAATGAAGGTCCTCTACCACATGGAGAAGATCAAGGGCAAGATCAATCTTTTGATGATGGTGTCTCACCAAGTGGTGCCCAAGATCAAGTCCACATCCCCGAGCAAGCTCAAGATCAATATCTTCTTCAAGATCAAGAGCCACAACTAAAATCTATTTTCAAAACCATTGTTTGTATTGTGTGTATCCTCTCCTTTTCTCTCTCTCTCATATCTCATCCCAAAACCTTGACCCCAGTAGACGACGAATGAAGCTGGACTCGTGTATTCTGGATCAATGACTCGGTTAGAGACAGAAGAATGGATTCGGAACATGGAGGATCACCTAAGGAGTAACCTTGTTACAAGGAACGAGATGGTCCAATATGCTCTTCGGTACTTTGCAGAAGGTGCTGCAAATTGGTGGAAGATGCATGAAGATATCCATGATAGGCAAGTATCAAACACTTGGGAAGAATTCAAGAGGACTCTGCAAAAATCTCATGTTGTTGCCAACACCCAGAAGCCCCGTCGCAAAGTTGTGAAGAAGATTTGTGCCTGCAAGATATGTGGAGAGATAGGACACACCCAGGAAGAACACAAGGATGGATGCCCTTACTGTGAAGAGAAACACCCTACAGATTACTGCCCAACTGGGCAGGTGACATGTTTCTTGTGTGAAGGAACTACACATTACCCTGCTCAATGCCAAGTGTACCCCAAGGTACAAGAAGTCATCAAACAGCAGAAGAAAGCCATGAAGAAAGCCTTCAGAGAAAAATTTGGAGAACTTGTGACGAAGGAAGATGTTGAAGACCCTAATGGAGAAGGCCTAACCAGATTTTACTCCAATGTCTGCTATTCATGTAGGGAAGAAGGACATTTCTCACAGGAGTGTACGAAGGAAAGAAAAGAGTATCTAGGAAACTTCCCGGTAGAAGAAGTGGAGTTTGATCCACAGGAAATTGAACTTTTGATCGGAACAAAGGAACCCAAGAAGGGAAACCAAAGACGTCCTCTGAACAACCCAATTTCTACGAAGAAGGATCTGAGTCAGATCATGTGTTTCAGGTGCAAGAATTTAGGCCACTATGCCGATAAGTGTCCAAGAAAGGAACCAGAACTCCCAGGAGCAAAAAACCAACATCAAGAAGCCCCGAGATATGTCAGAAATCATTTGTTTTCAGTGCAAGAAGACAGGACACTACTCCTACACCTGTCCAGAGAAGAATGGCTAAGCATGAGTAGTCTGAGTTTTGGATTCTGGATGTAACAAACGTAATAGGCATCACTCTTACCATTTCGGACTTATGTAATGGAAGTCTCAGAGTTTGTAATAAATTCATGAGTCAAGATCTCCGACCATTTATGGTGTCATGATTTATCTTATGTTGAAATATGTGAGTTGTTACTCTATGACCCAAGATCTCCGACCATTTTCGAGGATATGAGAAAATATGGTCTATGCATACATTAGTGTATTTCATTTTAAGTGTGGTAGTAACCACAGGTACCTTTTCCGGATTAAGGAGTTTGGATAAGTGAATACAGATGAAGAGAATGTGGAATCATATCCAAACTGTGTGGATGATAACCTTTGTGACAAAGTGCTTTTGAAGCTAGAATGACGAGAAAAGGAATGATTGTGATGAAACCATACCCAAGGTTAAACAGACCAATGGAAAGGAAAATGGATTCTGCAGAGTGGAATCTAGACAAGAATAAGTCTGTGATTTGTTACCTCAAGAGTATAATGGAATGAACTGAAGGTAATATTGTAATATGGAACGATAGTAACCCCAGGAGTGAGTTAAAGCTGTTCAAGGATTCAAGTGGACCCACAGCTCACTGACCTCAGGATTGAGAAGGATCAAGCCCCACCTTTGTGAAGGAAGAAATTTGGAAGAAGCTACGACTGATCAGCAAACGTTTTTCCTAGGAGTATACGATAACCTGAGAGTTGTGAAGAAACGATAGATGTTTTGTTCGGCTTGCAGAAAAAAAAGGGATTTATCCGAACCTTGTTCGTTGACAAGAGAAATTTCTGCAATGCTTGTGAGGAAGACCAAGTGTTAGAGTACGAGATTCACTAAACTTTATACAAGGTAATGATTTCAGTGCGACATGGCTTGGCCACCATGACGACTTACTCTTATCATTCTCTTGCTATTCGGATTGGTAAATCTGAGTGACTTACCCATAGTAAAGAGACGACGTTCTTTGAAGCTTTTCTTGAAGCCTTAGAACGGTATGATGAAAAACCCTTGTACATGACAGTTTCTCTCACACGTAGGGATTTCTACGGTGAGGAATGAAGCCCTGACCCATTTCACTGCAGGGTAACCCCTAATGGTAGACCACCATGAGATCATTGATAGGTTATTTAGAATGATCGCGAGACCTGTCAGTTAAGAAGACCCAGTATCGGAGGAAATACATTTTGATGTAAGGACTCAAGATTTTGATAAAATAGAAGAGCATCATCGAAGAAGCTAACATGAAGAAGGTGAACAGACAAGTGCACCCACAGGACTGTCATGATTTCTGAAGGACCAATAACTCTCATTTTAAGTGTGGTAGACCCACATTTCCAGCTCAATGGAGTTTTGTTAGAAGACCCCCAAACCCTAACCTTTTCTTTCTAGCCCTTTCGAATCTCGAGGACGAGATTCATTTTAAGTGTGGTAGGTTTGTAACATCCCAAACTTTGGAATGTTATAATAATTATTAGAATGATTGTTTGTTTGCTTGAGTGATTGAAAGTGAGTGAAATTTGAAACTTTTTAAAAGTTGATGAGAGGGAATGAAATGACCTTCCCAAAACTTTCACTCTACATTTTGATCACCAGGAATTCAAATTCATTTCATCACAAAAACCCAGAGTGAAGATGACATGACTTCTTCCATTTAAAGAAATGAAAAGGGATTTGAAAATGGTTTGAATTCCCATTTGAAAATATTTCAAATTCAGAAACTTTATGCAACTCAATGATTTTCATGAGAGAGGATAATATGACTTTTTCAAATGTGTGAAATATGAGTTGGAAGTTTAATTATTTGAAGTTGAAAACTATTTGATAAAAGTCTCATATGGAGTTTCAAATTCATTTCAGTTTCCTATTTGAAATTTCATGCACCCAAACCCCTTGCAAAGATTTTGAGAGGAGTCAAAGGACCCTCCAAAAGCCAGGGGGTTAATTGTGAAGTTTTTGAATCATAAAACCCAAGGGGTTATATGAAAAATAATTTGCAATAATAAATAAAGCCATTTAGGCATTTTCTGGAAAATAAATTTTTAAAAAGTATTTAGTTTGGCTGTGGAAAAATGTCCATTAAATGGCATTTGTTTCCCTAGTCATTTTGATGTATACACTTTAATTTTTTGGACAAGTTTTGAATGCCTTAATGCTGTTTTTATTGCCCTGTAAATTAATATAGGAAAATCATTAAAGCCTTTTAAGACGGGCCGGCCCATAGTCTTTAAACCCGAATTTATTTCGTAACGGTCACCGCTAATAACGCCCCCTCTCTCTCTCTCACTGACAAGCCGGTCCCGCCGCCCGACCGCAAATATCACCGGTCCTCCTCCTCCTCCCACGCGCCCGACGACCACCGGCGAGCACTCGCCGTGGATCTCGCCTCCTTCCATTCCCCGACCCTCTAAGCCCCTTATAAGAAGCCGCATACCCCTGCGCCTCCATTCCCCCTGTTTTCCCCTTCTCCCGTGCACCACCCTCACCGGAATCTCTCGCGGAGATACCCATAGCCGCCACGCCATTGTTGCTCCCCTACTCCACCCTGCCTTCCCCGAGCGCCACTGAGCCCTCTACCCAACTCCTCTCGCCCGTGTGCACCACCCCACCTCTCTACGTCTCCGTACACCCACCAGAGCCGCCGTAACCACAACCTTGCCGGAGCTCCACCACTTCCCGAATCGCTCTGAGCTTGTGGTCATCAACACCGTCGCCTCCTCACCCCTCCGACGCCACCATCGCCATCGCCGTGCTCCCCCGCATCGAATGGAGCCGCCGCCATTGCCGGAGGACCACCGGAGGCGCTTCCCCGACGACCTCGACGCCCCTGCCATCGCCGGAGCCTTCGCCGGAGCCGGCAACCACCACGGTGAGCCTCTCTCCCTCTCCTCCGTCCGATTTGTAGTGAACGGTTTAGATTAGATTCTTTAAATTTGTGAACCGGTACGCGTTACAGTTCGGTCGTCCGCCCGTATCACACTAGCCCGCACACACCTGGACCAACCAGAGCATGCCATGTAACCCCCTGACCGTTAGTTTAGATTTTTTCTTTTTCTATTTTAATTTCTGTTTCCATAATAGTTCTAATTTTGTTTTTATCATATCTTTTAGGTTTTTAAGTGTTTTTAATTGATTCTTTTTGCAATATGTCATAAATTTATTGTAGTTTTTGTAGATATAAAGTTTGGCTATGTTTGAAAATTTAAATTTGAATTTAAACAGATTGGATTTAAATTTTGTTTTCTGAATATCTTGAGTTTTAAAATGTATTTTTTGATTGATTCTTTTTGCTACTTGTCACTAGTGATATTAGTTATCATTAGGAAGAGTTTGAGAAATTTTTTAGAATATTTTAAATAGTGTTTTCAACTAAAACAGATTCTGTTTAGTTCCTATGTTGTTTAGTTAGTTTAATTTTTCTTTAGTTATTTTGAAAATCTGAATATGATTTATACTTGCTGTTAACAAAAGTTAATTTTTCTTTAGTTCCTATGTTTCTTTAGTTCTGTTGTTCTAAATTTAGGATTTATACTTGCTGTTAACAAAAGTTAATTTGTTTAGTTTATAAATTTTGTTGTAGGGACCTATACCCTCTTTCAAATAGGTATAATTGATTACAAACAAATGAGTTAGTAATAGTTCTTTTAACTAAAGTTTTACGTAATTAGATTCTGTTTTCTAATAAAAATTTGTAGTAATTTCTTTATGTTAAGAAATACTTAGTTAATAAAAATAATTTTGATTAGTTCTATTATGATAGGAAAACTATATTATTTTCATTAGGTAATATGTTATAAAAACAATTTAGTTTCATAGAAACTCTTTTCACAAAGTTATAGATGACTTAATTATGTTTTATAATAAATGCTTTTACTATTTATTTTCTGTTAACTTAGTGGTTTTATAAAAGTGTTTTCTCTTATGTTAGTGTTTCACTCATTGTTAAGTTTATTAGGCAAACATTTATGTTGTTTAGGATGTTGTTTTCATAGTTTTAGTTGTTCTTCAAAAGTAATTATTTTTGCTAGTAAAATATTACTAAAACCCTTTTATTATATTTTACTTTGTTTTGGGTTTTGTGTTACTTTTGAATTTGTTGGATTTTTGTGTTTCAACTTTGTCTTAAGTATTTCCTTCATCAACCTTGTTGCTTTTGTTTTGTGTTACTTATTGTTAGAATTGATTGCTAGTATGATTGCTTATATGTATGTAATGTTTGTTATATAGATTTTTCATCGGAGAGTGACGTATAGTCTATCAAGTTATTTCTGAGAGCAATCTATTTCTTCATCAACAGTACAGGCAAGTTCACCTTGACCATCTATTTCATACCTATGTTTGTATTGCATGTAGTGACATCATTCAGCACATCCCTCCCGTAGTGTTATTGAAATTCTTGTAGTTGAGTAGAATGCATGAGGTAGGAACCCACCACTGGTTACTAAAGCCCCGGGAACTTTAGTTACTTTTATGCTATGCTAAAGTAGACGGGGTTTGGTATGAGCGTTCGTGAGTGGTGTGAAGAAGGACTCTACGTCAAGACGACAACTTCATGAAGACATTTTCAAGTCCTGCATCTTCAAGTCCTCAAGACTTCAAGACTCGAGAAGACAAGTTTTCAATACACACTACTGGGTGAAGGATGGTTGATTGGGCATCCCTGGAGAAACCAGTGGATGGCCGGGATGCATGGAGAAGCGCCATGACATCTTGTAGAAAGCTTCACCCAGACTCAAAGAGAAAGAAGAATACTTCATGCCCGGAAGCTTACCTGTGTAGCCACAAGTCATTATGGGCTCTGGCTTGGTTGATCTTTGTTGTGACTCTGCTGGGCAGTGCTACGAGATGTAGTCGATGTTAGGATTGGATGGGCACTGTCGGACAGTCAGGGAAGCACTCTGAAAGACCATGTTTCTTTCATCCTGTTCTCAAACACCATGCAGTGCGAGGAATTACCAGGAGGGAAAGAATCTTGTGGGTAAAGTACACAACACTCTGCAGAGTTAAACCTAATCGATTAGCCGTGTCCCCGGTTACGGACAATTTGAGCTTCTAGACTTGGATCTATCTCTGAACTCTCAACACTGGACTGATAACTTAATGGTGGGCAACTTAAGATACTTGTGGGTATTGAGACATTGGTTGGCAGAACCATGTCTTGATAGGTAACTCCATAGTGAAATTCCTGATATTCCTTTGTTGTAGGGAAAATAAATTCAGCTTTTACGCAAAAACTTAGACACAGAGCCACAAAGCCTTTGCGTATAGAATAGTCTTTATTCTTCTGTTCTACTATGGTGATCTTGCCAGTACATTCAATGTACTGACCTACACGGCTGCAACGTCTTATGTTGCAGATACTCTTCGACGACGGGTAAGAGTACGATTCCGGGTTACGGTCCGCACTCAACTTGCCGTTGGTGTTATTGGGACTCCACTCCTGTTGACTGTATCCGCTGCTATTTTAAGGTATATATCAGTTTTACGTTAATTACATGTGATTGCACTTTGATATATACATTGATGTACTATGTGTGCCAGCATACTGATCCAGGGATGGCACAGAAAACACAGAGGCTTGACTCATTTTGAGTCGGGTCGCTACACAACATTTGATGGAAAATGTCTATGGCGTCTTGAAAAGAGGGGTAACCACACGTAGACAATTAAAAAAAAATTTGAACATCACGCGTTTGGTTCTAGCATTGAGCCCCTCAAGGTACAAGATGCGCTTGAGGACATGGAGTCGGTTGAAGCTATGCACGATGATCTCAACAACTTCGAGCGCAGCCAAGTGTGGTGATTGGTGCCAAGACCTGAGGAGAACCACAGTGTTATTGGAACTAAATTGATCTTCAAGAACAAGCAAGATGCGAATGGTGTCTTCATTCGACGAAAGGCAAGATTGGTGGCACAAGGCTACTCCCAAGTCGAGGGTATCGACTACGGTGAAACATTTGCTCCGGTTGCTCTCCTTTAATCTATTTGCATGTTGCTTGCATGTGCTTCTCATCATAAGTTTAAATTATATCAAATGGATGTTAAAAGTGCATTCATTAATGGTCCTCTTAAGGAGTTGGTATATGTTAAGCAACCCTCGGGGTTTGAGGATCCCAAGTTCCCCAATCGTGTATATGTTCTTGATAAGGCTCTCTATGGCCTTAAACAAGCCCCACGTGTGTGGTATGAGCACGTTACCGAGATGTTGCAAGACCGTGGGTTCTAAATTGGGAAAATCGATCCCACTCTTTTCACAAAGAGGGTCAATGGGAACTTGTTCATATGCCAACTATATGTTGATGATATTATATTTGGTTCCCCTACCAAAGCTTTCAATGAACAATTTGCCACTCTGATGACAAATAAGTTCGAGATGTCTATGATGGGAGAGTTGAAGTTGTTCCTTGGTTTCGAAGTCAAGCAACGAAGTCAAGGTACCTTCATCAATCAAGCTAAATATACTCAAGACATGCTCAAGAGGTTCAAGATGGATGAGCTCAATCCTCCCAAGGCCAACACTCCTATGCCACTCAAATGCTATCTTGACAGTGATCCCAATGGTAAAGCTATGGTTCAAAAGGTTTATCACTCAATGATTAGATCCTTGACTTACCTTTGTGCATCTACACCGGATATCATGTTAAGTGTGGGAATTTGTGCATGATTTCAATACGCACCTAAGGAGAGTCACCATGTGGATGTCAAGCAAATCATCCGATATTTGGGTCATACCTCAAACTTTGGCTTATGGTATCCCAAGGGTGCTTCATTTGATCTCACTGAATATACTGACTCAGATTGGGCGGGAGGCAGTGTGGATAGGAATTCCACTTCCAAAGGCTGCCAATTTCTTGGTCTGTCTTTGGTAAGTAGGTCTTCAAAGAAACAAAAATGTGTTTCTCTCTCATCCACCGAGGTTGAGTATGTAGCTGCTGCCAGTTTTTGTGCACAGATTCTTTGGATGAGGCAAACTTTAAAGGATTACGGTGTCAATTGTGACAAAGTGCCTCTTTACTATGATAATGGCCGTGCCATTATGATCTCCAAGAACCCGATTCAACACTTCAAGACGAAGCACATTATATTCGTCATCACTTCCTCCGAGAACACGTCAAGCGAGGAGATATCAATCTTATCCATCTCAACACTAATGAGAAACTAGCAAATATATTTACAAATCCATTGGATGAAGCAAGATCTCGCGAGTTAAGGCATGAGCTAAATATCATTGATTCGAGCAATGTGGATTGACTTAGTGCACACCCCACCACACTCATCATTATGTCTTGTCTAGGTGTAGGTATGGATTAGGGGGAGTCTAGTTCTCTCAATGAATTATCCCTCCCCTATTATGCATAAACTAATCAAAGTCTTTCATGTCCGCCATTTTTCTAATGGTTACTGTGCTTCAAAGACGAGTCTTGGTCATGGGCCCAAGGATAATTCTTCGTGGTGCCATACCAATTAATTCAAACATAGGTGGCTCCGGCAACCGCCCTCTCTTCATTGGAGGTAGTGGTTCTATGTTTGGTCCTCGTTTCTCCGCTCTAAGCTTTTGGACCATGTTCTTGTTTTGATTCGCTTCTTTTTGTGTTTTTTGTATGTGTCCCTATTGCGTGAAGCCTATTGACTTATCTTTGTGCCCTTGTGTCTTTAATATTTCATTCATGTTTGTGCAAAAAAGTTTGTTTTCTCTCAGAACCTGCACTTTGTGGGCGGCACGGTAGTACAGTGGTTAGCCATGGTACTACCGCTGGAGTTGGGTTGCTACTGTGCTTGCACAATAGCGGCCCTGGCATGGTACTACCGCCTCCAGCATGGAAGTAAAAAATTACTTCTGCTTGAGGAGTGGTACTACCTCTTCATGCATGGAAGTAAAAATTACTTCCACTTGTGGAGAGGTACTACCGCAGTGACATGAGGTACTATCGTGCCGTCGGTTCCGCATGGGTGTTAAGAGCAACTCCCCCTTACCCATTCATATCTCTTCTCCTCACGTCTCTCCCTCTACTCCCCACAACCAACGTCGGAGAACCTTGCCGGATCTCTGTGTCCGGCCACTTACCGCTCATCCCAACCGGTGGGATCGTTCCCCACCTCGTCCTCTAGCCATGGACCCTAGTATTTCCTCGAGTTCTTCTCTCTTTGCGTCTTAATTTTTGAATCTTGGTGTAAGGGGAAATCTTAGTTGGTCATGTGATTTTTGTCCAAATCCGTGCATGAGGTGATGATTTGAGAGTGTGTGTGTGCGATAGGATTGCTAATTGGTAGGATACAACGTGGTAGCTTTGATCCACGGTAGTACCGATCTGATTCTTAGATCTGTCGTTCGTATGAAATCCGCCCTCTGCGGTACTACCGCACCTAGTGTGGTACTACCGCTCGTCGGGCGGATGTAAAAAATTTCTTCTGCTCCGTTCCCGATACTACCGCCGCAGCGGTACTATTGCGGCCTAAGCGGTAGTAAAATTTTACTACCGGATGAACTGCAGTACAACCGCTCGATCTCCAGCAACCTCGCTTTGTCCTATCAATTCTCACTTCTATATGGTTTTCTTGTTTGCTTTGGTCTTTGCAATGACTCATTTTCGCTCTTCTCTTGTGTTTGCATTGTGTGTCATAGATGGTGGCTCCGATAACGGTTCAAGATGCTCGAATCCCTCTCGTGACACAAGTTCAAAGCGTCTGCACAATCCAAATACTCCTGAGGGGTCCAATGCCCCGCAACGCAGTTTCAAGAGAACCGCAACCAAGATCAAGGAGCGAGATGACAACTGGGAAGACATGCCTCAAGAAGAGTTTCAGTCTCATCCGATGATCAACCCCTATATCAAACCTAGGGAACATTCCAAGGCCAATGAATTGTTTGGACCAAGCAGCAAAATCTCATCCATATAGATGTGATCAAGGGCAAGAAGAATCTCTATGTTCTTGTCTAGTGTATTGACATTGCTCACATGAGGAAGAACCAGGCATATTTTGGTGAGTCTCTGAGTATGGTGGAGCAGTATGCTATCGAGGAAATCATCTCATTCCATCTTGACTTTGATCCCGAGATTGTGGGTCAGTTCTTTGTTTCTGTCCACTTCCACTCAGATGTGAAGCAGACCATGACTTGGATGACCAATGGAGAGATGATGTCTGCTGACTGGAAGGAGTTCATGGATCTGTTGCACGTTTGTGATGAGGGGTTTGATGAGCCTGTTGGTTTGCACCCACATGACGACCCATATCCTGCACGCAAGTAGAACTTTATGCCCTACTCTATTGAGAAGACTTTACCCTCTGGTGAGAAAACTTCTGTGCTCAACCCGTTCCTCGATGTCATGCACCGGATGTTTCGCAACACTCTCTTTCCTCGCATGGGAGACAAGGACAAGGTGCATTCTTGTCTAATGGATATGCTGCTACTCTGTGAGAAAGGTCGACTTCAAATTCTTGACCCTCTTGACGTTTCTCACATTATGTGGACTGAGCTTCGGACTGTTGTGTTCCACCATAAGGTCCCCATCTATGGACCCTACTTGTTCCTCTTGATTCAAATAACTTGGGAGAAGACGTTACCAGAAGAATACTTTGATGCTCCCAACTGGATCCGTCATGAGCCCATTCGGCTGCGTCAGAAGGACAAGTGGGCTAACACTACCACTAGGACTAGCCCTACGGCTGCTAATAAGGATCTTGATGAGGATGAGATTGAAGAGGAGGAAGATGACAGTTCAGAGATGTATGAGCCACTGTCTACTGAGCCATCTTGGGCCAAGAATCTCACACATAGGATGAAGACTTTGTTCTATATACAGGCCAAGGGACAGTATCATGCTCACGTTGCTCAGAAGGAGAGTCATCAGCGTGACAAGCGGATTATGAGGAAGCTTGGTGAGACCATCCCAAGTAGGTCTGATAAGGACATCACTCCTGAGGCTACTTGGATGGCGAAGCAGAAGTACCAGTGGGCTGATTCAGATGAGGAGTCCATTCCATCTGCATCAAAGGAGGAGCTTGATGACTGATCTTTCTGCATGGGAGCTACCACTTGTGTATTAGGTGTCCTCTCTGCCTTTTTGGCATCTCGATGCCAAAGGGGGAGATTGTAGGATTTGAGAGTGTTTTCTTTTGTGTTTCGTCGTCTCCTTGCTTTCGTTGAACTTTGGTTTATGTTATTTGTGTGTGAGACCAGGAGGCTTGTTCTATCGTATGGTGTGAGGCATATGCTATCACTCATATCTTATTCTTGTCCATTATGTATAGTAGCTTGTGAGTCTATCTATTATGTACCCTTATCTTCATGCTCACATGCTATGCCTTGTTTCCGTGCTTAGTGTTATTCATTCTGTTACAAGGATTGCCTTGTCTATAAAATATAGGGGGAGTATTGATCCTAGTGTGTGTGCTTTGCAGTCCAAAGCATATCTATAGAGTGCACACATCTAGGGGGATCCTATCTATATTTTGTATTTTTTGGGTCTGCATATACTCATTATATATCTTTATGTGCAAATCCCGTATTTTCATCAATCCACCAAAAAGGGGGAGATTGTAAGGGCATATTTCTCCCTAAGTAGTTTTGGTGATTGATGACAATGCTTTTGCAGAATAATCATGTGCATTGAGCATTTCAGATATCTCATGTCTATGCACAAGACGATTTGGTGCCCCTCGAAGCTTATCGAAGACAGCCGTTCTGGACGTTTCCTTTCAGTGGATTTGAGTCGTAGGAAAGTCATACTATTAAGAGAGGGGCACTCCGGAAAGGTTTGAGTGGAATCAACACATACACATCTATTCTATTGCACCACCTTTCCTTCGCTTCAATGGAGCTCCAGTCCGTTTTCCTTGTCTGTGCAAAGCGAAGGCTGTAGGGTGCTAGTTTCTAGTGGCTAGTGGTAGTACTGCTCAAGCCGGCAGTAGTACCGTAGGTGCGAGCGGTAGTACGGCTCGGTGGAGTGATAGTACCGCTGTCCCCGGCCCTGGTATCTGCCCCTGCGTTAGTAGGCGCGGATGTAATTTTTTACATGCTCCCTCTTGCAGTAGTACCGTGATGTATTTCTGGTACAACCGTGCCGAACTTTTTTGCAGCTCCGCCCTCAACGGAGGTAGGCACAGAAGTAATTTTTTACTTCTGTGCATCTCCTGTGCCCATCGTTACCGACCATGCGGTAGTACCTCATGGGGTCATGGTAGTACCGCTCCGGCGGTTCTACCGCTAGTGGCCCTATGCATTCGGCCTACGTCTGGTTACTATCATGCCAGCGGTAGTACCGCAACCCGCTGCGGTAGTATCGTAGGCCCGTGCGGTAGTACCATGGTACTGTGCGGTAGTACCGCAAAGTGCGGGCTGAGAATGGGGATAACGGTTGGATCCTTCTCCCCACTATATAAATGGGATCTTCTTCCCCAAGAAGACTACCTCTTCCCTTCCCAAGCTCCATTGTTTCTCACAGCTCCATTTTAGCCAGATCTCTCTCCCTAGCCAATCAAACTTTTAGATTTTCTAGGGATTGGTTGAGTAGGCCCCAATGTACACTTCCACCAAGAGAAATTTGATTGCCCCCACTAATTCCTTGCGGATCTTGTTACTCTTGGGTGTTTGAGAACCCTAGACGGTTGAGGTCACCTCGGAGCCACATTCCATTGTGTTCAAGCTTCATGGTGTCATTGGGAGCCTCCAATTAAGTTGTGGAGATATCCCCAACCTTGTTTGTAAAGGTTCGGTCGCCGCCTTCAAGGGCACCAATAGCGGAATCACGGCATATCACATTGTGTGAGGGCACGAGGAGAATACGGTGGCCCTAGTGGCTTCTTGGGGAGCATTGTACCTCCACACCGCTCCAACGGAGACGTACTTCCTCACAAGGGAAGGAACTTCGGTAACACATCCTCGTCTCCACAGGCTCCACTTTTGGTCATCTCTTGCCTTTACTTCTTGCAAGTTATTATTATGTTGTATCCCTTGCTTGCTTGTGTGGTTGTTGTGATTAGCATCATATAGGTTGCTCACCTAGTTGCACATCTAGCCAACCTATTTGTTGTTAAGCCTAAATTGTGAAAGAAAAGTTAAAAAGTGTTAGTTGCCTATTCACCCCCTCCAGTCAACCATATCGATCCTTTCACCTGCCTATGGCCTAAAGCTCACCTACAATTCGGCAGCCTCTCAAGACCTTGTTTCCAAGATCTGTTCACCGAACACTAACACCCATCAAGATGTACTAAGAGAAGGAGTCAACTAGCAATGGGGCATATCGAGGACGTCGGGTTATAAATCGAAGACCCCTGGTACAACAACTCCTATATATTTTTATTTCTTTCACATACCTGTAAATAGTTGCTTCGGCAATATGAACTATAAGAGTTGTTGAGAAAAATGTAAATTGCGTGGCACAAGTTTGCCTCATCTGTCCTTTTTCGGTGCATATTTTTTCCTCTCTCCCTCTTCTCGTGGACCTGTTCGGTATGATGCAAGGCTACCGGCTAATAGACAGGGGGATCAATTTTAAAAACGAATCATCTTATGTACATTCTATCATGCATTCGGCGTATTGGCGTTCGCTTTATATGCATCGGTTCCGAGCTATGTCCTGGGTCAATAGTTGGGTTGCCCGGCTCCTGTTCTTGCCCCTTTACGTTCCGCTCGTTCGGCTAAAAGGGCAAAGGGAGAACCCCTGCGATTGTGCTTCCGAATATTCTGGTGAAGCACCTCAGGGGAGAAAACCGAAAACGGACTATCATAGTATGCGAGATCCGGTCTGTGAACCCGAGATGGAAGTATTATACTTCAATCCTCATAAGCGGTTATTCTGTGTTATACGAGGAATTTGCCCTTTATGCAAATATTGTGATACCGGCTTTGGCCATGGTTCGTCTGAACATCACAACACTTCGGTGGCTAATCGTACGCTTCCTGTAGTCCTTTTAGCGCCCCTACGGCTAAGTGAAAGAAATAAAGCATTATAGTCTGATTGCCTAGTCTGCCACACTATACCACCTTTGGGTTCCGATAATTAGGCTAAGGGACATATTGCATTGGCATAGACACCCCATGTAGTATCTACACGGGGGCTGAAGTTGATGACTCACATCTTTCTGTATTAAATAGCCACATAGGGGTTATAAACGAATGCAAAACCATACAAGAACATTAAGTGATATCATCAAAAGTTTGGACAAATCTTCGAACGAGTTACAGTCATTAAAATAAATGATCACCAAGACACTAGGACGCTATCACCCGAGCAATCTCCATCACTCCATCAAAGTATATCTCGGGGCATCTATGCTCCTTCCGGGGAGGCGACGGGGCAGGGGCTACCTTCATTGGATCTAGCCCCGGCCAGTGCACCTTCACTCTTGCAAGGGCCATCCGGACTCCCTCGATGCAGGAGGAGCTCTTGACGGTGTCGAGGCAGGGCGAAGCAGCAATCAACCTATGCACCAGGCCAAAGTAGCTGCCTGGTAGCGGCTCGCCAGGCCATAAGCGGATGCAAAGGTCCTTCATGGCCGGCTCCGCCATGTGCTGCAGCTCCATTAGTTGTTTCAGCTGCTCCACTAGAAGAGGAGGACGCTCGGGGTCTCCAAACTATGCCTAGAATAGCCGAGCTTCATCTCCTTCTCCCCGCGAGGCGAACAGCTGATTGGCGTCCGCCACGCTCTTCTGGAGATCGGTGGAGGCGCCTAAAGAACGCCACACCAGGGTAAGCAATTCGAATTTGCTATCCCCGAATATGCACTTCAGTGAATATGGCTTACCATCTGTTATGTCCTTGGCTTGGCGCACTTGCTTCTCGTAGAACTGTCTATCCACCCGCTCCTTTTGGAGTTTGGTTGTTAAGGTGGACAGTTCGGCCGAGCTTGCCTTATTCTTCTACTCCAAGGCCTCGCATCTTTCACTGGTGTCCTTTAGCTCTTGCTGGACCTCTGCCACGCGAGCCTCATGCGTGCCACTGGTGGCTCCCATGGTGGAGAGGGTGACAACCGTTTCTTTAGCAGCCGCCCTCTCGACGGCCACTTCATCCTTCGCGTGTTGGAGCTCGGCCTTCAACATCTCCATCTCTTTCGCCGAAGCTGCGCGTATAGTGTACAATTTGAAAAAGCTGCATTGACAATATTCGGACGATGGAGTTCAGACAAAGGTCTTCGGATTTTGTTTTTACATACCTTGGTCCTGGTCGAATCATCGGTTAAGGGCCTCAACTTTATCTTCGGAGCGCTTCAGCTTCCAATTTAGCTCGTCCAGCTTGGCGTCGTTTATTGCCGCCACGGATGACGAAGCCTGCATTACGCATACAGTTGATATATTACATGGGTTCTCAATTCCCGAATTATAGTCAAACCGATCATATGTTGGACCTTATTAGGCATTATCCTAACATGCCAGACACTTAAAGTGTATCTAGTCCGATATAGGATACATGAGTGACCGCTAGGTGAGTTTTTTCACCTCACCTAGAGATCAGCGGCTGTCATGTACACAAGAAGAAATAAATAAAAAATTTGCTAATAAAAGTATCAGGTGACTTACTTGAAAACCCATAAGGAGACCTTTGAAGGCCCCCTTCAATCCGTTGTCAACGGACGAGATGCTCTGCAATACCGCACCCATAAGGGTGCGGTGATCCTCGGGGATGGAGGCGTTCAATAGAGCCTCCTCCATGACCGACAACCTATTGGTCGATGGTGCCGGTCATGATCGTATAACCCGATCACCTACTTGGGATTGAACCGGTGCCTTCGGATGCATAGTGCGCTCCAAAGATGTTCATACAGGGGACTGAGCACACTCGTCCGGCCCCCTTGGTGTCCGGGAGGGGTGTCTCTATAGTGCCCAAGATGCGTGCCTATCCATATTTAGGCTTGGGGGCCTCAACAGGGATAGAGGCGCATCTAGTCATTTCGCAAGTATAGTCATCATCGCATACATGTATGAAGAGAGGAGTATATGAGTTGGCTTACACTCGCCACATGCTAAATTACAAATCCACAAAGTTTAATCGAACATCATTCAAAATATAGGGTCCGACTACAGACGAAAACAAACTACAAAAGAAGCAATGAAACTGTCTTGCTAGCCCCGTAGATCACGACCAAGGCCTCTCCAATCGTCTGGATATGTGACGTACATCCTGCCACGTTCCTCATCATACTCCCACTGGAGTTGCGTCACATCATTTGGCACAGCCTCATCTGTACCTGCACCTGTATTTGTTGAAGTAATCTGTGAGCCACTGGGACTAGGCGATCTTGCAACCGGGTACAGACTATTCAAGCTTATTCGGTTGGATGGGGGTGGTGTTGAGTTTGCAGCAGCACTAAGCATCGTATGGTGGCTAAATTATGAGAACATGAATGTAAATATGTGGACGACGTTAGACGGTCGTGAACTAGCATGATCGCTAAGTGATCCTGAACACCTACTTAGGACAAACATAACCCCACCGTGTTCTCTCTCGGTTCATAATCATGAGCAGAGACGATCACGGTTACTCACATAGTTGGTGTATTTTATTGGAGTTTACTTCAAGTTAACTATAACTGGGTGTTAACCAAAATATACAAGTTGCCACATAACCGTGGGCACGACTTTCCGAAAGATTTAACCTTGCAAGGATGCTCCAACTAATCCATCATAAATTAACCACACTCCGCGGGAATAACCTCGACCATGGATCTCGTGATCATCCTAGTCAATTCCAAAGGGAAATCAACACCTCGGGATAGCCCGAAGAAGATCAGAGTCCCACACGCAAGCCATTCGAGAGAAAGGTAAAACAAATCCAGCAACACCACCCGACGTGTCGACGAACCCGATAATAGCCACGTATCTCGTTCTCAAGACACGACCGGATGAGCTAGTGTACGGTGTCCTGATAGAAATCTCCCGAGTTGCCCCGAGTTGGCCCCGCACAGTGCTCTAGTTTGGACCAACACTCATGAGGAGCATTGGCCGGGTTGTTGATTAATTATCCACGGGGTTGCAAAGCCGTATGCAATTTTATTAAGTTGTTTAAGAAAATAGTACCAATGTTGGGTCTTGCCTGACAAGTTTTAATCTCAACCGAATAATCAAGGGGGTCCCCATAACAACCCCGAGCATGTTAGGAGCGCAAAATATGGAAACATAACACCGGTAACAAGTAACTATGGCGGTAAAAGTGGAACAAAATACCGAGCAAAAGGCGAAGCCTTCGACCATACCAAGATACATATGTCCATTAAATTAAATAGCGGTAAATATTGTGATATCTCTAGATATCCATGTTGTCACATGGAAACAACCTGCACCTGCAACTAAGAACGCTATAAGAGGGGCTGAGCAGAGGTAACTTAGCCAAACAAGGTTTGCTAGGATGTGGAGGGGTTAGAGGCTATCATGGCAATGTAGGAGTCTTGACATTCAAGTGGTAGGTAACAGATAGGTAACGACAAGAGCAAGACATCTAGCAAAGCAAAAATAGTGTCGGGATCCGGGTACGATCATCTTGCCTGTTGGTTCTTCAGAGGGACAAAGAGCAGGGTCCTCGTAGTGGTACTCTCCTGGATCCTCATACTCAGGTTCAACACCCACGTCTACCCAATAGAAACAACAACAATAAACAACCAACCAAGGTGCAATCCACAAACAAGATGATGCATGATTCATTTGAAGTATTTAACATGTCAACCCTAAGCTAGTCATGTTTCTTATGCCATAGTTAAGTTATTTAAAATTCTGGACAAACCCTCATGTTAAGTTGTTTGAATATTCATGATCATGGAAAATATGTATGCTTCATGCAAAATTGATGCAAATGCATATGTAAAACATAGGAAATGGAGTAACGGATCTCACGCTATGCTCACGGCATGTTACGAAGGCAAAATACAAGACATGTAAGGCCATGTGCTATTCCTTGGTATTCCAAAGTAGCCACTGGTTAGGGCATGAAAAACCAACCACAATGGAGCCAAAGATCAAGCAAAAGAATGGAGCATAGCTCCCACAAGTCACAAAACACTAACACACACAATCTGCCTCAAAATAGCAACATTGCAACTTCCACAGCAAATATCTAGAGCTACATGAAGTTTCCAACCTCAAACAAAACATGTACATAAACTAATTAACATGCTTATCAAATCATCCAACTACACAAACTGTAAAGAAAGCACATATCACTAAGCATGAAGGTCACAAGATGGCATGACGAAATAGATTCTAGGGACTTAGTGAAAATCACAGTTTTTTTTTTGGAATTTGAGTTAAGCTGGTAGCAAGTTGGCAGCAATAAATAATGGTGGTCGATACAATCTCATGGCATGAAAATCAACAGGATGGTAGAGGGAAACATCTACTTAAAAACACTAGCACTGAGCCTGAGCTAAAACACAACACATCACTTGGTAGCATCCACTTAACATGGTATAAAAATATTAACAAATTCTCAGACTTAGAAACATTTAGCATGTTGAAAACAGCAACATTTTAATTGCCACTTTGGAGCATGGTTCCCCCTCATACGCAAGATTATCATGTCAAAAGAAAATACCATGGCATAATACTCATGAAATACTACCACTTCCATGTTGACACCAATATCAAAGCATGCATGGATTAATTCTAACTAAAATGATGAAATGTCATATTGGGACAAAATGACATTTTGTAAAGCTTGCTCAAATGACCAAACCAATTGCACCAATGGATTCATTGGGAAATTCTACCTCAATTCCATATATCATACTCATATACAAGCTTTTGCAAAACTCACAAAACCATGCTCAAGAAATAATATGTCATACCCATAAGTTAAATCTTACTATAAATGCTCATAGCCGAAAATGCTCATGTACAGATATAGTAAATTACCAGAAATGGAATATTCTATTTAAAACACAAATAATACAATAAACAAAAGAAATATAGGAGGGTACCTACCTCGCATAGACACCATGACCCCTCTAGTGGATGACAAGTGGGCCATGGGCCCAGTGTCATACAGACACACATATCACACACACACACACACACAGACAAGCACACACAAGCTCACCTGGTATCTGCCTTCCATAGCAGATCCCCTCCACAAACACACACACGAAGGCACACACAAGCACACACAACTCCAGCGCACATGCACACTGGATCAAGTGGACACTCCAGATCCGCAACTGCTCCCACCCCCCACACAAACAACACACCGAAAAAGAAACGAGAAAAGGGGCACGCCGGGGGTTCGAACCCCAAACGTCATGGTCTTGGGTGGTTCGGTTACCACTGCGCTAGGGGAGGGCTACTGACCAAGGGGGGCTTGCTGCTTATCTACTATCTGCCTACGCGTAACTGACAAATCTAAAGAAAATCGATAGCGGCGACAGCACGGCGGCGATGCGACTCCGGCGATAGTGGGGGGAACTCCAGTGATGTGGGCATGCTGAGGGGGAAGCGGGATCCTAGGGGAACCCATCCCCAGCCTTAACTATAGCTAGGCAGGCGGCTATGAGCAGCTCGAGGACGAGCTTGTGCTCGGCCCGAACACGGCGGCGGTGAGCTCTACTACGACCTACACAGCTACGCACTAGACAGGGAAGGGGACGCGTGATGCTTACCGAGAGGAGGGTAATGATGGTTCGAACACGCGAGAAGAGGAGGAAGGCGACGGTGATGCGGGGCTTGGAGAAAATGAAGAAGAGGCGGCTTTGGCTTTGGGAGCACGTCGGAGACGAGGAAGAGGCCATAGACAAAGGGCCTTCCTCCATGCCCTATCGCCGGGAACGGTGCACTGGAGGCACCTTGGAGCCCCACGACATCTCTGACGATGAGGAGCGTTCACCGGCGTCGATGTTGACGGTTGCAGGCTTCGGCAGAGATGAGCGCTCTCTGAAACTGAATGTCTCTCTCTGAACCTGCCTAAGGAGGAAGGAAGGGAGAAGAAGGGAGAAGGAGGGAGAGAGGAGTGGTGGCGGCGAGGAGGAACAGGGGGAACCCTAGGGATCCGCACCCTTTTAAAGGGGCAGGCCTCAACGCCCGTGGGCTCCTCTCATGGCGACGGCGACGAGCTCTCTCTACGGCTCTCTCTACACTGACGGAAAGGAGGCAATGAGAGCAGGTAGCCGCTAGCGCGCGGGCTGGGCTGCCATGCACGGTCTTGCAGGACCACGGGAGGAGGAGAGGCCCAGCTAGCGCCTGTTCTCTCTCTCTTATGCAGGAAAACAAAGGGGAGGTCTTCCCTTTTTTTAAAATAAAGCCCAGGACAAAAATCCATAGCAGAAAAGGAAGAGGGTTTTTCCCAAAATTAAAATACTTTTGAGCTCACAAAAATGCAAGCTATTTAATAAAAAATGGTTAGGCATTTTTAGAACAAGCAAATATTTTACCTAGTATTATCCTATCCATGGTTTCAAAATTATTTGAAAGGACCAAAACCCCAACCATGGCAAAAGGACTACTCTAGAAAACTTAGTAGAATCTTTAGAAGATGACCAACATTTTAAACAAGGGAAAACAACAAGCAAATATATAACAAGTAGCAATTTGAATTAAGAGAGAGATGGAATAGGAGCAATTAAAGCAACACTCCAACAAACATACATGCATATTCACATACACACCTCACATCACAAAACTTCACAATCACAGGCAAAGGCAACAATAATTGGCAACAATAATTATGCAATTGATATGATGAGCATGATGGCATGATGCATGATGCATGAGATAGAAATGGCAATGAAGCAAAATGGTAATTCCTTCCAAGCACATGACAAACATAGAGGTTCATATGGGTACATGACCATAAATGGCAAGGGGAGCACTTGGGCTATTACAACTCTCCCACACTAAAAGAGGGTCTCGACCCGAGATCTTGGAACGAAAGAACTCTGGAAATTCCGAATGGAGAAGATCCCCACATTCCCAAGTAGCTTCTTTATCGGAATGATGAGACCACTTCACCTTAAGAAACTTGATTGATTTGTTGAGAGTCTTACGCTCAGTTTCATCAAGAATAGGAACTAGATGCTCACAATAAGATAGGTCTTCTTGGAGGTCAATGGCACGCTCGGGAGTCTTGAAGCACCTCCGGAGCTGAGAGACAAGGAAGACATCATGCACATTTGCAAAATTCAGAGGAAGCTCTAGTGGATAGGCAAGTTCACCTCTCTTGCCCGCAACTCTGAAAGGACCCACAAAGCGAGGAGCTAGCTTCCCTTTAATTCCAAACCGCTGAGTGCCCTTCATGGGAGAGACTCTAAGATAGACTAGATCATCAGTTTGCAAGGAGACATCCCAATGTTTGTTATCGTAATAACTCTTCTGTCAAGATTGAGCTGCTTTGAGATTCTCACGAATGACACGACACATCTCTTCTGCTTCGGTGATCATGTCATTGCCCAGAATTTGATGCTCGCTGGTTTCAGACCAATTGAGTGGGCTACGGCACTTCCTATCGTAGATAATCTCGAAAGGGGCCTTGCCTGAGCTAGCCTGAAAGCTGTTGTTGTATGAAAATTCAGCGTATGGAAGGCAGTCTTCCCATTTCATGCCGAACGAAATCACACAGGTTGTGAGCATGTCTTCAAGGATCTGATTAACTCTCTCAACTTGACCACTTGTCTGTGGATGGAATGTAGTTCTGAAACGGATCTTGGTACGCATAGCAGTCTGGAAGGACTCCCAAAACATGGAAGTGAAGAGGCTTCCACGGTCAGATGAGATGAGCTGAGGAATACCATGCAAAGAAATTATCCTTGACGTATACAACTCTGCTAGCTGAGCTACCGAGATAGACTCTTTGACCCGAAGGAAATGGGCAACTTTGGTCAGCTTGTCGATAACCACAAAGATAGCATCATTGCCCTCTTGGACTTAGGAAAACCAGTAACGAAATCCATCTCCACATGATCGAATTTCCACTCTGGAATAGGCAAAGGCTGAAGGAGACCTGTTGGACGTTGATGTTCCGCCTTCACTCTGCGACAAACATCACACTCCTTCACGAACTAGGCAATTTCACATTTCATGCGAATCCACCAGAAGGTTTGGTTGAGGTCCTGATACATCTTGGAACTTCCTGGATGAATGGACAGGCGAGAATTGTGTGCTTCTTCCATGATAACCTTCTTGAGATCACCTTTCAGAACCACCAGACGGTCCTCAAAGAACAAGGTATCTTTGTCATCAACGCGAAAGCATTTATACTTCGGAATGCCCTTGGTCACACCTTTCTTCACTTCACCATTGCATCAAGAAGTTGAGCTTGGTGAACCTGATCTTCCAAAGTCGGAGAGACTTGAAGATTGGCAAGAAATCCCTACGGAATCATTTGATGATTGAGCTGGCGAAAGGCTTCACAGAGCTCGGGTTGAGGAGGCTTCAGGATAAGACTATTGCAGTACGCCTTTCAGTTGAGCGCGTCTGCAATGACATTTGCTTTTCCAGGAGTATACTCAATGATTCTATTGAAGTCCTCACTCATTTCCACCCAACGAGACTACCGAAGACTGAGATTGGGTTGATTGTAAATGTAGTTCAAGATCTTGTGATCGGTGTACACCTCAACTGGTCTACCCAACAACAAAAGCCCCCAAGTCATCAGAGCATGCACAACTGCCGCCAAGTCAAGATCATGAGTGGGGTAGTTCTTCTCGGTAGGCTTCAACTGACGTGAGGTATAAGCAACTATCTTCTTATCTTGCATGAGAACACCACCAATACCTTGGATATAAGCATCACAGAAAACTTGGAAAGGCTTTGATTGCTCAGGAGGGACAAGAACTAGAGCTGAAGTCAATTTCTGCTTGAGCGTATTCAACACCACATCACACTCAGGAGACCAGACACACTTGACATTCTTCTGGAGGATATTAGACAGAGGCTTAGAAATTTGAGAGAAGTTCTCCACAAATATGCTACAATAACTAGCGAGCCCGAGGAAGCTACGAAGCTGCTTGACATTCTAAGGAGTCTCCCACTTCAAGATTGCCTCAACTTTCTTAGGGTGCACTTTAATGCCCTCGGCAGAGATCACATGCCCAAGATACACCACTTCATTGAGCCAAAACTCACGCTTGGAAAACTTAGCATAGAATCGATGCTCTCTTAACTTGTCAAGCACAAGCCGGAGATGTTCTGCATGCTCTTCTTCATTCTCCAACAACACGAGGATATTATCCAGATATACCAAGACGAACTCATTCTTTAAAGGAGAGAATATGAAGTTCATCATTCTTGAGAAGGCTGGAGGAGCATTGGCGAGACCAAACGACATGACGGTGTACTCATAAGAGCCAAAACTCGTCCTGAAAGAAGTCTTTGTAATATGTTCTTCATGAATGCGAATTTGATGATAGCCCATGCGAAGATCCAGCTTCGAGAAAACCTTGGCACCTTTCGGTTGTTGAAAAAAGTAATTTATGTTGGGAAGTGGGTACTTATTGCTGATTGTCTTTTTATTCAATGGACGGTAATCGACACAAAGTTATTCCATGTCATCCTTCTTCTTGACAAACAAAACACCACAACCCCATGGAGAAGAACTTGGTCTGATCAAATCTAGACGTTCTTGTTCATCTAGCTGCTTGTTGAACTCTTTCATCTCTTCGGGTCAAAGATTATAATGATTCTTGCAAACCGGTTCAGTTTCGAGCTCTAGGTCAATCACAAACTCGACTGGCCGGTGTGGAGGCATTCCTGGCAATTCTTCTAGAAAGACATCTTCATACTCACAAACCACCGGAATTTGGGAAATAGCCAAGATTTCACCCTTCTCATTCAGTGCAAAGAGATGGATCGTATCATCGCGAGCTGCAAAAATGATCATATCTTCTCTAGGATGAGTTAACGTGACTTTGTTGGCTTGACAGTCGACATATGCCTTGTTCATAGCCAGAAAGTCCATGCCCAGAATTAGATCAATATCGGAATTACCGAGGACATAAGGAGAAGCCAAGAAAGAATAGTTGCCCATCTTGATAGAAACATCCGGAACAACAGAGGTGGTTTTCATGGCCACACCCAGAGAAACGATGCCCAAAGGTCTACTCATCATCTTGGAATAGAAATCATTCTTGATAGCAAAAGGTCTAGAGATGAATGAATGTGATGCACCAGTATCAAACAACACTTTTGCAGGAACAGAATTAACCAAGAGATTACCCATGATCACTTGAGAAGAATCCTCTGCCTCTGCTGCATTCACCATGTTCATCCTTGCTAACTTGGGATTATGCTTCACCATAGCATTGCCTGGAGGTCTGACAGGAGGAGGAGGCTGAAGACGCCGCTGGTTGCACTTGTTTGAGTAGTGAACCTTCTAACCACACTTGTGACAAGTAACCTCAGAGAGTGGACGGAAGTTTCCTGGAGGAGGAACATTTGCTGAATTGGGTGCCTGGGGCCTCTGCTGATATCCTAGGTTGGGTGGGTGGGAAGAACCACGGCCACTGAACTGTCTCTGCTGCTGAGGAGGATGAAACGGAGGTGGGTTAGGAACCCAATATTTCTGTTGCTTAGAGACCATCTGAGAGCTGGAAGAAGAAGAATAAGAATCCATGGAACGCTTCCTTGAGTTCTCTTACTTGAGCTCAGTTGCCTCGACCTTCAAAGCCATGCTATAGAACTGATCAAATTCACGAGGCTCTCGAAGGACCAGACCCGGCAGAATCTCATCCTTGAGACTGCCACTGAACTGATAAATCATGGACTTCTCATCTGGAACATCTTGCTTAGCATAGCGGACCAGATTCTGGAACTCGATGTTGTACTGATAGACAGACTTGCTTCCCTGCTTCAGGTGCCTGAACTTCTCATGCATCTCGTTGACAAAGCTTGTCGGAATGTAATGGGCCCTGAAGTCACGACAGAAATCGTCCCAAGTGACAACACGATCGCCCCTGGAGTCCTTGTATTGCTTCCACCAATCTGCTGCCTGACCCTTGAGCTGGAACGACGCGAACCTAACATAGTCCTCTAGTCTGACAATGCTGCACTCAAAATGCTTACTCATGTCATGGAGCCAATCATCTGCATAAAAAGGCTACTCACAACAGGTGAAAGACTTGGGCTGGCTGGCAAGGAACTGGTTGAGCGTCGCGAACTGAGGCTGATTCTGAAAATTCCCTTGAAAGCCTTGCTGACCCTGATCTATTTCTTACAACAGTCTGAGCAACATCTTAGTATTCGCATTGGTTGCGGCCATCATAGCTTGCCAAGCTTCTGGAGGAGGAGGCGGTGGTGGGGGTGGTGGAGGATCAAACTGCTCCCCATCACGACCCGAACTCCCGTGAGTTGTTGGAGCCATCCTGGAGATGGACAAGAACATCAGTACCTCATTGACATAGATGATAGATATAAGCTGAATCAAATGACTTGAAAGAAATTGAATGAATAACATAAATAGCCTTCCTACTGAAAAATTAGTAAGAACGCCTTCTTTGGGTTTGCAATAACATCATTGATATTAGAAGCCACTTGCAATAACAAAAAAGTATTGAGCTTATGTTGCTCGGAACAAATGTATATGCCCTCATACATCTGAAGAAGATGATCCTAGATAACTACATGAGTTCCCACCTAAGAACTTTCGAAAATTTTCTGGTTATGCAATCCGGTGTTGGGGATACAAGGAGGAAATATCTCACACAACTAATAAACCTACACCCCAACTGTATCCATCCTTCAACAAATAACCAGAGGCTTTGGGAAATCCATCTACCTCGGATCCTCGAAAGCACAACGATACTAACCATGGTGGTACCCTAGATGCCTCCCCAGTACCGGGTGACTCCGACCTTATCTCACCACGACAATTATTGAAGCAATTTTGAACACCCTCCATCCTGAGATACTAAGGAAGTTGAATGATAACGATGTGCCAAGAATTCCTTGGAGCTGAACTCCCCGGAAGAAATCAAGTCAGACAGGAGGTGCCAAGACAGAACTCCGTCACATCGGTATCATATAGTTTCCAAAATACCCGCGTGATCCTAAAAAAAATTTTAGCGAGAAGAGGAGTACAATAAAAATTCCTAAGTCGAATACCTCACCAGAGTATAGAAGTGGAGTAAAAAGAAACCTACTCTCCAATATAACTAGACTCAAAACAGTTTTTACTAGACTCGACCTGGTCAAGTTCGATCAAGCAAAGGGCTCCTATGGGCGTATAGCTCTCAATACCAACTTGTAACGCCCAAGATGCGCGCCTATCCATATTTAGGCACAGGGGACTCGACAGGGATAGAAGCGCATCTAGTCGTTCCGCAAGTATAGTACCATCGCATACATGTATGAAGAGAGGAGTATATGAGTTGGCTTACACTCGCCACATGCTAAATTACAAATCCACATAGTTTAATTGAACATCATTCAAAAGACAGGGTCTCACTACGGACGAAAACCAATGAGAAAATAAGCAAATGAAACTGTCTTGCTAGCCCCAAAGATCACGACCAAGGCCTCTATACTCATCTGGATATGTGACGTACATCCTGCCACGTTCCTTGTCATACTCCCACTGGAGCTGCGTCACATCATCTGGCACGGTCTCATCTGTACCTGCACCTGTATTTGTTGTAGTAATTTGTGAGCCACGGGGACTAAGCAATCTCGTATCCGGGTACTGAGACTATTCAAGGTTAATGGGTTGGATGGGGGTGGTGTTGAGTTTGCAGCAGCACTAAGCATTGTATGGTGGCTAACTTCCGAGAACATGAATGTAAATATGTGGACTACGTTAGACGGTCGAGAACTAGCATGATCGCTAACCGATCCTGAACACCTACTTACGAAAAAACATAACCCCATCGTGTTCTCTCTCAGTTCATATTCACAAGCTGAGACGATCATGGTTACTGACATAGTTGGTGTATTTTATTGGAGTTTACTTCAAGTTAACTATGACCGGGTGTTCAACAAAATATCAAAGTTTCCACATAACCGCGGGCACGGCTTTCCGAAAGATTTACCCTGCAGGGGTGCTCCAACTAATCCATCATAAATTAACCACACTCTGTAGGAATAACCTCGACCATGGATCTCGTGATCATCTTAGGGAATTCCAAAGGGAAACCGAAAACTCGGGATAGCCCGAAGAACATCATAGTCCCACACATAAGCCATTCGAGAAAGGTAAAACAAATCCATCAAGACCACCCGATGTGTCGAAGAACCCGATTAGAGCCGCGTATCTCGTTCTCGGGACATGACCAGATAAGCTAGTGTACGATGGCCTGATAGAAATCTCCCGAGTTGCCCCGGGTTGGCCCTGCACAATGCTCTAGTTTGGACGAACACTCATCAGGAGCACTGCCCCGGGTTGTTGATTAATTATGCATGGGGTTGCATAGCCCTATGCAATTTTATTAAGTTGTTTAAGCAAATAGTACCAATGTTGGGTCTTGCCAAACAAGTTTTAATCTCAACCGAATAATCAAGGGGGTCCCCATAACAACCCCGAGCATGTTAGGAGCCCAAAATATGGAAACATAACACCGGTAACAAGTAACTATGGCGGTAAAAGTGGAACAAAACACCGAGCAAAAGCCAATCCTTACACCATACCAACATATATATGTTCATTAAATTAAATAGCAATAAATATTGTGATATCTCCTGATATCCATGTTATCACATGGAAATAACATGCACCTGCAACTAAGAATGCTATAAGAGGGGCCGAGCAGCGGTAACTTAGCCAAACAAGGTTTGCTAGGATGTGGAGGAGTTAAAGGGTATCATGGCAATGTACGAGGGTGACATTCAAGTGGTAGGTAACGCATATGTAACGATAAGAGCGATACATCTAGCAAATCAAAAATAGTGTCGGGATCTGGGTACGATCATCTTGCCTGTTGGTTCTTCAGAGGGATAAAGAGCGGGGTCCTCGTAGTGGTACTCTTCTGGATCCTCATACTCAGGTTCAACACTCGTGTCTACCAAAGAGAAACAACAACAATAAACAACCAACCAAGTTGCAATGCACAAACAAGATAATGCATGATTCATTTGATGTATTTAACATGTCAATCCTAAGCTAGTCATGTTTCTTATGCCATAGTTAAGTTATTTACAATTCTGGACAGAACCTCGAGTTAACTTGTTTAAATATGCATGATCATGGCAAATATGGATGCTTCATGCAAAATCGATGCAAATGCATCTGTAAAACGTAGGAAACGGAGTAATTGATCTCACGCTACGCTCACGGCAAGTTACGAAGGAAAAATACAAGACATGTTAGGTCATGGGCTATTCCTTGGTATTCCAAGGTGGACACTGGTTAGAGAATGAAAAATGAACCAGAATGGAGCCAAAGCTCAAGCAAAGCAATGGAGCATAGCTCCTAGAAGTCACAAAACACTAACGCACACAATCTGCCTCAAAATAGCAACATAACAACTTTCACACCAAATATCTAGAGCTACAGGAAGTTTCCAACCTCAGACAAAACATATACAGAAACTACATAACATGCTTATGAAATCATCCAACTACACAAACTGGAAAGTAAGCACATATCACTAAGCATAAAGCTCACAAGATGGCATGATGAAACAGATTCTAGGGACTTAGTGAAAATCACAGTTTTTCTGGAATCTGAGTTAAGCTGGTAGCAAGTTGACAACAATAAATAATGGTGCTAGAGACCAACTCTTGGCATGAAAATTAACAAGACGGTATAGGGAAACATATACTTCAAAATACTAGCACAGAACTTGAGCTAAAATACAACACATCACTTGGTAGCATCCACTTAACATGGCATAAAAATATTAACAGATTCTCACACTTAGAAATATTTAACATGTTGAAAACAACAGCATTTTAATAGCCACTTTGGAGCATGGTTCCCACTCATATGCCAGATTATCTTGTCAAAATAAAATACCATGGCATAATACTCATGAAATACTACCACTTGCATGTTGACACCAATATCAAAGCATTCATTGATTAATTCTAACTAAAATGACAAAATGGCATATTGGGACAAAATGACATTTTGTAAAACTTGCTCAAATTACCAAACCAATTGCACCAATGGATTCATTGGGAAATTTTACCCCAATTCCATATATCATACTCATATATAAGCTTTTGCGAAACTCACAAAACCATGGCCGAGAAATAACATGTCATACCCATAAGTTAAATCTTACTATAAATGCTCATAGCCAAAAATGCTCATGTACAGATTTAGTAAATTGCCAGAAATGGAATAATCTATTAAAAACATAAATAAAACAAGAAAACTAAATAACAAAAGAAATATAGGAGGTGACCCACCTGGCATAGACACCAGGGCCCCTCTAGTGGATGACAAGTGAGCCATGGGATCTGCCTGCCATAGCAGATCCCCTCCACACACACACACACGAAGGCACACACAAGCACGCACAACTCCAGCACACACGCACACTGGATCCGATGGCCACACCAGATCCGTAGCTGCCCACACACACAACACACCGAAAAAGAAACAAAAAAGGGGCATGTTGGGGGTTCGAACCCCAGACCTCACAGTCTCGGCTCGGTTCGGTTACCACTGCGCTAGGCAAGGGCTATTGACCAAGGGCGGCCTTGCTACTTATCTACTATCCTACCTATGTGTAACTGACAAATCTGAAGAAAATCAAGAGTGGTGACAGCATGACGGCGACGCGACTTCGGCGATAGCGGGGGGGACTCCGGTGATGCGGGCATGCTAAGGGGGAAGCGAGATCCTAGGGGAATCGATCCCCTCTCTTAACTATAGCTAGGCGCGACGGCTACGATTAGCTCGAGCACGAGCTTGCACTCGGCCCGAATACGGCAGTGGCGAGCTCTACGGCGACCTACGCAGCTACGCACTAGACAGGGAAGGGGACACGTGATGCTCACCGAGAGGGGGGCCGATGATTGTTCGAACACGCGAGAAGAGGAGCAAGGCGACGGTGATGCGGCGCTCGGAGCAGAGGAAGAAGAGGCGGCTTCGGCTTCGGGAGCACGCTGGAGACGAGGAAGAGGCCGTCGGCAAAGGGGCTTCCCCCACGCCCTATCGCCAGGAACGGGGCACGGGAGGCACCTTGGAGCCCCACAACATCTACGGCGATGAGGAGGCGTCACCGGCGACAAGGTCGACAGCTGCAGGCTTCGGCGTAGATGAGTGCTCTTTGAAACTGAATCTCCTGCTCTCTCTGTACCTACCTAAGGAGGAAGGAAGGGAGAAGAAGGGAGAATGAGGGAGAGAGGAGTGGAGACGGCAAGAAGGAACAGGGGGAACCCTAGGGATTCCCACCCTTTTAAAGGGGCTCGCCTCGACGTCCGTGAGCTCCTCTCATGGCGACGGTGACGAGTTGTATCTACGGCTCTCTCTACACTGACGGGAAGGAGGCAACATGAGCAGGTAGCTGCTAGCGCGCGGGCTGGGATACAACACGTGGTCTTGCTGGGCTGCGAGAGGAGGAGAGGCCCAGCTAGCGCCTGTTCTCTCTCTCGCTGTTGGACAGGAAAACAACGGGGAGGTTTTCCCTTTTTTTAAAATAAAGCCTAGAACAAAAATCCACAAAAGAAAAGGAAGATGTTTTTTCCGAAAATAAAAATACTTTTGAACTCACAAAAATGCAAGCTATTTAATAAAAAATGGTTAGGGAATTTTTAGAATAAGCAAATATTTTGCCTAGTATTACCCTACGCATGGTTTCAAAATTATTTGAAAAGACAAAAAACCCAACCATGACAGAAGGACTACTCTAGAAAACTTAGTAGAATCTTTAGAAGATGACCAACATTTTAAACAAGGGAAAACAACAACCAAATATATAACAAGTAGCAATTTGAATAAAGAGAGAGATAGAATAGTTCTGGAATGGGAGGAATTAAAGCAACACTCCAATAAACATACATGCAAATATCCACTTACACACCTCAAATCACAACACTTCACCAGAACAAGCAAAGGCAACAATAATTATGCAATTGATATGATGAGCACGATGGCATGATGCATGATGCATGAGATAGAAATGGAAATGAAGCAAAATGGTAATTCCTTCCAAGCACATGACAAACATAGAGGTTCATATCGGTACATGACCATAAATGGCAAGGGGAGCATTTGGGCTGTTACAGTCGCCCCCTGGTCTTAAGTGGCCCAAGCGTTAGCCTCAGCCATGGTACGGTCTCCCTCGCCACCGGTGTCCACCTCCATAGGAGTGTGCTGGTATATCACCCCCACGGCATCCCTCGTGGCGCCTGGAGTGGTGGGATGCGAGGCATCCTCGCTCTCCGCCAGTTCGGCGGGCGGGATTTCCCCGTCCGACATCACATCAGTGGGGATGACGCGCGGGGGGCTAAAAAGCCAGTAACATGCGCATTAGTAAACTCTAAACCTATTCATGATGAATAGGAGGGTTTTCGGATCCTAACCTTTTTGGAGGAGGTTTGACCCGCAGGCTCCTCTCCGAAACCTCTTCAAGGTCTTCGGACATAGTGTCTGAATCCAAACTATCGTCGATCAGAATCACCTGCGCCCGACGCGCCCTCTTCTGGACAGGGGAGGGACCTGCTCTGGAGCGTTCTTGGCACGAGGGGAATTACCTTCCCCCTCGTCCTCAACCTCGGCCTCCTCCTATTCCTCCTCTTCTTCGTCTTCCTCCTCCTCAGCCTCCTCCTAATTCGAGGAGGTGGGGGTATCCTTGGATGCGGCGTCAAGCTGGTCCGTGATGCGGATGCCAGCCTGGCCTGGTTTCTTCTTCTTGTCTTTTTTGTGGGAGCCTCGTAAGGCTTTACCAGAAGCATTTTTTCTAAAAGCCCATTCCTTTTGTCTTTAGGCTGAGGCGCCAGACTGTTAATTTTGACGGCTTTCTTCAGCCATCTCTGCAAAGGCAGATCGGAAAAGGGGTTATGAAACCTCCTTATGTAATGGATCCAACAAGCTAGGATGTATCGTACCTCGGATTTGGGCTTGGCAGCGTGCAGACCCTTGTCCTCCTTCTTGGATGGCCAACTCTTCTGTGATTTGAAGAGCACCTTCCACAACTTCTCCCGCGTAGTGCGGAAGAGATTCTAGACTGTGGGCTCGGCATCGAGCTGACGAGCCCACAAGGGAGTATCCCGGCGCTGTCAAGGAAGGATACGTCTTCGGAGCAACACCTGGACCACATTGGTCAACTTGGTGCCCTCCTCGATCATGGAGCGGATGCGCTTCTGCAGATCGCTCACATCCTTGCCCGGTCCCCGGATGAGGCCATTTTCGAGCCATGAAGCCAGTCTGGTGGGGGGACCAGATCTGAATGCAGCGGAGGGATGCTGACCTTCTTCTTGTGGTTTGGTGATGTAGAATCACTCCTTCTGCCACCCCTTGATGGTGTAAATAAGGGTTCCTAATGGCCACCCGACGTGGGTGAGCTTGCCGATGACAGCCCCACTACAATCTGCGTGCTTGCCACGGACGCACTTGGGCTTGATGTTGAACACATGTAGCTAAAGCCCAAATGTGGGTCGATGCACTGGAAGGCCTCGTAAACGAGGATGAACGCCGAGATGTGCATGATAGAGTTTGGCGGGAGGTCATGGAAGTCGAGGCCATAGAAGAACATCAACCCCCTGACGAAGGGGTGGACAGGGAAGCTCAGCCCCCTGATGAAGTGGGGGATGAACACCACCCTTTTGCCTAGCTTGGGGGTGGGGATCACTTGGCCCTCCTCCGCCGCGTGGTGAGGGTTGTCAGCGGGGTGGTATCCTGCTTTCTTGAGGTCCTGGATGTCCTCATTGGTCACCATGGAGGCCTCCCACTTGTCGTTGGAGCCGGAGCCCACCATTGGTGAGCTCGGAAAGGGGAGGTGGAAGATTTGGATCTGGGCGTCAGAGGCTCAGAGGAATGGGAGGCAGCGGAAGCAGGTGGGGAGCATGAATAGCCGTGGGGGTTTTCTTTCCCTTTTACGAGGCTTATCCTTTGAGCCTCCTTTGCCATGCTACAAATCCCTCCACTTCCCGAGATGGTGCATAGTTGCGCATGCATGACTAAACATATCCCCTATGAAACGGAGCAAGATCTGTGCATTGATAGATCGTGCTGATGGAACATCCTCGAACCACGCATCGAGTTCCTGTAATTGGCCGAGCGGTGATTGCGGGCCATGACCTTTCATCAGAAAGGTCGTCAGGGAACGTTATATTTTCCTCCTAGACATTTGGCCTTCAAAGCCAACTTATTTCACAGTATTCGGACGTGCCGATGTTCGTAAGCTGTTTGCGATCGAAGGCCAAACTCTGTTCGTCGAAAGGAACTTACCTCGCAAGCTGAAGACTTTCTTAGTGAAGCAATTGAAGATCAAGACCCTTGGCATTGGAGGCAAGTTTGGGGGCTACTGAAGGAGTAATGAATTAAGGGGTCCTAGGGAAGCCATCCTATTCTTATGGGCCGGACTATATGGGCTACTGACCGAACATGGGAATATTTGAAGGCACGGTCTCCAAGATGGAAGCTTCGGGAAGCACGGCTTGCACTCCACGTTTGATGTAGAGAATAGGCATGTTTATCTCTTTGGCGTGTAACCAACCATGTGTAAACCCTAGGCATCCTCGGCATCTATATAAGCCGGTAGGATTTAGGGCATAGGGACAGAACAATTCATCTAGGGTTAGCTATTCGATCTCGAGGCAGATCAACTCTGTAACCCCCCGTATCATCAACACAAGCAAGCAGGACATAGGGTATTACCTCCATAGGAGGGCCCAAACCTGGGTAAATATGTGTCCCTATGTCTCCTATTACCTTCGATTCTAGTCTCACAATTCGGGACCGCCTGCCTGCGATCCACCGGTTTTGACACCGATAGCATGCCTGGTATGGCGTGAGAACCGAAGCGAAATCACGAGACCCCAGTTGTCGAGCGTGGACGGTCGGCTGCAGCGGTCCATTTGCTGGAGCCGGCTCGGCCTTCTACATATGCAACATGCATTTTAAAAGGGGGGAGCTGTTGGACCCCCTTCGTCGGAGACCCTGGGCCCCCATTGGCTTATGGAGCTAATGCCGGCGATATAACACCTAGGTATACCAAAGTAGAGATTTAGCACTTCAAAACATTAGGGTTGGCTAGCCCACCGTCATCACCTAGCCGACCTACCAACAACTCTTGTGAGCTGACTCCCCCGATCCTAGGCCGTTAGGCCTTACATGGTCGATTGGCTAGGAGATCACGTGAGTGCCCCCCACTCCCCAATCTTGGGTCAGCTGGTCAATGACCGGCCCATCGGGCTGGCTGTGGCGTTGGTAGGCAAGTCAGCGCCCATCCTATCCACCTGTACCAGCATACGAATACAAGACATGACCTCCTCGATGAGGCATGCGTGGCTACAGGACCCGCTCGCAGAGCGTGGGTGGCTAGAGGTCCCCCTGATGCAACCGAGGCCCGGCTACAGGGCTGCGGATACTGGTGACCTTAACCAAGTGGACTGGACCTATAGCCGGCGTGCGTCCACCTACTCCATGAAGCTGGCGACGCGTGGCTATAGTGTCTCTGGATGGCGGGCCCCCCGTAATGGGACTCGGCAGTCAGCGAGCCCTACAAGCAATAAGACCTTGTATCTGGCGGGCCCCACCGCCGGCCAGAGAGGCTGTCAGATGGCACCCACTCACATTACGTTTCTATATGATACAGAGGGGTTGACCTATAAAACCCCCCATCCTCCCTCCTGGTTTGGGAGGATGAACACTAAGCCATTTGGCCCCCATGATCACACACTCAGACACATACAGGAGAGGGAGAAGGCGCAATCTAGCTCCTTCTTCCTCCTCCGGAGAATACCTCAAGGAGCACCATTGTAATACCTTCCCCTCATATACTAGATTAAGTAGGACAAGGGGTGTTACCTCCCACGGAGGGCCCAGAACCTGGGTACGCCATGTGCATCGCACCGCTTGTCCCCAATGTTGCTTTTGGAGCCAGTCGACGCACTTTGGCCCTAACCACACTCCATAAGCCACCCCATGGCATCTGCTGTGACAAAACCATGACACTGACTAAATACCAAGTTATAAGGGAATCATACTCTAGCAGAGTCAATGAAGTCATGCCCAACCATGCTGCCATAATTGACATATTTAGTGGGTAAAAGCTCCTCCTCCGTGTGCCTAATGTTGGGGAAAATTGCATGAGAAACAAAAAAATTCCTACGAACACCCAAGATCTATCTATGGAGATCAACAACTATAAGATGGAGAGTGGATCTACATACCCTTGTAGATTGCTAAGCGGGAGGCGTTAAGAAACACACTTGATGTAGTCGAACGTCTTCGCGATCCAAATCGCAATCCGTCCCGCGATCCAATCACGATCCGTACCGATCTAGTGCTGAACGGATGGACCTCTGTGTTCATCACACATACAGCTTGATGACATCTCCGCCTTATTGATCTAGCAAGCAAGGGTGGAGAGGTAGATGAGTTCTCTGGCAGCATGACCGCGTGGTGGCGGTGGTGGTGTAGCAATCTCAGAAGAGCTTCTCCAAGCACTGCCGCAGATGCATTTTCGGTGGAGAAATAGATATAGGGAGAAAGGGAGGTCTGCACCTATGACTTAGGGTGTTGCTGCCCTCCCTCTCCCTCTCTAGGAGGAGGGGGTAGACAAGGCACAGCCCTAGCCATTCCTCCAAGGAAGTGGGCGACAGACAAGTGGGAGGACTCCTCCCTCCCCAAGGAACCTCCTAGGTGCCTCCCCCTTTAGGGTTTCCTACCCCCTAGCCGCATGGGCCCTTGGGGGATGACCCAACAAGGCTTGGACGTCCCCTTAATGCCCATGCATGTCCTAGGGGCTGGAGGGACCCTTCTGGACTCCTCCGGAACCCTCTGGAAGCTTCTGGAAGCTTTCCAAAGCTTCTCGGTAGCCAAAATATGACTTCCTATATATAAATCTTTACCTTCATACCATTCTAGAGATCCTCATGATGTCCGGGTTCTCATCTGGGACTCCGAATAACCTTACGTCACCAACATACATAACTCAACAATACCAAATCGTCACCGAACATTAAGTGTGCAGACCCTGCGGGTTCGAGAACTACGTAGACCTGACCGAGACAACTACACGGTCAATAGCCAATAGCGGGACCTAGATGACCATATAGGTTCCCACATGTTCTGTGAAGATCTTTATCGGTCGAACCATGATGCCAAGGATTCAATCAATCCCGTATATAGTTCCCTTTGTCCATCGGTATGTTACTTGCCCGAGATTCGATCGTCGATATCGCCATACCTAGTTCAATCTCTTTACCGACAGGTCTCTTTACTCGTTTTGTAATACAAGATCCCATGACTAACTCCTTAGTTAAATTTATTGCAAACTTCTTGTCATTTTGTATTACCGAGAGGGCCCAGAGATACCTCTCTGTCAAATGGAATGACAAATCCTAGTCTCGATCCATGCCAACTCAACAGACACCCTTGAAGATACCTTAGATCACTTTTATAGTCACCCATTTACATTGCAACATTTGATACACACAAGGTACTCCTCCGGTGTCAGTGAGTTGCACGATGTCATGGTCATAGGAACAGATACTTGACATGCAGGAAACAATAGCAATAAACTAACACGATCATATGCTACGTTCATAGTTTGGGTCTTGTCCATCACATCATTCTCCTAATGATGTGATGTCATTATCAAATGACAACTCATGTCTATGGCCAAGAAACCTTGAACATCTTTGATTAACGAGCTAGTCTATTAGAGGCTCACTAGGGACACAATGTTGTCTATCTACCCACACATGTATTTGAGTTTCCAATCAATACAATTCTAGCATGGATAATAGACAATTATCATGAACAAGGAAATATGATAATAACAAATTTATTATTGCCTCCAGGGCATATTTCCATCAGTATCCCACTTGCACTAGAGTCAAAAATATAGCTCACATCACTATGTGATTTACATTGTAATGAATCTAACACCCATAAAGTTTTAGTGATGATCATGGTTTTCTCGTGGAAGACGATTAGTCAACGAGTTTGCAGCATTCAAATCCGTGTGTACTTTGCAAATCTCTATGTCATAATGTAGATGTTCGTACCACGCTCCACTTGGAGCTATTCCAAATGACTGCTCCACTATACATATCCAGATTGCTACTTAGAGTCATCAGGATTGGTGTCAAAGCTTGCATCAACGTAACCCTTTACGACGAACTCTTTTATCACCTCCATAATCGAGAAACATTTCCTCTGTCCTCTAGTTACTAAGGATAATTTTGATTGCTGTCCATTGATCCACTCCTGGACCACTCTTGTATCCCTTGACAGACTCATATCAAGGCAGACATCAGGTGTGGTACAAAACATGGCATACTATATAGAGCCTATGGCTAAGTCATAGGGGACGACCTTTGTCCTTTCTCTTTTTTCTGTCGTGGTCGAACATTGAGTCTTACTCAACTTCAAACCTTAAAAATCAGGCAAGAACACCTTCTTTGACTCATCCATTTTGAACTCTTTCAAAATCTTGTCAAGGTCTTTACTCATTGGAAGTCTTATCAGGCGTCTTGATTTATCTCTATAGATCATGATGCATAGTATTTAAGTAGCTTTATCCACATCTTCCTTTGACAAACTCCTTTAAAACAACCTTTGATGCTCTCCAGAAATTCTACATTATTCCTAATCAACAATATGTCATCCACATATACTTATCAGAAATTCTAAAGTGCTCCCAATCACTTTCTTGTAAATACAAGTTTCTTATAAACTTTGTATAAACCCAAAAGCTTTGATAACCTTATCTAAGCGTAAATTCCAACTTCGATATGCTTGCGCCAATCCATAGAAGGATTGCAGGAGGTTGCATACCTTTTAGCATCCTTAGGATCAACAAAACCTTCTAGTTGTATCACATAAAACCTTTCCTCATGAAAACAGATAAGGAAACTCTGTTTTGACATCCATATGCCATATTTCATAATCGAAAAATGCAACAACTACTAACATAATTCTAACAGACTTTAGCATCGCTACGGGTGAGAAAGTCTCATCATCGTCAACTCCTTGAACTTGTCAGAAACTTCCTTGTGATAAGTCGACCTTTATAAATGGTGACATTTACCTTTAGCGTTTGTCTTCTTCTTCAAGGTCCATTTGTACTTAGCAGCCTGACGTTCAATGGAAAAATCTACCAAAGTCCATACATGGTTTTCATACATGGATCCTATCTCGGATTTCATAGCTCCTTGTCATTTGTTTGAATCTGGGTCCACCATTGCTTCTTCATAGCTCGTTGGTTCATTGTTGTCTAACAACATGACCTCCAAGACAGGATTGTCCTACCACTCATGGAGGTATGATTCCTTGTCGACCTACGAGGCTCAATAGTAACTTGATATGAAGCTTCATGATCATTATCATTAGATTCCTCTTCATTTGGTGTAGGCGATGCAAAAACAACTTTTTGCCTTGTGCTACCATCCAACTGAAGTGACAGTTCAATAACATCATCAAGTTCTACCTTCCTCCCACTGAATTCTTTCGAGAGAAACTCTTTCTCGAGAAAGGACCCATTTTTAGCAACAAATACTTTGCCCTTGTATCTTGAGATAGAAGGTGTACCCAACTATTTCCTTAGGGTATCCTATGAAGATGCATTTGTCCGCTTTGGGTTCGAGCTTATCAGGTTGAACTATTTTCACATAAGCATCGTATTTCCAAACTCTAAGAAATGACAACTTAGGTTTCTGCCAAACCATAATTCACACGGTGTCATCTCAACGGATTTAGATGGTGCCCTTATTAAAGTGAATGTAGTTTTTTCTAATGCATAAGCCCAAAACGATAGTGGCAAAATAATAATAGACATCATTGTACGCAGTGTATCTAATAGAGCACGACTACGACATTCGGACGCACCATTACACTATGGTGTTCCAGGCGGCGTGAGTTGTGAAACAATTTCCATGTTGTCCTAAGTTGCATACCAAAATCCTAACTCAGATATTCACCTCCACGATCATATCGTAGACATTTTATCTTGTTGTCACGATGATCTTAAACTTCACTCTAAATTTTCTTGAACTTTTAAAACGTTTCACACTTGTGTTTTATTAAGTAATATTCCAATACCTACTCAAATAATCAGTGAAGGTAAGAAAATAACGATAACCATTGCATGCTTCAACACTCATTGGACCGCATACTTCAACATGTATTATTTCCAATAAGTTACTTCCCACTCCATTAAATCAGAAAACAGGGTCTTAGTCATCTTGCCTATGAGGCATGGTCAGCATGCTCAACCGATTCGAAATCGAGTGAGTCCTAAGATTCATCAGCATGGAGTTTCTTCAATTGCTTCACACCAATATGACCTTTAGTGGCAGTGCCACAAGTATGTGGTAATATCATTATTAACTTTGCATCTTTTGGCATCAATATTATGAACATGTATATCACTACGATCGATATTGAATAAACCATTCACATTGGGTGCATGACCATTGAAGGTATTATTCATGTAAACAGAATAAGCATTATTCTTTGACTTAAATGAATAACTATATTGCAATAAACACGATCTAATCATGTTCATGCTCAACGCAAACACACAATAAAATTTATTGAGGTTCAACACTAATCTCGAGGGTAGAGGGAGCGTGCGATGGTGATCACATCAACCTTGGAAAGACTTCCAACACACATCGTCACCTCGCGCTTAGGTAGTCTCCATTTATTCCGTAGTTTTATTTCGAGTTACTAACATTAGCAACTGAACTAGTTGTCGGCATTCTAGGAATGGGGTTACCCAGACTTGTGTGCCTGCAGCCCAGGGCGTGGCCCACTTCGACAGCCAAAGAACGGACCAACGCGGCCCCACTCAAGATATTGCCGTCGCGGGAGCCTTGGGCTCGCGAGGGAGGCAGAGACAAGACCCATAGGGAATAAGCCTCCCTAGGCCCCCTCCTAAGCGGCGAAGATCTCTATGCAATGCTTGGCCTCGGGAGGCCAAGGATGACGCAAGGTAGGCCAGGCGGACACCAACGTGCCTGGCGGGACAATTTCATCTTTGGTGCAAAGGGGGCAAGGACGTACGCAGGTTCCCAAAGCACCCCCCAAAGGTTTCCATTCCGGTGCAACACGACCAAGACCACGAACCCTGCAGGACGGATGTCATCATTGATCCCACCACTACATCACCAACAGCTACTTTGGAGGCGAAGACCACCTTTCGTCAGGATAAGGGTGTACCCGTTGTCCCCCTCCAAATTTCAACATTGTGGGATCCCTTCCCGTCATAGAGATAAGGGAAGAGGACTCGTGTCATTATAAATAGAGGCTGGGCTGCTCCATAGAGAGGGGGGAGAGAAGAAGCCATACCACTAGAACGCCCTCGCGAGACAACTCACCACGGTACTAGTTCATCCACAAACCTCCATGAGAGGCAATCCTCCAAAGCAGGAGTAGGGTTTTACGAAGAAGTAACTTAGCAAGGATAAATATATGGAAAGATCATAGGCAATGGATTGGTGATGGATAATTATGTTGGATGGCATTCATCATGCAATAGTTATAACATAGGGTGGCACGAAACTAGCTCCAATTCATCAATGTAATGTAGGCATGTATTCCATATATAGTCATACGTGCTGATGGAAAAGAACTTGCATGCCATCTTTTATCCTACCCTCCCATGGCAGAGGGTTCCTAATGGAAACTAAGGAATATTGAAGCCTCCTTTTAATAGAGAAATGGACCAAAGCATTAGCACTTAGTGAATACATGAACTCCTCAAACTACGGTAATCACCAGAAAGAAACCCAGTTATTGTCACCCTAGGGGATGCGGATCATAACTCGTAATAGGTGTCTACAACTTGCAAGATAGGATCACGAACACATATATATTCATGAAAACATAATAGGTTCAGCTCTGAATTCATGGTACTCGGGCCCTAGTAACAAGCATTAAGGATAGCAAAGTCATAGCAACATCAATCTCAGAACATAGTGGATACTAGGGATCAAACCCTAACAAAACTAACTCGATTACATGATAAATCTCATCCAACCCACCACCGTCCAGCAAGCCTACGATGGGATTACTCACGAACAGCGGAGAGCATCATGGAATTGGTGATGAAGGATTGTTCGTGATGACGATGGTGTCGATTTCCTCTCTCCGAGCACAGAACGGACTCCAGATCTGGTCTCCCAAGGTAGAATAGGAGGGGGCGGTGGCTCCGTATCGTGAAACGTGATGAACTCTTCTCCTTGATTTTTTTTCTCCGTGAATAGGGTTATATGGAGCTGGAGATGAGGTTGGAGGAGCCATAGGGGCTCCACAAGCCTGCTAGGCACGGCTAGGTGGGTGGCCGCTCCTAGCAGGGTTGTGGCCTGCAGGTCGCCCCACTCTGGTTGATTCTTGCGCCGGTATTTCTTATTAAATCCAAAAATATTCTTCGTAATTTTTCAGGAAAATCCAAGAACTTATATTTTTGCACAAAAATAACACCAAGGCAATTCTGCTAAAAACAACGTAAGTCCGGTTAGTTCCATTCAAATCATGCAAATTAGAGTCCAAAACAAGGGCAAAAGAGTTTGGAAAAGTGGATACGATGGAGACGTATCAACTCCCCCATGCTTAACCCATTGCTTGTCCTCAAGCAATTCAGTTGATAAACTGAATGTGATAAAGAAAAACTTATACAAACTCTGTTTGATCTTGTTGTTGTAAATACGTCTAACTGATGTTTAGATTTTCAACAAAGATCATGTGCTAACCATGTTCACAATAACATTTAGGTCTCACATTTACTCATACCAATGACATAATCAACTAGGGAGCAATAATAATATCTCTCGGATGACAACACTTTTTCAAAACAATCATGATACAATATGACAAAATGGTATCTTGCTAGCTCTTTCTTAGACCGCAAAACATAAATGCTGATCACTTCTAAAGAACAAGGATTGACTAGACATTGTAATTAACGATGAAAGGGATCTAGTCATGCTCATACTCAATATCAATTAACATCAAAGCATACAAATGATGGTGGTGCTCTCTAACTGGTGCCTTTTATAAGAAGATAATTATTGAACAATAAAGTAAATGGAAAGGCCCTTCACAGAGGGAAGCATTGATTTGCAAAGGTGTCAGAGCTCAAGTTTTTAAAACAGAGATAAGTAATGATTTTTGAGCGGTATGCTTCCATTGCTCACATAACGACCAAAAGGTATTCAACATCTTCCATGCTAGATACCTTATAGGCGGTTCCCAAACAGAAAGATAAAGTTTTTACCCCCCTCCACCAATCAGTCACACTCCACGGCGGGCCGAATTCACGGGTACTATCCATACAAACACAATTTTGGGGGAGTTTTTTTATTTATATTTTGCTTTTATTTCAAGCATGGAACTGGGCATCCCGATTAATAGCCACTTTCTCGTGTATCATAGTGAATCAACACATATCGTGAGAATAACCCACCTAGCATGGAAGATACTGATAGCCCCCAGTCGCCACATAAGTGATTTGGGCATACAAAACAGAGTGTTTATTGGAAGGTTTAGAGTTTTGCACATGCGAATTTACTTGGAATGGCAGTTAAATAACGCATATAGGTAGGTATGGTGGACTCATATGAAACAACTTAGGGATTGGATGCACAAGCAGTATTCCCGCTTAGTACAAGTGAAGGCTAGCAAAAGACTGGGGAGCAACCAACTAGAGAGCGACACGTTCATCAACATGCTTTGAGATTAACCAACATTGAATGCAAGCATGAGTAGGATATAAATCACTATGAACCCAAATATTGTAGAGGCTATGTTGATTTTGTTTCAACTACATGCATGAACATGTGCCAAGTCGAGCCACTTGAATCGTTCAGAGGAGGATACCACCCCATCATACCATATCACAACTATTTTAATATGCATGTTGGCACCCAAAACAAACCATTATCAACTCTTAGCTAATTAAGCATGGCATGGGTAACTAAAATGTGAGAACATGAATGTAAAATCTGTGAGAAATACTTACTCCCCCAAGCTTAGGCCTTTGGACTAAGTTGGTCTAGGGACATGGCTGGAAAGAGCTCTCTCCCTGATACTCGGGAGCATCCTCAGTGTTCCATTGGTTGGCGAACTACTGCATCTTCCCTTGAAAAACTGGCTCCGGGTAGGGATCAAGGACTGGTACCGTCTCTGGAGCTGGGGGTTGCGTCAAACCCCAATATATGTAAATGTCTCCAGGCATAATGGTGTACCTGCCTGAGCGAATATCGAACAAAGAAGAACCAGGCAAAGTAATAATTTCATAAGTACCCTGGCTAAAAACTAAGTTGTAAAGAAGCCTCCTATCATTATTTTTCTTAATAACATCGTGAGCTACCATACGGTCATCATATAAAAACTTCGAGGGTAGCAGCCTCTCATCTTTCTCGTTAAGCCTAACACTATAGGAATCTGAGAATTTGCCGTCTGCTATGGCTGACGACAAAGGGGGGAAACACGGACGGCTAAGGCTTTGCCGTCAGTCAGCTGACAGCAACCTAGACGGCAAAAAAATATCCGGTGAAGAGGTTATTTGCCGTCTGCTTTCTGTAAGGCGGACGACAAAGAATCTTTGCCATGAGGGGGCAGACGACAAATAAAATGAGACGGCAGATCGACAGGCTGTCCCGTTAAGTGCTAACGGCAGGCTTCTCCTCTTTGCCGTCTTCACTTACCCTCCTTCGCCATATGCCCCTTCATGGCAAAGGGGGCACCCAGCCCCTCTCCCTCATCCCTTTGCCGTCTGCCCTCATGCCTTTGCCGTCTGCCCTCATGCCTTTGCCGTCTGCCACCTCATGGCAAAGGGGGCACCCATCCCCTCTCCCTCATCCCTTTGCCGTCTGCCCCCTTATGCCTTTGTCGTTTGCCCTGACCCCTTTGCCATGAGGGGGCAGACGGCAAAGGGGGCACCCAGCCTTTCTTCCTCACCCCTTTGCCGTCTGCCCCCTCATGGCAAAGGCTCAAAACAGCCCCCTCATCTATTTTATTTTCTATTATATCCAACAATTTTCACAATAATCAGGATATATATATATATTTGACAGAAATAAATTTGTTTCCGCACTCATAACCATATTAAAATAACTTTCATCCATAGTACATACATATTATTCAAGTTGCATCCGTACCAAACCATATATTACACCAGTTTCATCCATATGCATACAAAGTTTCATATATATCCATATACTACAATAGTTTCAATACAAGCTTCCGTGAAGCCATGGTACAAGAAATCATATTCAAGCATTCCATCAATATAATCCAAGCTTCCCGTGAAGTGAATATAATCTGCAAAATGACAAATAAGAAAGTTAGAAGAAGAATACTAGATGAAGAACAGAAGTATATATAGGTTATTTCGTAGAGAACTTAGCTAAGTATAGGCCATTTAATAGCTAAGTTAGGTGGAATAGGTCATCTTGGAGCTACATAGCCTTATTATGTCATTTAGGAGAGAACTTAGCTAGGTATAGGTCATTCTACAGCTAACTTGGATAAAATATGTCATTTTGTAGTCAACTATGATTATTAAATCCATTTTGACCTTATTATGTCCTTTTGGAGCTAAATTAGTCATTTTAATGAGCTAACCAAGGTTCTTATGATGTTTTTACCTAACTATGCTAATTATGTCATTTTGGAGGATGATTAGCTAAGTATGTTTTTGTTGGGGAAAATAACCTATGTAGAAGAAGAAAGGGAAGAAGCAAGAAGAGAAGATGCAAGAAGAGAAGAAGAAGGAGAAGAATAAGGAGAAGGAGAAGGAAGAGGAGAAGAAGAAGAAAATAAGAAGGTCAAGAATAAGGAGAATAAGGAGGAGAAGAAGGAGAAGGAGAAGGAAGAGGAGAAGAAGGAGAAGTAGAAGGAAGAGGAGAAGAAGAAGAAAAGCAGAAGGTCAAGAATAAGGAGAAGAAGGAGAAGAAGAAGGAGAAGAAGAAGGAGAAGGAGCTTCTCTCCTCCTTCTCCTTCTTCTCCCTCTTCTTCCTCCTTCTCCTTCTCCTTCTCCTTCTTCTTCTCTTCTTCTTCTTCTTCCTTCTTTTCATTTTTCCTCTTTCTTCTCCTCTTGTCCCCTTCTTCGGGCTAAATTAGCTAATTATGCCTTTTTGGAGCTAATTATGTCATTTTGGAGGATAATTAGCTAAGTATAGGTCATTTTTTTATTAAATAGGCCATTTTGGAGCTAACTAAGCTAATTATGTCATTTTGTTGGATAATTAGCCAATTTAGTCTTTGTTGGATGAGTCTAAGCTACGTAGAAGAAGAGAAAGAGAATAAGCAAGACGACAAGAAGAAGGAGAAGTAAAAGAAGTAGGAGGAGGAGAAGGAGAAGGAGAAGGAGAAGGAGAAGGAAGAGGAGAAGAAGAAGAAAAGAAGAAGGACAAGAAGAAGGAGAAGAAGGAGGTGGAGAATAAGGAGAAGGAGCTTCTCTCCTCCTTCTTCTCCTTCTTCTTCCTCCTTCTCCTTCTCCTTCTCCTTCTTCTTCTCTTCTTCTTCTCTTCTTCTTCTTCTTCCTTCTTTTCATTTTTCCTCTTTCTTCTCCTCTTGTCCTCTTCTTCGAGCAAAATTAGCTAATTATGCCTTTTTGGAGCTAATTATGTCATTTTGGATGATTATTAATCCATTTTGAGCTTATTATGTCATTTTGGATCTAAATTAGTCATTTCAATGAGCTAACCAGGGTTCTTATGATGTTTAACTAACTAAGCTAATGATGTCATTTTGGAGGATAATTAGCTAACTATGTCTTTTTTGGGGAAAATAAGCTATGTAGAAGAAGAAAGACAAGAAGCAAGAAGAGAAGAAGAAGGAGAAGTAAAAGAAGAAGGAGGAGAAGGAGAAGGAGAAGGATAAGGATAAGGAAGAGGAGAAGAAGAAGAAAAGAAGAAGGACAAGAAGAAGGAGAAGAAGGAGGAGAAGAAGGAGAAGGAGCTTCTCTCCTCCTTCTTCTCCTTCTTCTTCCTCCTTCTCCTTCTCCTTCTTGTTCTCTTCTTATTCTTCTTCCTTCTTTTCATTTTTCTTCTTTCTTCTCCTCTTTTCCTCTTCTTCGAGCTAAATTAGCTAATTATGCCTTTTTGGAGCTAATTATGTCATTTTGGAGGATATATAGCTAAGTATAGGTCATTTATTATTAAATAGGCCATTTTGGAGCTAACTAAGCTAATTTTGTCATTTTTTTGGATAATTAGCCAATTTAGTCTTTGTTGGATGAGTCTAACCTACTTAGAATAAAAGAAAGAGAAGAATCAAGAAGCGAAGAAGAAGGAGAAGTAAAAGAAGTAGGAGGAGGAGAAGGAGAAGGAGAAGGAGAAGGGGAAGGAGAAGGAAGAGGAGAATAAGAAGAAAAGAAGAAGGACAAGAAGAAGGAGAAGAAGGAGAAGGAGCTTCTCTCCTCCTTCTTCTCCTTCTTCTTCTCTTCTTCTTCTCTTCTTCTTCTTCTTCCTTCTTTTCATTTTCCTCTTTCTTCTCCTCTTGTCCTCTTCTTCGAGCTAAATTAGCTAATTATTCCTTTTGGAGCTAATTATGTCATTCTGGATGATTATTAATCCATTTTGAGCTTATTATGTCATTTTGGATCTAAATTAGTCATTTCAATCAGCTAACCAGGGTTCTTGTGATGTTTAACTAACTAAGCTAATTATGTCATTTTGGAGGATAATTAGCTAACTATGTCTTTTTTGGGGAAAATAAGCTACGTAGAAGAAGAAAGACAAGAAGCAAGAAGAGATGAAGACGGAGAAGTAAAAGAAGGAGGATGAGAAGGAGAAGGAGAAGGATAAGGAGAAGGAAGAGGAGAAGAAGAAGAAAAGAAGAAGGACAAGAAGAAGGAGAAGGAGCTTCTCTCCTCCTTCTTCTCCTTCTTCTTCCTCCTTCTGCTTCTCCTTCTTCTTCTCTTCTTCTTCTTCTTCCTTCTTTTCATTTTTCCTCTTTCTTCTCCTCTTGTCCTCTTCTTCGAGCTAAATTAGCTAATTATGCCTTTTTGGAGCTAATTATGTTATTTTGGAGGATAAATAGCTAATTATAGGTCATTTATTATTAAATAGGCCATTTTGGAGCTAACTAAGCTAATTCTGTCATTTTGTTGTATAATTAACCAATTTAGTCCTTTTTGGATGAGTCTAAGCTACGTAGAAGAAGAGAAAGAGAAGAAGCAAGAAGAGAAGAAGAAGGAGAAGTAAAAGAAGTAGGAGGAGGAGAAGGAGAAGGAGAAGGAGAAGGGAAGGAGAAGGAAGAGGAGAAGAAGAAGAGAAGAAGAAGGATAACAAGAAGGAGAAGAAGGAGAAGGAGCTTCTCTCCTCCTTCTTCCCCTTCTTATTCTCTTCTTCTTCTCTTCTTCTTCTTCCTTCTTTTCATTTTTCCTCTTTCTTCTCCTCTTGTCCTCTTCTTTGAGCTAAATTATCTAATTATGCCTTTTTGGAGCTAATTATGTCATTTTGGATGATTCTTAATTCATTTTGAGCTTATTATGTCATTTTGGATCTAAATTAGTCATTTCAATGAGCTAACCAGGGTTCTTATGATGTTTAACTAACTAAGCTAATTATGTCATTTTGGAGGATAATTAGCTAAGTCTGTCTTTTTTGGGGAAAATAAGCTACGTAGAAGAAGAAATACAAGAAGCAAGAAGAGAAGAACAAGGAGAAGTAAAATAAGGAGGAGGAGAAGGAGAAGGAGAAGGAGAAGGAAGAGGAGAAGAAGAAGAAAAGAAGGACAAGAAGAAGGAGAAGAAGGAGGAGAAGAAGGAGAAGGAGCTTCTCTCCTCCTTCTTCTCCTTCTTCTTCCTCCTTCTCCTTCTCCTTCTTCTCTTCTTCTTCTCTTCTTCTTCTTCTTCCTTCTTTTCATTTTTCCTCTTTCTACTCCTCTTGTCCTCTTCTTCGAGCTACATTAGCTAATTATGTCTTTTTGGAGCTAATTATGTCACTTTGGAGGATAAATAGCTAAGTATAGGTCATTTATTATTAAATAGGCCATTTTGGAGCTAACTAAGCTAATTCTGTCATTTTGTTGGATAATTAGCCAGTTTAGTCTTTGTTGGATGAGTCTAAGCTACGTAGAAGAAGAGAAAGAGAAGAAGCAAGAAGAGAAGAAGAAGGAGAAGTAAAAGAAGTAGGAGGAGGAGAAGGAGAAGGAGAAGGAGAAGGGGAAGGAGAAGGAAGAGGAGAAGAAGAAGAAAAGGAGAAGGACAAGAAGAAGGAGAAGGAGCTTCTCTCCTCCTTCTTCTCCTTCTTCTTCTCTTCTTCTTCTCTTCTTCTTCTTCTTCCTTCTTTTCATTTTCCTCTTTCTTGTCCTCTTGTCCTCTTCTTCGAGCTAAATTAGCTAATTATAACTTTTTGGAGCTAATTATGTCCTTTTGGAGGATAGATAGCTAAGTATAGGTCATTTATTATTAAATAGGCCATTTTGGAGCCAACTAAGCTAATTAGGATAATTAGCTAACTATGTCTTTTTTGGGGAAAATAAGCTACGTAGAAGAAGAAAGACAAGAAGCAAGAAGGAGAAGAAGAAGGAGAAGAAAAAGAAGAAGAAGAAGAAGGAGGAGGAGGAGGAGAAGAAGAAGGAGAAGGAGAAGGAAGAGGAGACAAAGGAGAAGGAAGAGGAGAAGAAGAAGAAAAGAAGAAGGAGAAGAAGAAGGAGAAGAAGAAGGAGAAGGAGTTTCTCTCTTCCTTCTTCTCCTTCTTCTCCTTCTTCTTCCTCCTCCTTCTTCTTCTCTTCTTCTCCTTCTTCTCACCAAACATACCATTATCGTCATCACGACGGTGAAGCACGGTGGCTCTGGCTTGTTTCACCTGGAGAAGGCTGCCTGGAGAACGCTCCACTGTAGAAGGGTCGTGCGATGCGTTTCGGGAGATATTCTGCACGATCACTCATGTTGCCTAGCTACCTGTGGGAACACAAGAAATAAATTAATATATAATTCATCACCTATATTCATCCGCTAATCAAGTTTGTCAGTTTTATTACGTCCATGCAACCTACACGCAAATAGGTAAAGATAGGTCCTAATCCCACCCGAGTATGTGTAGATTGGGTTCGTTTTCCCATGCTCTGCTCCAGATGCGATGCAGACTTTGGCAGCACCTCCCCACTGTTCTCCTGATACACGTCTCGGCAATAAGCAGAGAGGATGTGTACCCGGAGAACAACAGGGAGGCACTGACGAAATTCCGCATCGGATCCGGAGCACAGCATACGGGAAAACGAACCCAATCTACACATACTCGGGTTGTCCATGGATAACGTTGGACAATTCGAAAGGATGGCGGTTATAAATATACAAAGACATGCATATTTATAGATGTATCCCTTTTGAACGGGAGACGCATACTGGTCACGCATACTCATGATTGAAGAAACCTATAGCTAGCAAGTTTCATCGGCACGAAGACCGGAATAGAGCAGATTAAGGGGGTAGGAGGAGAAGTCATTTGTGCTCACCAACAAACGCAGGGGCAGAGCTCGTCCAACGCACGTGGAGGTTGTCGAACAACTGCACATTAAAATTCACCCGATCAACACAAATATGATGTTTTTATAACAAAATCAGAAAATATGTGACCTAACTCATTATTTACAAAACTATGACCTCCTTGGCCTCTGGAAGGCCGAAGAGCAGCTTTTCGGTCAACAGGAGGCAGAATAGGTGTCGGGGGTCGGGGTGAGTGGCATCAGGAGTCAGTGGCGTCAGGGTTCAGTGGCGTCAGGAGTCAGTGGCATCGGAGGTCAGTGGCGTCGGGGGTAGGGGGTCGATGGTCGGTGGTGTCGGGGGTCGGGGGTCGGTGGCATCGGTGGTCGGGGGTCGATGGCGTCGGGGGTCGATGGCGTCAGGGGGTCGCGGGTCAGGGGTTAGTGGCATCGGGAGTCAGTGGCGTCAGGGGTCAGTGGCGTCGGGAGTCAGTGGCGTTGGGGGTCAGTGGCGTCGGGGGTAGGGGGTCGATGGTCGGTGGTGTCGGGGGTCGGGGGTCGGTGGCATCGGTGGTCGGGGGTCGATGGCATCGGGGGTCGGTGGCATCGGGGGGTCGGGGGTCAGGGGTCGGGGTTTGGGGTCGATGGTGTCGGGGGTCCATAGCATCAGGGTTCATTGGAGTCAGTGTCGAGCTATTTCCTTTTTTCCTTCTTATTCTTCTTCTTCTCCTCCTCCTCCTCTCTTCTTCTTCTTCTTTTCCTTTTTTCCTTGTTCTACTTATTCTTCTTCTTCTACTTTTTCTTCTTTTGTTCTACTAAACAGGAATCTAACCTAAGACTAAAACTAAACTAAACTAAAGAAAAACCTAAAGTAAACTAAAACTAAACTAAACTAAGGAAAAACCCAAACTAAACTAAAACTATACATATACTAAAACTAAACCTAAAGCACAACAAAACTAAAACCTAAAACTAAACAGAAATAATAAAAAATGTCCTAAACTAAACTAAAACTAAACCTAAACTAAACTAAAACTAAAACTATAATAAAACTAAACCTAAACCAAAACAAAACCAAAACCTAAAAGTAAACAGAAAAGACAAAAAACAGATGTCCTAAACTAAACTAAAGTAACACTAAACCTAAACTAAAAACTAAACCTAAACGAAAACTAAACTAAAACCTAAAACTAAACAGAAAAAACAAAAAAAAAGTCACTTACAGAGTGGGGGAGGCAGGCCGGCATGGGGGCTTGGGGGTGTCGGGGGCGCTTGCTGGGAGGGGATCGCCGCCACGTGGTGGTGAGGGCGCCTCTAAGGGGAGGGGTGTCCGGTGCGCACCTTGCGGGGAGGGGCGGGGAGCGGGAGGGGGGGCGGCACGGGTGGGTGAGGTCGTGGGGGCGGCGTAGGGGAGAGGCGGCGAGCGGGAGGGGGAGGGGCGACGTAGGGGAGGGGCGGCGAGCGGGAGGGGGAGGGGTGGCGCAGGGGAGGGGCGGCGAGTGGGAGGGGGAGGGGCGGCGCGGGGGGGTCAGGTGGTGTGGGCGGCACAGGGGAGGGGCGGCAAGCGGGAGGGGGAGAGGCGGCACGGGGGAGGGGTGGCGAGGATGGCACGACGGAGGTGGCCGGCGAGCGGGGAGGGGGAGTTGCGATGGTGGGGGCGGCGTGGGGGAGGGGGCTGTGTGTGGGTGAGAGGCCGGGGGCGGGAGGAGAGCGTGGGAAGAATTGGGCCGAAGGGAAAACTGCCGTTAAGGGGCATCCCCTTTGTCGTCCGCTTGCGGACGGCAAAGCCGAGCATGGCAGACGGCAAAGATCAGGCGTTAAGTGGACCTATCTAGCCTCTTTGCCGTCTGCCTTCAGGGTCTTTGCCGTCTGCCAGCAGACGGCAAAGGAACAACAGAAAGCAAAGAGAACCAATGCCATATGTCAGCTCTTTGTCGTCTGCTTGATGGCAGCGGACGGCAAAGACCTTCTTTGCCGTCTGCCAACGGACGGCAAAGACCTGGCACACGGCAAATAACTGAATTCCAGTAGTGTAATGGGTATCTCAAAATGTTTGTCTAAAGAAGATGCATAGATACCTCTGAATATGGGCCCCTTCGAATGGTTGGTGCTCAAGCGTTGGGCCACCATAGCACCCAGACTAAGCGTTGGGCGCAAAATGGCGAGGTGAGGGGCACTAAGACTTCCACTCTCCCAGCAACAAATTAAATATCTTCCCGCATATAATGAATAATAGCATAGCACATGAGAATGTAAACTAGCTGCTCTTGTCTTTAACACACCTCTCTCTTCCCCTACAATGACTGCGGCGATAAAATCTTCCATGTCTCGAGGACGTGGTTCTCTGATGCTGCCCTCATAGGGTATTTTGCAAACTTTGAAGAAATCATAAAGGTTCATTTTCTTAGGCACATCATATAAGTGAAATTCTATTGTAGGAGGGTCTTCCCTAGAATGAAAGTGAAAATTTTGCACAAAGGTATTCATGAGTAAGAGGTACTGGTCACACTTATCGTTGAGGAAGTCGGTGATGCCTGCATTCTCGGGCAAATAATAGAAATCTACATAAATTCCGTCCGCCCTCAAGAATGTGTCACATGGCCATTCACATGGTCGAACTTTTGCGACACGAGGAAGATTATACTTGGGTTTCTCCCTCATCTCATTTTCATCTTCCTTAGAACTCCGGCTTGAAGAGCCTCTTGATAATCTCCTTAGCATTTCTTTCTTTTTTCAGAAAAATTCTGAAATTTTTCGTGACCCAAAATAAAGGTGAACGAAACTCAACAAAACTCATAGCAACTACTCCCACAAGTGCCTCGAGGATATATCATGCATCAAAACTACTTGGGACCATATAAATTTGACATGCAAGCACAAGAACAAGGTCACCTAAGCAGCAAAACTTGACAATATATAAAGCACTAGAACAAAAACTGATTGGACCATTGGAGGAGTCACATACCGAAAAACAATCTCCCAAAAAAGTTTTGCTAATGAAGATTTGCACAAGGAGATCGAAAATGGTAGCAAATTGAGCTAGAACACGGGTTTGAGCAATGGTGGGATTTTTTTTGGATGAAGATGAAGTGGATGGGTGCTGGACTAAGTGAAGGGGGCCACGTGGGACCCACAAGCCTACTAGGCACGACCGGGGGGTGGCCACGCCTTGTGGGCTTGTGGCCCACTCGTGCAACCCCCTGAAGTGTGCTCAGTGCTAGATATTTTTAAATATTCCAAGAAAAATCATACTCCATTTTCAGTACATTTGAAGAACTTTTATTTTCTGGTCACATTTTTATTGCATAGGAAACTACAAACAGTAAAAGAATAGCATTTTACTTAATTTAATATTACTAACAGAAAGTAAAAGTTGGGTACATGAAGTTGTGCTCTCTAAATTCAACCATCTCATGCTCATCGAAAAGGAATCCATCAATAACGTTGATCAAGTCTTATTAACAAACTTCTTTTGAATAACATGAAACTGAAGAATTTTAGAATAAACCTAAGTTACGTCAATGGGGATATGCGTATCCCAACAATAAGTATATCATATTACTTCTTGTCAGTAGGAAGAGGGAATTCAAAGTCTCCAATAATAATTGTTGCAATTTTTTCAATGGAGTTGATACGATGAAGTTGATGTTGTTTCTTCGAAAAGTTTACCGTATGCCCATTACCATTAATATGAAAAGTAACATTGCCCTTGTTGCAATCAATAAAAGCCCCTACAATATTCAAAACTGGTCTACCAAGGATGATCGAGATCCTGACGTCCTCAGGAATATCAAGAATAACAAAGTCCGTTAAAATAGTAGCATTTGCAACTATGACAGGTACATCCTCACAAATAACGATAGGTAGAGAAGTTGATTTATCAGCCATTTGCAAAAGTATTTTAGTAGGTGTCAACTTATTCAAATCACGTCTACGATATAAAGAGAAAGTCATAACACTAACACCAGCTCCCAAATCACATAAAGTAGTTTTTAACAGAATTCCCTTTTATAGAGCATGGTATAGTTGGTATTCCTGGATCTCCTAATTTCTTTGGTACCCACCCTTAAAAGTATAATTAGAAAGCCTAGTGGAAATCTCAACTTCCAGTATCTTTCTTTTATTAGTCACAATATCTTTCACATACCTAGCATAAGGAGACATTTTCAGAATATTAGTCAAGCGCATATGCAAAAAGACAGGTCTAAGCAGTTCAACAAAGCGCTCAAAATCTTCTTCAGCCTTTTTCTTGGATGGTTTAGGAGGAAAGGGCATGGGTTTCTGAACCCATGGTTCTCTTTCTTTACCATGCTTCCTAGAAATAATATCTATTTTGTCATATCTTTTATTCCTAGCTTGTGGGTTATCAAGATCAACAGCAGGTTCAATCTCCACATCATTATCATTACTAGGTTGAGTATCAACACCAACATCATCATTAATATTATCACTAGGCTCATGTTCATCACCAGATTGTGTCTCAGCATCAGAAACAGAAATATCATTTGGGTTTTCAGGTGCATCTATAACAGGTTCACTAGCAGCACGCAAGTTCTATCATCAACCTTATTTCTCTTATTACTGGAACGACTAGGTGCATCAGTATCACTCCTTTGAGAATATTGTTCATTTCTCTTAGGATGGCCCTCGGGATACAAAGGTTCCTGGGTCATTCTTCAACCTCTAGTCACAACTTTACCAGAATGATCATTGTTCTTACTATTCATCTCATTAAGCAAATCATTCTGTGCCTTAAGTACTTGTTCTACTTGAGTGGTTACCATGGAAGCATGTTTACTAATCAGTTTAAGATCATTGATAGTTCTACTCATATAATCACCTAATCGATCAACCATAAAAGTACTATGTTTCAGTTGTCTACTAACATAAGTATTAAAATTTTCTTGCTTAACAACAAAATTATCAAATTCATCCAAGCATTGGCTAGCAGACTTATTATAAGGAATATCGGTTTCATCAAATCTACGAAGATAATCTAGCTCTACTACCTGTGTTGGGTTACCAAGACCATGTATTTCTTAAATAGGTGGTAGACTCTTAACATCTTCAGCTTCAATGCCTTTTTCTTTCATAGATTGCTTTGCCTCTTGCATATCTTCAGGACTGAGAAATAGAATGCATGTTTTCTTTGGAGTTGGCTTCGGAGGTGGTTCGGGAATAGTACAATCGTTATCATTGCTCAATATATTATTCAATAGTATTTTAGCTTGTTCAACAGTTCGTTCCCTGAAAACACAACCAACACAGCTATCTAGGTGGTCCCTAGAAGCATCGGTTAGTCCGTTATAAAAGATATCAAGTACTTCTTTTTCCTTAAGAGGATGATCAGGCAAAGAATTTAGTAATTGGAGAAGCCTCCCCCAAGCTTGTGGGAGACTCTCTTATTCAATTTGCACAAAGTTAAATATTTCCTGCAAGGCAGCTTGTTTCTTATGGACAAGAAAATATTTTTTAGAAAAAGTGATATATCATATACTGGAGACTACGCACACAGCCAGGAGGAAGAGAATTAAAACATATCTTAGCATCACCCTTTAATAAGAAAGGAAACAACTTGAGAATATAATAATAACGAAATTTTTCTTCATGAGTAAATAGGGTGGCTATATCATTCAGTTTAGTAAGATGTGCCACAACAGTTTCAGATTCATAGCCATGGAAAGGATCAGATTCAACCAAAGTAATTAACTCAGGATCGACACAGAATTCATAATCCTTATTAGTAACAAAGATAGGTGAAGTAACAAACTTAGGATCATATTTCATTCTAGCATTCAAAGATTATTATTTCCACTTGCATAGTAATTTCTTTAGATCATCTATATCCTTCCAAGCAGGAAAGTCCCTAGCTACCTCTCCTTCCATAACATAACCCTCAGGAATATTAGGCAATTCATACCCAGGAGAGCTAGGTCTAGAAGGTGTGTCAAAGTGTTTAGTTTCAACAATTTCATCAGTTTCAGAAGGATCATAATTTTCAGCATTGGCTCTAGCAATTTGTTCATCAAGAAATTCACCCAGGGGCATAGTATTATCAAGTAGAGTATCATCATAAGCATCATAAATAGAAGAAGTGGCATCATCAATTACTTGCGACATATCAGAATTACTAGCAGGTGGTGGTGTTGCAAACTTACTTATAACAGAAAGTGAATCAAGTGGAGAGCTAGATGGCAGTTCCTTACCTCCCCTCGTAGTAGAGGGATAGATCTTGATTTTTGGATCTTTCAGATTCTTCATAGTGATCAACAGATATAAGTCCCAAGTGACTCAGAGAATAGAGCTATGCTCCCCATCAATAGTGCCAGAAAAAAGTCTTGATAACCCACTAGTATAGGGGATCACAACAGTTTTGAGGGTAGAGTATTCAACCCAAATTTATTGATTAGACACAAGGGCAGCCAAAGAATATTCTTGAGCATTCGAAGCTGAGTTGTTAATTCAACCACACCTGAACGACTTAGTATCTGTAGCAAAGTATTCAGTAGAAAAGTAGTATGGAAGTAACGGTGACGATACCAAAAGTAAAGTAACAGTTTTGTAGTGATTGTAACAGTAGCAACAGAGAAGTAACTTCGCAAGGATCAATATGTGGAAAGCTCGTAGGAAATGGATCGGTGATGGATAATTATGTTGGATGGCATTCATCATGCAACAGTTATAACATACGGTGAAACGGAACTAGCTCCAATTCATCAATGTAATGTAGGCATGTATTCCATATATAATCATACATGCTTTTGGAAAAGAACATGCATGACATCTTTTGTCCTACCCTCCCGTGGCAGCGGGGTCCTAATGGAAACTAAGGGATATTAATGCCTCCTTTTAATAGAGAACCGGACCAAAGCATTTGCACTTAGTGAATACATGAACTCCTCAAACTACGGTAATCACCGGAAAGAATCCCAGTTATTGTCACCCTGGGGATGCAGATCATAACTCGTAATAGGTGTCTACAACTTGCAAGATAGGATCAAGAACACATATATATTCATGAAAACATAATAGGTTCAGATCTGAAATCATGGCACTTGGGCCCTAGTGACAAGCATTAAGCATAGCAAAGTCATAGCAACATATCTCTCAGAACATAGTGGATACTAGGGATCAAACCCTAACAAAACTAACTCGATTACATGATAAATCTCATCCAATCAACCACCGTCTAGAAAACCTATGATGGGATTACTCACGAACGGCGGAGAGCATCGTGGAATTGGTGATGAAGGATGGTTGGTGATGACGATAGCATCGATTTCCCCTCTTCGGAGCCCAAAACGGACTCCAGATCTGGTTTCCCGAGGAAGAACATGAGGTGGCGGTGGCTTCGTATCGTGAAACACGATGAAGTCTTCTCCTTGATTTTTTTTCTCCGCAAATAGGGTTATATGGAGCTGGAGATGAGGTCAGAAGAACCATAGTGGCCCCACAAGCTTGCTAGGCACGGCCAGGGGGGTGGCCGCGCCTAGCAGGCCTGTGGCCTGCAGGTGCCCCCCTCTCATTGATTCTTGCGCCAATATTTTTTATTAAATCCAAAAATATTCTCTGTAAATTTTTAGGACAATCTAAGAACTTTTATTTCTACACAAAAATAACACCAAGGCAATTCTGCTAAAAACAACGTCAGTCCAGGTTAGTTCAATTCAAGTCATGCAAATTAGAGTCCAAAACATGGGCAAAATAGCTTGGAAAAGTGGATGCGATGGAGACGTATCAGGGCTTGCCCAGCTATCTTCGTCCATGACATTCTCACGTAATAATGAGTTGGTTGTACGCCCGGAGCCCCCCGAGGACACGAAGGGGTTCCATCCCATGCCCTAGTGGAAGCACCATGCTCCTAGCTGGCGGACAATGACTATGCCCATGCAACGTGGAAGCCTTACGCTCCGCGCCGGGGGAACGCGAAGATGAAGACTAGCCTAGGTGATGGACGCGGCAGTTTGTTGCTTCTTTTTTGGTGTTTGGATTTCCACTCTTCGAAATGAAATTTGAATATTTCGGAACTCTATTTGAAAAAGGGGTAGGAACTTTTCTCTCATTGCACTTTCTTTTTTCTTGCCTTGGAGTCTCTTTCTCTGAACTGGCACCTTACAAAGGCCCACGCACTTTGGTCTTCCCTGAGGCGCCACAGAGCAGGCCGGCAAGGATCACTATGCTTGGAAACATACATCTTTTGGGCGTCGACTCTTGCTTTGAGGCTTCGACTGCAGCCCACCACGAGAACACAGAGCCTCTGGAGGCTCAGGCGCCTCCTGAGGTAGCGGTCGGCGGAATGGTATGAGAGCCGCTCGAGCGTCAAGGGGGGGGGGGGCGCATGAGAAAAGCGCCTTAGGATCCTTATTGGTCATATAGCCCCTCGCCCCTTGGTCTCGTCCTGGTGACCCGGACGCCCCAACAGTGGTCGAGGCCCACCGCTTGGTGTCATCCTGGTGATCCAGGCGCCCCAACGGTGGTCAAGGCCCCACCCCTTAGTCTTGTCCTGGTGATCTGGACGCCCCAACGATGGCTAGGGAATGCACGGGACTGGGTCCTGCCGATGTAGAGCACTTCTTGAGCGTCTAAGGGGGTCCTGAGCAACAAGCCCCCCGAAAACCTCACCGATCACGTGACTCTGCGCCCCTTGGTCTCGTCTTGGTGATCCCGACGCTCCAGCGGTGGTCGAGGCCTCGCCCTTTTGGTATCATCCTGGTGATCCGGATACCACAATGGCGGGTCAAGGCATGCACGTGATTGGGTCCCATGGGTGTGTAGTGCCAAAAGGCCCCCCAAACCATTCCGCAGACAAGGAAGAAGCCCTGAGGTGGGATCCTCAAGCTCCCATGATGTTTCAGATGCACCTCGTGATGCATGGGATCACCACGACCCAATAAGCTAAGTACACCACCTAACGGAGCAGAAACTTCCTCATCAAATGATAGGCTGAATTTAGGGTAGGAGGTGTGAGCACTAATGTGAGAACGCAGGCGCTATGGTTCACTATTCGCTACCACCAATGTTCCTATGGTCCTAGGCACCAGGAAGGATGGCGCAAGGGGAGGAGTCCGGCCTCGTTAAGCGACGACGCTAAGGACCCCATACATGAAGGCGGCACGCTCCCCCTCGGGAGGGTACGCCTCGTGGGGTCCTAGCAGGCCGCCATCACCGGACCGCAATAACAACGACACCAAGCCCCACGCGAGAGACGAAGTCGTGCCACATCGAGAAAACAACCGGCGATCTAAGGGAGGAAGGAGGAGGACAAAGGTAATACACAAAAGTCTGACAACCTCAGGGGCCGGGTTTTTCTTGACATGACAGGAACCAGAAAAAGGAAACAGGGGAAGCGTAGGCCGAGGAGCCACTCTCGCCATCCAAATCACCGCCCGCCTCGGGGCCGGAGCCGTCATCCTTGCCGGAGGATGGCACTTGGACGAACCGCTCCACCAGGGACTCCACGTGTGGGCGAACCTCATCCTGAGGGGCTTCTGAAACTCCTGGGGCATCGGCTCCACAATGCACAGAAGATCAAGCTCCGGGACGTGGCAGCGCAGGTTGGAGAAGATGCATGTCAGAGCAAGGTCCAGGAGGTCGTGTGCGCTGGCCTTGTTGTCCTCATCCACCCGAGAGATGTTGGTCTCCAGCGCCTCCACCACCCTGCCGAACAAGTCAAGCTAGCCTTCGTCGCTATGCATGCACAGCAACGCGGGGGCTTCCCCGACGAACCGGCTAACCGCACTAGCCGCGGCACGAGCAATGCCCAAGTACTGCTTGGCATGCTGTGCCTCTAGCATCTTTGCATGCATCGTCTCGTCCTGGGTAGCCTGCACAGCATCAACTTCCCCCTTGATTTGGGACTGGAGGGATGCCAGCTCCACCCTGGCCTCCTCTTCGCCCCTGAGGGCGGCCTGGAGGGCAGCCTCGGCACTTGTCAGTTGGGCCCACAACGTGTCCGCATCCTCCTGGAGCTCATCGAGCCTGCACTTGTTGGTCACAGGTGCCCTGGGGGAGGAGACGGTCAGGTCCGACATGTCGGGCATGTCAGCAATGAAAGAGATGGGTGGCGAAGCACTCACTCGTCAATTATGGCCCAGCGCCGCGAGCTTGGGCCGGCCCCGAGCCCCCCCCCCCCACCGCTGCCTCGGAAGGAATCCGAAGAAGCCGAACGCCCCGTGTGCTTCCCCACGCCCGTAACACTCCCTCCAGGTGCCATGGGGGTAAAGTAATCATGGAGGAAGAGAGAGATTTGTTTGCGATAATGAAGAGTGAGAAGGCGCGCCAAGATTGCAACACCGCCTGAGGATGGTGTATTTATAGGCAAAACTGCAGCCCACGTCGCGTCGTGGGGAGTGTAGGCGTCATGTGCTCCTCGGGGCAGGCTCGGTCGACATGTAGGCTTGCTCCACGTCACTTCATTGGTACCTGTCGGATCACATCCTCATGGCCCGAGGGGTGAAGGCCCAAGGGAATAGACATATTCAAGGAGGGGTAATGATGGCCGATACTGTCACGACCAAGATGCGCGCCCATCCATATTAAGAGACGAGGGCCCCAACAGGGATAGAGGCGCATCTTGCCGTTAGCAAGTACATCATCATTACATACATTTAAGAAGAGAAGAGTATATGAGTTGTCTTACACTCACCACATGCTAAACTACAAATCCACACAATTATTCCAATCACCAATACAAAGGCAGGGTCCGTCTACGGACAGAAATAAACGATAAAATGATGCAATGACACTGGCTTGCTAGCCCAAACATCTCGACCATGACCACTCTACTCATCTGGATAAGTGACGTACATCCTGCCACACTCCTCGTGATACTTCCACTAGAGCTGCGTCACATCATCTGGCACGATCTCATCTGTACCTGCACCTGGATTGTTGCAGTAATCTGTGAGCCATGGGACTCAGCAATCTCGTGCCTGGGTACCGAGACTATTCAAGCTTATAGGTTGGAAAGGGGTATGTGTTTAGTTTGCAGCAGCACTAAGCATTTACGGTGGCAAATCTTACGCAACATCAAAGTAAATATGTGGTCTACGATAACGATCGAGAACTAGAATGACCTCTAAGAGATCCTGAACACCTACTTACGTCAATCATAACCCCACCATGTCCTCTCTCGGTTCATGTTCACGAGCAGAGATGATCACAGTTACTCACACAGTTGGTGCGTTTTATTAGAGTTTACTTCAGGTTAACTATAATCGGGTCTTACAGAAATGTCCAAGTTGCCACATAACCGCAGGCACGGCTTTCCGAAAGTTTTAACCCTGCAGGGGTGCTCCAACTAGTCCATCATAAATTAACCACACTCCGCGGGAATACCCTCGACCACGGATCTCGTGAACTTCATAGGCAACTCCAAAGGAATTCCAACACCTCGAGATAGCCCGAAGAAGATCAGAGTTCCACACGCAAGCCACTCGATAAAGGTAAAACAAGTCCAGCAAGACCACCCGGAAGGCTAGATCCCAATAGGAGCCGCGGATATCTTTGTCTCAGGGCACTACCAGATGGGTCTAGCTATAGGGAAAACCAATCCTCAAGTTGCCTCGAGGCGGCCCCGTAGGCAGCCCGTTTGGACCAACACTCATGAGTAGCACTGGCTTGGGTTGTCAATTAATTATCCACGGGGTAGCTAGTCCCTATGCATTTTTATTAAGTTGTTTAAGCAAATAGTACCAATGTTGGGTCTTGCCAGACACGTTTTTAATCTCAACTAAATAATCAAGGGGGTCCCCATAATGCACAAACAAGATGCAATGCACAAACAAGATGATGCATGATTCATTTGAAGTATTTAACATGGCAATCCTAAACTAGTCATGTCACATGCATTAGTTTAGTTGTTTACAATTCTGGACAGAACCTCATGTTAAGTATTTTAAACATGCATGATCATGGAAAATATGGATGCTTCATGCATAATCGATACAAATGCATATGTAGAACGTATAAAATGGAGTTATGGTTCTCACGCTACGCCAACGACAAGTTACAAAGGCAAAACACAAGACAATGAAGGCCATGGGCTATTCCTTGGCATTCCAAGGTAGCCAATGGTTAGGAAATGAAAAAACAACCACAACAGAGTCAAAGATCAAGCAATTCCATGGAGTATAGCTCCCACAAGTCACAAAACACTAAAACAAACAATCTGCCACAAAACAGCAACATAGCAACTTTCACAGCCAATAACTAGAGCTACAGGAAGTCTCCAACCACAAACAAGGCATTGGCAGAATGAACATAGCATGTTTATCAAATTATCCAACTACACAATCTGGAATGGAGGCACACATCAATAAGCATGAAGCCCACAAGTTGACATGATGAAACAGACTTTAGGGACTTAGAGAAAATAACTGTTTTCTAGAATCTGAGTTAAGCTGATAGCAAGTTGACAGCAGAAACTAATGGTGATAGAGACCACCTATTGGCATGAAAATTAACAAGATGATAGAGGACAACATCTACTTCAAAATACTAGCAATGAGCTTGAGCTAATTCTCAAGATATCGCTTGGTAGCATCCACTCTTCATGGCATAAAAATATTAACAGATTCTCAGACTTAGAAATATTTAGCATGTTTGAAAATAGCAACATTTTAGTAGCTACTTTTGAGCATGGTTCCCACTTATATGCAAGTTTAACATGACAAAAATAAATACCATGGCATTCTACTCATCAAGGAAAACCATTTTCATGATGGCACAATTAAAATAACATGCATGAATTAAATATAGCTAAAATGACAAAATAACACTTTGAGACAAAATGACATCTTGTCAAACTTTCTCAAATGACCAAACCAGTTGCACCAATGAATTCCTTGGGTGATTCTACACCAAAATCATATATCACACTCCTATGTTTGTATGGAGCATCATGGCAAAACACTAGATAGCAAAACACCACTCATTCCTATAAGTGAAAATTTACTATAAATCATCATGTCATATATGTTCATGTCCAGAATTAGCAATATTACCAGAAATAGAAATCTCCTATTTACATCAATTAAAACATCAAAACAAAAGAATAAAAACAACTTATAGAAAGGGGGACCCACCTAGCATACTCACCAGGGGCCCCTAGTGTATGACAAGTGGGGACAGGGCCCACTTGTCACACACACCACAACACACACACACTCACAGCTACACACACACAACCCACACACTGGATCCTGCCACCACAGCAGATCCACACACACACAAGCACACACACGACCACACCAGATCCCTGCTGGCACAGAGGATCCACTCACACGCAAGCACACACACTGCACACCACGTGGTCACACCGGATCCGGGCACGGCCGCACCAGATCGCCCACACACACATAGCTCAGCTTTGGCCAGTCACAAAAATGGAAAAGGGGGGCGAGTCGGGGACTCGATCCCACGACCTAGCGGTCGATCGCAGAGGCGCCTACCATTGTGCTACGGCGCATTGCCTGACCACATAGGGGTCACACTCCTCTAGTACTAACAAGACGAAACAAACACTAACTAAACTGAACTACACTTGACTGCGGCGACAGAGGGAACGACGGTGACGATTTTGGTGACGGAGGGGGCTCTCCAGCGACGCGGACCTTCTACGGGAGCTGCGGACTCTACGGGGAATCCGTCCCCTGCTCGTCTCGCGATGAGGGGACGGAGGCAACGGCAACAGTGCACGACGGCGAGCTACGCATATAGAAACAGGAGGGGACGCGTTGGCTCACCGAGAGGACGACGACGACTGCTTGGAGCGCTGAAGAGGAGGAAGAAGGACGAAGACACTTCGGCAACGAAGAGGAAGAAGAACAACGGCGAGCTTCGGGAGCGTGGCGCCAGCGAGGAAGAAGAAGACGACAAGGACCTTCCCACGGCACCCTAGCGCCTCGGGAACAGGATGCGAGGACGGTCAGCCGCCACGACATGCCGGGCGCGGAGGAGGACCATCGGAGACGCGAGGACGATGACGACGAGGACCAGCGACCTCTCTGAACCTCACCTCTCTGAAATCTTACTTGACAAAAGAAAGGAGGGGGAGAAGGAGGAGAAGAATGGACGAGGGGTGGCGGCAAGGGAAACAATGAACCCTAGGGATCCGCACGCTTAAATAGAGGTCGCCTCGATGTCCGTGAGCTCCTCTCACAGTGTCGACGCATGCTCTCTCTCTCTCTGCACTCTTTGCTCTCTCTCTCATGCGCACCTAACGGAAGGATGACGAGGCAGGTGGCCATTTCGCTGTGGGCTGGGCCGTCTTCGGCGCGCTAGCTGGGCCGCGAGGGGAAGAGGAGCCCACTTCGCCCTGCTTTGTATCAAAGAACTAAACACAGGTTTTCTTCCCTTTTTAAAATAAACTCAGAACAAAACAATTCCTCCAGAGAAAATGAAAAGTAATTTTAATAAAATAAAAATACTTTTGCAATGAGAAGAAAATGACCCATTTTATAAAAAAGAAATAAGATTTTTAGGCCAAGAAATTTCACACTTTAATTAAATAAAAGGCTGCTATTTTTATGAAACCAATTAATCCAAAGCTCAAACCCCAAGAGAGCAACACACCTTTACTCAAAATAATATTCCCTACTCCAAGAACATTTTAACAGAATTAATTATCAAGTTAATTACAATGTAGAAATGTGACAGGGATAGGAGGGTTTAGTCATGTTTGAAAATGAGAGGGGATGAGAGGGAGTTGTTGCACCACACATACACTAACCACATCACAAGGACTACTCACAAGCATCACATCAAGTCACATGGAAGCACACCACAATAATCTTATGCATTACATGATGAGGAGATGGCATGATGCATGATGCATGAGATAAAATGGCAAGGAGCAAACTCAATTCATTCAACACATGGCACAGGGTTCACATAGGTTACATGACCAAAAATGGCAAGGACAACACTTGGGTTGTCACTACTCTCCCACACTACAAGAGGATCTCGACCCGAGATCTAGGAGCGAAAGAACTCTGGATATTCAGAACGGAGAAGATCCTCATGTTCCCAAGTAGATTCTTTGTTAGAATGATGAGACCACTTCACCTTGAGAAACTTGATTGACTTGTTGCGAGTCTTATGCTCAGTTTCTTCGAGAATGGCCACTGGATGCTCAAGATAAGAGAGGTCTTCTTGGAGATCAATGTCTTGGAGGTCAATGGTATGCTCGGGAGTCTTGAAGCACCTCTAGAGCTAAGAGACATGGAAGACATCGTGCACATTTTCGAAGTTTGGAGGAAGCTCTAGTTGATATGCAAGTTCATCTCTCTTGCCAACAACTCTTAAAGGACCAACAAAGCGAGGAGCTAGCTTCCCTTTAATTCCAAACCATTGAGTGCCCTTCATGGGAGAGACTCTGAGATAGACTAGATCATCAACTTGAAAGGAGACATCCCGATGTTTGTTATCGTAATAACTCATCTGTCGGGATTGAGCTGCTTTGAGGTTCTCACGAATGACACAACACATCTCTTCTGCTTCGGTGATCATGTCATTGCCCAAAATTTGACGCTCACCGGTTTCAGACCAGTTAAGCGGGGTACGACACTTAGAGAATCTCGAAAGGGGCCTTGCCTGAGCTAGCCTGAAAGCTATTGTTGTATGAGAATTCAGCGTATGGGAACGAAATCACACAGGCTCTGAGCATATCTTCAAGGATCTAATTGACTCTCTCAACTTGACCACTTGTCTGCGGATGGAATGTAATGCTAAAACGGATCTTGGTACCCATAGCAGCCTGGAAGGACTCCCAAAACTTGGAAGTAAAGAGGCTTCCACGGTCAGATGAGATGAGCTGAGGAATACCATGCAAAGAAACTGTCCTTGACATATACAACTCTGCTAGCTAAGCTGCCGAGATAGATTGTTTGACTGGAAGGAAACGAGCAACTTTGGTCATCTTGTGGATAACCACAAACATGGCATCATTGCCTCTCTTGGACTTGGGAAACCCAGTGACAAAATCCATCTCCACATGATCGAATCTCTACTCTGGGATAGGCAAAGGATGAAGAAGACCTACTGGACGTTGATGTATTGCCTTCACTCTACGACAAACATCACACTCGTTCACGAACTTAGCAATTTTACGCTTCATGCGAGTCCACGAGAAGGTTTGCTTTAGATCCTAATACATCTTGGAACTTCCAAGATTAATGGATAGAAGAGAATTGTGTGTTTCGTCCATGATAACCTTCCTAAGATCACCTTTTGGAACCACCAGACGGTCCTCAAAGAACAAGGTATCTTTGTCATCAACGCGAAAGCACTTATACTTGGGAATGCCCTTGGGCACACCTTTCTTCACTTTCTTCACCATTGCGTCAAGAAGTTGAGCTTGGTGAACCTGATCTTCTAGAGTCGGAGAGACTTGAAGATTGGCAAGAAATCCTCGCAGAATCATTTGAAGGTTGAGATTGTGGAAGGCTTCACAAAGCTCGGGTTGAAGAGGCTTCAGGATGAGACTATTGCAATACGCCTTTCGGCTGAGTGCGTCCGCAATGACATTTGCTTTTCCAGGGTATACTAAATGCTTGGATTGAAGTCCTCCAGCATTTCCACCCAACGAGACTGCTGAAGATTAAGATTGGGTTGAGTGAAAATGTACTTAAAGCTCTTGTGATCGGTGTACACCTCAACTGGTCTACCCAACAACAAATGCCTCAAAGTCATCAGAGCATGCACAACTGCCGCCAACTCGAGATCATGAGTGGGGTAGTTCTTCTCGGCAGGCTTCAACTGACGTGAGGTATAAGCAACTATCTTCTTATCTTGCATGGGAACACCACCAACACCTTGGAGAGAAGCATCACAGAATACTTGGAAAGGCTTTGACTGCTCGGGAGGAACAAGAACTGGAGCTGAAGTCAGTCTCTGCTTGAGCGTATTGAAGGCCACATCACACTTAGGACACCAAACATACTAGACATTCTTCTGGAGGAGATTAGATAGAGGCTTAGCAATTTGAGAGAATCTCTCCACGAATCTTCTGCAATAACTAGCAAGCCCGAGGAAGCTCCAAAGCTGCTTCACATTCTGAGGAGGCTCCCACTTCAATATTGCCTCAACTTTCTCAGGGTGCACTTTAATGCCCTCAACAGAGATCACATGCCCAAGGTACACCACTTCATTGAGCCAAAACTCACACTTGGAAAACTTGGCATAGAATCGATGTTCTCTTAACTTGTCAAGCACCAGCCTAAGATGCTCTCCATGCTCTTCTTCGATCTCTGAGAACACAAGGATATCATCCAAATAGACCAAGACAAACTCATTCTTGATGTAACACCCCGTTACGCCTGGCGGGATCTAGATTGGCCCAACATTCTGAGGCTTAGCCATTTGAGAGAATCTCTCCACGAATCTTGTGGAATAACTAGCAAGCCCGAGCAAGCTCTGAAGCTGTTCAAATTCTGAGGAGGCTCCCACTTCAAGATTTCCTCAACTTTCTAAGGGTGCACTTTAATGCCGTCGGCAGAGATCACATGCCCAAGGTACACCACTTCATTGAGCCAAAACTCACACTTGGAAAACTTGGCATAAAATCGATGTTCTCTTAACTTGTCAAGCACAAGCCTGAGATGCTTTGCATGCTCTTCTTTGGTCTCCGAGAACACAAGGATATGATCCAAATAGACCAAGATGAACTCATTCTTGATGTAACACCCCGTTACGCCTGGCGGGATCTAGACTGGCCCCACATTCTGAGGCTTAACAATTTGAGAAAATCTCTCCACGAATCTTCTGCAATAACTAGCAAGCCCGAGGATGTTCCGAAGTTGATTCACATTCTGAGGAGGCTCCCACTTCAAGATTGCCTCAACTTTCTCAGGGTGCACTTTAATGCCCTCTGTAGAGATCACATGCCCAAGGTATACCACTTCATTGAGCCAAAACTCACACTTGGAAAACTTGGCATAGAATCGATGTTCTCTTAACTTGTTAAGCACATGCCTGAGATGCTCTGCATGCTCTTCTTCGGGCTCCGAGAACACAAGGATATTATCCAAATAGACCAAGACGAACTCATTCTTGATATAACACCCCGTTACACCTAGCGGGATCTAGACTGCCCCCACATTCTGAGGCTTAGCAATTTCAGAGAATCTCTCCACGAATCTTCTGCAACAACTAGCAAGCCCAAGGAAGCTCCGAAGCTGCTTCACATTCTGAGGAGGCTCCCACTTCAAGATTGCCTCAACTTTCTCAGGGTGGACTTTAATGCCCTCGGCAGAGATCACATGCCCAAGGTACACCACTTCGTTGAGCCAAAACTCACACTTGGCAAACTTGGCATAGAACCGATGTTCTCTAACTTGTCAAGCACAAGCCTGAGATGCTCTATATGCTCTTCTTCGGTCTCCGAGAACACAAGGATATCATCCAAATAGACAAAGACGAACTCATTCCTGATGTAACACCCCGTTACGCCTGGCAGGATCTAGACTGGCCCCACATTCTGAGGCTTAACAATTTGAGAGAATCTCTCCACGAATCTTCTACAATAACTAGCAAGCCCGAGGAAGCTCCGAAGCTGCTTCACATTCTGAGGAGGCTCCCACTTCAAGATTGCCTCAACTTTCTCAGGGTGCACTTTAATGCCCTCAACAGAGATCACATGCCCAAGGTACATCACTTCATTGAGCCAAAACTCACACTTGGAAAACTTGACATAGAATCGATGTTCTCTTAACTTGTCAAGCACCAGCCTAAGATGCTCTCCATGCTCTTCTACGATCTCCGAGAACACAAGGATATCATCCAAATAGACCAAGACAAACTCATTCTTGATGTAACACCCCGTTACGCCTGGCGGGATCTAGATTGGCCCAACATTCTGAGGCTTAGCCATTTGAGATAATCTCTCCACGAATCTTGTGGAATAACTAGCAAGCCCGAGGAAGCTCTGAAGCTGTTCAAATTCTGAGGAGGCTCCCACTTCAAGATTTGATCAACTTTCTAAGGGTGCACTTTAATGCTGTCGGCAGAGATCACATGCCCAAGGTACACCACTTCATTGAGCCAAAATTCACACTTGGAAAACTTGGCATAAAATCGATGTTCTCTTAACTTGTCAAGCACAAGCCTGAGGTGCTTTGCATGCTCTTCTTTGGTCTCCGAGAACACAAGGATATGATCCAAATAGACCAAGACGAACTCACTCTTGATGTAACACCCCGTTACGCCTGGCGGGATCTAGACTGGCCCCACATTGTGAGGTTTAACAATTTGAGAAAATCTCTCCACGAATCTTCTGCAATAACTAGCAAGCCCGAGGATGTTCCGAAGCTGATTCACATTCTGAGGAGGCTCCCACTTCAAGATTGCCTCAACTTTCTCAGGGTGCACTTTAATGCCCTCTGTAGAGATCACATGCCCAAGGTATACCACTTCATTGACCCAAAACTCACACTTGGAAAACTTGGCATAGAATCGATGTTCGCTTAACTTGTTAAGCACGTGCCTGAGATGCTCTGCATGCTCTTCTTCGGTCTCCGAGAACACAAGGATATTATCCAAATAGACCAAGACGAACTCATTCTTGATGTAACACCCCGTTACACCTAGCGGGATCTAGACTGCCCCCACATTCTGAGGCTTAGCAATTTGAGAGAATCTCTCCACGAATCTTCTGCAACAACTAGCAAGCCCGAGGAAGCTCTGAAGCTGCTTCACATTCTGAGGAGGCTCCCACTTCAAGATTGCCTCAACTTTCTTAGGGTGCACTTTAATGCCCTCGGCAGAGATCACATGCCCAAGGTACACCACTTCGTTGAGCCAAAACTCACACTTGGAATACTTGGCATAGAACCGATGTTCTCTAACTTGTCAAGCACAATCCTGAGATGCTCTACATGCTCTTCTTCGGTCTCTGAGAACACAAGGATATCATCCAAATAGACCAAGACGAACTCATTCCTGATGTAACACCCCGTTACGCCTGGCAGGATCTAGACTGGCCCCACATTCTGAGGCTTAACAATTTGAGAGAATCTCTCCACGAATCTTCTGCAATAACTAGCAAGCCCGAGGAAGCTCCGAAGCTACTTCACATTCTGAGGAGGCTCCCACTTCAAGATTGCCTCAACTTTCTCAGGGTGCACTTTAATGCCCTAAACAGAGATCACATGCCCAAGGTACATCACTTCATTGAGCCAAAACTCACACTTGGAAAACTTGGCATAGAATCGATGTTCTCTTCACTTGTGAAGCACCAGCCTAAGATGCTCTGCATGCTCTTCTTCGATCTCCGAGAACACAAGGATATCATCCAAATAGACCAAGACAAACTCATTCTTGATGTAACACCCCGTTACGCCTGGCGGGATCTAGATTGGCCCAACATTCTGAGGCTTAGCCATTTGAGAGAATCTCTCCTCGAATCTTGTGGAATAACTAGCAAGCCCGAGGAAGCTCTGAAGCTGTTCAAATTCTGAGGAGGCTCCCACTTCAAGATTTCCTCAACTTTCTAAGGGTGCACTTTAATGCCGTCGGCAGAGATCACATGCCCAAGGTACACCACTTCATTGAGCCAAAACTCACACTTGGAAAACTTGGCATAAAATCGATGTTCTCTTAACTTGTCAAGAACAAGCCTGAGATGCTTTGCATGCTCTTCTTTGGTCTCCGAGAAGACAAGGATATGATCCAAATAGACCAAGATGAACTCATTCTTGATGTAACACCCCGTTACGCCTGGCGGGATCTAGACTGGCCCCACATTCTGAGGCTTAACAATTTGAGAAAATCTCTCCACGAATCTTCTGCAATAACTAGCAAGCCCGAGGATGTTCCGAAGCTGATTCACATTCTGAGGAGGCTCCCACTTCAAGATTGCCTCAACTTTCTCAGGGTGCACTTTAATGCCCTCTGTAGAGATCACATGCCCAAGGTATACCACTTCATTGAGCCAAAACTCACAATTGGAAAACTTGGCATAGAATCGATGTTCTCTTAACTTGTTAAGCACATGCCTGAGATGCTCTGCATGCTCTTCTTCGGTCTCCGAGAACACAAGGATATTATCCAAATAGACCAAGATGAACTCATTCTTGATGTAACACCCCGTTACACCTAGCGGGATCTAGACTGCCCCCACATTCTGAGGCTTAGCAATTTCAGAGAATCTCTCCACGAATCTTCTGCAACAACTAGCAAGCCCAAGGAAGCTCCGAAGCTGCTTCACATTCTGAGGAGGCTCCCACTTCAAGATTGCCTCAACTTTCTCAGGGTGGACTTTAATGCCCTCGGCAGAGATCACATGCCCAAGGTACACCACTTCGTTGAGCCAAAACTCACACTTGGCAAACTTGGCATAGAACCGATGTTCTCTAACTTGTCAAGCACAAGCCTGAGATGCTCTATATGCTCTTCTTCGGTCTCCGAGAACACAAGGATATCATCCAAATAGACAAAGACGAACTCATTCCTGATGTAACACCCCGTTACGCCTGGCAGGATCTAGACTGGCCCCACATTCTGAGGCTTAACAATTTGAGAGAATCTCTCCACGAATCTTCTACAATAACTAGCAAGCCCGAGGAAGCTCCGAAGCTGCTTCACATTCTGAGGAGGCTCCCACTTCAAGATTGCCTCAACTTTCTCAGGGTGCACTTTAATGCCCTCAACAGAGATCACATGCCCAAGGTACATCACTTCATTGAGCCAAAACTCACACTTGGAAAACTTGGCATAGAATCAATGTTCTCTTAACTTGTCAAGCACCAGCCTAAGATGCTCTGCATGCTCTTCTTCAATCTCCGAGAACACAAGGATATCATCCAAATAGACCAAGACAACCTCATTCTTGATGTAACACCCCGTTACGCCTGGCGGGATCTAGATTGGCCCAACATTCTGAGGCTTAGCCATTTGAGAGAATCTCTCCCCGAATCTTGTGGAATAACTAGCAAGCCCGAGGAAGCTCTGAAGCTGTTCAAATTCTGAGGAGGCTCCCACTTCAAGATTTCGTCAACTTTCTAAGGGTGCACTTTAATGCCGTCGGCAGAGATCACATGCCCAAGGTACACCACTTCATTGAGCCAAAACTCACACTTGGAAAACTTGGCATAAAATCTATGTTCTCTTAACTTGTCAAGCACAAGCCTGAGATGCTTTGCATGCTCTTCTTTGGTCTCCGAGAACACAAGGATATGATCCAAATAGACCAAGACGAAATCATTCTTGATTTAACACCCCGTTACGCCTGGCGGGATCTAGACTGGCCCCACATTCTGAGGGTTAACAATTTGAGAAAATCTCTCCACGAATCTTCTGCAATAACTAGCAAGCCCGAGGATGTTCCGAAGCTGATTCACATTCTGAGGAGGCTCCCACTTCAAGATTGCCTCAACGTTCTCAGGGTGCACTTTAATGCCCTCTGTAGAGATCACATGCCCAAGGTATACCACTTCATTGAGCCAAAACTCACACTTGGAAAACTTGGCATAGGATCGATGTTCTGTTAACTTGTTAAGCACATGCCTGAGATGCTCTGCATGCCCTTCTTCGATCTCCGAGAACACAAGGATATTATCCAAATAGACCAAGACGAACTCATTCTTGATGTAACACCCCGTTACACCTAGCGGGATCTAGACTGCCCCCACATTCTGAGGCTTAGCAATTTGAGAGAATCTCTCCACGAATCTTCTGCAACAACTAGCAAGCCCGAGGAAGCTCCGAAGCTGCTTCACATTCTGAGGAGGCTCCCACTTCAAGATTGCCTCAACTTTCTCAGGGTGCACTTTAATGCCCTCGGCAGAGATCACATGCCCAAGGTACACCACTTCGTTGAGCCAAAACTCACACTTGGAAAACTTGGCATAGAACCGATGTTCTCTTAACTTGTCAAGCACAAGCCTGAGATGCTCTACATGCTCTTCTTCGGTCTCTGAGAACACAAGGATATCATCCAAATAGACCAAGACGAACTCATTCCTGATGTAACACTCCGTTACGCCTGGCAGGATCTAGACTGGCCCCACATTCTGAGGCTTAACAATTTGAGAGAATCTCTCCACGAATCTTCTGCAATAACTAGCAAGCCCGAGGAAGCTCCGAAGCTGCTTCACATTCTGAGGAGGCTCCCACTTCAAGATTGCCTCAACTTTCTCAGGGTGCACTTTAATGCCCTTGGCAGAGATCACATGCCCAAGGTACACCACTTCATTGAGCCAAAACTCACACTTGGAAAACTTGGCAGAGAATCGATGTTCTCTTAACTTGTCAAGCACAAGCCTGAGATGCTCTGCATGCTCTTCTTCGGTCTCTGAGAACACAAGGATATTATCCTAATAGACCAAGTTGAACTCATTCTTGATGTAACACCCCGTTACGCCTGGCGGGATCTAGACTGGCCCCATAGACCAACACTAGCTTTTCCTGCGCACTTTGTCCTCACTCGTGCGCACCGGGGACCAACTTCCCGGTCGGTCACCCATCCTAGAATCACTCCAAGCCAAGCATGCTTAACTTTGGAGTTCTTTTCGAGTGGACTCCCGGAAAAGAAGGAACTCCTTGTTGATATGAGTATTCTATCATTCCTATTAAGCTAGTCTCTCACATACACCCCCCCTCAAAGGAACCGACGTCCTCGTTGGCCCATCAGGAACGTTCCCTTTTGGCACACGTATGCGCGTCCAGTCCGGCGCATGTGCCATGCTGTGTGCCATGATGGGCCACACACGCCATGCGCCACATGCCAATGCACCTGACCCGCGCATGCGCATGTAACCGCAAGGGTCGGCTCTGATACCAATTGTAACACCCCGTTACGCTTGGCGGGATCTAGACTGGCCCCACAGACCAACACATGTCTTTCCTGCGCACTTTGTCCTCACTCGTGCGCACCCGGGACCAACTTCACGGTCGGTCACCCATCCTCGAGTTGCTCCAAGCCAAGCATGCTTAACTTTGGAGTTCTTTTCAAGTGGACTCCCGGAAAATAAGCAATTCCTTGTTGATATGAGTAGTCTATTATTCCTATTAACCTAGGCTCTCACACTTGAAAGGAGAGAAAATGAAGTTCATCATTCTAGAGAAGGTTGGAGGAGCATTTGCAAGACCTAAAGAAATGACGGTATACTCATAAGAGCCAAAACTCATCCTCAAAGCGGTATTTGGAATATCTTCTTCGCGAATGTGAATCTGATGATAACCCACACGAAGATCAAGCTTCGAGAAAACCTTGGCACCTTTTAGATGTTCAACAACTCATTGATGTTGGGAAGTGGGTACTTGTTTCTGATTGTCTTCTTGTTCAATGGACGGTAATCGACACAAAGCCGGTCCGTTTCATCCTTCTTCTTGACAAACAAAACACCACGACACCATGGAGAAGAACTTGGTCTGATCAGACCCAGACATTCTTGTTCATCTAGCTGCTTTTTCAACTCTTTCAGCTCTTCGGGGCCAAGTTTATAAGGGCGCTTCCAAACCAGTTCAGTTCCGGCTCGAGGTCAATCACGAACTCGACTGGCCGGTGCGGAGGCATTCCTGGCAATTCGTCTGGAAAGACATCTTCATACTCACAAACCACCGGAATTTGAGAAATAGCCGAGATGTCACCCTTCTCATTAAGAGCGAAGAGACGGATTGTGTCATCGCGAGCTACGAAAATAATCACATCTTCAGAAGGATGAGTCATCTTGACTTCTTTTGCTTGACAATCAACATATGCCTTATTCATGGCCAGGAAGTCCATGCCCAGAATGAGATCAATGTCGGAATTACTGAGAACAATAGGAGAAGCCAGAAAAGAATAATTTCCCATCTTGATAGAAACATCCGGAGCTACCCAACGAGAACTCATACGCTTGCCTGTAGACACAACTTGCAATGCCATAGATAACTCTTCATGACGAAAATGATGCTTGGATGCGAACGGATATGACATAAAAGAATGCGAAGCACCAGTATCAAACAAAACTTTTGCAGGAATAGAATTAACTGAGAGATTGCCCATGATCAATTGAGAAGAATCCTCTGCCTCTGCTGCGTTCACGATATTCACCTTTGCTGACTTGGGATTATGCTTCACCATTGCATTGCCTAGAGGCCTGAGTTGAGGATGAGGCGGAAGACACCGCTGGTTGCACTTGTTTGAGTACTGACCCTTCTGACCACACTTATGACAAGTAACCTCAGATAGCACGAAAGTTGCCTGGAGGAGGAACAAGAGCTGACTTTGGCGCCTGGGGTCTCTGCTGATATCCAGGGTTGGGTGGATGGGAAGAACCACGCCACCGAACTACTTCTCCTCCTGAGAAGGACGAAACGGAGGAGGATTAGGCACCCAAATTTGCAGCTTAGGAACCATCTGAGAGCTGGAAGAACAAGAATATGAATCCCTTGAACGCTTCCTTGAGTTATCCAACTTGAGCTGAGTTGCCTCGACCTTCAAATCCATATTGTAGAACTGATCAAACTCATGAGGCTTTTGAAAGACTAGACCTGGCAGAAGCTCATCCTTGAGACCACCTCTGAACTGACAGATCATGGCCTTCTCATCTGGAACATCTTGCTTCACATAGCGGGCTAGATTCTAGAACTCGATGTTGTACTGATAGATAGAATTGCTTCCCTACTTCAGGTGCCTGAACTTCTCAAGCATCTCCTCGACAAAGCTTGTCAGAATGTAATGGGCCCTAAAGTCATGAAAAAAATCATCCCAAGTAACAACACGATCGCCCCTAGAATCCTTGTACTGCTGCCACCAATCAGCTACCTAACCCTTGAGCTGGAACGACGTGAATCTGACAAAGTCCTCTAGTATGACATTGCTACACTCAAAATCCTTACTCATGTCATGGAGCCAATCATCAACATCAAAAGGCTACTCACAATAGGTGAAACACATAGGCTGGTTGGCAAGGAACTGGTTGAGCGTCGCAAACTGAGGTTGATTCTGAAAAAATTCCCTTGAAAACCTTGCTAAACCTGATCTCTTTCTTGCAACAGCCTGAGCAACATCTGAGTATTCGCATTGGTTGCGGCCATCACAGCTTGCCAAGATTCTGGAGGAGGAGGCGGTGGCGGGGGTGCTGGAACATCAGCCTGCTCCTCACCACTACCTGGATTCCCGCGAGTTGGTGGAGCCATCCTGAAGATGGACAATAACATCAGTACCTCATTGATAAGATGAATTCAAAGATGAATCAAATGCTTGAAAGAAATTGAACAAATAACACAAACAGCCTTCCTACTGAAAAGTTAGTAAGAATGCCTTCTTCAGTTTTGCGATAACATCATCAGATATTAGAAGCCACTTGCAATAACACAACAATATTGAGCTAACTGCTCGGAACAAATGTATATGCCCTCATACATCTGAAGAAGATATTCCTAGATAACTACATGAGTTCCCACCTAAGAACTTCTGAAAACTTTCTTGTTATGCAATCCGGTGTGGGGGATACAAGGAGGAAATATTTCACACAAGAAGCAAACCTACACCCCAACTGTATCCATCCATAAACACATAACCAGAGGCTTTCGGAAATCCATCCAACTCGAATCCTCGAAAGCACAACGATACTAAACCATGGTGGTACCCCGGACGCCTCCCAAGTACTGGGTGACTCCGACCTTATCTCACCACGACAAGTATTGAAGTCATTCTGAACAACTCTCCGTCCTGAGATACTAAGGAAGCTGAATGATAACAATGTGCCAAGAATTCCCTATAGCTCGACTCCCAGAAGAAATCAAGTCAGACACGAGGCACCAAGCCAGAACTCCGTGACATCGGTATCATGTAGACTCCAAAATACCCATGGGATCCTCAAAAAAATTTGAGCGTGAAGAGGAGTAGAATCAAAATTCCTAAGTCGAATACCTCACCAGAGCATAAAAGAGGAGTACAAAGGGCTCGACTCGGCCAAGTTCAATCAAGCAAAGGGCTCCTATGGTCGTATGGCTCTGAATACCAACTTGTCATGCCCAAGATGCGCGCCTATCCATATCAAGACACGAGGGCCTCGACAGGGATAGAGGCGCATCTTGCCGTTAGGAATTACAGCATTATTACATAGTTTAGGAAGAGAAGAGGATATGAGTTGTCTTACACTCGCCACATGCTAAATTACAAAAAACCACAATTACTCCAATCATCAATACAAAGGCTGGGTCCGGCTACAGACAGAAACAAACGATAAAATGATGCAATGACAGTGGCTTGCTAGACCAAAGATCTCGACCACGACCACTCTACTCGTCTGGATAAGTGACGTACATCCTGCCATGCTCCTCGTCATACTCCCATTGGAGCTGCGTCACAACATCTGGCACAATCTCATCTGTACCTGCACTTGGATTGTTGCAGTAATCTGTGAGCCATGGGGACTGAGCAATCTCGTGCCCGGGTACCGAGACTATTCAAGCTTATAGGTTGGAAAGGGGTATGTGTTTAGTTTGCAGCAACACTAAGCATTTATGGTGGCTAATCTTACGTAACATGAAAGTAAATATGTGGTCTACGATAACAATCAAGAACTAGAATGACCTCTAAGAGATCCTAGACACCAACTTACGTTAATCATAACCCCACCATGTTCTCTCTCGGTTCATGTTCACGAGTAGAAACGATCACGGTTACTCACACAGTTGGTGCATTTTATTAGAGTTTACTTCAAGTTAACTATAAGCGGGTGTTGAACAAATATCCAAGTTGCCACATAACCGCGGGCATGGCTTTTCGAAAGTTTTAACCCTACAGGGGTGCTCCAACTAGTCCATCATAAATTAACCACACTCTGTGGGAATAACCTCGACCACTGATCTCATAATCATCATAGGCAACTCCAACGGAATTCCAACACCTCGAGATAGCCCGAAGAAGATTAGAGTTCCACACGCAAGCCACTTGATAAAGGTAAAACCAGTCTAGCAAAACCGCCCGACAAGCCAGATCCCAATAGGAGCCATGCATATCTCTGTCTCAGGGCACTACCAGATGGGTCTAGCTATAGGAAAAACCAATCCTCAAGTTTCCTCGAGGCGGCCCCGCAGGCAGCCCATTTGGACCAACACTCATGAGGAGCACTGGCCCGGGTTGTTGATTAATTACCCATGGGGTAGCTAGTCCCTATGAATTTTTATTAAGTTGTTTAAGCAAATAGTACCAATGTTGGGTCTTGCCAGACAAGTTTTTAATCTCAACTGAATAATCAAGGGGGTCCCCATAACAACCGCGAGCATGTTAGGAGCGCAAAGTATGGAAACATAACACCGGTAACAAGAAACTATGACGGTAAAAGTGGAACAAAACACCTAGCAAAAGGCCAAGCCTTCCATCATACCAAGATATATATGTGCATTAAATTAAATAGCAGATAATATTGTTATATGCCAAAATCCATGTTATCACATGGATACAACATGCACCTGCAACTAAGAACGCTATAAGAGGGGGCTGAGCAGCGGTAACTTAGCCAAACAAGGTTTGCTAGGATGTGGAGGGGTTAGAGGCTATCATGGCAATGTAGGAGGCTTGACATTCAAGTGGTAGGTAATGCATAAGTAACGATAAGAACGAGACATCTAGCAAAGCAAAAATAGTGTCGGGATCTTGGTACGATCATCTTGCCTGTTGGTTCTTAAGAGGGACAAAGAGTAGGGTCCTCGTAGTGGTAATCTCCTGGATCCTCGTAATAGGTTTCAACACTCGTGTCTACCCAAGAGAAACAACAATAATAAACATCCAACCATGGTGCAATGCACAAACAAGATGATGCATGATTCATTTGAAGTATTTAACATGGCAATCCTAAACTAGTCAGTTTAGTTGTTTACAATTCTGGACAGAACCTCATGTTAAATATGGATTCTTCATGAAAAATCGATACAAATGCATATGTAGAACGTATGAAATGGAGTTACGGTTCTCACGCTACGCCAACAACAAGTTACAAAGGCAAAACACAAAACAATGAAGGCCATGGGCTATTCCTTGGCATTCCAAGGTAGCCACTGGTTATTCAATGAAAATCCAACTACAATAGAGTCAAATATCAAGCAATTCCATCGAGTATAGCTCCCACAAGTCACAAAACACTAAAACAAACAATCTGCCACAAAACAGCAACATAGCAACTTTCACAGCCAATAACTAGAGCTACAGGAAGTCTCCAACCACAAACAACACATTGACATAAACTACATAGCATGCTTATCAAATTATCGAACTACACAATCCGGAATGGAGGCACACATCAATAAGCATGAAGCCCACAAGTTGACATGATGAAACACACTTTAGGGACTTAGAGAAAATAACAGTATTCTGGAATCTGTGTTAAGCTGATAGCAAGTTGACAGCAGAAAATAATGGTGATAGAGACCACCTCTTGGCATGAAAATTAACAAGATGATAGAGGACAACATCTACTTCAAAACACTAGCAGTGAGCTTGAGCTAATTCTCAAGATATCGCTTAGTAGCATCCACTCTTCATGGCATAAAAATATTAAGAGATTCTCAGACTTGGAAATATTTAGCATGTTTGAAAACAACAACATTTTAGTTGCTACTTTAGAGCATGGTTCCCACTTATATGCAAGTTTAACATGACAAAAATAAATACCATGGCATTCTACTCATCGAAGGCTACCATTTTCATGTTGGCATAATTCACATAGCATGCATGAATTAAATATAGCTAAAAAGACAAAATGGCACTTTGACACAAAATGACATTCTGTCAAACTTTCTCAATTGACCAAAAAAGTTGCACTAGTGAATTCCTTGGGTGATTCTACCCCAAAATCATATATTACACCCCTATGTTTGTATGGAGCATCATGGCAAAACACTATATAGAAAAACACCACTCATTCCTATAAGTGAAAATTTACTATAAATGATCATGTCATATATGTTCATGTACAGAATTAGCAATATTACCTGAAATGGAAATCAAAGCAAAAAATAAAAATAACTAATAGAAAGGGGGACCCACCTGGCATACTCACCAGGGTCCCCTAGTGTATGACAAGTGAGGCCAGGGCCCACTTGTCACACACACTCATAGCTACACACACATAACACACACACTGGACCCTGCCACCACAGCAGATCCACACACACACAAGCACACACACATGACCACACCTGATCCCTACTGGCACAGAGGATCCACTCACACTCAGGCACACACACTGCACAACACGTGGTCACACCAGATCCAGACACGGCCGCACCAGATCCCACACACACCCAGCTTAGCTCTGGCCAATCACAAAAAAGGAAAAGGTGGGCGAGTCAGGGACTCAATCCCACGACCTGGCAGACGATCGCAACGACGCCTACCACTGCCCTACGGTGCGTTGCTTGACCACATAGGGGTCTCACTCCTCTAGTACTAACCAGATGAAACGAACACTGACGAAACTGAACTTCACTCGACTGCAGTGATAGAGCGAATGGCAGCGACGATTCCGGTGACGGAGGGGGCTCTCCGGCTACGCGGACCTGCTGCGGGAGCTACGGACTCTACGGGGAATCCATCCCATGTTCGTCTCGCGACGAGGGGACGGAGGCAACGGCCCTCAAGGCCGTGCCTTGGGCAGAATGGTGGCAATAGCGCAATAAGGCGACGGCGAGCTACGCATACGGCAACAGGAGGGGACGTGGCGGCTCACCAAGAGGAGGACGACGAGGTCTTGGAGCGCGACGAAGAGGAGGAAGAAGGACGACGACGCGGCGGCGATGAAGAGGAAGAAGAACGACGTCGAGCTTCGGGAGCGTGGTGCTAGTAAGGAAGAAGAAGACGGCGAGGACCTTCCCACGGCACCCTAGCTTCGGGAACAAGATGCAGGGACGGTTTGCGGCTGCCATGATATGCCGGGCGTGCAGGAGGACCATCGGAGACGCGAGGACGACGACGACGAGGACCGGCGACCTCTCTAAACCTCACCTGTCTGAAATTTTACCTGACAGAAGAAAGGAGGGGGAAGGAGGAGGAGAAGAATGGAGGGGCAGCGGTGGCAAGGGAAAGAATGAACCCTAGGGAGTCGCCTTGACGTCCGTGAGCTCCTCTCATGGCGTCGACGTGCGGTCTCTCTCTGCACTCTCTGCTGTCTCTCATGCGCACCTGACGGAAGGATGACGGGGCAGGTGGCTGTTTCGCTCTGGGCTGGGCTAGCTTCGGCCCGCTAGCTGGGCCGCGAGGGGAAGAGAAGCCCACTTCGCCCTGCTCTCTCTCACAGAACTAAACACATGTTTTATTCCCTTTTTAAAATAAACTCAGAACAAAAGAATTCCTTGAGAGAAAATGAAAAGGAATTTTTATAAAACAAAAATACTTTTGCAATGAGAAGAAAATCCCCCATTTTATAAAAAACAAAGAAGATTTTTAGGCCAAGTAAATTTCACACTTTAATTAAATAAAAGGCTGATGTTTTTATGAAACCAATTAATCCAAAGCTCAAACCCCAAGAGAGCAACATACCTTTACTCAAAATAATATTCGCTACTCCAAGAACATTTTAACAGAATTAATTATCAAGTCAATTATCATGTAGAAATGTGAGAGGGATAAGAGGGTTTAGGCAAGTTTGAAAATGAGAGGGGATGAGAGGGAGTTGTTGCACCACACATACACTAACCACATCGCAAGGACTACTCACAAGCATCACATCAAGTCACATGGAAGCACACCACATTAATCTTATGCATGACATGATGATGAGATGGCATGATGCATGATGCATGAGATGAAATGGCAAGGAGCAAACTCAATTCATCAAACACATGGCACATGGTTCATATAGGTTACATGACAAAAAATGGCAAGGACAACACTTGGGCTATCACAGACACAACGCATAGGTGTCGCATCAGTTTGACCCGAGGCGGTTCCTGATGTCCTTCGGGAAGCAGAAACGCCCCTGCCATATCAAGCTCCACGCACAAGACGTGCCCGCAGGTGATTTGGGCCCGCGTCGCTTTGGTAGGTTCCTTCAGCTTCACCCCGAAGCCGACCCAAGCACGCCTTGGGCCTAGGGGCTATTGTCGGCGTTCTCGAAATGGTGGTACCGAGACTTACCTCCCTGCGGCCCAGGGCATGGCCCACTTCGACAACCAAAGCAGTACCCGGCGCGACCCCACTCAAGACATGGCCCTCGTGGGAGCCCCGAGATCGCGAGGGAAGCAGTACCAAGACCCTCGGGCTAATAAGCCTCCCCAGCCCCCCTCCTGAGCGGAGGAGATCTCTATGGAATGCTTGGCCTTAGGAGGCCAAGGATGATGCAAGGCGGGCTAGGCAGGCAACAACGCGCCTGGCAGGACAGTTTCCCTTTGGTGCAAAGGGGGCAAGGACATACGCAGGTTCCCAAGGCACACCCCAAAGGTTTCCATTCTGGTGTAATAAGATCAAGACCACGAACCCTATAGTACGGATGTCATCGCTGAGCCCACTACTGCATCTCCAACATCTACTTTGCACGCGAAGACCAACTTTCACCAGGATAAGGGTGTACCCCATGTCCCCCTCCAAATTTGGCCATTGTGGGATGCCTTCCCCTCATAGCGATAAGGGAAGAGGACCCGGGCCATTATAAATAGAGGCTAGGCTACTACATAGAGAGGGGGAGAGAAGAAGCAAGACCACCAGAACACCCTCGCGAGGCAACTCACCCCTGTACTAGTTCATCCACAAACCTCCTCGAGATGCAATCCACCAAAGCAGGAGTATGGTTTTATGCTTCGCAGTGGCCCAAACCTGGGTAAATCCGCGTGTGCAATCTTCTCCCTCTTCATCATGCGAGTTCATCGAACTAGGCTACCGGGTTGTGATCTAGGAGGGGCAAAGCTGTGGGGGGTCTTCACACATGCCCCTGTGTTCGAACTCTCTTGGGTTTGCGGAGCCTGATATCCGACATCGGTATCTAATACCTAGGTGCTACCAGGAGTACTAGCAAGGTACACATCAATAACACGTATATCAAATATACTTATGTTGATGTTCCGAGCCTTCTTATCTAGCAAGTATCTAGGGCAGTTCCGCTTCGGTCACTGTTCTCCTCATAATAGAAGGACTTAGTCTCAGGTTTTGGTTCAACCTTGGGTTTCTTTACTAGAGAAGCAACTGGCTTGCCCTTTATGAAGTTTCCCTTCTTGCCCTTGACCTTCTCGAAACTAGTGGTTTTACTAACCATCAACGTTTGATGCTCCTTCTCGATTTCTACCTTCTTCGTGGTGTCAAATATCGCGAACAGCTCAGGGATCATATTTTCCATCACTGGCATGTTTATAGTTCATCACGAAGCTCTAGTAGTTTTGTAGTAGTGACTTGGAGAACTATATCAATCACTATCTTGTCTGGAAGATCAACTCTCACTTTATTCTAGTGAATGTACCACCTAGATAATCTAAGCACATGCTCACCGATTGAGCCATTCTCCTTCATCTTCAGGCAAAGAACCTTGTTGGAGGTTCCATACCTCTCAACGTGGGCACGTGCCTGAAATCCCAATTTTAGCTCGTGGAACATCTCATATGGTCCATGACATTCAAAGCATCTTTGGGGCCTCAGTTTTAAGAACTAAATAATGACACATAGAACTATCAAGTAGTAATAAAGAAAGTGTGTGTCTGATGTTCTCAACACCCACATACGACGCTTGAGGGATTGGCGCACCGAGCGTCACATCAAGGACATAAGCCTTCTAGGCAGCAACTGAGGACAATCCCCAGATCATGGACCTAGTCATCATAATTGCTACTACCATCTTTCAACTTAATTTTTCTCTAGCAACATATCAAAATATAGGGGAGCTACAATGTGAGCTATAGATCTATAACATAATTTGCAAAGATAACTTTAGAATATATTCATGATGACGAGTTCAATTAATTATATTGCTAACGAACTCCCACTCAAATCAACATCCTTCAGGTTTTCTAAGTGTGAAATGATCCAAATCCACCAACCCAAGTCCGATCATCACGTGAGATGCGGTGGTTCCAATGGTGAACATTGTCAGTGTTCAGGGAACGGGGGTACCCAGAACTTCCCGCCTACAGCCGAGGGCACGGCCCACTTCATCAACCAAATGGGACCAGGCGTGGCCCCACTCAAGACAAGGCCCTCGCGAGGGCCCTATCCTCTCTAGGAAGAATAGCGACAAGAACCACAAAGGATGGGCCTCCTTAGGACCCCTCCGGAGCGGCGGAGATCTCTATGCAAGGCCTAGCCTCGGGAGTCAAGGGTGACGCAAGGAAGGACAGCTGGGCGTTAGTGGGCCAGGCGGCGCAGTTTCCTCTTTGGTGCAAATGGAACAAGGACATATGCGGGCTCCCAAAGCAAGCCCCAAAGGTTTCTATCCTAGTGCAAGAACAACACAACCACTCGCCCCACAGGGCAGATGTCATCGCTGAGCCCATCCCTGTGCCGTCGACAGCTACTTTGCAGGCAAAGACCGCCTTTGGGCAGGGTGAGCATGTAGTGTTGTCCCCCTATCAAAATTGGCAATTGTGGGATCCCTTCCCGCCATTGTGTTTAGGCAAGAGGACCCAGGCCACTTCTATATAGAGAGGATAGGTTGCACCGTAGAGGGGGGAGGACTCACCGACCCAGACCCCCTGATCCACTGTGAATCCATTCCACCACTCATCCACCACCAAGCCACAGAGGGCCACGAACACCTCACGAGAGCCCTCAGGAGGCCCAAGAACATTGTACTATTTCATCCACATTACCTCCTCGAGAGGCAATCCACCAAATCAGGAGTAGGGTACTCCGCTTCGCAGCGGGCCGCAACTGGGTAAACTGTCGTGTTCATCTTCTCCCTCGTCTTCGTGAGAGTTCGTCCTTGCATCCATTGAGTAGCGAGCTAGGGTGACGAGGCCACACGGATATTCACACACACCCCTGCGTTTGAATCTTAAGGGTTTTGCGGAGCCCTAAATCCGACATTTGGCGTGCCAGGTTGTGGGCGTGTCAGAATCTTCCCCAAGCTTCGCCCCTCCCAAGCTTTGCTCCTTGATGGCTAGCGCTCAGCAAGCTTCTCAGGGCCGCAGCGAGTCTGTTTCCTTGAACCCCACTGCGGCAGTCGAAGGCCGACCAAGCAGTTAGTACCAGGTCGCCAGCGTCGCCTCTACCGTCACCACCTTTGGCACTTCTCAGGCACATAGTGGGCGGCCAGCGCCCCCTGCCCCGGCGGTGCACCACACCTACGTGGGAGACCTCAACGCCCACGACGCGCTACTACTAAAAAGCGAGATGCTTCACCACTAACCTACGCATGGGTGCTTCGATGCGTGGGCCGACCATATCATGGAATTGCTCACCGTCGAGTAGAGGGCCATCTCCCCTCACTCCTCTCCCAGGCCATAGGTGCTAGGCGCTGGAGGCTAGCGCGCCGTGCCCGCTCCCTAGACCACCGACAAAGGGACCCCCATCACCGGATGGACCCAAGCAGGGCATGCCACACACTGTGCTGCTCCTCCTACGAATCCTGGTGACCGGATTCGGGGTGAAGCCCAGCCTTGCCCACCAGGCACATGAAGGGAACGACGAGGCGCCACATGCACACACCAACGCGCATTGCAGCAACCCGGATGGCCCTAAGCAGTCAGGGTTGGCAAGGCGGGAGTGCGCCATCCAACGCAGTCAGCGGGCGACGCAGGCATCCGAAAAAATGAGCAACGACGGTGCAGGCGCACCGGGTCGCCAAGGGAACAATCCACACCAGGAGACGCACGTCCCACAAGGCGGCGGAGGCAGAGGTAAGCAACTCCGTTACAAGGCCGGACGTAGGAGGGTCTGCGAGCAATGCACGCAGTGCGGATTCCTGCCACTGCCAAGAGGGAGCACCCTTGGCGCACCTACGAGCAGTTCAGGAGGAGGACCGAACACCTACGTGGAACCCTACGTACCTTGTTACATCCTTCCGCCAGGTGGAGAGATGGACCAAGCACCCACCATGGAACAGACAACCGGCGCGGATCAGGCATCCGCCGCGGGTGCCAGCACTTCTCAAGAGTAAGGGGCACCTCAGGCGTCCTGCCCAAGCTGGGCGTGGGGGCTCCGATCAGCAGGGCATAGGGCTTGGGCGAAGCGAGCTGGAGGGCAACCATGGGTCAGCGGGGCGCGGCGCGAGCCGGCGCCCCCGCGGGCAAGTGACGCTAGGCCGAACCCCCAGGCCTCAAGAGAAATGGCCTAGGGGAGCGGCAAAACAAATGCAATGCAGACCACCCACGGCAACTATGATGCCTACACGGCCTCAGGAGGATGGGCCTCCCGAGGCCTTCAGGACCTCGTTCGGACGGTGCTCGGGCACCTCATGATGCTTACTTCACCGACAAAACACCCTTATGGCCGCGCTGATGCATCGCGCTCATGTTTGGGCCTCGGGTGCGCAATCCTGAGGTCACGCGGGGAGCGATGCACTCGGGTTAGGGTCATGAGGGCCTGCAACCCGGCAGAAATGTACAGGATGGTCTTCGACGGGGCTACAAGCCACAAAGCCATGTGCCTAGGGGCTTGCCCAGGGCCGTGACACTCTCACGTAACAATGAACGGGTTGTATACGCCCAAGGCCCCCCGAGGACGCGGAGGGGTTCCTCCCACGAAATGTGGTAGCCACAGCCCAAAGCTGGCGGGGAAGACAACGCTGCCCATGAATGGCTATGCCCATGCAAAATGGATGCCCTATGCTCAGCGTTGGGGGAAGAAGAAGGACAGCCTAGGAGCCAGACGTGACATTTTCTTGCTTCTTTTTGATGTTGAAGTTGCCATTTTTTGGAATGTAGCCTGAGAATTTCGAAACTTTATATTTAGAAAAAAGGGTGGATTTTTATCTCTACGTTTCCTCGTTTCAAGTCTCTCTTTCTAAATGGTGTTTCGCGAGGATCCGAACGCTCCACACCGTCCCGAGGCGCCACAGACCTAGATGGCGAGGACCTGCCGCCTTAGGGGCACTCGATTTTTAGCTGTCGTCCATGCTCAGGGGCTCTGACCATAGCATGCTATCACAGCATGGGATCTCGGGAGGCCCAGGGCCTCCCAAGGCGGCACCTGGAGGGACGAAATGGGGGATCACTCGAGCGTCAAAGGGGGATCCTGAGTAGCACGCCTCAGGAGCCTTACCGGTCATAAGGCCACTCATCCCCCCTGATGTCGTCCTTGGTTTCCGGTCGGCATCAGGAGTGTTGGGGCCTCGCCATGTGAAGTGCGTCCTTTGTTTCCGGTCGTACCTAATGGTGGTGGGTAAATGCGTGGGACTGGGACCTGTTGATGTAGGGTGGTTTGAGCACCGAAAAAAGGGACTCCTGGGCAATGTGCCTCGGGAGCCTTACCAGTCATAATGCCACTCGACTTCCTGGTGTCGTCCTTGGTATCCGGTCGACATCAGGAGTGCCGAGGCCTCACCTCATGAAGTATGTCCCTTTTCCGGTCATTCCTAACGGTGGTGGGGAAATGTGGAGGACTGGGACCTACAGACACAGAGTGTCGAAAGGGCCCCTGGACCGTTCAGCAAGCAAGAAGAAAATATCCCAAACGGATTCACAGCTTGACGGAAGAGCCCGTCTCGCCTCTCGACGCGCAGGATTGCCAGCGTCATACAAATCTAAGTACACTATCGAACCCATCAGGAGCCTCCTTGGCTAATAACGACCCCAAGGATGAAATAAGGACTACGCACGCTAACCTCAGAATGCAGGAACTGCTGCTACTACGCACGGCTGCTGAGGCCCCCGAGGGACAAAGCGACAAAGGTGGTGACACGCGAGGAGGGGGAGGCACCGCAGGGGCCATATCGGGGGCTGACGCAGGGCCACGACCATGGCGGCACCCACCAACACCACAACCAGAAAATCGAGGAAGAAAAGCAAGATGACAAATGTAACATGCAAAAGATTAACGCCCCATAGGGTAGGGTTCTTGTTCGAGCGTTACATGTACTGGTAAGGGGAAAAAGAGGATGCCTAGATGGAGGAGGAGGAGTCGCCACCCATGCCGCGGGCTAGCCCGACGTGGGAATCGTCCCCCTCACTGGCGGCGGGCACTTCGACGAACTGCTCCACCATGGCCTCCATGTGCGGGCGCACCTTGTCCCTTAGGGGGCGTTGGAGGCCGACGGGCACCATCTCCCCGAAGCGCCCAAGGTCGAGCTGCGGGGCGAGGCGACGGAGGTTGGAGAAGACAAGCATCATGGTGAAATCCAGGAAGTAGCGCGCGTTACATGCGCTGTCCATGTCCCCGCGGGAGACGCCGGTCTCCAGCACCTCCACCACTCTCTGGAAGAACTCTAGATAGCCTTCGTCGCCGCACACGTTCGGCAGCCCGGGGACGTCGCCAACGAATCGGCTCATCACATCGGCCGCGCGGTCGGCGGTGCCCCAGAACTGCTTGGTGCGCTGGAACTCCAATAGCCTGGTTTGTGCCGCCTCGTCCTTGCCAGCATGCACGACGTCAGCCTCCTCCTAGGCCTATGCCTGGAGGGACCCAAGCTCCACACGGGCCTCAACCTCACCCTGGAGGGCGGCATCGAAGGCGGCCTCGGCGGTAGTCCATCAGGCCTACAACGTCTCTACCTCCTCCTGAAGCTCGCCAAGTTTGCATTTCTTGGTCGCAGAAATCCTAGAAGGAGGGGAAGGAGATCAAACTCCAGACGATGGACAGATGAACGAGAGAATAAGGAGGCGACGGAATACTTACTCGTCGACTAAGGCCCACCACTGGCAAACTCACACCGACCCCGAGCCCCCCCACCCCCCGCCACCACCTCTAGAGGAGGACGAAGGAGCCGGAGGAGCGGCACTTCCCAGCGCCTGCACCGCTTCCTCTGGATGCCATGAAGGATAGGGGGACGAGAAGGAAAGAGGGTATTTTGCTAGCAGAATGAAGGAAACAAGGGGAAGCCTCGAGATTCCAATACCTCTCCCTGGCCAGGGACGGGGCGGATTTATAGGCATGACTGTATCCATGAGGCATCATGGTAGAGCAGGCGTCGCGCGCCCCTCAGGTGGTGCAAGGTGGTTTGGTCGATGCGGTTCCATCCACGTCGCCTCCCTGCCCTCCGAAGAATCACATCTACGCAGCCCAAAGCAGCAGCAACACTCGATCGGTAGCAATGATGGCCTATGCTGCGCCTAGGCGTCGCGTCAATCCAACTGGGTGTGGTTTCGGATGCCCTCGAGGAGCGAAGGCGCTGCCACCGAGGGGCTTGACGCGTGCCAAGCCTGGCCCGCAGGCTTTTGGGGCTCGCGACACTTCCGGTCGTCCTCCATGCTTCGCCCGTAAGCCCGCTCGAGCGAGCCTTGGGCTCGGGGGCTACTGTCGTCGTTCTGCGAATGGGGGTACCCAGACCTGCCTGCCTGCGGCCCAGGGCATGACCCACTTCATCAACCAAATAGGACTAGGCGCGGCTCCACTCAAGACAAGGCCCTCATGCAGAAGAACAGCAACAAGACCCGCGAAGGATGGGCCTCCTTAGGACCCCTCCGAAGTGGAGATCTCTATGCAAGGCCTGGCCTTAGGAGTCAAGGGTGACACAAGGAAGGACAGGCGGGCATCAGTGAGCCAGGCGGCGTTGTTTCCTCTTTGGTGCAAAGGGAGCAAGGACATGCGCGGGTTCCCAAAGCACCCCCAAAGGATTCCATCCCGGTGCAAGAAGACCACAACAACTCGCCCCGTAGGGCAGATATCATTGCTGAGCCCATCCCTGCACCATTGACAGCTACTTTGCAGACGAAGACCGCCGTTGGGCAGGGCGAGCACGTATTGCTGTCCCCCATCAAAACTTGCCATTGTGGGATCCCTTCCCGCCATTGTGATAAGGGAAGAGGACCCGGGGCACCGCTATATATAGAGGATAGGTTGCACCGTAGAGGGGGCATGACTGATTGACCCAGACCCCCCGATCGAGCAAGAATCCATTCCACCACTCAACCACAAGTCACAGAGGGCCTCGAACACCTCAAGAGAGCCCTCAGGAGGCCCAAGAACACTGTACTATTTCATCCACATCACCTCCTTGAGAGGCAATCCACCAAAGCAAGAGTAGGGTATTACGCTTCACAGCGGCCCGAACCTGGGTAACTGCCATGTTCATCTTCTCCCTCGTCTTCGTGTGAGTTCGTCGTTGCATCCATCGAGTAGTGAGCTAAGGTGACGAGGCCACAGGGATCTTCGCACACACCCTTGTGTTCGAACCTTAAGGGTTTTGAAGAGCCTGAAATCCGACAAACATCTCCATGTTGATCATATGTACTATATGACTCATGTTCGAACTTTTAGTCTCTTGTGTTCCGAGGCCATGTATGTACATGCTAGGCTCATCAAGTTTAACCCGAGTGTTACACATGTGCAAAACTGGCTTGCACCCGTAGTATGTGAAAGTAGAGTCTATCACACCCGATCATCACGTGGTGCTTCGAAATGACAAAGTTTCGCAAAGGTGCACACTCGGGGAGAAAACAATTTTATCTTGAAATTTTAGTGAGGGGTCACCTTATAATGCTACAGTCGTCTTAAGCGAAATAAGATGCATAAAAGGTTTAAGATCACAAGCAAATCATAAGTGACATGATATGGCCATGAACTTGTGTTTTTTATCTCCATTTCCAAAGCACGAACATGATCTCCATCGTCACCGACACGACACCATGATCTCCAGCATCCTGATCTCCATCACCGTGTTGCCATCGGGGTTGTCACGCCAACCATGCTTCTACTACTATTTCTACCATTTAGCGATAAAGTAAAATATTACATAGCACTTAATGATTGACACACATGATATACAATAATTAAAGACAACCCTTTCACTCCTGCCAATTGCCGTATGCAGTGACATGCAAGTCGATATAAACTATTAGAAAACATGATCATCTCATACATCAAATATATTTCATCATCTCTTTGGCCATATCATATCACAACATACCCTACAAAAACAAGTTAGACGTCGTCTAATTTGTTGTTGCATGTTTTACGTGGCTGCTATGGGTATCTAGCAAGAACAATTCTTACCTACGCAAAACCACAACGGTGATAATCAAGTTGCCTTCTAACCTTCTACAAGGACCGCCTCTGTCGAATCCGATTCACCTAAAGTGGGAGAAACAGACACCCGCCAGCCATCTTTATGCAACAAGTTGCATCTCAGTCGATGGAACCGACCTCTCGTACATGGACGAGTAAGGTTGGTCTGAGCCGCTTCATCCCACAATACCATCGAATCAAGATAAGACTAAGGAAGTAAGCAATTTGAATATTGAAAGTGCATTATATCGACTAGAGGGGTGGTGAATAGGCGATTTTTACAAATTCATCACTTGAGGAATTTCAACTTTGAGGAATTTGAAATGTGATGAATAACTAGCAGCAGAATAAGTACTCAAGTGCATGAGGAGGATAGCAACAACATAGTCATGATGATGAAATGAACATGCACAAGGTACAGGTAGCATGATACAGGATAAGCAGCGATGAACAAGGTAACTTGAATTTGAGGTCAGGAAATTGTGAAAGTCTTCAGTCAAATTCTTCATACAGGAACGATCAATTTCATCAACAAGTATACGAGGAATAGAGGGGTTGAGGAAATAGAACCAGGTAGCTTGATGAAGACAATGGTTTGATGACCCGGTTCCAAATGCTATGACAGTCGTACGTCTGGTTTGGAGCGGCCTGGTATTTAAATCAGAGGACACACAATCCCAGGACACACAGTCCTTACCGTATTCTCCTTGAGCTAAGGTCACATAGTCCTCGCCCAACACTCGTGGTAAGTCTTCAGGGTAGACTTCCAAAACCCTCACAAACTGGTCACCCGGCGATCCACAATTTATAGTTGGATGCTCTAGACCAAGGCCACTTCATGATCACCAATTGACTGCAGGATGCACTAGACCATGACGCCTAACCGTCTAGAGGATGCATAGTCCTCAAAGGTAACAAGGGTCGGTTCCACATAGGAATTTCTTTAGTGATGCTCAATCACTATGGGTTTGGTGGTTTGGTTGTGGGTTTTTCCTCACTCATAATTTTTCACTCAGATTCCTCGGAGGATGGGTTGCTCTCAATTGATAAGTGTCAGTTCTCTCTCGGAGCAGCCAACCAACTAGTGGTTGTGGGGGTGGCTATTTATAGCCGGGGTGCAACCTGACATGATAAGACATAAATGCCCCCAATGATATGACTGTTATGTGGATATTATGATTGGGAACAGCTGGCGCTAAGCACAGCAACGGTCGGAATTTCGAACAACGAAAGTCCTCAGACATATCATGTTCCTCACTTGTAGGCAATTCGCACTGGCAAAATCCTAACTCCTCAGTCAGATCAATTTCCTCAGAAACCAGAAGAACTTTTCCTCTATCACTGCAAAACATGACTAAACCACAAGAGATTTCCAAAGGCTTCACTTGAAGGATTGTATAGGTTGAGGATTATGGAGTTGAGCATTAGTTGGAAATTTTCCTTAGTATTACCTCAGCCCCCTTTAACAGTACGGTGTTTCCTATGACTCAAATAAAGGAAATGAAACTACAAAAACAAAAGTATTCACACTTCATAGTCCTCGTTCATATCTTCAGCGCCAACTTCTTCATTTTCAAAGTCTTCAGGGAATACCAAAGTCTTCACCAAAGTCTTCAGTTGAAGACATACATTTTTAGGGGTCGGTAATCTCCGGATGTATCAAACTCCTCATCAACTTATAGAGCCGGTGTACACTCACAAACACATTAGTTCCTTAACATATAAGTCTTCAATACACCAAAATATCTAAGGGGCACTAGATGCACTAACAATCTCCCCCTTTTTGGTGATTGATGACAAATATTTTAAGTTCTCAACGGGGATAATACTATGAAGTGTAAATACAAAGTTTGAGGAATTTGATTGCAAGATATAGAAGAACTCCCCTTGAAGATGTACATATTTGAGGAATTTGCTTTGGACTGCAAATGCGCATAGCAGGTTAAAACATGGAGAACTCCCCTATATCTTGTAATTCATACACGCATTTGAACATATGATATGAGGAATTTGAAATGCGTGATGAAAATGGTGTATGACAAAATTCAACATGTATGCATTAAGGTACTTGAGGAAATAAACATGCGGGGAAATAGTTCAAAAGTGTCAGACCACCATCGAACTTAAGTTTACAACTCAACCAACAAAAGCTTCAGAAGAGTGAGAGTTGTAACTTAAACAAAAATAGCCCATATATAGAGAGCTGCTTGAAAAATAACTCAAATTTTCTCCCCCTTTGTCATCGAAGACTAAATGGGATGAAAAAGTGAGGACTAACGCCCTTTTGAAGAATTTCATCGTATTGGTGAGGAAGGAGCGCCAGCATTGTCGGGGTCATTTCTTGATGCTGGGCCTGTTGTAGTGTCGTCAATGTCTTCATCTTCATCGCGCTCTCGAGATGAAGAATATGAACTTGAGACCATCAGATGAACTTGAACCTTCTTGAATTTCTTCTGTGGTCGACGAGCCCAGTCAGGATGTTCCTCAAAGTTCAGCTCGTTCAGTTCTTCAGGAGTTGTGAGGTGAGACAGGACAACCCAAGTGCGCTTGAGGGTTTCATGTGCGTAGTAGTGATTCCTCTTCACAGAGTTCCGAGTCACAGTCATGTTTTGCACAATGTAACAAAGTTGACGCTTTACCCACTTGTGATTGCGAATGACTTTCTGATGAAAACTTATTAGAAGTTCACGATCAGTCATCACACGCGGGGCAGACTCTTGAGGCTTTTGAGTTGAGGCCTTTGCTTTTGAGTCCTGAGTGGCAGTGTCATCATTAGTGGAGTAGGAAGCAGCTTTGCAAAACAGTCCATCCAATGGACGAGTGCCCTCATCAATGACAGCATTGCCTTTTCCTTCCACTGAGTCAATTGTGCTCTTGATGACTTCGATCGGAGGCAGGAAGCCGAAGTGGTTCTGGAAATCAGCCTTTATGGGAATTGAGGACTTTGCCCTGATGAATTTCATAATCCAAGGCGCATAAGGCTTCAGTTCGAATGGGGCATGAGCAGCATTTGCCGAAGTCCTCATGAAGAAATCGTCGAAGTGATGGGAATCCCATGTATGATGTTGAAGAGCATATTCTTCATGACTCCCTCCACTTCTTCTTCTTCTGAATCATGGCCCTTCTGAGGACATAGGGTATTTGTGAGTATGCGGTAGACTGTCCTTAGCACATATAGCAAATCCTTCACTAGGAAGGTTTTCGGTTGAGGCTTTCCAGGGGCCAATGTCTTCATCAGCACTTGCATCAGCTTATTTGGAAGTGCAGGTTCATCAAACAGTCTGCCAGCTTCATCTAGGGAATTGGAACTAGTACACACTAAAGCAATCCAGAAGCTTGAGCGGTAAAGTGAGTTGATCCTGTCATCCAGTCCAAAACCCAGGAGTTGATGTCTGAAGCATTTCCACTAATATGTAGTGTGGCATAGAACTGAAGGATGAGTTCTTCATTCCTGTCGCAGATGTCGATGCAGAAAGGAAGAATGTTTGCATCGTGAAGAACTTGGAGCACTGGTGTGAACGATGGAAGTGTTTCCATGTCAGCATGAGGAATTTGGTGGTGCTCGAAGACTTTCTTCTTCTCGAACAAGACTGATGCATAGTAGTTGAGCCTTTGAATTAGGACCTGTGAAGAACAAGCGCTCATTGAAGAAATTGCTCTTGAGGAATTTGGGGCGCGCTGAGGCTTTGAATGGCATGTTGGGCTTCGGTTGAAGATTTGGCTTCAAGCGGCCCTTGATATCCTTTGGCATAGGAGGAACTTCTTCAGACTAAACAATTTGTAGGGCTGGTTCCTCAGTTGCGGGTGGAGCAGCAAAGTCATCAGCTATTGCAGCTGGAATTTCTTCAGTGACTTGGGTGGTCTAGTCAGCAGATTCTTCATGTATTTCTTCAGTCTGAGCAGGCGATTGAGGAATCTATGTTACAGGAGTAGTCATTGGTGAATTTGGGTGTGCTGATTCCCAATATTCATCGTTGATGACAGGAGTTGTATTGCCAATGTCTACATCCTCATCAATTTCTTCAACACCAGCCTCTTCAGCAGTGAAGTGAGGCTGGGGCGATGATACCTTTGGAGTTGAAGCAATGTCTTCAACGTCAATTTCTTCATCAATTTGAGTTGTGGAAGCAGTAGAATGATCTTCATCTTCTTCTTCTGGGATGACTTAGTCAATCCAAATGGTACAAGTTCATAAGCAGGTGCAGAGGAGAGTGGTGTAGCATCAATGGGTCCAGTTAAAGAACTTGGCATAGACTTCAACTTCTTCACATCTGAGGATTCTGAATCCGATGCATTTCTATTAAGAGTCTTTTCCTCTGTAGTTTTAGCTTCTTCAGGCAAGACTGTGGTGGTTGTCCTGGCATGGTCATCGGTTGTTTGTGTTTCCTCAGCAGCATTGGTTGTTGCTTCTGGTGCAGAAGCATTCTCATCTGCAGTCACATCGGGTTGAGGAGTTTCATCAGGCTAAGCAGTTTCATTAGCAGCCTAAGGAATTTCATCACCCTGAGGAATCTCAGTAGCCTGAGGATTTTGTGGTTGCGATCGAGATACAACCCTTGTGTTGTGATCCTTCGCAGCAGCGTGAGCAGCCCTGATGAATCTCACCTTGGTGCCCTTCCATTCAGCATCATACCTTTCTTGATCCTTAGAGTGTGTGCAAATTTCAGACTGAACTGTGACGAGTTGATTTGGGGTCAAGTTCATCACATTGTCTCTCAGAAACTTTTCTGTCCGAGCCCTATTCCTCTTAGCTCTCTAAGCTTGTTCTCTTTTCCATTTTTCTTCAAAAATGAAGTGGGTGAGGAAATGGTCCACACCAAGAGGCAGGTTCAGTGAAGAAAGTGGGGTGTTTGGATCTTCATGCCATATATCAATGAAGTTGAGGATCATCTTGGGATCCAGCATGAGAGGAACAGAGCTACCTTTGGCTGTTGCAGCCTTGTGATGACTTTGTTTGATGATTTCTTCCAATTCTTCATCATCAGCTTCATCATCCTCATTATCAGACCCTGAGGGTATGGTTACCACAGTTTTGCTTGTGTGAGGATTTGGTCTTTGGCCTCGTCCAGTTGTTTTCTTCAGTTTCAACAGTGTCGGAATTGTTAAAGACCTTGCTATAGTAGAGGGGCTTGCTGAGATATTTGGAACTTTGGTGAAACCATCCGTCCTCTGACATGATGTAAGACGCACATGCGTTGAGGACTTTGCAGCAGCTGCTGGCGACTGAGCAGCAACAATACCAGCGGTTGAGACCTTTGAGAGTTGAGGCCTTTGGGCTTGAGGATTTTGTTGTGATGACTTTCAAGTTGAAGAAATTGGCTTTACAGCAGATTTCTTCATCATTGATTTCTTCGGAGCACTAGATGAGGCTCCGGCAGTGGCAGCAGTAGTAGAATCCTCGTTGAATTTCTTTCAGCAGCTATTGCAGCTTTCTTCAAGAAACGCTGCAAATGAGTTAAGTTGATGAGAACCTAGTGATTCATCAGCGGACATGTTTGTACCTATGAACAGAGTATATGTGCGAGGAATTTGAAGAGGTCATATGCGTTCTCAGAAGTTTTCAATAAACTTAAGAGTGAGGAATTTGACCATAGATGTCTTGAGGAATTTCACTAAGTGTTATTTGCCTTAGGTTCCGGAGTTGTGTAAATATTGAGGATTCACACAATTGAGGAATCTTGAAGAAAATCATTACTTAGGGAAAATCATCAAGTATGAAGGTGTAAGGTTCTTTAGAATGAGATTCATGAAGAATAAACACCTTTTGAGGAATATGAAGAACACATGAAGATCAAACACGAGCAGTAAAAATAAATTTTATTTACCCTGGTGAAGAACATGACGAACTGAGAGATGAGATTGGGAAGTTCGTCAGTTTGGATCTCCCATGCCCTAACTCGGCAGGGGGAGACAACTATAGCGGCGGCGGGATGAGGACTTCCATGGCCGATGCGAGTACGGCAATGGCAAGGTCGAGGCAGTGAAGCTCTTCCACATCGGTGGCAATCATTTCAGCGGCGGCGCAGGGTTGGAGCTTGGGCGAGAGAGGAAGGGAGTAACCGAGCACAGTGAAAGGGAAGGGTTATTTAGAGTGGGAGTGAGAAACAATCCGTCCGAAGATTTTGGACAAGATTGCCCCTGACCCTTGCTCTCCATGCGACATGTATCACCCATGTTTTGAGTAGTGGAGACTATGGGGGGATCGTGGGTTATCCAGTCGTGGGAACCGGAATTGTTTGAGCGGGAAATGCTGAAATTTTGTTAGCAAAAATTTTAAGTTGTCCATTCGCAAATTGTTCAGCTGTCAAGGACATAGTGAAGACTTTGAACGAGTTTCAAAGTAGAATGCATATGAAGAATTTGTGAATAGACTTGGTTGAGTTTAGCACAGAGGGGGAAGGGTCTGATCACATTCACTTAGATGAAAATCAACTCGAAGAATTAACAATAAGTGAATGTTGTTGAGGATATTCAATACTCAAATATATATGTATATAGTCAGTGACGAACATGAGTTTCAAAGTTTGAAAATTTTGGAAAGTTGAGGAATCTGAAAAGTTGAGGAATTTGCAAAACTTGAAGAATTTGAAAATTTGAAGAATTTGCAAAATGACGAAAAACTCAACTTTGAGGAATTTCAACTTTGCTTGGTTGCATGACCCACTGTATAAGAATGATGACTTCAGAAACTGCGTACAATTGTCGTAGGGTTCTCAGAATCAAATTCTTCATTAATTTCTTCACACTTAGATTGTTATTCTTCATTGACTGAATAAAAATGTTTCTTCGCGTGTTGCACATCGAAGTCATCAATTTCCATATGTGTTAGGATGTGTGTCTTTTTTCAAAGAACATTCGATGATTCTAAGATATTTAGCTCGCACTGCAACTTGCAAAATCTCTTTTCATCCAAGGGCTTTGTGAATATATCGGCCAGTTGTTCTTCAGTGGGAATGTGGTCGATGGAGATATCACCCTTGAGTACATGATCTCAAAGAATGTGATGACGAATCTGGATGTGCTTGGTTTTGGAATGCCGAACTGGGTTGTAAGCAATCTTGATGGCACTCTCGTTGTCGCAATAGAGAGGCACATTCTTTAACTTGATGCCGTAGTCCTTGAGGGTTTCCTTCATCCACAGCAGCTGAGCACAACATGAACCGACAACAATGTACTCAGCTTTAGCAGTGGAGAGTGAAACGCGGTTCTGCTTCTTCGAGGACCAACAGACTAAGGATCGTCCGAGAATCAGGCACACATGCAAACACTTAGCATAGTATTAGGCCTAGATGCCCATAGACACAATAAAGAGCCAATCATGGAGCGATATACCTTCTGATCGAAATCCTTACCATTTTGGTCAGTGCAGAGGTGGCGTTTTGAAGGCATTGGAGTTTTCATGCCTTTGCAATCTTGCATGTCGAATTTCCTCAGAACATCCTTGAGGTACTTCTCTTGGGAGATGAAGATGACATTCTCTTGCTGACAAATTTGAAGACCTAAGAAGAATTTCAACTCTCCCATCATAGACATTTGATATTCTTCACTCATCATATAGGCAAATTCATCACTTTAACGTTTGTCAGTACAACCAAAGATAATATCATCTATGTATATTTGACATATGAACAGTTCATTGTCATAGGATTTTGTGAAAAGAGTAGGGTCGAGTGAACCTGGTTTGAAGCCCTTCTTCATGAGGCTCGTTCAGAGTGTCTTACCATGCCCGAGGGACCTGCTTGAGGCCATAGAGGGCCTTGTTGAGTCTGAAGACTTTGTCAGGATGCTTAGGGTCTTCAAAACCTGGGGGTTGAGCAACATATACTTCTTCCTCAAGCTGACCATTGAGGAATGCACTTTTCACATCCATTTGATATAAGATGATGCTTTCGGTGCAAATTTAGAACTATGGTGAGGATCTCTAATCCAGCATTTTGCACCGAAGACTTTGAGATAACTTACATTGGGTTTCTTGCCAGTCATAAGTTCATACGAAGTCTTCTTAAAGAATTTGTGAAGATATACCCTGTTGATGATGTGGCATGTAGTATCAATTGCCTTAGGCCAGAAGCGACGAGGAGTCTTGTATTCATCAAGCATGGTGCAAGCCATCTCAACAAGAGTCTTGTCCTTGCGCTCCACGACGCCATTCTGCTGAGGAGTATTAGGGGAAGATAACTCATGAGTAATGCCAAGTTCATCAAGGTATTCATCAAGATTAGTGTTCTTGAACTCAATCCCATTATCACTCCTAATATGCTTAATCTTGACACTGAAGTTGGTGGAGGCCCTTGAAGCAAATCATCTGAAGACATCCTTCACTTCAGCCTTTTTACAAAATAATATGCACCAAGTGTATCGAGAGTAATCATCAACAATGACAAAGCCATACAAACTTGAAGAATTGGTTAGTGTGGAGTAATGAGTGGGGACAAAGAGATCCATGTGAAGCAATTCAAAAGGTCATGTTGTGGTCATGATTGTCTTCGAGGGATGCTTGGATCTGGTCATCTTTCTAGACTCACATGCACCACAGAGGTGATCCTTGAGGAATTTGACACCTTCGGTGCCAATGACGTGTTTTTTCTTCATGAGCGTGGGCAAGTTCCTCATACCGGCATGTCCAAGTCTTCGATGCCACAGCTAGCCTTCTGAGGACTTTGCAACTAAGCATGTGGTAGGCTGAGGACCTGTAGAGAAATCAACAATATACAAGTCTCCTCTCCTAAAGCCTTCAAAGACTTTGTAATTGTCAGATTCCATGATGACAACACAACGAAATTTTCCAAATATGACAGTCATATCAAGATCACAAAGCATTGAGACAGACATAAGGTTGAACCCAAGGGATTCGACAAGCATCATCTTATCCATGGTTCAGTCGTTTGAGATTGCAACCTTACCAAGTCCCAATACCTTGATTTTTTCCTTTGTCTGCGTAGGTGATATGCTTCAGAGGAGATGGATCAAGTGGCAAATTCATCAGTAGATTCTTGTCACCAGTCACGTGGTTTGTGCATCCACTATCGACAACCCACTCGGTAGCTTTTGGAGTATCATCCTGCAGATGAATTAGTACAACTTACGAACTCATATGCTTTAGAGTGACGAATATGACATCAATTTCATCAGACAGGATTTCATCACACAAGATAGTAAGCAAGTAGTGTGAGGACGTGAGAAATGAAGAATTAATTTTTACAAGGTTAGCTTGCATCCTTTCAAGCATTTCCTCAGGTCTCCAGCAAATTCATCAGATGTTCAAATTCATCTGGAGACCTGGCCCTACATAAGAGATTAGTTCAATTTCTTCACCACCCACATCTGGAGGAGTGGCAAAGAGTTCATCATTCTACGAGCACCATATGAGAAGGGAGGCATTGAAGCAAGTGTGCTTCATTTCACAGGGCGAGGGTTAGAGTACTCAAATGAATAAGCAGAGAAATTCTTCAAGGACTTGTGAACATAATGATTTGAAGAATAATGCACATATTCAGAACTCTTAGATTTTCCTTGCGAAACAGATGCATTACCACGAGAATGATATTTTTGACCATTTGAGGAATTTGGTCCAAGTGAAGACTTTGGTCCATGTGAGGAATTTGATCTGGGGTTCCTATTCTTCATGAGTGGTGTCGTGAGGACATTCACTTGAATATTTTGTAGGAAGCTCTTGGGAACCCATATTTTCTTCATAAGAGAACTTTCTTGTAGTTAGTTCCAACAAATCTAGCAAATACTTCACATTTATGATTTTTGAAGAATTTGTAGTTGGAGTCAAGTGACTCATCACAGGAAAATGAAGTTTCACAAGTAAAGCCCAATAAAGTGGATGGATCTACAGGAGGTCCTTTCGCAGCAACCCATGAGGTTTTGGGGTACTGTTCAGGTGTCCAGTAGGATCCATCAGCATTGAGTTCCCTCACAAAGGCAATACCCTCTTTCCTAGGGTTCCTATTTAGAATCTGCTTTTTGAGGACATCGCAAAGGGTTTGATTCCCTTTGAGAATTTTGTACATTCCTGTCACATACAATTCGTTCAACCCTGCATTGTCATCAGTGATACTTGTGGTATCCTCAGATGAGGAATTTGAGACCACCGGAATAGTTGAAGAATTTGCAGTAATAGAAGCATTTGAACATTCAGGTGAAGAATTAGTAGTTTCACCTTCGATGCATTTCAAACAAGGCGGAACAAATTCTTCCTGAGCGGTACTGATCTGTTGAGGCAATAATAAATCATTTTCCCTTTGGAGATCCTCATGTGACACCCTCAGTTTCTCAAGATCTTGCTTTCTTTGAAGAAATTCATAAGAAAGCTTCTCATGATTGGCTAAGAGGTCATTATGATGACTGTGAAAGTTATCATACTTTGTCTGAAGACTTTTGAGATCGTTAGACAGAGTTTGAGTCCGATCCACTTCATTGTTCAACAGATCATCACTTTTGTCTAGAATTTTTTGAAGCTTTTCAAGTGCACTTTGTTTCTTAGTGGCAAGTTTAACAAGTTTAGCATAGCTAGGTGTCAGAAATTCATCAGATTCACCTTCACTTGATTCGGAAGAGGAATGATGTTTGTGTACATTTGATCCTTTTGCCATGAAGCAATAGGTAGGAGCATAATCATCATTGTTGACGTCAGAGTCGTTATAGTGGTCATATTCTTCATCGTTGAAGATGGACTTGCTGACGAAAGCAGCAGCGAGAGCAAGGCTAGCGACACCAGATCCTGATTCCACCTCAGATTCTTCCTCTTCTTCATATTCTTCAGATTCTTCCTCAGAATCCATTTCCTTGCCGATGAATGCTTGAGCCTTTCTGGGACCATTCTTCTTGTGCCTTGAGGACTTTGAAGATGAGGACGTTGCAGATGAGGACTTTGAAGATTTCTTATTTTTCTTCAATTCATCAGAACTATCATCCTTCTATTTCTTCTTCTTCTTTGAATCTTTTCCCAGAGTGGATAGTCAGAGATAAAGTGACCAGGCTTCTTGCAACGATGACAGGTTCTTTTCTTGTAGTCTTCTGAGGAATATGATTTCCTAAAGCCACTTTTTGATGACTTTCCGAATCCACCTCTCCTAGAGAACTTCTGGAATTTGCTCACTAGCATTGCCAGCTCCTGACTTAGTTCTTCAGGATCACCAAGGCTGCTGTCAGAATCTTCTTCTTCAGATGAGGAAATGCTTTTGCCTTTAGAGCACGAGATCTTCCATAGCTTGTCCCGTAGATGTCACATCCCTAGCTAGATGTCATAGGATAGCATGTGTGCGCATCATGTTACAAATTTTTATCAACAAGAAATGGGGACTAAAAGAAACCCCAAGCTCATATTTGAATCAAATTAATTCAAAGTTGTGAAAACTCAACAAATCCAAAATGCCCTTACAAAATGTTCCCTATATCTGATAAATATGGACATGATTATAACAGTGGCCATTTTAAATATTTGGATAACTATAGCAATTTAAAAATAAATGATAAAGCCTCTGAAAATGCCAAATAAAGCATTATCATTATTTTATATTTCAAAATATCCTGAAACTTTTTATTGGAGTTTGAAATATTCAAAATTGATATTATTAAATAATTGGGATATTTTATCAGATAAATTGTACCTAAAAAGAAAATAAAACAAATGTCAGAAATAGAAAACTAGAAGAGACAAAAAAGAAGAGGCCCGAGGGGAACTGGCCCATCTGGCCCATGGCGAGTCATCCCTGTCCTCTCGCCAGGAGGACAGGGGCGTGCGTTTGCCGTGCGCGGGCACACGCCGACCACCTCCTCCTTGCCTGACTGTCGTCCTGGAGGGCTAGGAGAGTGCCAGTGCGAGGCCTCCTCACCATGGCCTCCTTCTCCTCTCCCTCTCTCCCTCGCGCTCTCTCTCTCGCTCTCTTTCCTCCTCTCCTCCGCCATGGCCGAGCTCGTCGCCACTGCATCGCCATAGTTCTAGCCGCCCCCGCGCCCTTCTAAGCCCACCAACAGCCCCGCAGCGACCCCCTCGTCCTCCTCGTGACGCGAGAGGATGCCGGGAGCCCTCCATGACGCGCCACTACCATTTCATCCCCGCCAGCCGCCGGAGCTCCGCTTCGACAATTCGCCCCGTCTGGACCTCCCCCGACCTCACTGTCGCCTCTGCTGGAACCGTGGTGAGCCGCTGGTGCTCCTCCTCCTCTCCCCCTACTTCCCCGTGCCCTCCATAGACGTGGCCGTCGTCTCCGCCAACCCCGAGCCCCCTTTGCTACTTCGCTAGATGCGCGCGTGCGTGGGCCACCTTCTGGTGCCCTCCGCGTGCCAAATAGCCGCCAAATGCGCAACTCCGGTGAGTCGCTCCCATGTTTTTGGTCGCCGCCGGCATCGCTCCGGTGGGCGCTGATGTGGTCGACCATCGGGGGCTAATCCCCCTGTTAATTAGCCCCACAGTCACTGACCAATGGGCCCCAGATGCGGGTCAAACCCTGCTCAGCATGAGGATTAAGCTTGTGTCACTAACGTGCGGGCCCCGCACGTCAGGTTTGACCTGGCCTGGTCAGCTGACTTGCTGACGCCATAATGATGTCAGGCTGATGCAATAAAAGGAATTTCTAGTTTTAAATAATTCCAGAAAATGTTTAAAACTTCAAAAATTCATATAAATTAATCTGTAACTCAAATGAAAATAATTTATATATGAAAATTTATCAGAAAAATCCAATGTAGAAACCTATGTAGAAAAACATTGACATTTGCTAATAGGTTAAAATATGGAATTTGAAATGAAGAACGATTTTGAACCTATATTCAAACTCACTTCAAATTAACTTGGACAACAGCTGCTTTAGCTCATCCATACATGCTGCCATGTCATGATCATGCATCATATTGTTGCAATTGCGTGTATTGATTGCTATTTATCTATATTGCGGTGGGCCCTACTTTTGAGGATACCCCCGAGTATTCCGACGAAGGAGAGAACCTTCCCGCTACCCAGCAAGACAAGCAACCCCCCTTGATCATTCCGATAACATCCCACTCTCTCGCTCATGCTCTTGTTTATTGCATTAGGACAAACGTTCACTTATCTGTCATACACAGTAGATGAACCTATTAATTTGCACGACCTGTCATTGTCACAGTAAGTAGCTAAACCTTGCAACCTAGCATAACTGGTAGATGCTTGTGCCATGATGTGCTTAGCTTACCATGCCTGCTATGCTTGCTATGCTTAGTGTAGTGTCAGGTCTGTTTCATCTGGGTGATGAACTGGAGTGAAACCATGATGTTCCGATGTGATAAGCTTATGATGAACCCGATTTGGTAAAGGTAGCGATGAGAGGCTATGTAGGAGTACATAGCGGGATGTCTCATTGGGACCGTTCTTAGGAACTGAGTTCCGTGTTTGTGATCCAAGACTAGTTACTACCACCTGTTGGGATACCTAATTGACCCTCTCGACTTATCAATCGCTTAGTCCTTGGTCTAGGAGTTGCAAGTACTTTCTGGTGTTTATAGTATGCTGGAGTCCATGTGTAGCGCTGACCCTAGGGGTGGGTTACGACGCGGTAGATAGTGGCACGGTGTACCAAGGGTGACCCGAATGGTGGGCTAGGGAACCCTGTGCACATTGGTTGGGGTCATAGCGGAAACTTCGGCCGGATTTCCGTGCGGGTTCAGTCTCAAATAGGCGATAGCCTGGACTAGAGATCTTATGTGATTAACGGTCGTGGCCGACTCCCTCGTTGGGCTTCCGGAATAATTCCTTTGTCTTTGACATGAAATTCCTGCTCATGGTTGCGGTGCAACCCGGAAAATATAAATTTGAGAAATCCATGAGTGTTGTAGATTACTAAAGAGCATAATTACAGAAATACGAGAACCGGCCAATTAGATGATACGACATTATATCTGACAGGGCGGCTCTTTGCAAAATAATAATTTCTCCGAGCTGGTTTGAAAAACCCCAATCATTTATTACTGGTTATGATAAACCATGAAGATCCAGCCATATTGGCTATTAAAAGATCCATTTGCTCTTCCAAAACACTTAACGGCGCTCATCTTAAGAGATAGTACCTGCAAAAAATAAACAAGACAGGATATATTCTGCATTGTTGTAAGGGCGGCGTGAAGAAGATCAACCCAGAGATGTTTATACCTTTCACAACATTGCTCCTTTTCTCATAATCTTGCTCTGACCTAGCTTGATAAGTCAGCATGTTATCTGGAGGTGGGAAGCTCCCTTGATAATCCACGGCTCCACCTTTTAGCTCCCTTTTGAGAGCACCTTTGTAATAGCTTTAAGGATAATTCTTCCTTTCTTGAATGCAGCTCCGGATGTATATATTTCTGTCTCTCCGTGTTTTTGTTTTACCGGCTCTTTATTGATTGATCCCCCCTTTGTATAAATCCATCTTGAAATTTTAGAGCTGACGCTTGTATTTGAAGATGTCATGCCTTCTCCAGTAATTTAGAGCCGGCTGAGCACTTTGAAACTTGTCAACCGGAGTAGTATGACTCCGGCTCTTGTAAGATGAACTTTGTCGAGAACCGGTTGTCGTAGGGTAATGTAAGCTATACTTAAAGGTAAGATGCCTCCATCGACAACCGCGGCTAATAATGAGCCGGAAGCGGCGTAAAGCCGGTTGTTTGCAGGGCAATGTAAGCTGTACCTAAAGGTAAGAAGCCTCCTGTTGACATTTGAATATTGTATGCGCGGACACTGGCTGTCGATGGGAGATGTAAGCTATACCCTAAGGCAAGAAGCCTCCATCGACAACCGCGGCTAATGATTAGCCTGAAATGGCATAAAGCCGGCTGTTTGAAGGGAGATGTAAGCTATACCCGAAGGCAAGAAGCCTCCTTCAACAACTAGAGTTGATAAGCAACTGAGTTTTGGCATAAAACGCCGGTTGTTAGGGTGAGATAAGTGAACCCGTCGGTAAGAAGCCCCCTTCGACAACCATGGTTAATAAGTAACCGGAAGTGGCATAAAGCCAGCCATTAGGGTGAGATAAGTGATACCCGTCGGTAAGAAGCCCCTTCGATGGCCGCAGTTGATAAGGATTTGGAATTTGGTGTACACGCTGTTGTCCTAGGGTCATGTAAGCTATACCAAAGGTAAGAAGCCTCCATCAACAATAGCGCTTAATGTAACCAAACTAGGCATAAAGCCAACTGTGCAAGGGAGATGTAAGCTATACTCGAAGGCAAGAAGCCTCCTTGCAATAGTTTAATAACAGCTGGCTGTGCAAAGGAGATGTAAGCTATACCCGAAGGCAAGAAGCCTCTTTGCAACAGTGCTTAATTGGGCATAACACCGGCTGTGCAAGGGAGATGGAAGCTATACCCGAAGGCAAGAAGCCTCCTTGCAACAGCGTAAAAGCAGATTGTGCAGGGGAGATGTAAGCTATACCCGAAGGCAAGAAGCTTCCTTGCAACATCGCTTGATTGGGCATAACGCCGCTGTGCAAGGGAGATGTAAGCTATACCCGAAGGCAAGAAGCCTCCTTGCAACAGTGTCAAAGCAGACTGTGCAGGGGAGATGTAAGCTATACCCGAAGGCAAGAAGCCTCCCTGCAACATCGCTTGATTGGGCATAACGCCGGCTGTGCAAGGGAGATGTAAGCTATACCCGAAGGCAAGAAGCCTCCTTGCAATAGCGTAAAAGCAGACTGTGCAGGGGAGATGTAAGCTATACCCGAAGGCATGAAGCCTCCCTGCAACAGCGCTTAATTGGGCATAACGCTGGCTCTACAAGGGAGATGTAAGCTATACCCGAAGGCAAGAAGCCTCCTTGCAACAGTTTAATAACAGCTGGCTGTGCAAAGGAGATGTAAGTTATACCCGAAGGCAAGAAGCCTCTTTGCAACAATGCTTTATTGGGCATAAGGCCGGCTGTGCAAGGGAGATGTAAGCTATACCCGAAGGCAAGAAGCCTCCTTGCAACAGCATAAAAGCATACTGTGCAGGGGAGATGTAAGCTATACCCAAAGGCAAGAAGCTTCCCTGCAATAGCGCTTGATTGGGCATAACGCCGGCTACGCAAGGGAGATGTAAGCTCTACCCGAAGGCAAGAAGCCTCCTTGCGACAGCGTAAAAGCAGACTATGCAGGGGAGATGTAAGCTATACCCGAAGGCAAGAAGCCTTCCTGCAACAGCGCTTGATTGGGCATAACGCCGGCTCTGCAAGGGAGATGTAAGCTATACCCGAAGGCAAGAAGCCTCCCTGCAACAGCGCTTGATTGGGCATAACGTCGACTGTGCAAGGGAGATTTAAGCTATACCCGAAGGCCAGAAGCCTCCTTGCAATAGCGTAAAAGCAGACTATGCAGGGGAGATGTAAGCTATACCCAAAGGCAAGAAGCCTCCCTGCAACAACGCTTGATAGGGTATAAAGACTAGATCAGCCGTTTTGGCGACGAACAAACCACTTCAACTCAAATTTCTGAGCCGGAAAATTTCATCTTGTAAAGACCCGGGCTTCTCATTGAAAACGACCAAATGTGTCTTGGCATGTCTATAGCCCACGAGCCTCAAGTTGACTCGAAGAGGCGGCTTGAGGATCTTCACTAGAAGTTTGAGGTTGACCGTGGCGGGTTATAGATGATCCCGTATGAATTGTTTCAATGATCCGGTCGATGGTTCATTCCGGATGTTTGTTTGAAGTGAACCAAACTGTAGTAGCAGCAATTTATGCGCTTGTCTATTGGACGGCTCGTATCGACGAGCACCCACCGATATGTTGATGTAGATCACAGTGTGGGTGGCGTTTTTTGCGCGTCCATTGGGCGGCTCGTATCATCGAGCACTGCACCTGATGTTGATGTAAATTAGACCATAGGACACTGGACGGTTTGTACTGGTGTATACAGCCACTTGCGTGTTGATGTAGACGTAGAAATCAGCCACGACATTGTAAGCTGGTGCTATTGTGACAGACGCCACGACATTTGTAAACCGGCGTAGGTGACAAGAGACGGCCACGGCGTTGTAAGCCGGTGCTGTCGCGAGAGACGGTCACTGCATTGTAGACCGGCACGGTCGCAAGAGACGGCCATGGCACGGTGTTGTAAACGGACACAGATGGAGCGTCGCCGGTGGCGCTATAAGCTGGCGTGGACGAAGAGTCGCTGGTGGTGTTGTAAGCCGGTGCGGACGGAGAGTCGTCAGTGGCGTTTATAAACCGGCACGGACGCGCGGGTCATTGGTGGCATGTTGATGTAGCCTGCACTAATACGGGCGGCAGCTCCGTACTCGCAATATGACGCTGCTTCTGTACTGGGTAATTGTCCTGCATACAAAAAATATCATAGGACAAAGTAGTTGTTCTCAACACAATTTAAAGTGTACTGATAAAACAAATAGGATAGATAACACCTGTAGTCTCAGTACCCACGTGGCCTTCCTTCTCCTTTTTGTTAGCTGGGTCTTTTTCTCTTTCCCCACAAATAATCAGCTTACTGGAGCAAGGCGAGGCGGAATGGGGAGGGGCGGAGCCAGCCACTGCGTAGCTGGTGAAGAGAGGCCGTGGCCGCGAGTCGGCTCAGGGAGCAATGGTTAAAGGCAAGGATGTGGTGGTAGCTCGGCCAGGGCGTCTTGGAAGCACTGATCCGCGGCAGAAGCAGAGGCGCGGTGGCAGCTCGGAGCTGGCATACAGGGTGGAGTAGAGACAGAGTCATAGGGGTGGCCGGCCGCTGAGCAATGCAGCAGCAGCAGTTTCAACTTGTGGTGATAATGATGCACTCGACGCAATCGAACAATGAATTTTTCAGTTTCGCCTAAAGTTGTATCATGCCGGGTGATCCTGTCTGATTGATCCAGGCTCTTCTTCATCCGACTAATCATGAATTTCTTGATCCCTACAGATATCCCTTCAAAAACACAAACCACAGTGCGTGGCCCCACGGTGGGCGCCAACTGTCATTGATTTGTCACGGCAGATGTCCGGGTCAACGGACTTAGGTTCGGGGCGAGACGCAACTATGTGGCGGCTTGAAGGGGTTGATCGGAATCGAGAACACACGGAGTTTTACCCAGGTTCGGCCCCTCCGATGGAGGTAAAAGCCTACGTCCTGCTTGTCTGATATTGATGATGATGAAGATCTCTCGGTTACAAGGGTGCTAATTGCTACCTCTAATCTCTTGTGCCTCTAATCTCTTGTGTTGTCTAAACTTGTAGACTTGTGTCTCCTGAGAACTTGTCCCTCTAGGGGTGCTCTACCCCTCCTTATATAAGTGGAGAGGGTAGGCTACAAATAGAGTCCTACTAGGAGTAGGATTAGGACTAATCTCTCACGAATCCTACTCCGGGTCTTATTTCCTTTAAGGGAATCCTTCTCTCTTCGGGCCTCCTATGAGTCGCCAGGGCGGGTCATACCGCGGGGTATATCCCCGTCAGGAGCAGAGGTCAGTCGTCTTTTCAACTCCTGAAAACTATGCTCGCATTGTGGAGTCCACTCGAACCTTTTATGTTTCTTGAGAAGTTCAGTCAGAGGTTTTGCATCTTTGGAGAAATTCTCGACAAAGCAGCGACAATAGCTTGCTAAGCCAAGGAAACTCCGAACTTGCTTAACCGATTCAGGTTGAGTCCAATCAAGGACGGCCTGAACTCTCTCGGGATTGATAGCAATACCTTACCAGAAATCATGTGGCCTAGATAGGTCACTTCTGGCAACCAAAATTCACACTTGGAGAATTTGGCGTACAGGCGGTTCTCTCGAAGTTTCATCAATACCAGCCTTAAAGGCTCGGCATGTTCTTGGTTGTTCTTCGAGTAGATGAGTATATCATCGAGGTAAACCACGACGAATTTATCTAGATACTGCATGAAGATCGAATTCATCAAGCGAGAGAAGGTGGCTGGGGCATTGGTTAAACCGAAGGACATGACGGTGTACTCGTATTGTCCATAACAAGTAACAAAAGCTATTTTTGGAATGTCCCTATTCCTATTTCTGATTTGATGGTATCCCAACCTCAAATCCATTTTGGAAAAGACATAGGATCCAGCGAGTTGATCATACAAATCATTGATCCTTGGGAGCGGATACTTGGTCTTAATGGTGACTAGATTCACTGGCCAATAATCCACAACCATCCGATCCGAACCATCTTTCTTCTTGACGAAGAGGACGGGACAAGCCCAAGGAGAAGAACTGGGATGGATGAAACCTTTATTCAAAGCCTCATCGAATTGGATCTTAAGTTCGGCTTGTTCTAAGGCTGCCATCTTATAGGGTCTTCTGGCTATTGGGACAGTCCCTAGGATGAGCTCTATCACAAACTCAAAATCTCTGACAGGAGGAATTCCTGGCAGTTCTTCTGGAAAGACATTCGGAAAGTCACAGACTACCGGAATATCTTCTAACTCTGGGAGAGGGCTAGCATTGAGGGAATAGAGTTGGCGCTTGGTTGTTTGAGTGGAGACATTAAGTATCTCATCCGATGGATGTATAAGTTGAACATTCCTAGAATGAGTATCATCTTGGCATAGTGGGCTTTCATCCAATCCATACCTAGAATGATATTGATGTCCGAAGACTTGAGGGCTATCAAAGATGCTAGGAAGACTAATCTATCCACCAAAATCTCATTATCATGGCTCACTCTAGAAGTTTGCCATTTTGAACCCGGAGTCTGCACTACTGAAGGAGTAGGCATATCACAAAAAGACATGTTATGCATTTGTGCATAACTTTCTGAGATGAAGGAATGAGATGCACCAGTATCAAATAGAACAGATGTTGGATGACTATTGATAAGGAGCGTACCTAGGATAACATCAGGATCTTCAAGGGCTTCCATAGCAGACACATAGTTCACTCGTCCATGAGCAGGCGCTGGCTTCACAAAGAAGGCTTTTCCTGGTTTTCCACGTCCAGCGGGCTTAACATTATTCTGGGGACACTCACGGGAGTAGTGTCCTGGTTCTCCACACTTATAGAAGACCATGGTGGCACGGGGTGCAACATTTGCAGGTGGACCTCCAAATGGTCTGACTAGAGGGTTGGGCTGAGCTAGGCGAGGCGCCTAGAAGGATGGCCTCGCATTGTATCTTGGCGGTAGAGCTGCGTTGGGCACCCAGACCCGATGTTTATTGAGGCCCGAGCCAGATGTGGGGTTGAATTCATGGTTGTGCTTCCTCGTGGCCTCGTAATCAGTCTGTCCAGTCTCGGCATTAATAGCCTTGTTGACGAGAGCCTGGAAAGTGGTGCACTCATGTAGGCACAGATCTCGGTGGAGCTCAGGGTTAAGTCCCTTGCGGAACCTAGCCTGCTTCTTGGCATCAGTAGAAACTTCCTCAGGAGCATACCAAGCACGGTTTCCGAACTCGCAACTATAAGCATCCACTGACAGTCTGCCCTGGGTGAAGGCACATAATTCAGCTCTCTTACGATCCATCAACCATTCCGGGATGTGATGGGTACGAAATGCGGCACTGAACTCTGCCCAAGTTGGTGCGGGGCCTGCGGGACGCATGGCTTCAAATTTTACCCACCACAGATTGGCGAGACCTTCCAGAAAGTAAGTTGCAAAGGTCACCTTGTTGGCCTCGGACACATCGGCAGCCCGGATCTTGCGATACATGCTAGTCAGCCAATCATCCGCGCCGTGGGTCGACCGAATGATGATACTTGGGTGGGTTCAGTCTGATGAAATCTCCAAGTGATACGCCATCATTGAGGTCATTGCGGGGAGCACGTGCTGTATTCTGCTCGATTCTTTCCAATAGCCTGTTGGTCTCCCTCTTGTTCTTTTCGGCTTCAAGCATTACTTCAGACAAGTAAGGCACATGAGGCAGATCCTCTTGCCTTGCCTGGCTTCCCTCGCCCTGCTTAGGGGCAGGCACGGGGTTATTCCTAGTTACCACCATCCTGGAGAAACAAACCCACAGCTTAATCATAGGGAACAACAACTCTAAGACACAGGATAAGGAATTTACTGGACAACATGGCATGCAGGGTAAACACCAATCAACATGGTAAAACAACTTCCATATGAACACCATGATTCATACACACCATGACATAGCTCAGTACAAGCCAAGCTGAGATACAACTACGGAAAGATGACACAACTCATCGGAGGCATTACAAGCTTCCTATACATTATCTATCTACACCTCCGGAACTCAACTCTCAACCTCATCGTATCCCACAAGACACGCAGGACTATGGCGATACGATTACTACCATACTAGAACTAACATCCACGTACTCAAGCATCGCCGTAGAATGCCTCATATAGGTTACCCCCATGACCCGGGAGCTGAACCTGAGGATCTGGAAACACTCTAGCCTATGATCCCTGGGAGCCATAAGGACACGAGTGTGGCCTTGGTCCCCTTGTTTGTGGCAACAGTGGCCCTCAAAGAGGGGTGATGCCTCCAACATCGGGCCAGTCTACGTGTGCTGGCAGATGAGTCCGCGGTGGGGTCAGCATCTCCAAATCTCCATAGCCTGTCTGCACGACAGGTGCCAAATGTGTCAGGGCTGTCCAAAGACGTGCACGGGTGGCATTAAGCTCCATGCAAAGGGCACGTGCATTACGATCCCTGTTCTCCAACATCTGAGCGGTCACCTGTAGCCTAGGGTCCTCATGAGAATGATCTTAGTAGGCTGCGCTAAGATATCCATCCTCTCCTCCCATAGAAGCAGGAACATAACAGAACTCCATGTTTTGGAGCAGACCATGGTGAAACCTCATGATAGTCAACATGGTGTAGGCGGCCTCCTGAACTGCCATGTCTATGGTGACACCTAACCCATAAGTCTAGTGAAACGGCTCTGCAGCTCCAGGGTATGAAGGATAAATCTTGATAGTACACAGATACTGACTCTGGTTGAAATCTCGATATTGTTCCTCCACTGTGTACTCCGGGTACCAACGGTATCCAGCCTCCATCGTGACTCTAACCAACATGGCCGTGTGACCCGGTACATCGATGCACCTGGTCAGACGGACCACCTAATGGGAAGGACGAGGGGGCATCAGAAATAGAGAATGATGCAAAGACATAAAAGACTCTAGCAGAAATTGGACAGCATAACGGCTGGAATTGCTCAAAAAGGATTTTGAGACAACTGCAAAAGATTGCAAAAGCATAACCACTCGACTTTCTAGGCTCAAATCTCTTCTCCATCTGTTTGTCACACCAACAGTACTTGAATATCCACATTCACTTGCAACAAGCTAGCTAGTGGTCCATGGTTAGTAACTCGACATCCTAAGCAATGGATGAGTAGCCTAGTCCTTATCCCCGAGGAAAAGATGAGAATGACTCAGCATAGAATAACTTGGGAAGAGGAGTAAAAGAGCCTTATGTTCCCTTCCACAAACAATTCCCCTACTTTTCTATAGTGTTTCTAGACTCAACTTCGACCGGTTTGGCTTGGTAGTCCTACAGTCAGTCAGGCTCTGATACCAACGCTGTCGGGACCCCGATCCTAAGTCATATGAATCCAGACTGTAACATATCACATCACTTTGCAGCCTCATGCATGGTAAGCTCCATGGCTGCAGCCTTACCTTAGCCGAGACCGTTTCTGTCTATTGGCTCACGTATGTGAACATGTCGCTGGCAATCAAGCGACAGAGAACCTGGGCCGACATGACTAGTCACAGAACCCAAGCGGCACATCCGTACAGAAATTGGCATACATAACGCAACAATGCAGGTGTCGGCCTCCAGCGTGTGTAGACGAGTCATAGTAAGCTACAGGGACTCCATTACATCGTGAGACACGAATGCCATCACTGCATGTAGACGAGTCATAGCAGGCTACAGGGACTCCATTACACCGTGAGACATTTCCCCGAAGGGACCGACACAGCAACAAACAAGGATACATGTCAGTCAATCAATGTGTCCGGAGCAGTAGCAAGCTACCATGGCTCGGTGGAAGCACAAAGAGGCGGTTTCCCGTAAAGAGTACTAAGGCACACGACTAGGTGTCGGATCCCATACATACCGTTGCACGTCACATGTACACACGACATGCCCAATATGCATAGATACAACCATGACATCACAACATAACTATACAACAACATGACTTTCATTTAAGAGGCTTAGATGAGCCTCGCATAATATGTTCTTACAGATAGGGGTGACATGACCCGACACTCAAATCATACAAACATGTTCATACAAACCAAGCAGAAGCATAAGCTGTCTGAGTACAGACAGATGAAAGGATAAAATGGCACATGGCCTAACTATCTACAGCCCGCCACAAGCAAAGGTTGTAGCTGGGACACTAGCTATTCGGCATCGTCGACATCTAGAAAGAACCCACCCGAAGGGTCCTGGGTTTCATCTGCAAAATTTATTAAGCAAATATGAGTACAAATGTACTCAACAAGTCTTTAAAGCAGACCTAGGCTAACTATGCTTGTGTATCAACAAAAGGGGAGGTGGAGTTTATGCAACAACATCAGCTTTGACTCATGGCTAACCTACACTACTCAGTTTTTAACCCTTAGTTACAATTTTAAATATCGCACACAAGTCCACTAACTCCACGACAATACACTACCATAGATTCACTTCCCTCTCCGGGGAGAGTGCCATCTACGGTACTTACACTTGTCTTGATATTTTTATGATTATCCATTTGATTATCTATGAACAGCATAAGTTCTCCAAGTAGTCCATATCCAAGGACGCGGCTATTCGAATAGTTTCATACCCTATAGGGGTGTACTTCTTCACACACGCTCTCACCACTTATCGTTGTGTGCTCATAAAAACAGGCACCTCGGCCACCTTCAAGCGGAAGCCCAGCAAGGGAGTCGGCCACGACCGTCAATCACCTAAGACCTCTAGTCCAGGCTATCACCTATTTGAGACTGAACCCGCACGGAAGTACGGCCGAAGTTTCCGCTACGGCCCAAATGATGTGAGCTGGGTTCCCAAGCCCACCATTTGGGTGACCCTTGGTACACCGTGCCACTGCCTACCGCATCATAACCCACCCCTAGGGTCAGCGCTACGCACGGCCTCCAGCATACTATAAACACCAGAAACTACTTGCAACTCCTAGACTAAGGACTAAGCGACTGATAAGTCGAGAGGGTCAATTAGGTATCCCAATGTGTGGTAGTAACTAGTCTTGGATCACAAACACATAACTCAGTTCCTAAGAACGGTCCGAATGAGACAACCCGCTATTTACTCCTACATAGCCTCTCATTGCTACCTTTACCAAATCGAGTTCATCATAACATCATCACATCAGAACAACATCGATTCACTCAGTTCATCACCCAAATGAATCCGACCTGACACAACTCTAAGCATAGCAAGCACAGTAGGCAAAGTAAGCTAAGCACATCATGGCACAAGCATCTACCAGGTACGCTAGGTTGCATGGTTTAGCTATTTACTATGACAATGTCAGGATATGCAGTAGAATAGGATCATCTACCATGTATGACTGACATGTGATCGATTATCCTAATGCAATAAACAAGAGCAGGAGCGAGAGGGTGGGATATTATCGGAATGATCAAAGGGGTTGCTTGCCTTGCTAGGAAACGAAAAGGTTCTCTCCGTCGTCAGGATACTCGAGGGTATCCTCAGGAGCAGGGCCTACCGCAATGCAGATAAGAAACAGTCAACACATGCAAGTGCAACAATATGATGCATGATCATGGCATGATAGCATGTATAGATGAGCTAATGCAACTAGTGTTCATGTTGATTTGAAGTGAATTTGAATCTAGGTTCAAAATTGTTCTTCATTTCAAATTCCATTTACTAACCTATTAATAAATGTCATTGTTCACCTATTTAGATTGCTCTAACATGCATGATAGTAGCACCATTGGATTCATTGGATTTTTCTGATAAATTTTCATATATATATTATTTTCATCTGACTTATAGATTAATTTATATGCATTTTTGAAGTTTTGCATAATTTCTAGAATTATTTTTAAACTAGAATTTGCTTTTATTGCATTAGCATGACATCATTATGACGTCAGCTGGTCAGCTGATCGGGCCAGAGTCAAACATGACATGTGGGGGCCACATGTTAGTGACTTAGACACTTAACTAACTAATTAAAACTAACTCCTAATTAATTAAAAGAAACCGGGCCCACTATTAGTGACGAATTAGGTTAATTAAAATAATTAATTAAATTCTTAATTAACTTTGACTTGTCAGGGCCTGGCCCCACCTGCCAGTGACTCAGGGGGTCAAATCCCGTGGTCAACTCCTGCAAGTCCCACCGGCATTGAGACCGTGGAGGGTTTCGGGATCCCTCCTCCGGCGACCAAAAGGACGGCGGAGGGCACCAAACGACTCAGCACACACGCACGCGTCCATTCCGGCCCCTCCCAGGAGCTGAGATGGTCGGAATCGACGCCGGCGGTGAGCTGGGCGGCGGCCGGAGCTCGGGCGAGCACGGGCTCGTCGAACGAGGGCGCAAAATGAGCTCTACTTGGCACCTACGAACTCTACACAGCCCCATGAACACGACGGAGGCCTCGGATGGACCAGCTGGTCACCGGAACATGGCCGGCGTCGAGCTCGAGTGGCGGGGGCATTCGGACCTTGATGGAATCCGATGCTAGAGCACGCAATCAAAGGGGGAAAGAGGGGGAAAAGACTCAGGGGCTCACGACGGTCGCAGAGACGTCGAGAACGGGCTCGGGGAGGGCTTGGAGCAGCGGTGAGATCCACATGATTTCCGACGGGCGGAGGTTGAAGACGACGCGAAGACGGTGATGGGGAGCTCCTGGCGAAGCACGGCTCAGCAAGGAGGAAGAGGGAAGCTAGGCGGATCGATTGGGGCGCTCAGGGGTTAGGGGGAGCGGCTAACCCGACGGCGGCGAGCTTGAGCAGGGCTCAGCCATGGCGAAGCAGAGAGGGGAGAGAAAGAGAGGCGGGCGAGAGAGAAAGGGAGCGATGGGGACGACTCTTGGGAGCTTATCCCTGTCGCGCTGGCAAGGAGGACACAGGCAGGCAGCTGCCGGCGTCGAGGCATGGCAGCGCGCGCGCTCCGGCACGCGCTCGTCCTCCTGGCCGCCAGGAGGACGATGACCTCCCTGGGCCAGGTGGGCTGGCCTGGCTTGGGCCTTTCTCCCTTTTTTTTCTTTTTTTCTTCTTTGTTTTCTTCTACTGACATTTGTTTATTTTATTTTCAGGTACAAATGACTTTATAAAATATCCCATATATTTTCTATAATGAAGTTTGACTATTTCAAACTTGTCTAAAAAGTTTGAGGATATTTTGAAAACAAAAATAATGATAGTGCTTTATTTAATGATTTCAGGAGCCTTATCAATTATTTTTGAATTACTTTGATTGTTCAAATAATTAGAATGGTCCCTGTTATAATCATGCCCAAATTTACCAGACATAGGGAACATTTTTAGTGGGCATTTTGGATTTGTTGAATTTTCACCAAGTTTGATTTGGTTGGATTCAAAGTGAGATTGGGGTTTCTTTTTGTTCCCCATTTCATGTTAATGCAAAATGAAACATGATGAAAGCACAATACTATTCCTAGGACATCTAGCTAGGGTTGTGACACATGATCTCTAGTAAAGATATTGCTGTCAATCCCGAGAGTGTTCAGGCTGTCCTTGATTGGACTCAACCTAAATCGGTTAAGCAAGTTTGGAGTTTCCTTGGCTTAGCGAGCTATTGTCTCCGCTTTGTCGAGAATTTCTCCAAGGTTGCGAAACTTCTTACTTAACTCCTCAAGAAAGATAAAAGGTTTGAGTGGACTCCACAATGCGAGCACAATTTTTAGGAGTTGAAAAGACGACTGACCTCTGCTCCCGTTCTGGTGCCACCAGACTTCTCTAAGGACTTTGTTATCTATTGCGACGCCTTGCGACAAGGATTAGGTTGCATTCTCATGCAAGATCGTCATGTGATTGTATACGCATCTCGACAGCTGCGTCCACATGAGGATAATTATCCAACACATGATCTTGAGCTTGCAGCTGTGGTCCATGCTCTGAAAACCTGGCAACATTACCTTGTGGGTAATCGTTGCGAAATTTACACTGATCACCAAAGTCTGAAATATATTTTTACCCAGCCGGATTTAAATCTCAGGCAAAGACAGTGGGTTGAGTTGGCTATAGACTACGACTTAGGGATAACTTACACCCCGGGAAAAGCCAATGTCATGGCTGATGCACTAAGTCGTAAGTCTTATTGTAACAACCTGATGTTACAACAAGGTCAACCACTTCTCCATGTGGAATTTCAGAAGTTAAACCTCCACCTGGTTCCTCAAGGATTCCTATCCAACCTGGTGGCGAAACCTACTCTTACGGATCACATTATAGAAGCCCAGGAGCAAGATGTCGGGATATCTCGGATCAAGAAAAACATTAAGAAGGGTAATGTTAGATACTTCTAAGTAGATGATCGAGGTGTTGTTTTCTTTGAGAACCGCTTGGTGATCCCGAAGAAGTAACATCTACGACAATTGATCCTTAAGGAGGCTCATGATTCTCCTCTCACAATTCATCTGGGTAGTACCAAGATGTATCAGGACCTACGCCAGAGGTTTTGGTGGACTAGGATGAAGAGAGAAATTGCCCAGTTCGTTCGTAACTACGACGTTTGTCGTCACGTGAAAGCAGAACATCAAAGGCCTGCTGGCACCCTTCAACCTTTAGCTATTCCCGAATGGAAATGTGATAAGGTCGGTATGGATTTCATTATCGGATTTCCCAGGACCAAGAGAGGGAGTAATGATATATTTGTGGTCATTGACCGCCTTTCCAAAGTGGCTCATTTTCTTCCTGTTTGGGAGAGTACAACTGCTAGCCAGATAGCGGAGTTATATGTTTCTCGAATATTTTCTCTTCATGGTGTTCCTTTGGAGATTAACTCAGACTGCGGAAGTATCTTTACTTCCCAATTTTGGGAAAGTTTTCAAACCTTTATGGGGACTCATCTATCCTTTAGCAATGCTTTATACCCGCAATCAAGTGGTCAAGTTGAGCGAGTCAATCAAATCCTTGAAGACATGCTCCGAGCTTGTGTTATATCCTTTGGTATGAATTGGGAGAAATGTCTTCCATTTGTCAAATTTGCTTATAACAATAGTTATCAATCAAGCTTGGGCAAAGCCCCTTTTGAAGTTCTCTATGGACGAAGGTGTCAAACACCTCTTAACTGGTCAGAAACTGGAGAGAGGCAACTCTTTGGTCCGTATATGATCCAGGATGCAGAGGAGCAAGTTCGCATTATTCGTGAAAAGTTGAAAACAGCCCAATCTCGTCAAAAGAGCCAATATGATCGCCATCATACGGCTCTGACCTATGAAGTTGACAAGAAGGCTTACCTTCGAGTTACGCCTCTGAAGGGTACCCATCAATTCGGTATCAAGGGCAAGTTGGCTCCTCGTTACATTGGACCTTTTAGCATTCTTGCTAAACGAGGGGAGGTTGCCTACCAATTGGAACTTCGCCGCATCTTTCCCTGGTTCATGATGTCTTCCATGTCTCGCAACTCAGGCGTTGCTTCTCGGACCCTGTCCGTGAGGTAGACCATGAAACGCTTGATCTCCAAGATAACCTTACATATCGAGAATACCTTGTTCGTATTCTTGATCAAGATGAGCGTACCACTCGGCGTCGGAACATCAAGTTTCTCAAGGTTCACTGGTCACACCATTCTAAAAAGGAGGCCACATGGGAAAGAGAAGATCGTCTTCGACTAGAGTACCCTACGCTCTTCCCGACGACTTCAAAATCTCGGGACGAGATTCTTTTGAGTGGGGGTGAGTTGTCACATCCCTAGCTAGATATTATAATATAGCATGTGTGTGAATCATGTTACAATTTTGAATCAACATGAAATGGGGACTAAAAGAAACCTCAAGCTCATATTTGAATCAAATTAATTCAAAGTTGTGAAAACTCAACAAATCCAAAATGCCCTTACAAAATGTTCCCTATATCTCATAAATATGGACATGATTATAAAAGGGTCCATTTTAAATATTTGGAAAACTATAGCAATTTAAAAATAAATGATAAAGCCTCTGAAAATGCCAAATAAAGCATTATCATTATTTTATATTTCAAAATATCCTGAAACTTTTTATTGGAGTTTGAAATATTCAAACTTGATATTATAAAATAATTAGGATATTTTATCAAAGCAATTGTACCTGAAAATGAAATAAAAGAAATGTCAGAAATAGAAAACCCGAAGAGAAAAAAGAAAGCTGAGGCCTAGGGGGGAACCAGCCCATCTGGCCCGTGGCCAGTCATCCCTGTCCTCTCGCCAGGAGGACAGGGGCGTGCGTTCGCCGTGCGTGGGCACACGCCGGCCACCTCCTCCCTGCCTGGCTGCTGGCCTATAGGGCTAGGAGAGCGCTAGCGCGAGGCCTCCTCGCTGTGGCCTACTTCTCCTCTCCCTCTCTCCCTCGTGCGCTCTCTCTCGCTCTCTTTCCTCCTCTGCTCCGCCATGGCCGAGCTCGTCGCCACTGCATCGTCGTAGTTCTAGCCTCCACCCCACCCTTCTGAGCCCACCAGCAGCCCCGTAGTGACCCCCTCGTCCTCACTATGACCCTAGAAGACGCCAGGAGCCCTCCATGATGCGCCACCGCCGTTTCTTCCCTGACGGCCAATGGAGCTCCGCTTTGACGATTCACCCCGTCCGGACCTCCCCTGACCTCGCCGTCGCCCCTGCTGGAACCGCGGTGAGCCGCTGGTGCTCCTCCTCGTCTCCGCCTGCTTCCCCGTGCCCTCTAGCGCAGTAGCGGGTCCTACCTGAGTCGCTGCCGCCACTAAGCTCAACGTGGCCGTCGTCTCCAGCGACCCCGAGCCCCCTTTGCTTCTTTGCTAGATGCGCGCGTGCGCGGGCCACCTTCTGGTGCCCTCCGCGTGCCAAGTGGTCGCCGGATGCGCAACTCCGGCGAGTCGCTGCTGTGTTTTTGGTCGTCGTCGGCCCCGCTCCGGTGGCCGCCAATGTGGCCGACCATCAGGGGCTAATCCCCTTGTTAATTATCCCCCCATTCACTGACTAGTGGGCCCCAGATGCGGGTCAAACCCTGGTCAGCGCGGGGATTAAGCCTGTCTCACTGACGTGCGGGCCCTGCACGTCAGGATTGACCTGGCCTGGTCAGCTGACCTACTGACGCCATGATGATGTGAGGCTGATGCAATAAAAGGAATTTCAAGTTTTTAAATAATTCCAAAAAATGTTTAAAACTTAAAAAATTCATATAAATTAATCTGTAACTTAGATGAAAATAATTTATAAAAGAAAATTTATCAGAAAAATCCAATGAATCTAATGGTGCTATTATCATGCATGTTAGAGAAACCTATGTAGACGAACATTGACATTTGCTAATAGGTTAAAATAATGAATTTGTAATGAAGAACGATTTGGAACCTATAATCAAACTCACTTCAAATTAACTTGGACAACAGCTGCATTAGCTCATCCATACATGCTGCCTCTTTGTACTTCCACCGAGCCATGGTAGCTTGCTACTGCTCCAGACACATTGATTGACCGACATGTATCCTTCTTTGCTGCTGTGTCTGTCCCTTCGGGGAAATGTCTCATAGTGTAATGGAGTCCATGTAGCCTGCTACGACTCGTCTATGTGCAGTGATGGCATTTATGTCTCACGGCGTAATGGAGTCCTTGTAGCTTGCTATGACTCGTCCACACACGCTTGATGCCGACACCTGCATTGCTGGGTTACGTACGCATGTTTCCGTACGGACGTGCCACATGGGTCCTATGACTAGTGATGTTGGCCCGGGTTCTCTGTCGTTTGATTGCCAGCGACATGTTCACATATGTGAGCCAAAAGACGCAAACGGTCCCAGCTAAGGTAAGGATGCAGCCGTGGAGCTTACCGTGCGTGAGGCCGCAAAGTGATGTGATATGTCACAGTCTGGATTCATATGACTTAGGACCGGGGTAACGACAGTAGAGGTCTCTCTTCTTAGTTTGTTGGTATTCATGAGTATTGAGTCTCTCTAGAATATCAGCAGGATCAAGTGACTTGTAGTCTCCACGTTCTTGAATCATCAAAGCCACAATATCGAATGAGGAGTCAAGAGATCTCAGCAGTTTCTTCACCACTTCATGATCGGTGATATCACTGGCACCTAGTGCTTGAAGTTCATTTGAGATATCAGTGAGACAGTCAAAGGTTTGCTGAACATTTTCATTGTCAAGCCTCTTGAAGTGGTTGAAGAGATTGCGAAGAACATCAACACGAGAGTCACGTTGAGTGGAAACACCTTCGTTGACTTTGGACAGCCTATCCCAGATAAGATTAGCAGTCTACAAAGCACTCGCTCTGCCATACTGAACTTTGCTCAGATGGCCACAAATGATATTCTTCACTTGAGAGTCGAGTGGCTTGAATCTCTTCACATCAGCAGCACTAACAGTGGGAGTGACAGAGCATACACCATTTTCCACAACGTACCAGAGATCGTTGTCAATAGCTTCAAGGTGCATACACATCTTGTTCTTCCAGTAGGGGTAGTCCGTCCTGTCGAAGGTAGGACATCCTACGGAAACATTGATCATACCTGCAGTCGACATAACTAGAACTCCAGGTGGTTAAACCACAATCACACAGAACAAGGAAGTACCTTTCTCTAATACCAACTGAAAGTGCGTTATATCGACTAGAGGGGGGTGAATAGGATTTTTTTACAAATTCATCACTTGAGGAATTTCAATTTTGAGGAATTTGAAATGTGATGAATGACTAGGAGTGGAATAAGTACTTAAGTGCATGAGGAAGATAGCAACAACACAGTCATGATGATGAAATGAACATGCACAAGGTACATGTAGCGTGATACAGCATAAGCAGCAATGAACAAGGTAACTTGAAGAATTTGAGGTGAGGAAATTGTGAAAGTCTTCAGTCAATTTCTTCAAACAGTAACAATCAATTTCAACAACAAGTATACGAGGAATAGAGGGGTTGAAGAAATAGAACCAGGTAGCTCGATGAAGACAATGGTTGGATGACCCAGTTCCAACTGCTGTGACAGTCATACGTCTGGTTTGGAGCGGCATGGTATTTAAACCAGAGGAGACACAGACCCAGGACACATAGTCCTTACCGTATTCTCCGTGAGCTAAGGTCACAAAGTCCACGCCCAACACTCATGGTAAGTCTTCAGGGTAGACTTCCAAAACCCTCACAAACTGGTCACCTGGCGATCCACAATTTACTGCTGGATGCTCTAGACCAAGGTCACTTCATGATCCCCAATTGACTGCAGGATGCACTAGACCATGATGCCTAACCGTGCGGAGGACGCACAGTCCTCAAAGGTAACAAGCGTCGGTTCCACACAGGAATTCTTCAGTGATGCTCAATCACTATGGGTTTGGTGGTTTGGTTGTGGGTTTTTCCTCACTGATGATTTTCACTCAAAGTGCTCGGAGGATGGGTTGCTCTCAATTGACAAGTGTCAGTTCTCTCTCATAGCAGCCAACCAACTAGTGGTTGTGGGGGCTGGCTATTTATAGCCGGGGTGCAACCTGACATGATAAGACATAAACGTCCCCAATGATTTGACTGTTATGTGGATGTTATTATTGGGGACAGCTCGCGCTAAGCACAACAACGGTCGGAATTTCGAACTATGAAAGTCCTCAAACATATCATGTTCCTCACTTTGTAGTCAATTTGCACTAGCGAAATCCTAACTCCTCAGTCAGATCAATTTCCTCAGAGACCAGAAGAACTTCGTCTCTGTCACTGAAGAACTTGACTGAACAGTAAGAGATTTCCAAAGGCTTCACTCGAAGGATTGTATAGGTTGAGGATTTTGGAGTTGAGCATCAGATGGAAATTTTCCTTAGTATTACCTCGGCCCCCTTTAACAGTACGGTGTTTCCTATGACTCAAATAAAGGAAATGAAACTACGAAAACAAAAGTCTTGACGCTTCATAGTCCTCGTTCATATCTTCAAGGTCACACCAACTTCTTCATTTTCAAAGTCTTCAAGGAATACCAAAGTCTTCAATTGAAGACATACATTTTTAGGGGTCGGTAATCTCCGAATGTATCAAAGTCCTCATCGACTTATAGAGCCTGTGTACCCTCACAAACACATTAGTTCCTTAACCTGTAAGTCTTCAATACACCAAAATCACTAAGGGGCACTAGATGCACTAACAAATATCAAAGCCCACAAACTCTTTTGTGTTCTACTCGTGCATGTTATCTACGCATAGACCTAGCTCATGATGCCACTAGCAGGGAACATTGCATGGGAAAACACCCAAGATCTATCAATGGAGATCAACAACTACGAGAGGAAGAGTGGTTCTACATACCCTTGTGGATCGCTAAGCAGGAAGCGTTAATAAAGCGGTTGATGTAGTTGAACGTCTTTGCGATCGAAATTGTAGTCCGTCCCACGATCCAATCACGATCCATCCCTATCTAGCACCGAACGGACGACACCTCCAAGTTCAGCACACGTACAACTTGATGACATCTCTGACTTCTTGGTCTAGGATGCAAGGGTGGAGAGGTAGATGATTTCTTCCATAGCATGATGGCGTGGTGGTGGTGGTGGTGGAGCAATCTCAGCAGAGCTTCGCCAAGCGCTGCCGCAAATGCGTTTTCGATGGAGAAATAAATCTAGGGAGAGAGGGAGGGTTGCACCTCTGCCTTAGGGTCTTGCTTCCCTCCCTCTCCCTCTCTATATATAGGAGGAGAGGTAGGTGGGGTGCATCCCTAGCCCTTCCTCCAAGGAAGTGGGCGGCAGACAGGAAGGAGGAGTCCTTCCTCCCCAAGGCACCCCCTAGGTGCCTTCTGTTTGATTTCAGGCTCCGCAAAACCCTTAAGGTTCGAACACAGAGATGTGTGCGAATATCCATGCAGCCTCGTCACCCTAGATAGCTACTTGATGGACACAACGGCAAACTCGCACGATGACGAGGAAGAAGATGAACACGGCAGTTTACCCAGGTTCGGGCCGTTGCGAAGTGTAATACCATACTCCTGCTTTGGTGGATTTCCTCTCGAGGAGGTGATGTGGATGAAATAGTATTCTTGGGCCTCTTGAGGGCTCTCTTCAGGTGTTCGAGGCCCTCCGTGGTTTGGTGGTGGATGAGTGGTTGAATGGATTTCGCGATGGCTCGGATGGTCGAGTCCCCCTACTACGTTGCAACCTATCCTCTATATATAGCGGTGGCTCAGGTCCTCTTCCCTTATCATAATGGTGGGGAGGGATCCCACAACTGGCAATTTTGAAGGGGACAGCAGTACGTGCTCGCCCTGCCCATAGGCGGTCTTCCCCTAGAAAGTACCTGTCGATGGTGCAGGGATGGGCTCAGAGATGACATCTGCCCTGTGGGGCAGGTGGTTGTGGTCTTCTTGCACTGGAACGGAAACCTTTGGGGGTGCTTTGGGAACCTGCGTATATCCTTGCTCCCTTTTCACTAAAGAGGAAACTGTGTTGCCTGGCATACTGAGGCCCGCCTGTCCTTCCTTGCATCACCCTTCATTCCTGAGGCTGGGCCTTGCATTGAAATCTCTGCCGCTCCAGAGGGGTCCTCAGGAGGCCCATCCTTCACGGGTCTTGTTGTTGTTCTCCCTCGCGAGGCTAGGGACATCGCGATGGCCTTGTCTTGAGTGGGGCTGTGCCTGTTCCTATTTGGTTGATGAAGTGGGCCACACCCTAGGACGTAGGCATGCAAGTCTAGGTACCCCCATTCCTAGGACGCCGACAGTAGCCGTGGGCCCAAGGCGCACTCAAGCTGGCTTACGAGCGAAGCTTGGAGGATGGCTAGAAGTGACGCGGACCCCAAACACCTGCGGGCCAGGCTTGACACGGATCAAGCGCCTCCGCTCCTCGAGGGCATCCGGAACTGCACCCAGTCAAACCGACGCAATGCCTGGGCACAACACCGGCCATCATTGCTTCCCACTAAATATTGCTGCTGCTCCGGGCCACGCGGATGTGACCCTTCAACGGGCCGTGCGCCCCCAGAATGCGAGAGGGCACCAGGCGGTCTTTGGCTGTATATAAACTAGCGAGGGCGAGAAAACCCTCACCCATCGTCGTCTTCTTTGTCTCCACACCTCTCGAACCGTCCCCTCCCAGCAATGGCGCCGATGAGGAAGTTTTCTACTTCAGAGAAGGGGAAGGCTCCTGGGGATGGCGTTGCTGCCCTGCCACCCCGAAGGGGCCGCGGTCGCCCCTATAAATATATCATGACGCCGGCGGCGGCTCCTGGCGAGCGCAGCCGTGCCCTAGCGCGCCGCGGCGGCCGCTGTGGAACGCCGTCCAGCGCGGGCAGCCGCAGTGGTGAAAGCGGTGGTGACCGAGGTGGCAGGTCGGTGATGGCCACCCGACCTCCGCGCCCGTGGCTCCATTAGGTTGACTCGGCTCTGGAATTCGTGACGTGTGCAGACATGCCGGAAGCCGCTTGGTTCCAGCTGCTGAACATGTTCGCGAAGGCCCTATCGGTAGGAGGGCTTGTCGGGCTTTGTCTACAGGCCGACGGTTGCTGCAACGGGGCATCCTGGGTGGAGGTCGAGGTAGCCCCCGAAGGCTACGTGTACTTGAACCGCTGGTGGCAAACGTTCGGCCGCGCCCATGGCCTGAAGGGGAGGCACAACTTCCACTTCAAGTATGACAGGGAGGCGATGCTCTTCGTCAAGATCTTCAGGAGTGAGGGCGTACGCCCGGGGTGCTTCCTAGAGGACATTGGTTGCGTCTATCCTAGAGACGAGCTTGCCCTTCATGACGGGCGCCATGCCTCCAGCAGTAGCCACACCCCCCTCCAAGGAGAGCCCAAGTGCCAGCAGCGAGAGCAGCTATGGCGCACCGCCACGCCTACGCGCCCGGGTCTCGGGGGTAATCTGCCGCCGCGTCGCCGTTCTCCCACTCCGGGGGCGTCTGCCCTCACGCGCTTCCGTGGGGCCGTGAAGGAGGAGGAGGACACCGACTAAACTTCGATGCGCCAGCGTTGGGGCTCTTGAGGTGACAACCCCTGTCACATCCCTAGCTACATGTCATAGGATAGCATGTGTGTGCCTCATGTTTCAATATTGCATCAACATGAATTGGGATTAAAAGAAACCCCAAGCTCACATTGAATAAAAATAATTCAAGTTGGTGAAAATTAAACAAATCCAAAATGCGCTACCAAAATGTTCCCTATGTCTGATAAATATGGACATGATTATAACAGGGGCCATTTTAAATATTGAACAACTGAAGCAATTTAAAAATAATTGTTAAAGCTTCTAAAAATATCAAATAAATCATTATCATTATTTTAGTTTTCAAAATATCCTGAAACTTTTTGGATAAGTTTGAAATATTAAAACCTTAATATATAAAATATTTGGGATATTTTAAAATAGCATATGTGCCTAAAAATAATATAAAACAAATGTCAGAAATTAGGAAAGAAATAAAATAAAGAAAAGGGGGGAAGAAAAGCCCACCTAGGCTTACCTGAAGAAGAGGCCCAGCCCACGGGGGGCAGCAACGTCTTCTTCCTCCTGCCAAGAGGAGAAGCAGCTGCGTGCCACCCCCGCGGCCGGCCGTGGCCACGCGTTGGCCACCTCCTCCCTGCCTGCCTAGCCGCCTCCTCATCGCGCTGGCGAGAGGATAGGCTTGGCCGCCGCCCGAGACCGTTTCCCCCTCGCCATTCCTCTCTTCCTCCTCTCCTCTGTTCTTCCTCACTGGACTGAAGACGCCGCCGATTTGCTGTTTCCCGTGCGTCCCCAACCATGCCAAGGCGCCAGAAGACCCTTTGGTGAGGCCCCGGTGCGTTTCCCCTGGTCCCGACGCCGTTCCCCTCCTCTAGCGCCGTCTACAGCCAGAGCCGATCGGAGCTCGCCATCGGCCATGGCGTAGCCGTGGACAAAGCGGCCAAAGCTCGCTCCCGACCACGGGCTCATGCTCGTAGAGCTCGCAGGAGCCCGTAGCCGCCCTTAGCTCCGCCTCCCGCAGCCCGTAGCACCGTAGTCGGTCCTACCCGAGCCGTCGCTGCCGGTCAGCTCGACGTGGCCGTCGTCTCCAGTGGCCCCCGATCCCCCTCTGCTGCCCTACTAGATGTGCGCGTGCACGGGCTATCTCCCGCTGCCCTCCGCATGCCAAATCGTCATCGGAGGCACGATTCCGGCGAGTTGCCGCCATGCAAATGGTCGCCGCCGGCCCCGCTCCGTTGGCGCCGACGTGGCCAGCATCATGGGCTAATCCCCCTAATTAATTAGGCCTCCTGCCACTGAGCAGTGGGCCCCAGGGTGGATCAAACCCCTGGTCAGCGAGGAGTTTCAGGTCGTGTCACCGACGTGCGGGCCCCACATGTCAGGTTTGACCTGGCCTAGTCAGCCGATCAGCTCATGTCGTGGTGACGTCAGGCTCACGCCATTAATCCTTTTCCAGTTTAAAAATAATTCCAGAAATTATTTAAAACTTTAAAAATTCATATAAATTAATCTGTAAATCAGATGAAAATAATTTATATATGAAAATTTATCAGAAAAATTCAACGAATCTAATGGTGCTATTATAATGCATGTTGGAGCAACCTATGTAGAAGAACATTAACATTTGCTAATAGGTTAAAATATGGAATTTGAAATGAAGAACGATTTTGAACCTATATTCAAACTCACTTCAAATTAACTCGCACAATAGCTGCATTAGCTCACCCATACATGCTGCCATGCCATGATCATGCATCATGTTGTTGCACTTGCATGTATTGATTGCTACTTATCTGCACTACGGTAGGCCCTACTTCTGAGGATACCCCCGAGTATTCCAATGAAGGAGAGAACTTTTATGTTATCCAGCAAGGCAAGCAACCCCCCTTGATCATTCCAATAACATCCCACTCTCTCGCTCCTGCTCTTGTTTATTGCATTAGGACAAATGTTCACTTGTCTGTCCTACACGGTAGATGAACCTATTCTTATGCATGACCTGTCATCGTCATAGTAAATAGCTAAATTTTGCAACTTAGCATACTTGGTAGAAGCTTGTGCCATGATGTGGTTAGCTTACTTTTGACTGCTATGCTTGCTATGCTTAGAGTTGTGTCAGGTCTGATTCATCTCGGTGATAAACTGGAGTGAAACATTGTTGTTCCGATGTGATAAGCTTATGATGAACCCGATTTGGTAAAGGTAGCGATGAGAGGCTATGTAGGAGTACATAGCGCGTTGTCTCATTGGGACCGTTCTTAGGAGCTGAGTTCTGTGTTTGTGATCCAAGAGTAGTTACTACCACACATTGGGTTCCGGTAACTCGACCCCTCTCGACTTATGAGTCGCTTGGTCCTTAGTCCAGGAGTTGCAAGTAGTTTCTGGTGTTTATAGCATGCTGGAGGCCGTGCGTAGCATTGACCCTAGGGGTGGGTTACAACGCGGTAGGCAGTGGCATGGTGTACCAAGGGTCACCCAAATTGTGGGGTTGGGAACCCTGTGCACATCGTTTGGTGCCATAGCGAAAACTTCGGCCGGACTTCCGTGCGGGTTCAGTCTCAAATAGGCGATAGCCTAGACTAGAGGTTTTATGTGGTTGACGGTCGTGGCCGACTCCCTCACTAGGCTTCCGCTTGAAGGTTGCCGAGGTGCATCGTTTTATGAGCACACAACGATAAGTGGCAAGAGCGTGTGTGAAGAAATACACCCCTGCAGGGTATTAAACTATTCGAATAACTGCGTCCTCGTATATGGACTACTTGGATAACTTATGTTGTTCATAGATAATCAAATGGATACTCATAAAAATATCAAGATAAGTGTGTGTACCATGGATGGCACTCTCCCAGGAGAGGGAACTGAATCCATGGTGGTGTATTGTCTTGGAGTTAGTGGACTCGTGTGCAGTATCTAAAATTTAAAAAAAGAGTTAAAATTGTGTTGTGTAGGTTAGTCATGAGTCAAAGATGGCATTGCTGCATAAACTCCACAACCCCCCTTGTTGATACATGAGCATGAATAGACTAGGTCTTCCTTAAAGACTTGCTGAGTACATTTGTACTCATGTTTGCTTAATAATGTTGCAAATGAGACCCAGGACCCATCAGGTGGGTTCTTTCTAGATGTCGATGATGCCGAATAGCTGGTGTTCTAGCTATGACCCTATGCCCTGTGGCGGGCTACAGATAGTCAGGCGATGTGCCTTTTTACCCTTTCATCTATCTGTACTCAGACAGCTTATGCTTCCGCTTGGTTTGTATGAACTTGTTTGTATGACTTGAGTGTTGGGTCATGTGACCCCTATTTGTAAGAACAAATTATGCAAGGCTCGTCTGAGCCTCTTATGTAAAAATTATTGTATGGTTATGTTTTGATGCCATCGTTGTATCTATGCATATCGGGTATGTCGTGCGTATGTGTGACGTGCAACGGTATGTATGGGATCCGACACCTAGTTGTGTGCCTTTAGTAGTACTCTTTATGGGAAACTGCCTCTTTGTGCTTCCATCGAGCCATGGTAGCTTGCTACTGCTCCGGACACATTGATTGACCGGCATGTATCCTTCTTTGCTGTTGTGTCTGTCCCTTCGGGGAAATGTCTCGCAGTGTAATGGAGTCCCTGTAGCCTGCTATGACTCGTCTACGTGCAGTGATGGCATTTATCTCTCACGGCGTAATGGTGTTCTTGTACCTTGCTATGACTCGTCTACACACGCTTGAGGCCGACACCTGCATTGCTGGGTTACGTATGCCTATTTCCGTACGGATGTGCCACTTGGGTTCTATGACTAGTCATGTCGGCCTAGGTTCTGTGTCGTTTGATTGCCAGCGACATGTTCACATACATGAGCCAAAAGACGCAAACGGTCCCGGCTAAGGTAAGGCTACAGCCGTGGAACTTACCGTGCATGAGGCCACAAAGTGATGTGATATGTTACAGTCTGGATTCATATGACTTAGGATATGGGTCCTGACAGCATTGGTATCAGAGCCTGACTACCAAGCCAAACCGGTCAAAGTTGAGTCTAGAAACACTATAGAAAAGTAGGCGAATTGATTGTGGAGGGGAACATCAGGCTCTTTTTACTCCTCTTCCCAAGTTCTTCTATTCCGAGTCATTCTCATATTTTCTAAGGGGATAAGAACTAGGCTTCTCATCTATTGCTTATGATGATGAGTTACTAACCATGGACTAATAGCTAGCTTGTTTGCAAGAGAATGTCGGTACTCAAGTATTGTTGGTGTGACAATCAGATGGAGAAGAGATTTGAGTCTAGAAAGTCGAGTGGTTATGCTTTTTCAATATTTTGCAGTTGTCCCAAAATCCTTTTTGAGCAATTACAGTCGTTATGCTGTCCAATTCCTGCTAGAGTCTCTAATGTCTTTGCCTCATTCTCTGTTTCAGATGCCCCCTCGCCCTTCCCGTCAGGTGGTCCGTCTAACCAGGTGCATCGATGTACCGGGTCACGGCCATGTTGGTTAGAGTTATGATGGAGGATGGCTACCGTTAGTACCCATAGTACATAGTGGAGGAACAATATCGAGATTTCAACCAGAGTCAGTATCTGTGTACTGTTAAGATATATCCTTCATATCCTGGAGCTGTAGAGCCGCTTCACTGGACTTATGGACTAGGTGTCACCACAAATATGGCAGTTCAGGAGGCCGCCTACACCCTGCTGACTATCATGAGGTTTCACCATGGTCTGCTTTAGAACACAGAGTTCTGTTATGTTCCTGCTTCCATGGGAGGAGAGGATGGTTATCTTAGCGCAGCCTACTGTGATCATTCCCAGGAGGACCCTAGGCTGCAAGTGACCGCTCAGATGTTGGAGAACAGGGATCGTGATGCACGTGCCCTTTGCATGGAGCTTTGTGCTACCCGTGCACGTGTTTGGACAGCCCTGACGCAGTTGGCACCTGTCATGCAGACAGGCTATGGAGATTTGGAGATGCTGACCCCATCGCAGATTCATCTGCCAGCACACGTAGACTGGCCCGATGTTGGAGGCATCACCCCTGTTCGAGGACCATTGTTGTCGCCAACAAGGTGACCAAGGCCACATTTGTGTCCTTACGGTTCCTAGGGATCACAGGCTAGAGTGTTTCCGGATCCTCACGTTCAGCTCCTGGGTCATGGGGGTAACCTGTATGAGGCATTCTACGGCGATGCTTGAGTACGTGGATGTTAGTACTAGTATGATAGTAGTCGTATCGCCACAGTTCTACGTGTCTCGTTGTGATATGATTGAGGTTGAGAGTTGAGTTTCGGAGGTGTAGATAGATAATGTATACGAAGCTTGTAATGCCTCCGATGAGTTGTGTCATCTCTCTGTAGTTTGTTTTTAGCATGGGCTTGTACTGAACTATGTCATGGTGTGTATGAATCATGGTGTTCATATGGCAGTTGTTATTACCATGTGGTTTGGGTGTTCACCCTACATGCCATGTTGTCCAGTACATTCCTTATCTCCTGTCTTAGAGTTGATGTCCTCTATGCTTAAGCTGTGGGTTTATTTTCCCAGGATGGTGGCATCTAGGAATAACCCCGTGCCTGCCCCTGAACAGGGCGAGGGAAGCCAGCCAAAGCAGGAGGATCTGCCACATGCGCCTTCTTTGGCAGAAGTGATGCTTGAAGCTGAAATGAACAAGAGGGAGACCAACAGGCTGCTGGAACGAATTGAGCAGAACACATCATGTGCTCCCTGCAATGAACACAATGATGGTGTGTCACTCGATGATTTCATCAAGCTGTGCCCACCTCAGTATCATCATTCAGCCGACCCACTCGATGCGGATGACTGGCTGTCCAGCATGTTCCGTAAGATCCAGGCTGCCAATGTGTCCGAGGCCAACAAGGTGACCTTTGCTACTTACTTTTTGGAAGGACCTGCCAATCTATTGTGGGAAAGTTATGATGCCATGCGTCCCGCAGGCCCCACACCAACTTGGGTAGAATTCAGCGTGACATTCCGTACCCATCACTTCCTAGAAGGGCTAATGGATCGCAAGAGAGAGGAATTTTGTGCTTTCACCCAGGGCAGACTGTCCGTGGATGTCTATAGCCGTGAGTTCGGCAATCTTGCTCGCTATGCTCCGGAGGAAGTTTCAATTAATGCCAAGAAACAGGCTAGGTTCTGCAAGGGACTTAACCCTGAGCTCCGTCGAGATTTGCGCCTGCATGAGTGCACAACCTTCCAGGCTCTCGTCAACAAGTCTATCAATGCAGAGTCTGGACAGACTGACTATGAGGCCACGAGGAAGGACAACCGTGACTTCAGCCCCGCATCTGGCTCAGGTTCCAACAAATGCCGGGTGTGGGTGCCCAACGCAGCTCTGTCGCCAAGATACACCGTGAGGCCATCCTTCCAGGCACCTTGCCCAGCTCAGCCCAACCCTCCAACCAGGCCATTTGGAGGCCCGCCTTTCAATGTTTCTCCCCGTGCCATCGTGTCAGCTACAAATGTGGGGAACCAAGACACTACTCTTGTGATTGCCCTCAAAACAATGCTAAGCCCGCTGGATGTGGGAAGCCGGGAAAAGCGTTCTATGTGAAGCCAGCTCCTGCTCGTGGAAGAGTGAACTATGTTTCTGCTGAGGAAGCCATTGAGGATACAGATGTTATCCTAGGTATGCTCCTTGTCAATAGTCATCCAACATCTGTTCTATTTGATACTGGGGCATCTCATTGTTTCATCTCAGAAAGTTATGCACAGTTGCATAACATGTCTTTTTGTGATATGCCTACTCCTTTAGTAGTCCAGACTCCGGGTTCAAAGTGGCAAACTTCTAGACTGAGCCATGATAATGAGATTCTGGTGGATAGGCTAGTCTTCCTAGCATCTTTGATATCCCTCAAGTCTTCGGACATCAATATTATTCTAGGCATGGATTGGATGAAAGCCCACTATGCTAAGATTGATACTCATACTAGGAATGTTCAACTTACACATCCATCGGGTGAGATAGTTAATGTCTCCACTCGACCAGCCAAGTGCAAACTCTATTCCCTTAATACTAGCCCTCTTCCAGAACTTGAAGATATTCCGGTAGTTCGTGACTTTCTAGATATCTTTCCAGAAGAACTGCCAGGAATTCCTCCTGTCAGAGATGTTGAGTTTGTGATAGAGCTTATTCTAGGGACTTTCCCAATAGCCAGAAGACCCTATAAGATGACACCCTTAGAACTAGCCGAGCTTAAGTTCCAACTCGATGAGGCTTTGAAGAAAGGTTTCATCCGTCCTACTTCTTCTCCTTGGGCTTGTCCCGTTCTATTCGTCAAGAAGAAGGATGGATCGGATCGGATGGTTGTCGATTATCGGCTAGTGAATCTGGTCACCATAAAGAACAAGTATCAGCTCCCCAGGATCAACGATTTGAATGATCAACTTGCTGGATCCTCTGTCTTTTCCAAAATGGATTTGAGGTTGGGATACCATCAAATTAGAATTAGAAACGGGGACATTCCAAAAACAGCTTTTGTTACTCGTTATGGCCAATACGAGTACACCCTCATGTCCTTTGGTTTAACCAATGCCCCAGCCACCTTCTCTCGCTTGATGAATTCGATCTTCATGGAGTATTTGGATAAATTTGTCGTGGTTTACCTCGACGACATACCCATCTACTCGAAGGACGAACAGGAACATGCCGAGCATCTAAGGCTGGTATTGATGAAACTTCGTGAGCACCGTATGTACGCCAAATTCTCCAAGTGTGAATTTTGGTTTTCAGAACTGACCTATCTAGGCCACGTGATATCTGGTAAAGGTATTGTTGTCAATCCCGAGAGAGTTCAGGCCGTCCTTGATTGGACTCAACCTGAATCGGTTAAGCAAGTTCGGAGTTTCCTTTGCCTAGCGAGCTATTGTCGCCGCTTTGTCGAGAATTTCTCCAAGGTTGCAAAACCTCTGACTGAACTCCTCAACAAAGTTAGAAAGTTTGAGTGGACTACACAATGCGAGCATAGCTTCCTGGAGTTGAAAAGACGACTGACCTCTGCTCCCGTTCCGATGCCACAAACTTATCTAAGGACTTTGTTATCTATTGCGATGCCTCGCAACAAGGATTAGGTTGCATTCTCATGCAAGATCGTCATGTGATTGCATACACATCTCGACAGTTGTGTCCACATGAGGATAATTATCCAACACATGATCTTGAGCTTGCAGCTGTGGTCCATGCACTGAAAACCTGGCGACATTACCTTCTGGGTAATCGTTGCGAAATTTACACTAATGACCAAAGTCTGCAATATATTTTCGCCCAACCGTATTTGAAACTCAGGCAAAGACGGTGGGTTGAGTTGATTACAGATTACGACTTAGGGATAACATACGCCACGGGGAAAGCCAATGTCATGGCTGATGCACTAAGTCATAAGTCTTATTGTAACAACCTGATGTTACAACAAGGTCAACCACTTCTCCATGAGGAATTTCGGAAGTTAAACCTCCACCTTGTTCCTCAAGGATTCCTATCCAACCTGGTGGCGAAACCTACTCTTACGGATCAAATTATAGAAGCCCAGAAGCATGATGCCGGGATATCTCGGATCAAGAAAAACATTAAGAAGGGTAATGTTAGATGCTTCTCAGTAGATGATCGAGGTGTTGTTTTCTTTGAGAACCGCTTGGTGATCCCGAAGAAGCAACATCTACGACAATTGATCCTTAAGGAGGCTCATGATTCTCCTCTCACAATTCATCCGGGTAGTACCAAGATGTATCAGGACCTACACCATAGGTTCTGGTGGACTAGGATGAAGAGAGAAATTTCCCAGTTCGTTCGTAACTGCGACGTTTGTCGTCGCGTGAAAGCAGAACATCAAAGGCCTGCTGGCACCCTTCAACCTTTAGCTATTCTCGAATGGAAATGGGATAAGGTCGGTATGGATTTCATTACCGGATTTCCCAGGACCAAGAGAGGGAATAATGCTATCTTTGTGGTCATTGACCGCCTTTCCAAAGTGGCTCATTTTCTTCCTGTTTAGGAGAGTATAACTGCTACCCAGCTAGTGGAGTTATATGTTTCTCGAATAGTTTCTCTTCATGGTGTTCCTTTGGATATTAACGCAGACCGCGGAAGTATCTCTACTTCTCGATTTTGGGAAAGTTTCAAACCGCTATGGGGACTCATCTATCCTTTTGCACTACTTTCCACCCGCAATCAAGTGGTCAACTTGAGGGAGTCAATCAAATCCTTGAAGACATGCTCCGAGCTTGTGTTATATCCTTTGGTATGAATTGGGAGAAATGTCTTCCATTTGCCGAATTTGCATATAACAATAGTTATCAATCAAGCTTGGGCGAAGCACCTTTTGAAGTTCTCTATGGACGAAGGTGTCGAACACCTCTTAACTGGTCAGAAACCGGAGAGAGGCAACTCTTTGGCCCGGATATGATCCAGGATGCAGAGGAGCAAGTTCGCATTATTCGTGAAAATTTGAAAACAGCCCAATCTTGTCAAAAGAACCAATATGATCGCCATCATAAGGCAGTGACCTATGAAGTTGACGAGAAGGCTTACCTTCGAGTTACACCTCTGAAGGGTACCCACCGATTCGGTATCAAGGGCAAGTTGGCTCCTCGTTACATTGGACCTTTTCACATTCTTGCTAAACGAGGAGAGGTTGCCTACCAATTGGAACTTCCGCCGCATCTTTCCAAGGTTCATGATGTCTTCCACATGTCGCAACTGAGGCGTTGCTTCTCTAACCCTGTCCGTCAAGTAGACCACGAAGGGCTTGATCTCCAAGATAACCTTACATATCAAGAATACCCTGTTCGTATTCTTGATCAAGCTGAGCGTACCACTCGGCGTTGGAACATCAAGTTTCTCAAGGTTTCGTGGTCACACCATTCTAAGAAGTAGGCCACATGGGAAAGAGAAGATTGTCTTCGACTAGAGTACCCCGGGCTAGATTCTTTTGAGTGGGGGTGAATTGTCACATCCCTAGCTAGATGTCATAGGATAACATGTGTGTGCCTCATGTTTAAATTTTGCATAAACATGAAATGGGGATTAAAAGAAACCCCAAGCTCACATTGAATCAAAATAATTCAAGTCGGTGAAAATTCAACAAATCCAAAATGTCCTACCAAAATGTTCCCTATGTTTGATAAATATGGACATGATAATAAGAGGGGCCATTTTAAATATTTAAACAACTGAAGCAATTTAAAAATAAATTTTAAAGCTTCTGAAAATATCAAATAAAGCATTATCGTTATTTTAGTTTTCAAAATATCCTGGAACTTTTTAGATAAGTTTGAAATATTCAAACCTCAATATATAAACTATTTGGGATATTTGAAAATGGCATATGTGCCTGAAAATAAAATAAAACAAATGTCAGAAATTAGGAACGAAATAAAATAAAGAAAAGGGGGAAGAAAAGCCCACCTAGGCTTACCTGAAGAAGTGGCCCAACCCATGGGGGGCAGCAACGTCTTCTTCCTCCTGCTAGGAGGAGAAGCAGCTGCATGCCACCCCCGCGGCCAGCCATGGGCACGCGTTGGCCACCTCCTCCCTGCCTACCTTGCCGCCTCCTTGTCACGCTGGCGAGAGGATAGGCTCGGCCGCCGCCCGAGCCCGTTTCCCCCTCGCCATTCCTCTCTTCCTCCTCTCCTCTGTTCTTCCTCGCCAAAACTAAGACGCCGCTGATTGGCCGTCTCCCGTGCGTCCCCGACCATGCCAAGGCGCCAGAAGACCCTCCGGTGAGGCCCCGGTCTGTTTCCCCCTAGTCTCGATGTCATTCCCCTCCTCTAGCCCCGTTTACAGCCAGAGCCGACTAGAGCTCGCCACCGGCTATGGCATGGTCATGGCCATAGCGGCCAAAGCTCGCTCCCGACCATGGGCCCATGCTCGTAGAGCTCCCAGTAGCCCGTAGCCGTCCATATCTCTGCCTCCCACAGCCCGTAGCGCCATAGCTGGTCCTACCCGAGTCGTTGCCGCCGCTCAGCTCGACATGGCCATCGTCGTCGGTGGCCCCCGAGCTCCCTCTACTGCACTGCTGGACGTGCGTGTGCACGAGCTATCTCTCGCTACCCTTCATGCGCCAAATGGTCGCCGGAGGCGCGATTCCGGCAAGTCACCGCCGGCCCCGCTTCGGTGGGCACTGACGTGGCCAGCATCAGGGGCTAATCCCCCAGATTAATTAGGCCTCCTCCACTGACCAGTGGCTCCTAGGGTGGGTCAAACCCCTGGTCAGCGCGGAGTTTAGGGCCGTGTCACTAACGTGCGGGCCCCGCACGTCAGGTTTGACCCGGCCGGGTCAGCCGCCAGCTGACATCATGGTGACGTCAGGCTCACGCCATTAATCCTTTTCCAGTTTAAAAATAATTCAAGAAATTATTTAAAACTTTAAAAAATCATATAAATTAATCTGTAAATTAGATGAAAATAATTTATATAAGAAAATTTATCAGAAAAATCCAATGAATCCAATGGTGCTATTATCATGCATGTTAGAGCAACCTATGTAGAAGAACATAAAACTCACTTCAAATTAACTCGGACAATAGCTGCATTAGTTCATCCATACATGCTGCCATACCATGATCATGCATCATATTGTTGCACTTGCGTGTATTGATTGCTACTTATCTGCATTGCGGTAGGCCCTACTTCTGAGGATACCCTCGAGTATTCCAACGAACGAGAGAACTTTTCCGCTACCCAGAAAGGCAAGGAACCCCCCCCCCCCTTGATCATTCCGATAACATCGCACTCTTTCACTCCTGCTCTTGTTTATTGCATTAGGACAAATTTTCACTTGTCTGTCATACACGGCAGATGAACCTATTGTTATGCATGACCTGTCATTGTCACAGTAAATAGCTAAACCTTGCAACCTAGCATACCTGGTAGATGCTTGTGCCATGATGTGCTTTGCTTACTTTGCCTGCTATGCTTTCTATGCTTAGAGTTGTGTCAGGTCTGATTCATTTGGGTGATGAACTAGAGTGAAACATTGTTGTTCCGATGTGATAAGCTTATGATGAACCCGATTTGGTAAAGGTAGCGATGAGAGGCTATGTAGGTTTACATAGCGGGTTGTCTCATTGGGACCATTCTTAGGAACTGAGTTCCGTGTTTGTGATCCAAGACTAGTTACTACCACACATTGGGTTCCGGTAACTCGACCCATCTCGACTTATCACTCGCTTAGTCCTTAGTCCAGGTGTTGCACGTAGTTTCTGGTGTTTATAGCATGCTGGAGGCCGTGCGTAGCAATGATCCTCGGGGTGGGTTACGATGCGGTAGGCAGTTGCACGGTGTACCAAGGGTCACCTGAATGGTGGGCTTGGGAACCCTACGCACATCGTTTGGGGCCGTATCGGAAACTTCGGCCAGACTTCCATGCGGGTTCAGTCTCAAATAGGCGATAGCCTAGACTAGAGGTTTTATGTGGTTGACGGTCGTGGCCGGCTACCTCACTGGGGTTCCGCTTGAAGGTTGCCGAGGTGCGTGGTTTTATGACCACACAACGATAAGTGGCCAGAGCATGTGTGAAGAAGTACACCCCTGCAGGGTATGAAACTATTTGAATAGTCGCATCCTTGGATATGGACTACGTGGATAAGTTATGCTGTTCATAGATAATCAAATGGGTACTCATAAAAATATCAAGACAAGTGTGAGTACTATGGATGGCACTCTCCCAGGAGAGGGAAGTGAATCCATGGTGGTGTATTGTCTTCGAGTTAGTGGACTCGTGTGCAATATCTAAAATTGAAACAAAGAGTTAAAATTGTATAGTGAAGGTTAGCCATGAGTCAAAGCTGGCATTACTGCATAAACTCCACCACCCCCATGTTGATACATGAGCATGAATAGACTAGGTCTGCCTTAAAGACTTGTTGAGTACGTTTGCACTCATGTTTGCTTAATAAATGTTGCAGACGAGACCTAGGACCCATCTGGTGGTTTCTTTCTAGATGTCGACGATGCCGAATAGCTGGTGTTCGAGCTATGACCCTATGCCCTGTGGCGGGCTATAGATAGTCAGGCCATGTGCCTTTTTACCCTTTCATTTGTCTGTACTCAGACAGCTTATGCTTCCGCTTGGTTTGTATGAACTTGTTTGTATGACTTGAGTATTGGGTCATGTGACCCCTATCTGTAAGAACATATTATGCATGGCTATGTTGTTGTATGGTTATGTTGTGATGCCATGGTTGTATCTATGCATATCGGGCATGTCGTGCATACGTGTGACGTGCAACGGTATGTATGGGATCCGACACCTAGTTGTATGCCTTTAGTAGTACTCTTTAAGGGAAACTGCCTCTTTGTGCTTCCACCCAGCCATGGTAGCTTGCTACTGCTCCGGACACATTGATCGACCGGCATGTATCCTTCTTTGTTGCTGTGTCTGTCCCTTTGGGGAAATATCTTGCTGTGTAATGGAGTCCCTATAGCCTGCTACGAATCGTCTATGTGCAGTGATGGCATTTATGTCTCATGGCGTAATGGAGTCCTTGTAGCTTGCTATGACTCGTTTACAAACGCTTGAGGCCGACACCTGCATTGTTGGGTTACGTGTGCCTATTTCCGTATGGATGTGCCACTTGGGTTCTATGACTAGTCATGTCGGCCCGAGCATATACAACCCGCTCATTATTACGTGAGAGTGTCACGGGCAGAACTTCTAGAGGTGCATGATGTTCCAGGCATTCTGTATGGGGAACCCGTCCTGAGTCTCCAAGCGCACGGCGCTAGGCTAGGAGATGTGAGAGACCTTGAACGGGCCCTCCCACATGGGCAAGATATTATGCAAGCCCTCCCTGGAGACAACCCACCTCAAGGACGAGATATCTGACTTCGAGGGTCCTGGAGCGAATGTTGCGTTAGTGTTAGCACCATAGGGCTTGCTGGTACCGCATAGCTCGGAGCGAGGCCCGACATCATGCGTCCTCTCCGAGAAGGAGATCTGTTCCCCTCTTGGCATCCTGACGCTCCTCGTCAAATGCCAAGACTCGCAGGGACCGGTGCTTGATCTCGTGAGGGAGGATAGCTTCGTCTTCGTAGACGAGGAAGAATGGGGTTTCGTCGGTGGGCTTAGTGGGGGTGGTGTAGATGGACCATAGCACCGACTGAAGCTCATCGATCCAACCCTTGCCGCAGGCTTCAAGTTTCTTCTTAAAGCTCCTTGCCTTGAGGCCCCGCAGGACTTCCGCGTTGGCGTGCTCCGCCTGGCCGTCGCTCCATGGTTGTGCCATCGAGGCATAACATATCTGCGTACCAAGGTTAGCACAATAGGTTTTGAATAGGTTACTTGTGAACTGTGAACCGATGTCGGTGATGATGCAGTTGGGGACGCCGAAGCGGCTCATGCGGCCCTTGATGAACTCAATGGCCGACCCGGCCAGGATGTGCGAATGGGCTCCACCTCCGCCTATTCGGTGAACTTGTCGATGGCGATGTAGACGTAGCGGTATCCGCCCACTGCTACGGGAAAGGACCCAGAATGTCCAACCCCAGACCATGAAGGGCCAGGACAGCGGAATGGTCTTGAGGCCCTGCGCGGGTTGGTGAGTCTGCATCGCATGAAACCGGTAGGCTTCGCAAGACCGGACCTGCTCGACAGTGTCGTCAAGCACTAAGGGCCAGTAGAAGCCCGACCGAAATGCCTTCCCTGCAAGCATGCGCGAGGACGAGTGATTGAGGGATCACTAGAAGAGTGTCTAGAGGGGGGTGAATAGACTACTAGCACGAATTTAAAACCTAACATTTTCCCAAGTTAACTTGTTGGCAGATTTTAACAGTTTTTAGCAAAGCTAGCAAGTCTAATAGCCCTACACATCCATGTTTACAAATATGGTAGCGGAAAGTAAATACATTGCATATGAAGTAAAGAGTTGAGATAGGTAGATCAAACGTAGTTGGAGACGCAAGGATTTTCCTCGTGGTTCCGATAGGTGGCGCTATCGTACATCCACGTTTATGGAGTCTTCAACCCACGGAGGGTAACGGTCGTGAGAGTCCATGGAGGGCTCCACCCAAAAGGGTCCATGAAGTAGCAACCTTGACTATTCCATAATGTCTTCCGTCCATGCAAAACTAGCCTCACTATGGGTAGATCTTCACGAAGTAGGCCATCTCCTTGCCCTTACAAACTTCTTTGTTCACTCCACAACACGAAGTAGGAGGCTCCCAAGCAACACCTAACCAATCTAGGAGGCACCACCCTCCAAAAGGTAGTAGGCTCGGTAATGATGATGAACGCCTTACTCTTGTGCTTCAGGATGATAGACTCCTCAACACAAAATCTCCCTCATAGGTTTGGCTTGGTAGAAGAGATGGGATTGGTGGAAAGCAATTTGGCGAGGCTAGAAATCAAGATCCATATGATTGGAGTGGAAGATCTTGACCTCAACACAAGGGTAGGTGGTTCTCTCTCAAAAAATCTGATAGGATAGGTATGGAGTAGTTCTGAGTGCTTCTCTCTCGAGTAGGTGGTGGTGAAGGGGTATATATAGGCATCCCCAAAAATCCAACCGTTACACACAAAATGACCAACTCGGTGACACCGATGTGTTAATCTCGGTGGTACCAAAGTGACCAAAAGGTGTCAACTTTTGAATCTCGGTGAGACCGATATAGGTAACTCGGTTGCACTGATAAGGTGACCAACAGTCAGATTTCCAATCTCGGTGACGCCGATCCAACATTCTTGGTGGGACCGAAAATGTGAATTTGCGTAACAGAAAGTTGGCAACCTAAACTCAGTGGCACCGGTATGGAATCGGTTGCACCGAAGTGGCTTGGGTTTGGCTGAGTCTGTCTAGGTTCTCGAATCGGTGGCACATGTATGGGAAATTTGGTTGCACCGATTTTGAGTGTTAGGTATAGAACAGACTTTGGTGGGAGAGTTTGTTGATGTTCTTGGTGACTATCACTTGTGCACGTTTGAGCAGATTGTTCACCAACAAAACCTTACCCCCTTTTAATAGTAATTAATTTCCTATGGACTCAAAGTGATTTCTCACAAATATAAAATGTAGAGTCCTCTTGCTTGAAGCTTGACCAACCTATTTCCTTGCATCTTGGGGTATCTCCGCACTCTCCTTTTGCCAAACCTCTCTATAGACTATATCTGAAATACACTAGGTAAAAATATCAGTCCAAGAGACAATGTATGTTGTCATGAATTATCAAATCCACCAAGGGAGCATGTTGTGCTTTCAATCTCCCCCTTTTAGGTAATTGATGACAACATACAATCAAAGCTTCAACTAAAGATATGCATGGTTATACTGAAGACTTTGAGAGACACATGACTTAGACTTGCTCCCCCTAAATGTGTGCAGTCCTTTAAAGGATAGTTGCTTTTGAGTGCATGAACACACATGAGGTAGAAGGGGTATAACAAGTCATGTGTATCTTGTCTATATGCATCAAATATATATGAATGAGATGTATCTTTGTTCAAGACATCACTCTTGCAAACAATATGTGCAGGGAGCAAGAGATCATCTTGACCAAGGATATGATGCATATACTTACCTTGAGTTCTTGAGCATCCTGGTAATAGAAACACACTTGAGAAAACAATGTTAGGAAACACAAGAGTATTCTACCAAACAGCAAGGCAATAGAACTCAAAATTTCCAAAATTATTGAGAATTGACATGTCTCCAAGATCATTGAGAATTTTCTCACCATAGATATGAAAATGGATTATCCTCTCCCCCTGAATCTTAGCATGTAGATATTAGGATTGGATAAGGTGAGAAAGGTCAAAAAATTTCTTTTCTCTACTTTGATATTCTCCCCCTGTTTATAAAGATATGAGTATTGATGTTGTCTCTCCCCCTTGATAATATCTCCCGCTTTAGCATGAAGCTTTGGTCTTCTCCCGAAATGGTTGAAACTTTGATCTTCTACCCCTTTGGCATAAATTTCCAAAAAGGATGAAAACAGGAATAGATACAAGGATCATTGACTCAAAAGGGATCCTTGAGAACAAGGGTCATCAAAATGTAGGATTCATAGTAATGAAAACTGAGAGAATCATGGAAAATGATTTGTTCTTCTCCTTCCTTCTTCATTGACGATAGGGATCCTTGAATAAAGAAATTCTCTTCGCAAGATTAGTTGTAGTTCTTCTCCCGCTAAGTTTTTTTACAAAATAAAGAGAATGATTTTCAACGGAATATGAAGTTTTTACATGGGACATCAACTAGATAAAATTGGAGTAGTTATGAGAAATCATGCAATTAAGAGCAAACCACACCAGATTCTTAACTAGATGATGGGCGGTGACTAGGTCACCTTTATTAGAGTATATCAACTTAGGCCAAGCAAGAATACTTGATCATAGGTCATACTCTACGTTAAGGTGAAAATGGGGTTACCATTTTTTGATTAAGCATTTTAATGTCTTCATATCACTTGAGGTGCTTTAGCTCATTTCTTGGAGTAAAGCCTTTTCAAGGACATGAGTACATACCTTTGAGTGATGTTGATGACGTAGCTTGTAGATGAACTTGTTGAGGATGCTCGAGGTTGATGAAGATCATATTGAGTTTTGAGCAATCCTTCTTTTTATAGTACACTAGTTACCTACAAAGATTAGTCATGCAAGGAAGAGCAATAGATATATCCAATTGACATGATACCAATTGAGAGTGTGAAATTTTGATCAAGTATATGTCAAGGATATGGTTGAGTGGCCTTCTTCCTTCCATCATCAAGAGGGGTTGTGGATACATGGTAACGACAAGATTGCTTATGATTGGAGTTGATGGCAATCTTGTGGAATGAAGTTTTTCCAAGTACCTACAAGAGATTAGATGCAATACAAGGGAGCATAGAATTCCATGGCATAAGATGAAATGTTAAGATACATAGAAATATCAAGAAAGCTCATGCCCTTGCATGCAATCGAGTGATTCTAGCTCAAGTTTGAAGCATCGATGATGTTCAACTCACTCCTCAAGTGACAAAATGTCGTCTCATCAAGTGGCTTAGTAAAGATATCGGCCAATTTCTTGTTAGTGTGAACATGCTTAAGATTAATATCTCCTTTTGCAACATGGTCACAAATGAAATGATGTCGAACTAGAATATGCTTAGTTCGAGAATGTTGCACACGATTATGACCAATTTTAATAGCACTTTCATTGTCACAAAGTAATGGAACATTTTTAACATGAATTCCATAATCCTTAAGTGTTTGTGTCATCCAAAGTAATTGCGCACACCAAGATCCAGCAGCAATATACTCAGCTTCGGCAGTCGATAGTGATACCGAGTTTTGTTTCTTAGAGGACCAAGATACAAGAGATCTTCCCAAAAATTGACAAGTACCCGAGGTGAATTTTTTGTCAACCTTGTCACCGGTATATTCCGAATCAGAATAGCCAACAAGGTTAAAGGAAGATCCCTTGGGATACCAAATGCCAAAATTTGACGTTTGTATCAAGTATCTCACAATGCATTTAACAGCTGAAAGATGACATTCTTTTGGTGCAGCTCGATATCTAGCACACATGCGAACACTCAGCATAATATCAGGACGAGATGCACATAGATATAAAAGTGAACTAATCATAGATCGATAAACTTTCTGATCAACCAGCTCATCCTCTCTGTTAAGATAAACATGTCCACTAGTAGGCGTAGGGGTTTTCATACCTTTGCATTCCTGCATGTTGAACTTTTTGATCAAGTCCTTGGTATACTTAGTTTGAGAGATGAAAGTTCCTTCTTTCGATTGTTTGATTTGCAACCCAAGAAAGAATTTCAGCTCACGCATCATAGACACCTCATACTTCTCAGACATCAACCTTCGAAACCTTTCACTAAATTGAGGATTAGTGGAACCAAAGATAATATCATCCACCTAAATTTTGCACACAAATAATTCACCATTAACTCTCTTAGTGAATGAGGTTGCATCAATTTTACCAATTTCAAAACCTTTTTCGATAAGAAACTTCGTTAAACATTTGTACCAAGCACGTGGGGCTTGCTTAAGACCATAAAGAGCTTTACGAAGCTTGTAAACATGAGGTTTCTTAGGATTAACAAAGCCGGGTGGTTGTTTAACATAAACCTCTTCTTCAATCTCACCATTTAAAAATGCACTTTTAATATCCATTTGATAAAGCGTGATATCATGGTGATTGGCATAAGCAAGAAGAGTGTGAATAGCTTCAAGTCTAGCGACGGGGGCGTAGCTCTCATCGTAGTCCATACCTTTGACTTGCGTATATCCTTGAGATACGAGGTGAGCCTTGTTGCACACGACTTGACCGTCTTCATGTTGCTTGTTTCGAAAATCCCATTTGGTTCCGATGATGTTGTGTTCATCCTCGGGCTTCTCCACGAGTGTCCACACTTCGTTCCTTTCGAAGTTGTGAAGCACTTCATGCATAGCATTCACCCAATCCGCGTCTTCAAGAGCTTTTTCTACCTTCAAATGCTCAATGCTAGAAATGAAAGAATAATGCTCACAGAAGTTTGCTAGACGAGTTTTAGAGCGAGTGATTCTCCCTGTTTGTATATCACCAAAGATTTGATTTAGGGGATGGTTCTTGGTCACTTGCGCTCGAACTCGGGTCAGCTTCTGATTGTTGGTTGGTGGAGCTTCTTATTCATCATCATCTCCTTCATCTTCGTTGTTGTTGAAGGTGTCGTTCCCTTGAGGTGGTGGTGAAGGAGGTTGTGGTGGATCTTCATGATGCACTTCCTCCTCTTCATCATCTTGGCGTGTACCGCTTGTGGATGCCTCCATGTCATGTTGTGGTTCACCTTGTCATGAAGTAGGGGCTTCCACTTGAGTTGATGAAGTACTTTCCTTCACCTCCATGGGACGAATCTTGCCGATGGGTAAATCTAGGATAGCTTCTGAAGGTTCTTATCACCTACATCATTTGGCAATTGCTCGACTTGCGAACCATTAGACTCATCGAACTTCACATCTACCGTCTCTTCAAAATTTCGAGTGAAGTTGTTGTAGACACGGTAAGTGTGAGAGTTCGATCCATAACCAAGTAGGAATCCTTCGTGAGATTTAGGAGCAAATTTAGTACGACGATGCTTATCAAGAATGTAGCACTTAGAGCCGAATACCCGAAAGTATCCAACTTGGGGTTTGTTACCAATGAGTAGCTCGTATGTCGTTTTACCAAGAAGCTTGTGTAAGTAAAGTCGGTTTGTGGCATGACATGTTGTTTCCACGGCTTCTGCCCAAAAGTGTTTTGGCGTCTTGTATTCATCAAGCATCGTTCTTGCCATCTCAATGAGTGTCCGGTTTTTCCTCTCAACAACTCCATTTTGTTGAGGTGTGTACATAGCCGAGAACTCATATGAGCCACCTTCTTCGTCAAGAAAGGTATCCACATGGGTGTTCTTGAACTCAAATCCGTTATCGCTCTGAACCTTCTTGATCTTCACTTCAAACTGATTTTGCGCTTTGCGAGCGAAGTTCTTGAAGATCTTTCGAACATGTGACTTATCATCAAGAAAGAATACCCACATAAATCTGGAAAAATCATCAACTATAACTAGACCATAGGAATTTCCACCGAGACTCTTGTAAGCATTGGGACCAAAGAGGTCCATGTGAAGTAACTCGAGTGGTCTCCTAGTAGTCATGATATTCTTAATAGAATGACTTGCACCTACTTGCTTTCCAGCTTGACAGGCACTACAAAGTCTATCTTTCTCAAAGATAACATCTTTAACACCAAGTATATGATCACCTTTGATAAGTTTGTCTAAATTACGCATACCAACATGTCCTAATGTTCTATGCCAATGCCAACCTTTAGAAGATTTAGCAATTAAACAAGTGTGAGGTTTGGATCTTCTAGTGAAATCAACAATGTATAGATCACCTCTACAGATACCGATAAAGACAATTTTATGATTATCTTGACGAAACACTTGGTAATCGACTTTCCTGAATAGAACATTGAAACTGAAATCAGCAAGTCTAGACACGGAAAGAAGATTGTAACCAAAGGATTCAACAAGCATAGCATTTTGAATAGAGCTATCATGAGGTATGGCCACCTTACCAAGTCCAAGTACCTTACCCATAGAGTTGTCTCCAAAGGTCATGTACCGTCGAGGACCTTGATTAGGCGTGATTTCTTGGAACATGTCTTTATCACCAATCATATGATATGTACATCCGCTGTCGAGAATCCACTCTTTTACTCCTGACATGTAATCCTTAAGGTTTTGCATAAGACTCAGATTCTTCGCGATCTTCTTCATAATAGCCATGTTCCACATTGTCATCATCAAGTGGGAAATCCTCGTCATAAAGAACAAGAGATTCGTTAGAGTAGTGATCATGACAATGTTCAAGTTTATGAGTGCACATGGCTTCAGAGATAATGTTGTTGATAGTGGTGACATCTCCTTTAGGACGCATAAGATCACGGAGTTCAAATAGGCATTTATCAAAGTTTGGATCACTAGGCTTCATTTTGTGAAAAGCAATGGCTTTATTGAGAATTTCGTCTAGATTCCCTAAGGAAAGATTTGGATATCGTTTCTCCAAATGAGTCCATAAGCTATATGCACAAGCAAATTTCTTCATTGGAGAAAGCATGAATCTTGGTAAACCTCTAGCAATAAGATTTACAGTTCTTAGGTTACCAAGCATGTTAATTTCCTCTTCGTGTGTGGGATGCAATTCATCAATAGGAGGCTCATAGGGGCACATTACATATTTGCTCAATTGAAATTCATTAAACAACTCAAGCCTGAAAAACTTCCATTGACTATAGTATTCTCCATCAAGAATGGGCACTCTACAACTCAAACTCCCTATACTAGACACATCCATCTTCCTCCTCGGTGATTAAATCGAAGCAATGGAGACCAATGCTCTGATACCAATTGAGGGATCACTAGAAGAGTGTCTAGAGGGGGGGTGAATAGACTAATAGCAGGAATTTAAATCCTAACCTTTTCCCAAGTTAATTTGTTGGTAGATTTTAACAGTTTTTAGCAAAGCTAGCAAGTCTAACAACCCTACACATGCATGTCTACAAATATGGCAGCGAAAAGTAAAGACATTGCATATGAAGTAAAGAGTTGAGATAGGTAGATCAAACGTAGTTGGAGATGCAAGAATTTTTCTCGTGGTTCCGATAGGTGGCGCTATTGTACATCCACATTTATGGAGTCTTCAACCCACGGAGGGTAACGGTCGCGAGAGTCCACAGAGGGCTCCACCCAAAAGGGTCCACGAAGTAGGAAAATTGACTATTCCATAACGACTTCCGTCCATGAAGGACTAGCCTCACTATGGGTAATCTTCATGAGTAGGTGATCTCCTTGCCCTTACAAACTTCTTGGTTCACTCCACAACACAAAGTAGGAGGCTCCCAAGCGACACCTAACCAATCTAGGAGGCACCACCCTCCAAAAGGTAATAGGCTCGATAATGATGATGAACTCCTTGATCTTATGCTTCAAGATGTTAGACTCCTCAGCACACAATCTCTCTCACACATGTTTGGCTTGGTAGAAGAGATGGGATTGGTGGAAAGAAACTTGGGGAGGCTAGAAATCAAGATCCATATGATTGGAGTGGAAAATCTTGACCTCAACACAAGGGTAGGTGGTTATCTCTTCGAAAATCTGATAGGATAGGTATGTAATAGTTCTGAATGCTTCTTTCTCAAGTAGGTGGTGGTGAAGGGGTGTATATAGGCATCCCAAAAATCCAACCGTTACACACAAAATGACCAACTCGGTGACACTGATGTGTCAATCTCGGTCGTACCGAAGTGACCAAAAGGTGATAACTTTTGAATCTCGGTGAGACCGATATAGGAAACTTAGTTGCACCGATAAGGTGACCAACGGTCAGATTTCCAATCTCATAACAGAAAGTTGGCAACCTAAACTCGGTGGCACCGGTATGGAAGCGGTTGCACCGAAGTGGCTAGGGTTTGGCTGAGTCTGTCTAGGTTTTGGAATCAGTGGCACCGGTATGGGAAAGTTTGTTGCACCGATTTTGAGTGTTAGGTATAGAACAGACTTGGTCGGAGAGTTTGTGGATTTTCTTGGCGACTATCACTTGTGCACGTTTGAGCATATTGTTCACCAACAAAACTTTACCCCCTTTTAATAGTATTCGCATTCCTATGGACTCAAAGTGATTTCTCACAAATCTAAAATTTAGAGTCCTCTTGCTTGAAGCTTGGCCAACCTATTTCCTTGCATCTTGGGGTATATCCACACTCTCCTTTTCCCAAACCACTCTACAGAATGTATCTGAAATACACTAGGTAAAAATATCAGTCCAAGAGACAATGTATGCTGTCATGAATTATAAAAACCACCAAGGGAGCATGTTGTGCTTTCAGTGATGCCCGTGGTCTCCTCCGTGGATGTCGGCTAGCAGCTCGTGTCCTTGCTCCTTGGAGATGCATTGCAGTGCGAGATCGTTAGGGCGCCTGCAGTACAAGTCGCCATCTCAGAGGCAGTTGGCCGTGGCCTGTCGGGCCACACGCTCCGTGTCTTCCTCCTTCTCCTGCAAAGTGCTGTGAAGCAGATATGCTATGAGCTCCTGTATCCAGTTGTCGTCCTAAGGCTCCAGGGCCAGAAGCAGTCGGGCTCCTGAGGCCTGGCCATAGTCTGGATCCCCCGAGGTTGGTGCTGGGGGTAACTCCTCTCCTTGTGGCGCCAGGTTCTCAGCATGCGGTTCCATAGAGGGCTTGAAGATCCACTCCTCGAAGACGCCTGGCTCCTGGAGCTCGCGGCGCGAGGCCCTCCTGGCGATATCGTCGGCTTCCTTGTTCGTGCTGCGTAGGATGTGCTGCAACTCCAAACCATGAAAACGTTTTTCGATCTTATGTACCTCTTCCAAATATGCCTCCATGTGCTTGTCCTTGGGCGTATATTCCTTCTTAGAGAAGTTGACGAGCAGCTGGGAGTCGCCCATGACGGTGAGGCGCTGAATCCCCAGAGTTGTCGCCGCCTTGAGGCCGGTGATGAGGCCCTCGTACTCCACGATCTTGTTGGAGACCTTCTCGCCATGCTAGAAGTAGAGTTGCATAGCATAACTAAGCTTGCCTCCCACCGGGGAAGTGAGCACGACCCCAGCTCCATCCCCCTTGCGCGTGAAGGCTCCGTCGAAATGCATGATCCATCCTCCTGGTGCCTCATCACCAGGGACGAGGGACTGTCTCCCGTCAAGCCCCATGTCCAGGGCGTCTGTCCATTCCGCCAAAAAAACGCTAGGGCTGCCCCTTTGATGACCTTGGTCGTGCTAAACTCGATGTTGAAGGCCTGTAGTTTGATGTTCCATTCGGTGACTCTTCTCGCCGCGTTTGGGTTATGCAGGATTTTCTCCAAGGGGTAAGCAGAGACGACCTTGATGGGATGCCCCTGGAAGTAATGGCGCAGTTTCCTCGAAGCGACAAGGAGCGCTAGGAGGAGCTTCTATTGCATGGGGTAGCACGAGCACGCGTCCCGCAACACTGTGCGGACGTAGTTTACTCGGTGTTCGACGAGAGTAAAGCCCATGGGTGTGTCCTTCCCCGTCGCGGGCCCAGGATGCTTGGGCTCCTCGGGGGCCTCCGGTGCAGAGGAAGCCTCACGTGGACCGAGTGCTTCGGAGACCGTTGGAGCGGCCTGGGCCTCTAGACCGTTGGAGCTTCGGTGCTTCGTCTTGGGGGAAATTGGTTCCTGAGGATCCCGTCAGCCCCCTGGCCCTACGGCCTGGGGCCTGCCATTGCCTGCGGTCTTGGCGCGCATGATGACCCGCTCCTCCCTAAACACCACTAGTGCAGCGCCGGCGAAGCGAGGGTGGCAGCCAGGTACAGCAGCAAGGGCTCCCGAGGGCGAGGCTCGTGGGCTCGTGAGGTATCGCTTGATTTCTTCCAAGGTCGCGTCCACCTAAGGGGTCCATTCAAAAGGGCCCTTCCTCTTGATGATCTTGAAGAACAACAAGGCCCACTCGCCAAGCTTGGAGATGAAATGCCCCTTGGAGGTCACACATCCTGCCAGCTTCTGCATTTCCTTAAGGGTCTGGGGTGGGCTCATCTTGCAGATGGCCTTGACATTCCCTGGATTCGCCTCGATTCCCTAGTGTGACACTAGCATACGGAGAAGTTTGCGTGAGGGAACCCCGAAGACACATATCTCGGGGTTGAGCTTCAAGTTCACTTCCCTCAGGCTGGTGAACGCCTCCTCCAAGTCTTCGACCAGGGTCTTGTCCGCCCTGGACATGACCATGATGTCATCGACATAAGCTTCCGCATTTCAACCGGGTTGCGGACCAAGGGCGATGTGCATCAGTCGCTGGAAGGTCGCCCCGGTGTTCTACAGCCCGAAGGGCATGCACGTATAGAAAAAGACCCCACACGAAGTAAGGAAGGCTGTATTCTCAACGTCTTCCACCGCCATCTTCCTCTGGTGGTAACAAGAGAAGGTGTCCAGGAAGCACAAGAGGTCACACTCTGCGGTGGAGTCCACGATCTGGTCAACGCGCGGCAGCGGGAATGGAGCGTGAGGACATGCCTTGTTGAGGCTCGTGAAGTCAACACACATACCCTCCTTCTTGCACTTCTTCGGGACGACCACCAGGTTTGCCACCCACTCTGGGTAGCAGACCTCCGGGATGACCGCCATCTTCTTGAGCTTTCCAACCTCCTGAGCAATGAACGCCTGCTTATCCGGGGCTTGTCTTCTTGCCTTCTGCTTCACCAGACATGCGTTCGGTCACACCATGAGATGGTGCTCGATCACGTCCCTTGGGACTCCCACCAGTTCGGAGGTGCTCCATGCGAACGCGTCTTTGTTCGCCCAAAGGAAGGCCTATAATGCCTCCTCTTGATATTAAGCTAAGTTGGCGCCGGTGGTGAAGGTGGGGCTGGGATCTCCTTCGTCCACCAGCACCCGCTTCATCTTCACTTGACTCTAGGAGAACAACTGCCTCTTCTTTACAGGCGTGATATCGGGGAAGGAGTCCTCGGGGTCCTCTACAACTTGCGCGGTGCTCCCAGCACTAGTGCGCGCCGCGGACGCGGCTTTGTAGGAGAGCTTGAGCATGTGTGATGCCTCCTTGACATCCCCGACGATGGTGAGGATGCCGCCGCTCCTGGGCATCTTGACGACGTTGTAGCCTGGGTGTGTTGGCACCATGAACTGAGAGAGTGCAGGGTAGCCGAGTATCACGTTGTATGTGAGGTGGATGTGGGCGACGTCGAAGTCGATATGCTCGGTGCGGAAGTTGGAGCGAGTCCCGAAGGTAATGGAGAGGTGCACAAACCCCACGGGGACGACGGATCTGCCCGCTACCCTGGAGAAGGGCCTTGAAGGCATGAGCTGGTCATGGGGTAGTTGTAGCATGTCAAAGGCGTCCATAGAGATGAGGTTGAGGCCGGCGCCACCGTCTATGAGGATCCTGGAGACGGCGACGCCACGTATGGTTGTTGTGCAAACCATGGGATGTGTTCCAACAGTCGTCGTTATCTTGGGGCAGTCGTCGGGGCCGAAGTTGATGTCGATCTTCGGCCATGCGCGGTGCTGCGTGGGCTCGGGCTGCGTCCGAGCCGCTCCTACATGGCATAGGAAGTGCTTGATGCAGCGGTCGAAGGGTGGTGCCTGCTATCCGCCGAGGATGCAAGCGACCACGGCGGCGGCCCTGTGGCTGGAAGGATCTTGTGGAGTGCCGACCATCGGAGTGGCGAAGCTTGGGGAGAACGGAGCTTGGAGAAGACCTTGACATGCCCCCTACCTAGCATGCCAAATGTTGGATTTCGGGCTCCGCAAAACCCTTAAGGTTTGAACACAAGGGTGTGTGCAAAGATCCATGCAGGCTCGTCACCCTAGCTCGCTACTCAATGGACACAACAAGAAACTCGCATGCTGACGAGGAAGAAGATGAACACGACAGTTTACCCAGGTTCGGGCCGCTACGAAGTGTAATACCCAATTCATGCTTTGGTGGATTTCCTCTCAAGGAGATGATGTGGATGAAATAGTACAGTGTTCTTGGGCCTCCTGAGGGCTCTCTTGAGGTTTTCGAGGCCCTCTCTGGCTTGGTGGTGGATGAGTGGTGGAATGGATTCCGTGGTGGCTTGGACGATCGGGTTCCCCCTTCTATGGTGCAACCTATCCTCTATATATAGCGGTGGTTGGGTCCTCTTCCCTTATAACAATGGAGGGAAGGGATCCCCCAATGGCCAATTTCAAAGGGGGATAGCAGTACGTCCTTGCCCTGCCCAAAGGCGGTCTTCGCCTGCAAAGTAGCTGTCGACGGCGCAAGGATGGGCTTAGCAATGACATCCGCCCTGCAGGGCAGGTGGTTGTGGTCTTCTTCCACTGGAACAGAAACATTTGGGGATGCTTTGGGAACCCGTGGATGTCCTTGATCCCTTTGCACCAAAGAGAAAACGATGCCGCCTGGCTTACTGACGCCCGCCTGTCCTTCCTTGCGTCACCCTTCACTCCCGAGTCCGGGCCTTGAATAGAAATCTCCGCCGCTTTGGAGGGGTCCTGAGGAGGCCCATCCTTCGCGGATCTTGTCGTTGTTCTCCCTCGCTAGGATAGGGCCCTCACGAGGGCCTTCTCTTGAGTGGGGCCGCTCCTGGTCTTATTTGGTTGATGAAGTGGGCCACGCCCTAGGCCATAGGCACGCATGTCTGGGTACCCCCGTTCCTAGGACACTGACACCTTCCCCTTCAGGTTTCCTACCCCCTAGCCGCATGGGCCCTTGGGGGCTGGCCCAACAAGGCTTGTGTCGGCATTTTGGGACCAGGGGTACCCAGACTTGCCTGCCTGTGGCCCAGCACGTGGCCCACCACCATGGCCTGGTATGGCCCATCGACAAGTTCCTCAAGTCAAGACCCTCGCGAGAGCCCCCCGCCTCGCAAGGAGGACCACATCAAGACCTCCGGAGAGTGGCACCCCCCAGGCTGCCTCGCAAGGAGCAGAGATTCCAATGCAAGTGTGCAACCTCCCGAGGTCGGGATGAAGAGGGTTCTGACGATGAAGCCAGGCGGGCGCTAGCGGGCATAGGAGGAGGACGGTTTCCTCTTTCATGCTAAGGAGAAAAGGACATATGCGGGTTCGCAAGGAATCCCCCAAAGGTTTCCTTCCTGGTGCAACGATACCGAGACCACGAGCTTGAAGGACGGATGTCATCGTCGAGCCCACCACTACGTCACCCCCCGAAGCTTTGCAGGCAAACACCACCTTTCATCAAGATAGGATGTACCTTCTCTCCCCTTTGAAATTTGCCCGTTGTGGATCCCATCTTGCCTGTGCAATAAGGGAAGAGGACCATGGCCCCTATAAATAGCCACCCACTCCCATCATAGAAGGCAGGTTGAGTAGAGCTAGTTCATCACCACAAAAGGTCCTCGTGAGGCCACCCCACCACGGTACTAGTTCATCCTTAGCCTCCTCGTGAGGCCAATCCACTACAAAGCAGGAGTACGGTTTTACACCACAAGGTGGCCCGAACCTGGGTAAATCTCCGAGTCTACTTTCTCCCTCGCTTGCATTTGATCATCATAGCTAGGTCGTAGTATGACAAGATTGAGACCTTGAGTCGGTTTAGATCCTCGCACATGCCCCAGTGTTTGAACCTTCAGGGTTTTGTAGAGCCTCAAATCCGACATTTGGCGCGCCAGGTACGGGCGTGTCGAAATGTTCTTTGGTTCAACCCCGTCTCCGCTCTGTCGCTCCCATGGCCGACGCCCGCCGAGTTCGTGTCAAGCGTAGGGCCGCTCACGCTGCCCAGGCAGCATTGGTGGGCCGGGGTTCCCAGCGTCGCTCCGCTCCTCCGACGGCCAATGCCATTACCGACCCGACTATTCAGGAGCGACACGGATCGCCGTTGCCACCATCTGAGCGGCACGACGGCTACACCACTACTCTGTCCTCCATTCTTGCCGCGACGTCAACTTCTCGCTCCTGCCGCAAATAGGCGAACGCACCAACGACGCTGCTCATGGTGCGAGAGGTGTCGTGTTACCACTCAAACGATGACCCCTCTGAAGATTGGCTCAACTGCATCACCGAGCCTGTGGAAGCCGCAATCTAAGCCCCAGCACTCGCTCGCTCGCCCCTTCACCCACTATTATGGGTGGGCGATGCGGCTCGCGGCGTGCCGCCTCCTTCTCCCCTTCGAAGGCTTGACCATGGGCCCAGGTGCGATGCGCGCCCACGTGACTAGCCGCTCGTGGCGCGAGCGCGCAACACCGCCAAGTCAAGCCACCAGACGATGTCGCGGCCGCTTGATGGCGCCCGTGTGCGCCCGCCGAAGCTCAACATGGTGAACGAGCCCACCAGGGCCGGGGCGGGCCGCGCCTCCCGCCGCACTCTCCCGGAGACAGACTGCATGGATAGGAAGGACAAGGCCAAGGAGGCGAAACGCAAGGACCCCATCGGGCTAGCGGCCATGCTTGAGGCGAAGCATGGTCGTGGCCCAAAGGAGCCCCCTAGGGGCAATTACCCGTTCTGCGTCTTCTACTACACCAACACACACAACACCAGCAGCTGCCTAGACCTCAAGGAGCTTCGCGATGAGCGCTTCGTCCGCCACCCGGATCGTCATGACCAAGGCAACAGCCGTTGGGACAACCGCGACCTACGGCAAAACCAGTGGGACCAGTCTCATGAAGGCCATGGGCAAGGCGAGCCTCGTGACAACCTTGGCGCATCCATCTTCAAGAGGTCCGCCCTCAGGGCAGGGCCGGTCTTCCCCCGCTGCCGCTGCCACCAAGCAAGGACGACAACGATCAGGGGATAGCAGGGCTGGGCTCTTCCAGGAGCCCAGGGCAATCGTCATAGGCGGTGCGCTGATCACGACCTCCAGCCGGGCCATCAGGCAGCTCCTGCCCAAGAGTCGCCTGTGGACTGGAGCCCCCACCGCCGACGTCTCCGGCCCCTCGTCCACAACTGGGGCACATCCCTCTTCTGCATAAGAGCAGCACCTTGCACCTCCCTCTGGACGGGCTTGGGGGCTGTCACCTAGAAAGCTCACGACTGGTCGGTGCAGCGAGGGAGGCACCCGGGCAACATCTGAAGGCGTGTTGTGAATAAAGACCTCGAGAGCAAGGAGCATGACATGAGGCACCAGTTGGATGGGGGTCTGGTGCTCCTTAATGCGACAGGCAGCAGAAAACGTAGGTGTCGCAAGCCCACGAGGTGCTAGGGCGATGTGTGCCCTCAAGACATGAGGAAGCCATCTGAACCCCTAGCATGCAAGTGGACCCCCATGGCACGCGCTGACAAGCGACCAGCAACTTCAGCAGCGGCATGGCCACCAGGTGACCTTTGGAGCTGCCCCTTCTAAGCAATTCTCTGAATTTTGTATCGCCCAGAGCAGGTGCCCTTTAAATACATAACGGATTCGGCGAACCCCCACTCAAGATGATATTGTTGTCCAAGCCTCAGTCTCTGGTAGTTCACCGCTACCAGGGGCTGGCGCGCCCCCACGACCATCCCGCTATGGTCTCACATGGAGGCTGGGCATGACGTTTGCGTTGGATCCGTCCTCGTAGTGAATCGTCAAAAAATCTACGCATCACACTCTAACCCACAAGCTGGTCACCCGTGCTGGTTATCTACCTTAGTGCCATGCCCCCGCATTGATCCTTAGCGGACAGAGGAACGAAAGACACCTCGGCTTGTGAAGGACTAGTCCCGTGTAGACGTGCTCCTAGGGATGTGCGGGAATGACACGGTGATCATGTTTGGGATGTAGGGGCATGCAGCTGCTGAACACGTAATGGTGAATAGCGGCTCCCCTAGACGTGCCCTTACGGACGTGCGGGGCGTGACACACTACCCATGTTTGGTCCATAAGGGCACGCAACGACACTCTTGTGACCTCCCGGTGTGCGATGGTGCTCGCACGCGGGATACTCCCGCACCGAAATGTGCGGGACATCTGAAGACCAGAATATGAGCTCCTGAGCTTCGTGCCTAAGGTATGAATGACGACTCGCCCCATGTAGACGTGCCTCTACATACGCATGGGGCGTGACACAATGCTTATGTTTGGGTCATAGGGGCACGCGGCCGCTGAACACGTGACTGGTGAACAGCAGCTCCCCCATAGACGTGCCCTTGGAGACACGCGGGGTGTGACCCGGCGTCCGTGTTTGGACCATAAGGGCACACAACAACACCCCTGTGGGCATACGGTGTATGAAGGCATTCGTATACAGGCCGCTCCAGCGCCTGAACATGCAGAAACATCTGAAGACTGGGTTGGGAATTCCTGAGCCTTGCACCTGGGGTGACCTCCACTTATCGCCGCCGTGACACTCTCACGTAATAATGAGTTAGGGGCTATACACGCTCTGGACCCCCCAAAGTGGAAGCCCACGACGAGCCACATCATGGATGCGGAGGGAAGGGCTCCCGCCCATGCCCAGTGGAGGACCCATGCTCCGAGCTAGTGAGAAGACAAATGGGTACGGGGGTCGCACGCCCGATCGAAGACCAGAGACCGAGCTCCGGATCATGGGCATATTGCTTGCACATCGCCCCTCCAGGGCTCCAAGGCCCGAACTTCTCGCATAACGCCAGGATGTATCTGGGGATGCCCAACTGAAGGCGAGTGTGCGCATAACATTGACACATAATGACTTTCTTGCAGTATCTTCGTCGGAGGCCCCACGGAGCAGGCCTCGTGAGCAACGTTCTGCCAACATGGGCCACCCTTAGATCCAAGACATACACCCATGTGACGTGCCTCGGGAGCTCTGATGGCCTCAACTCCCGAGTCTGAAACACGTGCTCTTGCGGGACCGGCTCGGATGCTATGGGGAGGAGAAGCAACACAGAAAGGGCGGCACTGGGCTCCCATGATGCCACCCCCAAGGACTGGCCGCCAGCGTGGACCCAGATTCAAGAACGATACCGTCACAAGGACAACAGCCTCGGGAGGATCGGGTGAGCATCATTTGCCGAGAAGACACGCGACATCTCTGGAGGCCACACCCCGTGAGGAGGTCTGGCAGCGCGACAGCCGCCCAGGAAGGAGAGCACGGGTGCGGGAAGGCGCATGGGGGCTGCCGTTCTAAGACCTCATCGTGCACTGGGAGCAAGAGCCTCAGAACCCATTCGCCGCAGGAGGCACATCAAGCAAATCAAGAATCACGTGAAGGAAACAAGGATATTCAAGGTGCAAGAAACTACTACTACACAGAAGTAAGATATCATACAAACGTTTAACACCCTGCAAGGGGCCAAATGGTTCGTGATGCAATAGGGATAAAACAAAAGAAGCTCAAGCAGAAGAACAGTTGTCTCCATCACGGCTCCTAGAGGACTCGTTGATGGAGCTACCACCCCCCTCGGATGACGCCTCCGAGGCAAACCGGACGATCAGGGACTCTACGTGCTCCCACACCTCGTCCTTGAGGGGCCTATGGAGCACTTCAGGCACCGGCTCCATTGCTCAAGACAGGTCAAACGAGGGGGCGTGACGGCACCGGTTGGAGAAGATGCGCATCAGTGCATTGTCCAGGAGATCACACGCACTTGACTCAACCTCATCATCCACGTGGGAGACGCTGGGCTCGAGTGCCTCCACCATCTTTTGGAAGAAGCTGAGGTAGCCCCCGTTGTCATATGCACACGGTAGCCCCGGGGCCTCCGTGACGAAGCGGCAGACCATGTTGTCTGCGCGATGGGCGATGTCCACGTACAGCTTGGCGTGATGTGCCTCCATCATCCTCGCGTACGTCGTGTCATCCCTTGCTGCCTGGACGATGTTCGCGGCCTCCTCGACCAGGGCCTGGACTGATGCCAGTTCCGCCTTGGCGTCCTCCTTGACTAGCAGCGCAGCCTGAAGCACGGCCTTGGCGTCCAATAGCTGGGTCCGGAGGGCGTCCGCCTCGCCCTGGAGCGCATCAAGCATGAGCCTTTTGGGCGTCGGCACCCTCAGGAAGATCGACGGTCAGGCTCTACAAGATAGATGGGATGCGTAATAAAGACAAAGGCGTGGGTGCACTTACTCATCGGTGGCGGCCCAGCGCTGGCACGCCTGCACCGACTTGGAAGCTTGGCCACCACCGCTCCCCGAAGGCGGTGGCGGTGCGGAGGACCCCGCTTGCGCCCCAGTGCTGGCAGCACTCCCTGTCGTGGGAATAAGTCTGATAGTACTACCATGGGTACGAAAGGAGGGGTGAAGTCTAGCTAAGGCTCAGGTGTGTCACTCGGATGTTTACGAGTTCCAGCCCCACTCGGGAGTGGTAAAGACCCTACGTCTCGAGCCTAGAGGTTGGTTTGTTTTCCATATGGTGGAATAGAGTAATACAAGTGTCTGAACCTTGTTACGGTGCCCGAGGGTGGCTTATATAGAGTGCGCCACCACCGGTTGAGTGTTGTAATAATGACTATGAAGGCAGCATTTCTGAAACTGCCGCTCTAATTGTGTCGTTACTCATAACGTATGATGACTGTAGGATGTCTCTTTGGTTTCCCTCGACGCTGTGCCTTCGAGGATGTTGATCTGCTGCCACCGAACGTATGATAGAACCATCCGAGTGACCATGCGGGGAACGCCCTAGGGCTTCTAGGGACATGTCTGAGTGCTTCTGGAGACATGTCCGAGTGCACTTTCTCTTCTTGAACTTCAATGTCAATGAGGGTCTATTGGTGGGACCATGGGTCATGCCTGTCACCCTACCCTTAGTAGACGACCTCATCAGTAGCCCCCGAATCCGTGAGGTTTGAAAGGTCGAGTGATCAACACTCGAGAGTGCTGATGACACCTCGGAGGTGTCTTAGGAAATGACATGCGCCATTTCCCACTCGGGTCCATGCCTCGGCGGATTCAGGATTAACATTCATTGGCCGAATGTTCGAGTTTGCATTTTAGATGTTTCTCTAAAGGTTTGTTTTGAATGCTCTATTGTCATGCTCGAGTGCTTCATTATGGTAGATCAGTCGTCTGATTTGAAAATGAATCGTTAGGCGACTCAATGTATCGAGCTCTTTTCTCTTTTTTGAAGGATGATGAGGCTTCTGCACGTTCAAACCTGCGGAGGGCAGGTGCAGACATGCGACAGAATGGTTGTCTCATAGAATTTGTGGGGTAGTGGGTGTGACGCCTCGGTAACCGTGCCGTAAATTCCGCCACGTGTCCACGATACCCTGGACATGAGATTCGAAGATCTCGCTTCATCCAGGAATTAACGGTAAGAGATTACACCGGAATCTTGCTATAAAAGGCAAGGCCACTGTGTGGGGGGGGGAATAGATCTCACTTTCTCTTCCTCCCCTCGACTTCTCCGACGCCAGTCACCCCACTCCACGAAGGACTCCACCGTGAGCCCAACGTCGCCGGAGATGAACCACACGGAGACTGTAAAAGTAGAGCGGGCGAAGAGGGGTTCACGCGGCTCCTCCTCAAGTGCTGGCACACTGGCGGGGTGGACCCAGGGCGACTGGATGGTGTCGCAAGTCACCAAGACCCGGTTATGCGAGATGGCGAACCAGGGACTCCTGGCCAAAGGTAGTGGGAGACTGTTGGAGGCGAGCAAGGAGGAACCTTCTCCGCAGGGGAACGAGCATGTGCTCCTAGTGACCCACCTTGAACGAGGTTTTTCCCATCCACCTAATCCATTTTCTTTGGTTCCCAGCTGCATCACCTTCCGCCCAATGCCATGGTTTATTTAGTTTCCTTTGTGTCTTTGTGCAAAAACTTCTAGGGCTGCCACCCTCACTTGGGCCTGTTTAAGCACTTGTTCACCTACCGAGTGATGATGGTGAAGAAGGCCGCTCGTTCGAAGGACAAGACCAACGTGACACAGCTCTGTGGGGGATTAGGTAGCCAGTTGAGAGGCAAGGGTTGTTTTCCAGCTATTACCTTACCTGATTTGGTGAAAGGATGGCGGGAGAACTGGTTCTACTGCCAAGATGTGCCAGTCGGGGATAACCAACCAGGGCTTCCTTTGTATGCATCAGAGCGCATTTGGTCGCTTCCCAAGCTGACTGTGACCAAGGAAGAAAAGCTGGATGTAGACATCCTGGTGATCACCTTGGTGGCCCTAGTGTAGAAGGCTGTCAATGGTCTGGACCTGCTCGAAGTCTTCTCTCTGAGGAGAATTCAGCCGCTGCAGGAAAGGGTCCACCATATGTTTGAGTACACTCGAGCAGATGATGTCACTCGGACACACCCTACGGAGCTTGATGCGAAGATCAAGGTGATCACTTCAGCGTGTGACAACCCCTCGGGCAGTAGGCTGGTACCTCCGTTCTTGCTAGAGAATAAGCCGAATGAGGTAACCCCCGGAGACTCGAAATCCAAATGACATTGCTATGCTTGAGTTTGTATTATCACGATTGTTCATTGTCCACTCGGTAGGCATTTGTGGGCTTGATTGGCGAGATTTTGACTATGAATCGGAATCCGATTGACGTGGCAAGCGATACTTACGCCGCAGAAGATTCCACCAGAGTGGGGGAAGAAGAAGACAACCACGATGACAAATATGAAGACGACCAGGAGGACTCGAGTAGAGCTGCGAGGTGGAGTCCTCATGCTCGGAGGGCCACGTGTCTGAGTCTTGCTCCAAGTCATGCCATGACCCGGGGGTTGCTTGTGGTGGTCTGAAGCTGAGTGTAGCCAAGCCGACTACCAATGCTTCCTTGACCCGGAGTATGAAACGTGGTCGTGCGGAGCTGGTCTTGTCGCCTGAGAAGACCGCGAAGCAAGCCAAGGTTATCCCCGCCAAGCCTCGGAAGGCAGCTCTGATTCCGAAGATCAAGATGACCATCCCAGTTGCTTCAGCGTAAGAAATTTCATTCAAATGATATTGTTCGAGTTCATCCGAGTGAGATTGAAGTATCTGAATGTTTCCTTGTGTAATGTTGACACTTCAACAACTTCGCCAGAGCCTTCGACCCGAGAGAAGGAGCGAGCCACAGTAGATGCGGCATCCTCGAAGTGTAAATTTCAAGGCTTTTCTTATATATGCTTGTTACTTTGCTTCGAGATCATATCCTAATGATTTATGAATGCTTGTAGCCCCAACTTACGCGATTAATGTCGATGTGGTTAACAAGTTTGATCTGCCGAATCCCTCTGCGAACGTGGAGGGTGTCATGCCGCAGGCATGTAACAGCCCAAGTGCATTCCTTGCCATATTTGTAATTGTTGCCATGTGTGAACCTTCTCTGAATGCTATCATGAGTTTGAATATCTAATTTGCCTCTTGTCATTTCATGCATCATGGCATCATGTTCATAACATCAAGTGCATCATATTATTTGCCATGATTGTGCTGTGTTGTTGTTGATGTGAGTATGTGTGTCGTTCTGATGTGCAAAACTTTCAGGTGAAGCCTATCCTGAATTTTTATAAAAAAAACTATGCCTAACTCTTCCTTTTCAATATGTGCAACACGTGGGATTTTTACTTGCTTATTAATTTATTTTCAAATGTTGATCTTCTCCAAAATATTCTGTTTGGTATTTTAGTAAACCCTCAATATGATGGTAGGGTGTTTGTCTTTTGTAGCTTTGCAAGCAGATTATTATAGTATTAATAAGTGAACTATTTTATTTGCTCAATATTTTCCCAAACGAATTTTGTTAAATAGGAAATAAGTATGTGAGTCCAAAACATATTTTACATCTCTTTAACTCTCTCTCAAACTCTCTAGTATTTTCTGGCAAGTCGGTGTCTTGTTTTATTAAAAGAAAAGCATTTGTATTTCGGGAGAGGGAGAAGATCTAGTACCTGGGCCTCCATGCCCCTCGTGGCCAGACTTGCCTTCCGCGGCCCAGCTAGACTACAAAGCGTTTGCTTCTTCCACCTCATGTACGGCTCCCATCCAGGGTGTCCATGTTAGCGTCCTCCGCGATTTGACGACCGAAGCTCGTCCGAGCGTGCTATAAGAGATGTCCCGGACCTAGCCCTAGCATCCCTCGCCCCATTTTCTTCCTCTCCCCCTTGCACCGCCTCAGGTACGCCTCGTGTGCACCACCAACGCCATGATCCCGGAGCACCCAAGCCCGTTCTCGGGTTGAGCTTCGTTGCCATCCTCCCTCATCTTCGGCCACCGGGAGACCCGGATAGGCGTCCTCGGCCTCCTTGGAACTGCATGCTTTGCCATGCCCACGAGAACGACCGTCCTCTCCTCTTCTTATTCTTGTGACATCACAGACAAATGTTCACCAGGATTTCGAGCTCCCTCCCATTGTCGACGGCTCGTCCCTGGCCTCCTGATCTTAACGGTAGCTCGGTGAGCAGTCGCTCCTCCCAGATCCTTCTCGTCCTTTGTTGTTCCTCGTAGGCGCCGCAAATTTCATGCCGACTACGTGCCCTCTATGCTCTGGTCGTAATAGCAGTGTACGCGTACTGTTTTTCTTGTGCTTTGTTCTCGCACACACACTGATGCACCCTCAATGTATCGCCGCCACACCTAGTTAGGGGAATCCTTGTGCTTCCTGCGCGCTCGCCACTACTCCTCAAGCATAGCCTACACTCGCGTTCGCTTACCGTCGTCGATGGTTTCCAAGTGCCGCTACGATTTCAAGTTCGAGCCTTTCAAGGGATGTTCTAGTAATGTTGGTTTTAGCTTTAATACACATGTGTAGCATCAGCCCACTGGTTAGCACCTCTAGCTTCCACCCATGAGATCTTGGGTTTGATCCCAGCTTTTTCCTTTGCCTTGTTCTTTTAATTTTTATTCAGTTTCATCAGAATTTAGACCCAGCTCTGTGTATTCTTCAATAGGTGTAGAGCCCCTCCTTGAGCACTAGTCGCGCCTTAGTCCAGTTGGTCTGGCCAAACGCAATTGATCAAGAGGTTGCGTGTTCGAATCCTCACCCGGGCACCCTTTTCCAATTAATTTCCCGGGCCACTAACAGTGGGTCCAGGGCCCACATGTCACCCTCCTAGGGGCCCTGGTGTGTATGCCAAGTGGCCCCCCGTTTTTTTTGTTGCATTGTTTTATTCTATGTTTTTTGTTATTCCCATTTTAGGAAAATATCCATATCTAGACATAGCCATTTTTGGCAGTGGCTAAAATAAGAAGGGTTTGACTTATAAGTCATATAGGATTCTTGTCCATTTTTTCGTCTAGGTTTGTGTGAGTTTTTCTTATGCAAGCATATAAGTATGATATATGATTTTGGGGTAGAATCTCCAAAGGAATCCAGTGGTGTAGTTTGTTTTGAATTTTGAGCAAGTTTGCAAAAGTGCTATTTTGTGATGAAATGGGGTTTTGTCAACTTGTATTAATTAATCCATGCATGCTCTGATGATCTTGTCAACATGATGTGGTACAGTTTTGTGGGCGCTGGGCCCTGGTATTTTTCCTTTGCCATGATGAGATTGTATGTTAGTGGGTATCTTGCTACGAAGTAGCTAAGAAAAGTTGCTATTGTCACATGCTAAATATTTATAAGTGTTGAGAATCTCTAATTTTTCTTCTCATATTGTGTGGATGATTCCCATGGATATAGTGCTCCTTTGAAGTTGGTCCAATGCCATGAAATGATGTGCTTGTCACCCTCTGTCATTTGGTACCTTTACCTTTCCAAATGGTTAATTCATCTTATAGTTATATCCTGTCAAAGATGCCATGTTGAAATAAACTGCTGCTATTCCCTTGGTGAAATTTGTCTAAGTCTTAGAATCTATAGTTATTTTCATGCCATGTTTAGGGGATGCTACCAAGTGATCTGTGATGTTTTAGCTCAAGCTCAGTGCTAGTGTTTTGTAGTAGATGTTGTCCTCTTTAAACCTGTTAAATTTCATGCCATGAAATGATCTCTAGCATAAAATTTTGCTTTTGTCAAGTTGCTATCGGGTTAACTCGGATTCCAGAAAACTGGGATTTTCTCCAAGTCCCTTAAATCTGTTTCAACATGCCATCTTGTGAGCTTCATTCCTATTGATCCATGCTACCTTTTAAGTTTCAATAGATAGATGATTTTTCAAGCTTGTTCTATACTTCCTATACATTCTTTGGTTGTGGGTTAAAGCTTGCTACAGCTCTTTGTACATGTGTTGCAAGATGACATGTTGTTGTTTGTGGACATATTGTGTGTAGAATTGTTTTGTGATATGTGGGATCTACAATCCAATTTTTGTGTGATTTTTGGGTCTACTATTGTTGTTTTTTAATTCCCTATCCAGTGGCATCCTTGGAATACCAAGGAATAGCCCATGTCCTTCTCCATCTTTGCATTTGTCCTTGTTAACGTTCGTAACTTGCCGTGAGAGTACCGTGAGCTACGTTACTCCATTTGTAAGATTCTACATATACATTTGCATCATTTTTTCATGACGCATCCATATTTTCCATGTCCATGCATGTTCATACAACTAAACATGTGGATCTATCGAGAATACTAAAAAACTTAATAGTTGCATGTGGAACATGACTAGCTTAGGTTGCCATGTTAAATACTACAAATGGGTCATGCATCATCTTGTTTGTGCATTGCACCTTGGTTGTATGTTTATTTGGTGTGGTTTCTCTTTGGATAGACGCAAGTGTTGAGCCTGAGTATGAGGATCTAGGAGAGTACAACTACGAGGACCCAACTCTTTGTCCCTCTGAAGAACCAACATGCAAGATGACCGTACTCGAATCCCGACACAATTTTTGCCTTGGTAGATGTCTCGCTCTTATCTGTGAGACACGTTGCCTCTAACCCCTCAACTACCTAGCAACCTTGTTTGGCTAAGATAGTGCTGCTCAGCCCCTCTTATAGCGTCCGTAGTTGCAGGTGCAGGTTGTTTTCCATGTGATAACATGGATATCTGGAGATATCACAATATTATTGCTATTTTATTTAATGCACCTATATATCTTGGTAAGGTGGAAGGCTTGACCTTTTTCTTGGTGTTTTGTTACACTTTTACCGCCTTTGCTACTTTCTCCCGGTGTTATGTTCCATATTTTGCGCTCCTAACATGCTCGAGGTTGTTATGGGGACCACTTGACTATTTGTTCTAGATTAAAGCTTGTATAGCAGGACCCAACAGTGGTACTATTTTCTTAAAAACATAATAAAAATGCATAGGGCTTAGCTACCCCGTGGATAATTAATCAACAACCCGGGCTAGTGCTCCTCATGACTGTTGGTCCAACCCAATGCAGCTTATTAACACCACCCGAGGCAACTCAGCGATTAGCGTGCTAACCATCGCTCATCCGTCGTGTCCTGAGAACGAGATACTAGATCTTATCGCGTTCGTCGACGTGTCGGGAGGTCTTGCTGGACTTGTTTTACCTTTCTCGAATGTCTTGCGCAAGGAATTTAGGTTTTTTTGGGCTATCTCGAGGTGGCAGTTTTCCAATGGAATTGCCTAGGAAGATCACGAGACTCATGGTCGAGGTCATTCTCGCGGTGTGTGGTTAGTTTGTGATGGATGAGTTGGATCACCCCTACAGGGTTTAATCTTTTTAGAAAGCCGTACCCGCGGTTATGTGGGAACTTGGAGATTTGTTTAACACCCAGTTATAGTTAACTAGAAGTAAAGTCAAATAAAATACACCAGCTGTGTGCATAACCGTGACTATCTCTACTCTTGTACGTAAACCGAGAGGGAACATGGTGGGGTTATGATTGACGTAAGTAGGTGTTCAGTATCACTTAGTGATCATGCTATATCACGACCGTCTTACGTAGGCCACCATATTTACATTCATGTTCCCGTAAATTAGCCAACAAATACATGCTTAGTGCTTGCTGTAGCCTCACCACCTAACCATTTCCCCACTTATTGGCTTACATAGTTTCGGTAACCGGGTTATGAGATTGCTGAGTCCCTGTGGCTCACAGATTACAACAATATAGGTCCAGGTGTTGATGAGAACGTGCCAGAAGATGTGACCCAACTCTAGTAGGATTACGATGAAGAAAGTAGGCGTATGTACGTTACCTACCCCGACGAGTAGGGAGCTTCTTGGTGGTGATCTTGGGATAGCAAGGCAGTTTTACATTGCTTCTTTTCTTTGTTTGATTTCGTCCATAGTCGGACCCTGTGTTCTGGAAGATGTATGAATAATTTGTGTGAACTTGTAAGATAGATTGTGGCGAGTGTAAGACAACTCATATACTCTTCTATACCTGTTTACTGCACTTGCAAAACGATGAGATGCGCTTCTATACCTGTCGAGGCCCTCGTGCCAAAATAAGGATAGGACCACATCTTGGGCGTTACAAGTTGGTATTCAGAGCCATACCGACCATAGGAGCCCCTTGCTTGATCGAACTTGGCCGAGTCGAGTCTAGTGAAAAACTATTTTGGGTCTAGTTATATTAGAGAGTAGGTTTCTTTTACTCCTCTTCTATACTCTAGTGATGTATTCAATTTAGGAATTTTTAATTCTACTCCTCTTCTCGCTCAAAAACAAATTTTAGGATCACACGGGTATTGTTGGGATCGTTCTAATATCTTTATGACAAGAACATTGTTCTTGGTGCCTCCTGACATTTACGGGTTGTAACAGTGTCCCGGGGAGTTGAGCTCCGAGGTGTTGTCATCACATTTGTATCATTGCAGTTCCAAAACACCGGAGGTTGCCACATCGAAAACGCTTCTATAATCTTTGTGGTGAGAATAATTTGGCGCCACCCAGTACTAGGGAGAGCGATCAGATGTATTGCCACATCTAGTATATCAAATGTTTTTTGAAGGTCTGAGGTACATGATTTCTGAGGTTTTCTTGGTTATGTGCTGACGGATGGATACAGTTGGAGTGTAGGGCTTGTTAGTTGTGTGACACATTTTGCCTCCCTGTATCCCCAACACCCGATTGCATAACCAAAGATTTCGGAAGTTCTTAGGTGTTAATTCTAGTAGTTACCACAAATTATCTTTCTTCAGATGTATTAGGGTTTATATATTTGTTCTGAGCATATCTTAGCTTAATACCTTATTGTGTTTATTCAAGTGGCTTCAAGATCTTATGATGTTATCACAAACCCGAAAAGGCATTCTTACTAATTTTCAGTATGAATGCTATTGATGCTATTCCGTTGAATTTATTTCAAGCCATTTGATTCAACTTATTTCAATCATCTTTCTCAATGGTGTGATGATGTTCTTGTCCATCTCCAGGATGGCTCCACCAACTCTCGGGAATCCGGGTCATGATGGGGAGCAGTCTAACCCTCCAGCACCCCCACCTCCGCCTCCTCCCCTAGAAGCTTGGCAAGATCTGATGGCCGCGACCAACACAAATACTCAGATGTTGCATCAAATTATGCAAAAAAGGAATCAAGTATAACAAGATCGTCAAGGGAATTACTAGAATCAGCCTCAGTTTGCAACTCTCAACCAGTTCCACACCAACCAGCCCAAGTCCTTCACCTGTTGTGAGCAGCCTCTGGATGTGGGTGATTGGCTCCGCGACATGAACAAGCATATCGAGTGCAGCAATGTCAGACCAGATGACTATGTCAGGTTTGTGACTTTCCAACTCAAGGGTCATGTAGCATATTGGTGGCAACAATACAAGGACTCCAGGGGCGATCGTGTTATCAGCTAGGTTGATTTTTTCCGTGACTTCAGAGCTCATGCCATTCCGACGAGCTTTGTCGAGGAGACGCGTGAGAAGTTTAGGAATCTGAAGCAGGGGAGCAAGTCTATCTATATGTATAATGTCGAGTGCCAGAATTTGGCCCACTATGCTAAGCAAGATGTTCCCGATGAGAGGGCCATGATTTATCAGTTCGGATGTGGTCTCAAGGATGAACTTCTACTAGGTCTAGTCCTGCAAGAGCCTCATCAGTTTGATCAATTCTACAACGTGGCCTTCAAGGTCGAGGCAACTCAACTGAGGTTGGAAAACTCAAGGAAGCGTTCCAGGGAATCCTACTCTTCTTCTTCTTCCAGCTCTTAGATGGTTCCTAAGCAAAAGAAGTATTGGGTTCCACCTCCACCTCCGTTTCGTCCTCCTCAGCAGCAGAGGCAACATGGTGGTCATGGTCCTTCCCACCCACCCAACCCAGGATTTTAGCAGAGGCTCCAAGCACCCAAGTCAGCAAATGCTCCTCCTCCAGGCAACTTCCATCCGCTCTCAGAGGTTACTTGTCACAAGTGTGGTCAGAAGGGTCACTACTCAAACAAGTGCACCCACCAACGTCGTCTTCCGCCTCCTCCTCCTCCCGTTAGACCTCCAGGCAATCCTCTAGTGAGGCACATTCCCAAGTCAGTCAGAGTGAACATGGTGAATGCAACTGAAGCAGAGGTTTCTTCTCAACTGATAATGGGTAATCTCTCCGTTAATTTTATTCTTGCAAAAGTTTTATTTGACACTGGTGCATTGCCTTCATTCATTTCAAGGACTTTTGTTGCGAAGCATGATTTACCCGCAGAACATTTGGCAAGTCTGTTTCGTGTGGTCTCTCCGGGTATGCGTATGAGATCGCATATGATTATTCCAGATGTTTCTGTTAGGATGGGCAGCTATTGTGGGGACCCCGACTCATAAGTCATGATCACCGAATGCACTTGTACAGTGATCCCAGAGATCAATGCTCACTGAACACACAGAAGCTGAATAACAAGAGTCTTACATCCAAATTTAGCATCTTACAAAAATAAAGACCATGAAGGTCTACTCTTACATAGATGGGGCCACAAGGGCCAAACACTTAAACATAACAAACAGCGGAAATCTAATTTTGAATGCAATGACATGATCAAGTAACTAGGTAAGCATGCATCAACAGTTGGCAGATATCCATATGAACAAGTTACAGATATCATCATAAGAAAGGGGTGAACATCTCATGTTCATTCATCACATCAAGTCTTCAGACTTGTCTCAAGTATCATACTCCTGTGTCCCCCCCCCCCACACACACACCAAGTTTGCGAAAACATCTGGACATAGTCTAAGCAGCACCACCCTACTGTCCCTGACCGTGGAACTTCCATGTCACAAGACTCAGGGAACTTCCGTGTCATCCATGACTCGCGGTATAGAACATACCCGAGGTAAGCACCTGAACAATGCCTTTCCCCTAACGATACTAAACAAAGAGTCCACTCGATTGGTACCCAGCCCACATGATGTACATCACCCGTATCATTCATGCAGGGACCAACGGCGTGCCTGGTGCCTGTGAAGATAGCGCATAATCGTCCATATCGGCAGGACCCCGTATCAAGAGTGACCACGCCACTCCCGCCACTAGTAATGCGGGATCCTTGCTAGTACCCACCAAGGTAATCAACAAAGCCCCGTCCCATAAGGGGTATTGTGGTTGCGCATGTAAGGTTGGGACGGTCGACAAATCTTAAATCTAATCCGTTTTCGAAACCACACCCTCAACTTGTTTTGGCACACCACTTCTTTCTCAAGTGGTCACCCATCTCATCATCATCTCCCTCGGGCATTGGTGGCACCCGACGGGGTTTTCAAAAAGTCTTTGAAATCACCTCTATTTTCCATCACCATGCAAAAACCCGATCCCACTTGTGTAGCATGTACTAGCATCCTATCTACACCCACCCGCATAACCCTCATAAGGTGGTAGGGCCATGCACGATGCAAGTGTCAATGGTAAAAGTGTCGGAAGCAACCCACGGAAGTGGTCACTACTCCACATGATCAAGTATAACGAAAGTAAAGTGCTATATGACATGCAATGAAAATGGTTTCTTAATATAGTCAAAGGGCTGCTTGCCTGGCTCAACAAAGTCTTCGGGGTATTCAAAGTCTTCAGGTCCAACTCCCTCGTCAATAGCGCAATATATCGTCGCAATAAATAGCGATAAAAATAAGCATCACACAAAAACAGGACACACAAAGATAATATTTAAAATGCTACCCTACCCTGATAAATTCTAAAAACCATAATAAAAATATTTGTTTATGATTTTGTGATGATTTTTTTTAAATTATTTAAAAGAGGCAAAAGGTGCCAAAAATAGGTTTTAAAAATAAAACAGTGCATAAAAGATTTTCAAAATTTTATACAAAAGGAACTATTAAATTCTATATAATATTTCAAGATTTTTGGTGGAAGAATATTGGGCATTGGATTTATTTTATGATCTATGGAATTTTTGGAAGTTATCTAAAAATGGAAAAAATAAAAAGGGGCACTAAACCTAGGCCAGAGCCAGCCAGCTGCTGGGTCGGCCCAGTGGCCAACCAGGCCGACGATCTAGCGCCCCTGCGTGTGTCAGGTTTGAAACCTGACGGGCAGGGCCCAGTGGCCAGCGAGAGAGAGAGAGCGCGGGATGGGGAGATGAGAGGCCAACAGGTGGGGCCCCCCTATCGGATCCTTCTCCCACCTCGGGGCAGAGAGGAGAAATCCTCACCGGCGGCGATGGAGGGCACGGTGACGGCAGGCGAATGTGGGAACAGGCTCGGGCTGAGTCACCGTTCCGGAGGAGGTCGAAGGAGCACCAACGGTGGTTGGAGTCGTCGGTGGCGAGCACCTGCGGCGGAGGGAGCTTCGGGAGAGATCATCGGGGCACCTCCATGCTACAAACAGGATGGGGTTGAGGGGGAAACATGTCAGGAGGGCAAGGGGAGGCTAGCGGGAGGGAAATGGGGACCGGAGGGACTCCCTACCACAAGATCGACGGCAACCCGAGGCGGCGGCATTGAGCTCGATCCCGAGCACAGGGTGAGAGGGAGGGGCTCGGGCTCTGCTAGCGGTCGATGGGGGTGGAGAGTGAGCAAGAGGAGGGCAGAGAGAGGCCGGGGAGGCTTAAATAGAGAGGGGGTGATGGAACACCATGGACCCGTGCGCCGGCGAGGTCGTGGCCGAGGCCAGAGGGGGAGAGAGGCCACGAGGCTGCTCGGGGGCATTCCTGGGGTTGGTCTTGGCCCACGAGAGAGAGGAGAGGTTGCAGGGGTCGCGCACGTGCGAGCCCCATGGTTGCCCGAGAGGGGCGGCATCGAGCACGCGCGACCAAGGTTTGAGAGAGGGCCAGGAAGGAGGGGGCCGACACCTTGGAGGGGTGTGGACATTGAGGGGATCTCGGGGGACAACTTCCCCCATCCCAAGGCTGTCGGGGCCCTCAGGATGCTCCAGCTACAGTGCGGGCATGCACTGTAGCGTGCTCCAAAGCATTCCTTTGGCATGCCATGGCATGCTTGCGTGCTCTAGACGCGCTCCTGCATTTCTACTAGCTCTTGGATGATCTGAAGATGCTCTAGGAGCTAGGGGATCTAGGGAGAAAAGAAATGGAGTGGGGAGAGGGTAGAAATGCTCCTGTCATGGTGAAACAGAGGGTAAAAATGGGGGTTTGATGAAGATTAGGGCTGAGGCCTCACAAGTTCTACTAGAAGTAGCTTGTGTCCCTGAGAGGTTGTGGTAAAAATTTGAGAGCAAGGGGAAGAGTAGAAATGGTGAAAACGGTAGTTTCTAAAATTGACCAAAAGGTGTTTGATGGAGATTAGGGCAAGCAAATGGACTTTACTTGACATGAGATTTGAAAGGATCAAATGGTGGTCGAAATTTGGCCTGATCACCAAGTTTGAGATGGTTTGATGAAAGTTCACATTATAACTTTATGGAACCCTAGAAATCAACAGGATTAGGTTTCTATAGATCTAGTCATGCTAAGCTAATACCCTCGATGCACGACTTAGTGTAGCATCATTATTTGGTTATTAGAACATGTCCACAAAGTTTGAGGTCAAGGGAAGAAACTTCACAATGTAAAGTTGCTCAAATTTGAATCTAGACAGGGTGGGTTTTGGAAAGGTTTGATGAATCAAATCAACTTGGACTGAGATGAAACTTTGCAAGATCATCATCTATAATAGTGTTGACTTGCTGCAATTGTCGAGTAATTTATTGAGAATATTTCTTACAGAAATATTCCAAAAGCGTGATTTGGACATAAAGGGTTTTGAAAAGTTTTGCCCATTATTTTGAACATGACCACGTGTTGAAAATCATATATATATGGAAAATATATGTCCACTGAGTTTCCCTAAATTTTCTCAAATATTTTCAATGCATTAAAATAGTTTTTCCCTATGAAAAACCATTTCTAGCCTTAAGGAAAATCCTTTTCAATAAATAGTAAAATAATCTTTAAAAGTAAATTTTGGTGGTATTGGAAAGTCATATATATAGTAGGTTTCAAATAAATCCTTTGGGGAAAAAGTATCTACCCAATTTGAGGACTTGCAGTGCAAACCTCGTTTGAGGGGGTTTTGAAAACCTAATTTGGATAAATCATTTTTGGTCAAAATAAAATTTGATAAAAATAGTTTTGGGCACTATTCACATGGCATGATCATTGGGCAATAAGTTTGGGTCAAGGAAGATGAATATGAAGATGGATAGAATCTATGAGTGCCATACACAAACAACCAAACAAGCAACAAGCAACAATTCAAACAAGCACAGGCACTGTAAAAGTTTTAATTGGCTCCAAATTTTATAAATCCATGCATAACAAGGTGATACAAACCCAGGGTGTGACAGACCTACCCCCCTTACAAGAATCTCGTCCCCGGGATTCCTAGGCTAAGCGCTAAAAAGATAAGGGAACTCAGATCCAAGATAGTCCTCACACTCCCAGGTTGCTTCAGCTTCAGAGTGTTTGCTCCACTTGACCTTGAAGTACTTGATGGTGCAGCTTCGGGTGCAACGTTCTGCCTCATCCAGAACACAGACTGGCCTCTCACGATAAGTGAGGTCTGGCTGAAGATCGATGGCTTGATGGTCGATGTCCTTGTAGAGGTCGGGGCGGTTGAGAACCTTGAGACACTTCCGAAGTTGTGACACATGAAAGACGTTGTGCACATCCGGTAGCTCGGAAGGTAGCTCTAGTTGATAGGCAACTTCTCCTCGTATTGCAATGACTTTGAAGGGGCCGATGTAACTGGGTGCAAGCTTTCCTTTGACGCAGAAACACTTGGTTCCTTTAAGAGTGTGTCTCGAAGATAGACATGATCTCCGTTGTCGAAGCTCACTTCTCGGCAATGAGAGTCGGCATGGCTCTTCTGTCTTGCCTTGGCGGTCTCCAGGCGCTCTTGGATGAGTTGAACTTGCTCTTCTGCCTCGCGGAGGATGTCTGGTCCAAAGACGAACCCTTCTCCGGTCTCTAACCAGTTGAGGGGAGTACGACACTTGCGTCCATACAACACCTCAAATGGTGCCATCTGAAGACTCGACTGATAGTTGTTGTTGTAGGAGAACTCGACGAACGGTAGGCAATCTTCCTACTTGGCTCCATACGCCAAAACACAAGCGCGGAGCATATCTTCGAGTATCTGATTTACTCGTTCTGTCTGTCCACCGGTCTAGGGGTGAAAAGCAGTGATGAAGGAGAGCTTAGTTCCCATAGCTTCTTGAAACCTTTTCTAGAATATTCAGGTGAACTGGGTTCCTCGATCCGACACAATTTCCTTTGGAACTCCGTGAAGACTTACGATGCAGTCGATGTAGAGGTTTGCGAGGTGGGTTCCATTATACGTGGTCTTGACAGGAATGAAATGGGCTACCTTGGTCAGGTGGTCGACAATGACCCAAATAGAATCATGTCCTTTGCTTGACCTTGGTAATCCTGTGATGAAATCCATCCCGACTTTGTCCCACTTCCATTCAGGCACTTTGAGAGGTTGTAATAGTCCAACGAGTCATTGATGCTCAGCTTTGACTCTCTGACATATGTCACACTTAGTGACAAATGTGCCTATTTCCCGTTTCATGCCGTGCCACCAAAATCTTGCCTTGAGGTCTTGATACATCTTGGTTCCTCCAGGATGGATGGAGTATGGAGTGTCATGAGCTTCTTGCAAGATCAAGTTCTTGAGCTCCTCTTTGTTGGGTACGCAGATGGGATTCCCAAACCATACAACTCCCTATTCATCCACTGAGAATCCTGGGGCCTTGCCTGCCATGATCTTCCTCTTGATGCCTTCAATGCTCTCGTGTCCCTTCTGAGCTTCTTTGATATCATCCATCAAGGTAGGCCTTGCTTTGACGTTGGCGAGGAATCCAGGTGCAAGTAGTTCCGAGCCGAAGCTTTCAAGCACTTCATAGAGGGCGGGTAGCCTTTCCTTAATCATGGCATTCAAGGAACAAGCCTTTGTGCTTAAGGCGTCTGCTACCACGTTGGCCTTTCTAGGGTGGTATTGAACACTGAGGTCGGAATCCTTGATCGACTCCAACCATCTTCGTTGCCTCATGTTCAATTCCTTTTGGGTGAAAATATACTTCAAACTCTTGTGGTATGTGTATATCTCACATCGCTTCCCCAGAAGGTAATGTCGCCATGTTTTCAAGGCATGAACCACGGCTACCAACTCGAGATCATGAGTAGCATAGTTCTCTTCATGAGGACATAGCTGTCTGGATAGATATGCTACAACTCTGCCTTCTTGCATCAGAACTCCTCAAAGCCCGGTTCTCCACGCATCACAATATATCTCAAACTCCTTGTGAATATCGGGGGTGGCCAAAACTGGGGCAGTGGTCAATCTCTTCTTGAGCTCCTGGAAGCATTCCTCGCACTTAACTTTCCATTCAAACTTCTTGTCCTTCTTCAAGAGTTGGGTCATGGGTCGGGCAATGCTCGAGAATCCTTCCACGAACTTGCGGTAATATCCTGCGAGTCTGAGGAAGCTCTTGACTTCCTTCACGGTGTTTGGGGATTGCCATTCACTCACAACTTCAATCTTGGCAGGATCCACTGATAATCCTTCTGCAGTCAACACATGACCCAAGAATCCAACTTCATGCCGCCAGAATTCACACTTGCTAAACTTGGCATAAAGTTGGTTCTCTCGAAGCTTATCTAGGACCAATCTTATGTGTTGCTCATGCTCTTCTTCAGACTTGGAGAAGACAAGTATGTCATCAATGAAGACGACAACGAACTTGTACAAGTATTCCATGAAGACTTTATTCATGAGGTACATGAAGTAGGCAAGGGCATTGGTTAACCCGAATGACATGACTGTGTATTCATACAGGCCATACTGGGTTACAAACGTAGTCTTTGGAATGTCTTGGGGTCTGATCTTCAGCTGATAGTACCTAGACCTGAGGTCGAGCTTGGAGAACACCTTGGCTCTGTTCAACTGATTCAACAGGTCTTCAATCTTGGGGAGTGAGTACTTGTTCTTTATTGTGACCTCATTGAGAGAACGGTAATCGACACAAAGTCCAATAGTCCCGTCCCTGTTTTACACAAATAGAACAGGTGATCCCCAAGGAGAGGTACTCGGGCGAATGAATCCTTTTCTGAGCTGCTCTACCAGTTGCTTCTTCAATTCAGCCAACTCTTCGGATCCCATCCTATAGGTCTTATTATAGATGGGCCTTGATCCAGGCATAAGATCAATGATGAACTCAATGTCGTGATCAGGAGGCATTCCGGGCAGCTCATCAGGAAATACATCCGGGTATTCACATACCACTGGCACTTGATCCAACTCAATATCTGATAGATAGTTAGCCTAAGGGGCTTGAGTGGTGGTAGGGTTGGGAACATGCTTGACTTCCACTCCTTGGCTATTGGTCATGGTAACAATCCTCTTGGCACAGTCTAACAAGCCTTGGTGCTTGGTTAACCAGTCCATGCCTAGGATCATATCCAAGCCTTCTGACTTCAGGATGATAAGGTCTGCTAGGAAATCTACCCTGTTGATGTTAATCTCAACTCCCTTACAACCTATCCCAGACTTCATAACTGATCCCAGGGTTTGTATCAACATACGACTACCCAGGGGTGTAGGCTCCATGCCACTCTCTAGTGCAAACTTTTTGGTGACGAAAGAATGCGAAGCTCCACAATCAAACAGTATTGTTGCTGGTGTTGAGTTGACAAGGAATGTACCAAGTATGACGTCCGGGTCTTGCTGGTCTTCCTCTGTGGTGACGTGATTCACACGACCCTTGCCATTGTTGGGCTAGTTGCGGAGAGTAGGGTTCCTTGGGGGTGCTCCACGGCCTTGACCTTGATTTGGCGCATTAGGGCGCGGTGCATATGGCTTCTTGTTGGGACACAGCCTAGAGATGTGCCCTGGCCGACCACATCCAAAACAAGCGACTTGCCCAGGGTTTTTGTTGTAGTTTCTGCCACCATTGTTGTTATTGGGGTTGTGGTAAGCTGGCCTGGGATTGGCATACTGCTGAGGCTGGTAGGTCGGACGAGGCGCGGGAGGTCTAGCCTGTTGTGGCTGATAGGTCGGCTTGGCTGGGGCTGGCTGCCATGGGTGAGGCTTCTCATTGCTGGAGCTACCCTTGCTGATCATCTTGCGCTTGTGAGTGTCGTCTATGGCATGACGCTTGTCTTCCAGCATGAGGGCCTTGTTCACCAGGTCGAAGAAGGTATGACAGTCGCAGACGATGAGCTGATACTATAGGGTCTGTTGAAGTCCTTCCATGAAGCGTTCCTTCTTGGCAGCCTCCATGCTGACATCTTAAGGTGCATACCTTGATAGTAGGTTGAACTTCTGCAGGTACTCCTTGATAGAGCCACTTCCTTGCTTCAGTGCTCGGAATTCTCTCTTCATGATAGCCATGATCCCATAAGGAATATGGGCAGTGCGGAATCCTTCCTTGAAGTCATTCCAAGTGATCACACGCTCACCTTGCATGACCTTGAATCCATCCCACCAAGCTTGGGCGGTACCTCCGAGGAAGTGAGAGGCATAAAGCACTTTTTCATGGTCCTCATTGCAATTGACCAATGCAGGGAGGTCCTCGATGGTGCGGATCCAGTCGTCAACATCCAATGGTTCGGCAGTCTCGGTGAAGGTTGCGGGCGAATTCCTCATGAATTCAGACAGAGTGGAGCGGCCATTGTCGTTCCTGCTTTGCTGCTGGTTGTTCACAAGGGCCTGAGCCATCTGCTGAATAGCAACATTGTTGGCTTAGCGTTTCTCCCGGAGAACTTGGAGAGACTAAGCTATGGTCATGTTCTCCGGTGGAGGTGGTGGCGGGGGAATGTCGCCTTGTGGCTGCTCCTGGTGTCCTCCAGCGTGAGCAGTCCCACCAGCTCCCTGTTGCTGGCTTGAGTTGTCGGCTTCAAGGTTGGTGAAGGAGCTTTTGTGGGTAGCGGTCACCATCCTGTTTGGAGCAGCCAAGTCAAACAACTGGGACAGACGAGAGGAAAAGCAACAATGGAAAAGCGTGCCTAAGGGGGTTGGTCGAGTGCAAGTGTGGTAACACAAAGGTCGAAAGACCAACATATATTAAGATAGACGATGGAGTCACTTACATGTTGCCTAAGGCAAAAGCACGACTTGCATTGGAACACAAACAGCAAAACAATCAAAAAGCACACATGGTTTCATATGAACCATTACACAGACTCAACTTCGCATGAGGGGTACATGACTGATCCTACCCTAGGGGTTCTCGGACTCAGGTGGTGGAGTGCTCCGTCTCGTAGTCATGCTCCTCTGGGTCTTCCTCCTGTTCATCATCTGAACAGGCATCATTCCCAGTCAAAGGGGTCGGGAAACGAGGAGGTCCATCCTGATGACGCTTTGCTGGTGGGTCGGTGAAGAGCTCACGATACTCCTTCGCACTCATGCGGTGATGACGTGTGAGTGCATCTCTAGCTAGGGGTACTCCTCCTCTATAAGCGACATCTGGTCATCCCTCAGGGGCTCCATCCTTCTTGATCTGGTCTAGCTTCGTCTTGGCTTGGCGAAATAGCTCTCGGGTGTGGTGAAGTTCCTCGCGGAGCTTCACGGAATCCTTGATCAAGTGGTGAACCAGACTATCGGCAGAGAGGCTGAAGTAGGTCTGGAACCTAAGTAGTGTGCCATCCTCCTTGGATGGAATCAGGATCCAACTCTCGCCAAGATCATCCTTTCTGAAGGGAAGGTAGCGAGTAGTCGGCTCGTTAGCCATCTCTGGAATGATGTCTCGAAGGTGTAGGAGTGCCTTGCGTGCAGGTGACTTGACTGCGGGTATCATGGTCTCCATCCGTGGTCCTTCAAAGAACAAACTGGTCGGGTAGTCATTTGCCTTCACGACCACATCCACGTGGTACTCCTTCGTGACGGCATCGACCCAGTGCTCGTGGTAGAGGAAAACGGGTGGTTGGCGAAACTGGCAGTTCTCCAGGCTAACCCCAAGGAGTAAGGGAAAGCCGGATGTCAAGAAGGCTTCGCGCCCAATGGCCATCTACAAAGGTTTGAAGGGAGGAGAGTCAGCAGAGTGTTGTGTGAAGAATAAAAGAGGTAAATAGTATAGAATTCCTAAGTATAGGTGCTAGGTGTAGTTTCGAAAATGTTTTTATCCTAACTAACGCCCATGCTAACTAAGGGCTCCCTATAGTGAGGATGGCTCTAATACCAGCTCTGTGGGGACCCCGACTCATAAGTCGTGATCACCGAATGCACGTGTACAGTGATCCCAAATATCAATGCTCACTGAACACACAGAAGCTGAATAACAAGAGTCTTACATCCACATTTAGCGTCTTACACAAATAAAGACCATGAAGGTCTAGTCTTACATAGATGGGGCCACAAGGGCCCAACACTAAAACATAACAAACAACGGAAATCTAATTTGAATGCAATGACATGATCAAGTAACTAGGGAAGGATGCATCAACTGTTGGCAGATATCCATATGAACAAGTTACAGATATCATCATAGGCAGGGGTTGAACATCTCATGTTCATTCATCATATCAAGTCTTCAGACTTGTCTCAAGTATCATACTCCTATCTCCCGCACACACGCACACACCAAGTTGGCGAAAACATCTAGACTTAGTCTAAGCAGCACCACCCTACTATCCTTGACCATGGACACGGCTATTCAAATAGTTTTACACTCTGCAGAGGTTGCACGATTTACCCACAAGACTTGGGGAACTTCCGTGTCATCCACGACTCACGGTATAGAACATACCCAAGGTAGGCACCCAAACAATGCCTTTCCCCTGGCAATACTAAACAAAGAGTCCACTCGATTGGTACCCAGCCCACATGATGTACATCACCCGTATCATCCATGAAGGGACCAGCGGTGTGCCTAGTGCCTGTGAAGACAGCATGATCGTCCATACCGGCACGACCCCATATCGAGAGTGACCATGCCATCCCGACACTAGTAATGCGGGCTCCTGGATAGTACCCACCAAGGTAATCAACAAAGCCCTATCCCATAAGGGGTATCGTGGTTGCGCATGTAAGGTTGGGATGGTCGACAAATCTTAAATCTAATCCTTTTTCGAAACACACCCTCAACTTGTTCCGGCACACCACTTCTTTCTCAAGTGGTCACCCATCTCATCATCATCTCCCGTGGGTATTAGTGGCACCCGACGAGGTTTTCGAAAATTCTTTGAAATCACCTCTATTTTCCATCACCATGCTAGCATCCTGTACTAGCATCCTATCTACACCCACCCGCATAACCCTCATAAGGTGGTAGGGTCATGCACGATGCAAGTGTCAACGGTAAAAGTGTCGGAAGCAACCCACCGAAGTGGTCACTACCCCACGTGATCAAGTATAACGAAAGTAAAGTGCTATATGACATGCAATGAAAATGGTTTCTTAATATGGTCAACAGGTTTCTTGTCTGGCTCAACAAAGTCTTCGGGTTCTTCAAAGTCTTCGCGTCCAATTCCCTCGTCAATAGCGCAATCTATCGTCGCGATAAATAGGATAAAAATAAGCATCACACAAAAACAGAACACACAGAGCTTATATTAAAAATGCTACCCTACTCTAATAAATACTAAGAACCATACTAAAAATATATTTTTATGAATTTGGTTACGAAAAGCATTTTTGAAAACTATTTAACAGAGGCAAAAGATGCCAAAAATAGGTTTTAAAAATAAAATAGTGCACAAAATATTTTCAAAATTTTATACAAAAGAAACTATTAAATTCTATATAATATTTCAAGATTATTGGTGGAAGAATATTGGGCATTGGATTTATTTTCTGATCTGTGGAATTTTTGGAAGTTATCTGAAAATGGAAAAAAGAAAAAGGGGGACTGAGCCTGGGCCAGAGCCAGCCAGCTGCTGGGCCAGCCCAGTGGCCAACCAGGGCGGCGCGCTAGTGACCCCACGCGTGTCAGGTTTCAAACCTGACGGGCAGGGCCCAGTGGCCAACGAGAGAGAGAGCGCGGGAGGGGGAGATGAGAGGCCGATATGTGGGCCCCCCTGTCGGATCTGTCTCGCAACTCGAGGCACAGAGGGGAGACCCTCACCGGCGGCTATGTAGGGCATGGCGATGGCATGCGAATGCGGGAACGGGCTCGGGGCTCAGTCACCATTCCGGAGGAGGTCGCAGGAGCGCCGACGATGGTCCGAGTTGCCGGCGGCGAGCACCTGCGGTGGAGGGAGCTTCGGGAGAGATCACCGGGGCCACACTATGCTAAAAACAGGACGGGGTCGAGGGGGCAATAGATCAAGAGGTCCATGGAAGGCTAGCGGGAGCAAAATGGGTACTAGAGGGGCTCCCTACCACGAGATCTACAACAACTCGAGGTGGCTGCGTCGAGCTCGATCCTGAGCACAGGGTGCGAGGGAGGAGCTCTGGCTCTGATGGTGGTCGATGGGGGTGGAGAGTGAGCCAGAGGAGGGGAGGGAGAGGCTCGGGAGGCTTAAATAGAGGGGGGTGACGGAGCACCATGGACCGGTGCGCCGGTGAGGTCGTGGCCGAGGCCAGAGGGGGAGAGAGATCGCGGGGCTGCTCGGGGGCATTCCTGGGGTTGGTCTAGGCCCACGACAGAGAGGAGAGGGAGCAGGGGGAGCGCGTGTGCGAGCCTCACAGTTGGCCGAGAGGGGCGGCGTCGGGCATGCATGACCAAGGGTTGAGAGAGGGCCAGGAAGGAGGGGGCCGACACCTTGGAGGGTTGCGGACGTCGAGGGGTCTCGAGGGACAGCTTCCCCCATCCCAAGGCTGACGAGGGCCCTCAGCATGCTCCTGATACAGTGCGGGCATGCACTGTAGCATGCTCCAGAGCATGCCTTTGGCTTGCCATGGTATCTTGCGTGCTCTAGACACGCTCCTGCATGTCTACTAGCTCTTGGATGATCTAAAGATGCTCTGGGAGCTAGCGGGAGCTAGGGAGAAAAGAAATGGAGTGGGGAGAGGGTAGAAATGCTCCTGTCATGGTGAAGAAGAGGGTAAAAATGGGGGTTTTACCCCACCCATTATTGGGCTGAGGCCTCACAAGTTCTACTAAAAGTAGTTGGTGTCCCTGAGAGGTTGTGGTAAAAATTTGAGAGCAAGGGGAAGAGTAGAAATGGTGAAAATAGTAGTTTCTAGAATTGACCCGAAGGTGTTTGATGGAAATTAGGGCAAGCAAATGGACTTTTCTTGACATGAGATTTGACGGGATCAAATGGTGGTTGAAATTTGGCCTGATCACCAAGTTTGAGATGGTTTGATGAAAGTTCACAATGTAACTTTGTGGAACCCCAGAAATCAACAGGATCAGGCTTCTATCGATCTAGTTATGCTAAGCTAATACCCTTGATGCACGACTTAGTGTAGCATCATTAGTTCGTGATTAGAACAAGTCCACAAAGTTTGAGGTCAAGGGAAGAAACTTCACAATGTAAACTTGCTCAAATATGAATCTGGACAGGGAGGGTTTTGGAACGGTTTGATGAATCAAATCAACTTGGATTGAGATGAAACTTTGCAAGATTATCACCTATGATAGTGTTGACTTTCTGGAATATTCTTGGAATTTATTGAGAATATTTCTTACATAAATATTCCAAAAGCTTGATTTGGACAGAAAGGGTTTTGAGGGGTTTTGCCTATTATTTTCAACATGACCATGTGTTGAAACTCATATATATGGAATATATATGTCCCCTGAGTTTCCCAAAAGTTTCTCAAATATTTTGAAAGCATTTAAGTAATTTTTCCCTATGAAAAACCATTTTGTTCCTAAGAAAAAGCTTTTAAATAAAATATAAAAATAATATTTGGTGGTTTTGGAAAGTCATAAATATAGTAGGCTTCAAATAAAGCCGTTGGGGAGAAAGGGTCCACCCAATTTGAGGACTTGCAGTGCAAACCTCATTTCAGGGGGTTTTGAAAACCTAATTTGGATAAATCCTCTTTGGTCAATATAAAATTTGAGAAACATAGTATTGGGCACTATTCACATGGCATGATCATTGGGCAAGAATTTTGGGTCAAGGAAGATGGATATTAAGAGGGATAGAATCTATGAGTGCTATACACGAACAACCAAACAAGCAACAAGCAACAATTCAAACAAGCACAAGCAGTAAAAAAGTTTTAATTGGCTCCAAATTTTATAAGTCCAAGCATAAAAACATAGGGTGGGACAGACCTACCCCTCTTACAAGATTCTCGTCGCCGAGATTCCTAGGCTAAGCGCTAAAAAGATAAGGGAACTCAGATCTAAGTTAGTCTTCATGCTCCTAGGTTGCTTCAGCTTCAGAGTGGTTGCTCCACTAGACCTTGAAGTACTTGATGGTGCGGCTTCGGGCGCAACGTTCTGACTCATCCAGGACGCGGACTAGCCGCTCACGATAAGTGAGGTCTGGCTGAAGATCGATGGCTTAATGGTCGATGTCCTTGTAGAAGTGATCATTTTCGCTGCTCATGATGACACAATTCGTCTATTTTCTCTAAATGAGACGGGTAAGATCTCAGTCGTATCTCAAATTCTGGTTGTTTGTGAGTATGAAGATGTCTTTCCAGAAGAATTGCCAGGAATTCCTCCACACCGGCCAATACAGTTTGTGATTGATCTCGAGCCTCGAACTGAGCCAGTTTGCAAACGTACTTATAAGCTTGTCCCCGAAGAGCTGAAAGAATTTAAGAAGCAGCTATATGAACAAGAACGTCTAGGTCTGATCAGACCAAGTTCTTCACCATTGGGTTGTGGTGTTCTGTTTGTCAAGAAGAAGGATGGCATGGACCGACTTTATGTAGCTTACCGCCCATTGAATAAGAAGGCAATCAGGAACAAGTACCCACTTCCCAACATCAATGAGTTGTTTGAGCACCTCAAAGGTACCAATGTTTTCTTGAAGCTAGATCTTCGCATGGGTTATCATTAGATTCGCATACATGAAGACGATATTCCAACGACTGTTTTTAGGACGAGTTTTGGCTCTTATGAATGCACTGTCATGTCGTTTTGTCTCGCCAATGCTCCTCTGACCTTCTCCATAATAATGAACTTCATATTCTCTCCTTTCAAAAATGAGTTCATCTTGGTATATTTGGATGATATTCTCGTGTTCTCGAACACTGAAGAAGAACATGCAGAGCATCTCCGGCTTGTGCTTAACAAGCTAAGAGAGCATCAGTTCTATGCTAAGTTCTCCAAGTGTGAGTTTTGGCTCAATGAAGTGGTTTACCTTGGGCACATCATCTCTGTCGAGGGCATCAAGGTGCACCCTAAGAAAGTTGAGGCCATATTGAAGTGGGAGCCTCCTCGGAATGTCAAGCAGCTTCGCAGCTTCCTTGGGCTTGCATGTTACTGTAGAAGATTCGTGGAGAACTTCTTCAAATTGCTAAGCCTCTGTCCAACTTCCTCCGAAAGAATGTCAAGTATGCCTAGTATCATGAGTGTGATGTGGCATTCAATACACTCAAGGAGAAGTTGACTTCACCTCTAGTTCTTGTCCCCCCCCCCGAGCAATGAAAGCATTTCCAGGTGCTCTGTGATGCTTCCCTCCAAGGTCTTGGTGCTGGTCTCATGCAAGATAAGAAGATTGTTGCTTATACCTCGCGTCAGTTGAAGCCTAGTGAGAGGAACAACCCCACTCACGATCTTGAGTCAGCGGCAATTGTTCATGCTCTGTTCACGTGGAGACATCTATTGTTGGGAAGACCAGTTGAGGTGTTCACCTACCACAAGATCTAGAAATACATTTTCACTCAACCGAATCTCAATCTTCGGCAGACGCGTTGGGTGGAAATGATTGAGGAGTACAATCTGAGCATTGAGTACACTCTTGGAAAAGCAAATGTCATTGCAGACACGCTCAGCCGAAAGGCGTACTGCAACACTCTTATCCTGAAGCCTCTTCAACCCGAGCTTTGTGAAGCCTTCCTCAAGATCAATCTTCAAATTGTTCCTCAAGGGATTCTTGCAAATCTTCAAGTCTCTCCGACTATGGAAGATCAGATTCACAAAGCTCAACTTCTTGATGCTATGGTGAAGAAAGTGAAGAAAGGTGTGGCCAAGAGCATTCCAAAGTATAAGTGCTTTCGTGTTGATGACAAAGATACCTTATTCTTCGAGGACCGTCTGGTGGTTCCTAAAGGTGATCTCAGAAATGTTATCATGGATGAAGCACACCATTCTCTCCTCTCCATTCATCCAGGCAGTTCCAAAATGTATCAGGACCTCAAGAAAACCTCCTGGTGGATTCGCATGAAGCATGAGATTGCTCAGTTCGTGAATGGACGTGATGTTTGTCACAGAGTGAAGGCAGAACTTCAACGTCTAGCAAGTCACCTTCAGCCTTTGCCTATTCCAGAGTGGAAATTCGATCATGTAGAGATGTATTTCATCACTGGATTCCCTAAGTCCAAGAGGGTAACGATGCCATCTTTGTGGTTATCGACAAGCTAACCAAAGTTGCCCATTTTCTTCCAGTCAAAGTATCTATCTGGGCAACTCAGCTGGCAGAGCTGTACACATTAAGGATAGTTTCTTTGCACGGTATTCCTCAACTCATATCCTCATATCATGGAGGCCTCTTCACTTCCATGTTCTAGGACTCCTTCTAGACTACTATGGGTACCAAGATCCGTTTCAGCACTGCCTTCCACCCTCAGACTAGTGGCCAAGTTGAGACAGTCAATCAAATCCCCGAAGACATGCTTAGGGCCTATGTGATCTCTTTCAGCATGAAGTGGGAAGACTGCCTCCCATTAGTTTTCATACAACAACATCTTCCAAGCTAGTTCTGGAAAGGCTCCATTCGAGATTCTCTACGGCATGAAGTGCTGCACCCCGCTCAATTGGTCTGAAGCCGGTGAGCGTTAAATTCTTGGAAATGACATGATCACTATAGCAGAAGAGATGTGTCGTGTCATTCGTGAGAATCGCAAAGCAGCTCAATCCCACCAGAAGAGCTATTATGATAACAAACATCGGGATGTCTCCTTTCAAATCGATGATTTTGTCTATCTTGGAGTTTCTCCCATGAAGGGCACTTAGCGTTTTGGCATCAAAGGGAAGCTCGCCCCTTGCTTTGTGTGTCCTTTTAAAATTGTGGGCAAGAGAGGTGACCTTGGCTCCCAACTCGAGCTTGCTCCAAATTTCTCAAATGTTCATGATGTGTTTCACGTCTCTCAGCTCCGGAAGTGCTTCAAGACTCCTGAGCATACTGTTGACCTCCAAGACATTGACCTCCAAGAAGACCTATCCTATCATGAGCATCCAGTTGTTGTTCTTGAAGAAACTGAGCGTAAGACTCGCAACAAGTCAATCAAGTTTCTCAACGTGAATTGGTCTCATCACTCCAACAAAGAAGCCACTTGGGAACGTGACGATCTTCTCCGTTTCCGAATTTCCAAAGTTCTTTCGTTCTTAGATCTAGGGAGGAGATCCTCGTGTTGTGGAGGAGAGTTGCACTAGCCCAAGTGCATTCCTTGCCATATTTGTAATCATTGCCATGTGTGAACCTTCTCTAAATGCTATCATGAGTTTGAATATCAACTTTTCCTCTTGTCATTTCATGCATCATGGCATCATGTTCATAACATCAAGTGCATCATATTATTTGCCATTATTGTGGTGTGGTGTTGTTGATGTGAGTGTGTGTGTTGTTTTGATGTGCAAAACTTTGGGATGAAGCATATTATTATAGTATTAGTAAGTGAATTATTTTATTTGCTCAATATTTTCCCAAACGAATTTTGTTAAATAGGAAATAAGTATGTGAGTCCAAAACATATTTTACATCTCTTTAACTCTCTCTCAAACTCTTTGGTATTTTCTAGCAAGTTGTTATCTTATTTTATTAAAAGAAAAGCGTTTGTATTTCGGGAGAGAGAGAAGCTCAAGTACTTGCGCCTCCATGCCCCTCGTGGCCCGACTTGCCTCTTGCAGCCCAGCCAGTCTGCAGAGCGTTTGCTTCTTCCACCTCCTATATGGCTCCCATCCAGGGTGTCCACATTAGCGTCCTCTTCCATTTGACGGCTCGAGCTCGTCCGAGCCTGCTATCAGAGATGTCCCAGACCTAGCCCTAGCATCCCTCGCCCCATTTCCTTCCTCTCCCCCTCGCGCTACCGCTCAGGTAGGCCTTGTCGTGCCCCGCTAACGCCATGACACCGGAGCACCCGAGCTCAGACTCGCGCAGAGCTTATTCGCCTTCCTCCCTCATCTTCGACCACCGGTAGCCTCAGATCGGCGTCCTCGACCTCCCTGGACCTATGCGCTTCGCCACGCCCACGGTAACGACCGTCCTATCCTCTTCTTCTTCATGCGACGTCATGGACAGAAGTTTGCCAGGATTTCAAGCTCCCTCCCGTTGTCGACGGCTCGTCCCCGGCCTCCTGATCTTCCCAACGATAGCTCGGTGAGCAGTCACTCCTCCCAGATCCTTCCCCGCCTCTGTTGTTCCTCGTAGGTGCCGCAAAGTTCATGCTGACTACGTGCCCTCCATGCTCTGGTCGTAATTGAAGTGTGCACGTACTGTTTTTCTTGCGCTTTGTTATTGCACACACACTGCTGCACCCTCGCTGTATCGCAGACCCAGCCAGTTAGGGGAACCCTTGTGCTTCCCGCTTGCTCTCCACTGCTCCGTGGGCATAGCCGCACCCTCGCATCCGCTTCCGTCGTTGATGGTTTCCGAGCACGACCACGATTTCAAGTTCGAGCCTTTGAGGGGTTGTTCTAGTAATGTTGGTTCTAGCTTTAATCCACATGTGTAGCATCAGCCCACTGGTTAGCACATCTAGCTTCCGCCCAAGAGATCCTGGGTTCGATCCCACCTTTTTCCTTTGCCTTGTTCTCTGAATTTTTATTCAGTTTCGTTAGAATTTAGACCCACCTCTGTGTATTGTTCAATAGGTGTAGAGCCCCTCCTTGAGCACTAGTCGTGCCCTAGTCTAGTTGATCTGACCGAACCCAATTGATCAAGAGGTTGCGGGTTCGAATCCCCACTTGGGCATCCTTTTTCCAGTTAATTTCCCGGGCCACTAGTAGTGGGTCCAGGGCCCACATGTCACCCTCCTAGGAGCCCTAGTGTGTATGCCAAGTGCCCCCCCCCTTTTTTTGATTTTTTCTTGCATTGTTTTATTCTTTATTTTTTGTTATTCCCAGTTTAGGAAATTGTCCAGATCTTGTGATCTTCATTTCTATTGATCCACGCTACCTTTTAAGTTTCTATAGATAGATGATTTGTCAAGCTTGTTTTATACTTCCTGTACATACTTTGGTTATGGGTTAACGCTTGATTTATCTCTTGGTACACGTGTTACAAGATGACATGTTGCTGTTTGTGGACAGATTGTGTGTAGAATTGTTTTGTGATAGGTGGGATGTACACTCCATTGTTTTGTGTGATTTTTGGGTCTATTCTTGTTGGGTTTTTCATTCCCTATCTAGTGTCATCCTTGGATTGCCAAGGAATAGCCCAGGTCCTTCTCTATCTTTGCATTTGTCCTAGTTAATGTTCGTAACTTGCCGTGAGAGTACCGTGAGCTACGTTACTCCATTTTCAACATTGTACATATGCATTTGCATCGATTTTTCATGAAGCATCCATATTTGCCATGTTCATGCATGTTCATACAACTAAACATGTGGATCTATCCAGAATACTAAACAACTTAATAGTTGCATGTGGAACATGACTAGCTTAGGTTGCCATGTTAAATACTTCAAATGGGTCATGCATCATCTTGTTTGTGCATTGCACCTTGGTTGTATGTTTATTTGGTTACGTTTCTCTTTGGGTAGACACGAGTGTTGAGCCTGAGTACGAGGATCCAGGAGAGTACAACTACAAGGTCCCAGCTCTTTGTCCCTCTAAAGAACCAACAGGCAAGATGACCATACCTGGATCCCAACACTATTTTTGCCTTGCTAGATGTCTCGCTCTTATCTGTGAGACACATTACCTCTATCCCCTCAACTACCTAGCAACCTTGTTTGGCTAAGATAGCGTTGCTCAGCCCCTCTTATAGCGTTCCTAGTTGCTAGTGAAGGTTGTTTTCCATGTGATAACATGGATATCTGGCGATATCACAATATTACTGCTATTTTATTTAATTCACCTATATATCTTGGTAAGGTGGAAGGCTTGGCCTTTTGCTCGGTGTTTTGTTCCACTTTTGTCGCCTTAGCTACTTGTTACCGGTGTTATGTTCCATATTTTGCGCTCCTAACATGCTCGGGGTTGTTATGGGGACCCCCTTGACTATTCGTTTTAGATTAAAGCTTGTCTGGCAAGACCCAACATTGGTACTATTTGCTTAATAACCTAATAAAAATGCATAGGGCTTAGCTACCCCGTGGATAATTAATCAACAACCTGGGCCAGTGCTCCTCATGAGTGTTGGTCCAACCCAGAGCATCTTATAATGCCGCTCGGGGCAACTCGGCGATTGGTGTGGTAACCACCGCTCACCCATCGTGTCCTGAGAACGAGATACACAGCTCTTATCGGGTTTGTCGACACGTCGGGCGGTCTTGCTGGACTTGTTTTACCTTTCTCGAATGTCTTGCGCGAGGAATTCAGGTTTTTCTTCATGCTATCTCGAGGTGGCGGTTTTCCAGTGCAATTGTCTAGGAAGATCACGAGATTCGTGGTTGAGGTCATTCCCGCGGTGTGTGTGGTTAGTTTGTGATGGATAAGTTGGATCACCCCTACAGGGTTTAATCTTTTCAGAAAGTCGTGCCCGCGGTTATGTGGCAACTTGGAGATTTGTTGAACACCCAGTTATAGTTAACTTGAAGTAAACTCAAATAAAATACACCAACTGTGTGCGTAACCGTGACTATCTCTACTCTTGTACGTAAACCGAGAGCGAACACGGTGGGGTTATGATTGACGTAAGTAGGTGTTCAGTATCACTTAGTGATCATGCTAGATCATGACCGTCTTACGTAGGCCACCATGTTTACATTCATGTTCCCTTATGTTAGTCACCAAATACATGCTTAGTGCTTGTTGCAGCCTCACCACTTAACCATTTCCCCACCTATTGGCTTACATAGTTTCTGTACCCGGGTTATGAGATTGCTGAGTCCATGTGGCTCACAGATTACAACAATGCAGGTGGAGGTGTTGATGAGAACATGCCAGAAGATGTGACCCATCTCAAGTGGGACTACGATGAAGAAAGTAGGCGTATGTACGTTACCTACCCCGACAAGTAGGGAGATTCTTGGTGGTGATGCTAGGATAGCAAGGCAATTTTACATTGCTTCTTTTCTTCGTTTGGTTTCGTCTGTAGTCGGACCCTGTCTTCTGGATGATGTATGAATAATTTGTGTGAACTTGTAAGATAGCTTGTGGCTAGTGTAAGCCAGCTTATATACTCATCTCTTCCTACATGTATGCAATGTTTACTGCACTTGCGAAATGACGAGATGCGCTTCTATCCATGTCGAGGCCCTCGTGCCAAAATAAGGATACGACCGCATCTTGGGTGTTACAAGGCATCTCTTGTTGGTGCCTTGGCGATGTCACTGGGGACCAGCTCAAGCGCTGGAGTCACACTCGGGACCGGAACATCGTCCCTTAATTCGGCTCCTCGTGAGACCAGCATCTTCTCGCTGCACCATGTCCCGGAGGACCGGACGGGAGCGTGCAAGGAAGCATTGATCCAGCTAGAGCTAATGTGCGACAAGCTAAAGACGGCGTATGACGTAAGCACACCATTGTAGAAGAATGTCCGAGTAACTACTCACGTAAGTACCTCCTCATTCGGTTTCTTGGTTGACATGTCAGTAGTTTCAATCCTGAGTGAGTTTTCGTCTAGGCACACTCAATAGGTGTTAATTTTCTAGTGGTGCACACTGAGCGCACCCATTGGGTGTAGTCCCCGAGGCTGCCGTCGACTGAAGTAGTCGACGGTAGTCTTAATAGCATAGGAATATATTGAACTTGAATTTTCTAGTGGCGGCACGCTAAGTGCACCCACTGGGTGTAGTTCCCGAGGCTGCCGTCGACTGTAGCAGTCGGCGGGAGTCTTAGAGTTTCAAAGTCCGACCGAATGATCTGATCATCATATCTGATTGAAGAATCGTATGTCTTGTGTGACTGAAATTTTACTTTCCATTTATTGCTTGTAGTATGTTTGTGAGCTCGGAAGCCACTACAACACCTTGAAGGAAAAAGTGTTGTCCTTGCAACTTGATTTAGATGCGGATAAAACCAAGAGCGCTCAATTGGAGCAAGAGAAGAATGCGTTGGAAGGTATAGTTCTTCCTATCGGAACGATGTTTTCACTATTCGTTCTTCCTGTCCAACTGAATCCACTTCATCATATCTTCGTGGATAAAATCATAACTGTTGGGGATATGACCCCACGGTATGACCCGCCCTAAGGGCGCCGGGTTATACCTCATGGCTCGTGCACCGTCCCAAGTGTGAGCCGTAGGCTTAGAGACCAGGGTGCTTGGCGGCTCATAGGATGGGCCGGAAGGTGGCCCGGACAGAGAAGACCCGGGTGTGTAAGCTGCCCGGGGACAACTTGGACAGAGAAGATGGACGGAGACTCGGATAGGCAATGAGAATCAGTTACAACTTGTATGTCCCGTGGTCTTGACCTCCTATATAAAGGTAGACCCGGGGCAACTTAGAGGCTGGTGACCGAGAACTAGGTCAAGCTTTAGCTCCCTTCTAATCGATACAACAAGCAATACAAGCACAAGAAGGACGTAGGCTATTACCTCGACGTGAGGGGCCGAATCTGGGCTAACTCGTATCCTTCAACCCAATCAACCCCTTTGAGTCCATCACGTTAGCGATGGCCTCGAACCCAAGTCCGTTGACCCGGACATCTGCCGTGACAAAACCACGACAGTTGGCGCCCACCCTGGGGCCTATGCTTGGTGGTGTTGAGTTTTCAAAGGCTCTCTTCCGGGTCTCGAGGGATACGTAGTTGGAAGGATGAGCAAGAGTCGCCATGGCCGGCTCTACATTGACGACGCCAGCTGGGGGCTTGACGCTGATTCTGTGGAATATGGATTCTGGGTTCCGTTCGGTGGGATCCATGTTTTCATCGAAAGGGTTGACGGATCTACGCCCTGGCCGGATATCTGCACCAACACTGTTGAGCCGGCTCGGCATAAGCAAACCACCGGTAAAGTGCAACCCGCCCGCGTTAACTCGGGTCGGAAGCACGTCTTCATGGGCTTCACTCAAGGTATGGGTCCGGAGGCTTCCGGATCGCAGGAAACTCTTGTCTATCCAGAGGATGAATCTTCAAATGGAGAAACAGAATCGGTTTACCAGCTTCACAATGGCGGCCTCGGGGGCAACGGTGAGCTCTACCCTGAGGCGGATCGCTCTGAGTCGGACGATCTTGAGCGGCCGGTTCATGTTGTCGTGTTCATGGCAGGGTCAGCCCCACGCACGAGTGGTGCCGCCGCGGGAGCCGCAACCTCAGGCGCTAACCCGCCACCGCCGGCTAAAGTTCTTCCGGAACTAATAGACGAGTTCACAGCCCTAATGGCTAGTGAGGTTACACCAGACAATGAAGCAGCTTGGAACTTAGAGATCGTAAGAATCAAGGACCGGATGGCGGAAGAGAAACAGAGGATGGCTGAGCTAAGGATCCAGATGGAGCAAGAGGCGGAACGCATCAAGACAGACGCTTTCCGTCTCGAGCTGGAGCAACAGTTGGCAGCTGCGGTGCGTCGGATGAGGCATCAATCCTGCCTGCCGGAACGTTATGAGGCAAGGAACCTCTTCAACACGCCAGGGACGGGGCGAGCAACAGAGGTGCCTGGAAGCCGCCCGACGGCTCGGCCGGCGACTCATCCGGCCTGACAAAACCCGGCCCAACGAAATCCGGCCTCACCAGCGGCTTTTCCGACGCCGGTGGGTCATTATTCTAACCCGGCAAAGAATATGGTGGCGGCAGCCAGCCGACTTGAGACAATTCATATTTCGGATGAAGCGCCCTTTGCTGAGGATGTGCAGAACGCCATTGGATACCTGCAGACGGCGATGGCCCAGCCGGAGCCGTGTTCATTCAACTCCTCTCCCCAGCGGGAGCTTCAGCCGGCGCTACGTGTCACCGGCGGTTTCCAGCAGTAACCGGCACAGAGAGATTTTGATGGGTCATCATCCAGACACACAAGCAATTGTAAACCGGGAAAGAAACCAGCAAGAGGCAACAACTTTAGACGCGGCGGCTCACCAAGAACCCGCGCCCCCCGATTCAGTAGGGGTGGGAGTGACCACGAGGGTGGTAGGAGTGTCGTGTTTGTCCCCAGCTCTACGGAGTGAGTGGTTGCCAAAGGATATCAATGGACCCCGCAAGGTCCCAAATTATACCGCCGATTTACCCCCGGAGGCTTGGGTGGAAAGTAACGAGCTAGCCATGGAGATGTTGGATGTCAGCGAGGCGGTTTGTGCCAAGTACTTCATCATGATGCTCGAAGGCCTGGCTCATAGATTGTTAAAGGGATTGCCACCCAATACTATCAATTCATGGGCGGAACTGAGAGCCAGGTTCATCAAAAACTTTCAAGGAACGTGCAAACAGCCTATGACCATTGTGGATCTGGATCACTGTGTTTAGCAGGAGAATGAGTCGCCTCATCATTGGGTTCGCTAGGCCTCCACAATCATCAACTCCTCGGAGCAAATCACGGCAGCTCAGGTTGTGCTGATCTTAAATAAGAACTTCCACTTTATCCCTTTGAAGCAGAAACTCAACCGACTCAAGTGTACGTGTCAGGATATGGGAGAGCTCATGACGGCTCTCACAAAATATGCCGACTCTGACAATACAAAGGATCCGGGTTCCGACGAAGAGAAGGCCAGCCAAGGCAAGAAGAATAGTCAGAGCAAGGGTGCGGCAAATAATGGTAACCAGAGTAAGCGCAAGAATCCCGATGCCGGATCAAAGATGGTGGCCAATGCAAGCACCGGTCAGAATCACCCTAAGGGTAACAGGAGGTTCAGGCCACCTTTTGGCAAGGACAGGCCTCCCTTCAATTTGGAAGAGGCGCTTAAGAAGCCCTGTCCGGATCACAGTCACCCTGATAAGCCGGCGAACCATACATGGGGTGAGTGCCATTTTATGCAGAAAGTCAAGAATCACTTTACACAACCCAACAATCAGGACGGTGGCCCACCAGGCGGATCAGGACGCGGCGGGTCAGGGGCCGGATTTGGGACCGACAGCTCAGGGTCCGGTCTTCCGGGTCAAGGTAATCAAGGAGGACACTTGCAGCATTCTGGTAACAACAATCAGCAACAGCGTAATTAGTCTAGATATCAGAGTACTCCAAAACAGCTCAGTTCTAGCCAGTATCATGTCTTCACGACCGGCCTCAACAAACGGGACCAGAAGTTGCACAAGCGGGCAGTCAATGAAGTTGCGCCGGCTCTACCGCAATATTTAAAATGGTCCGAGTATGACATAACATGGTGCCGGGAGGATCACCCGCCGCGTGTCGAAGACTCAAGGCGTCTAGCTTTGGTTGTGGCCCCCCAAGTGGGAGGATATATGGTGAACAAGGTACTGATGGACGGAGGCAGCAGTATAAACATCATTTACTACGATACCTTTTGGCGGATGAAATTGCTTGATAAGGATTTAAAGACCTCATCCACCGTTTTTCATGGGGTGGTGCCAGGCAAGTCAGTGCATCCGGTGGGCAGGATTTCTTTGGAGGTGGCTTTTGGTGACTAGTATAATTACAGGTGGAGACCTTGTGGTTTGAAGTGCTCAGATCAAGAGTCCTTACCATGCAAGTTTTGGATGACTGGCTTATGCTAAGTTCATGGCCAGGCCCTGCTATGTGTACTTACAGCTCAAGATGCCCGATTTAAATGGTACCATTACTGTTCATGGTGACCGAAATATAGCTAGTGAGTGCAAAGAAGGAGATGCGGCTTACGCAGAATCCAGTTGCGCTCAGGAGGAGCTGAAATTTTATAAGGATAATGTTGACCCGGACGACACGACCCCACGGAAAAAGCCTACCACGGAGGTTGAGCCACCCCTCAAGTTTTCAGCAGATGATACTAAGGCGGTAGATTTCACTCCGGGCGACTCATCCAAACAGTTCATCATTGGAGCTCACATGGATCCCAAATAGGCAAGCGCGCTCATCGAATTCATCCGTGAGAATCGGGACATCTTCGCATGGAAACCTTCTGACATGCCAGGTGTACCGAGAGAGTCCGCTGAGCACCACCTTAATGTGGACCCAAAGTATAAGCCAATTAAGCAGTTTCTACGGCTGTTTAATGAGGAGAGACGCAATGCCATTGGGGAAGACGTTGCCCGGCTCTTGGCAGCGGGTTTCATTGTTGAGGTTTTTCACCCAGAGTGGTTGGCTAACCCAGTGCTGGTGCTCAAGAAGAACGGCACGTGGCGTATGTGTGTGGACTACACGGACCTTAACAAGGCGTGCCCGGCTGATCCATTTACCCTCCCTCATATTGATCAAATCATCGATGCTACGGCGGGGTGTGAAAGCTTGTGTTTCCTAGACGCTTACTCAGACTATCATCAGATCAAGATGGCGGTTAAATACCAGGAGAAGACGACTTTTATTACACCTTTCGGGGCTTTCTGTTATGTATCTATGCCTTTCGGGCTCAAGAGTGCCCAGGCGACTTATCAGCAATGTGTGCAGAACTGCTTTCACAGTCAGATCGGCCGCAACGTCCATGCTTACGTAGATCACATTATGATCAAATCTAGGAAGAAGGAGACCCTTTTGGGCGTCTTAAGGGAAACCTTTGATAATCTCCGGGTCTATAAGATGATGCTTAACCCGACTAAATGTGTCTTTGGTGTTCCGGCTGGCAAGCTCCTGGGTTTTTTGGTTTCTGAACATGGCATTGAGGCTAACCCGGATAAAATCAAGGCTATTACTTCTCTGCACTTGCAGGGCGGATCGCCGCGTTGAGCCATTTCATAAGCCGCCTTGGGGAGAAGGCTATTCCTTTATATCAGATGATGAAGAAGACGAAAAATTTTGTCTAGAGCAAGGCGGTGGCGGAAACACTTGAGGTGCTCAAAAAACAGCTGACTAAGCCGCTGTCGCTGGCCGCTCCGGCTGAGAAAGAACCGTTACTTCTATACATGGCGGCTAATAACCGGGCAGTAAGCGCTGCAATTGTGGTCGAGCGCAAAGAATCTGGGAAGGAGTATCCGGTTCAAAGGCCGGTTTATTATATGAGTGAGGTCCTGACGGAGTCCAAGCAAAGGTATCCGCATTGGCAGAAGCTGGTATATGGAGTTTTCATGGCCAGCCAAAAATTAAAGCACTATTTTTTAGGGCACCAGATAACCGTGGTTAGTTCTGCTCCGTTGGGGAACATAATCCAAAACAGAGAAGCCACTGGAAGGATTGCTAAGTGGGCATTGGAGTTGGGATCTATCAATCTAAAATATGTGCCTCGTACGGCCATCAAGTCCCAAGCTCTTGTGGATTTTATAAATGATTGGATGGAATGTCAAGCCCTTGAGGAAAAGCCGGATGATACATACTGGAGTATACACATTGACGGATCCAAGCAGTTAGAAGGTTCAGGGGCAGGAGGTGTTTTGACATCTCCCAAAGGTGATAAGTTTTGTTATGTGCTCCGGCTGATGTTCCCTTGCACTAACAATGCGGCTGAGTATGAGGCTCCACTTCATGGTCTCGGAGTGGCCAAGGAGATGAATTTAAGCCGGGTACATTGTTTGGGCGACTCAGATCTGGTGGCTCAGCAAGTTTCGGGCACTTGGGATTCCAAAGACCTGCGGATGGCGGCTTACCGTCAGGCGGTTGATGTTATTGCTGGTCACTTCAAAGGTATCAGGTGGATCACATTGAACGTCACGGGAATGAGGCGGCGGATGCGCTGTCACGGTTAGGTTCTCAACGAAAGCCAGCGCCGCCCAATGTCTTCCTGGACGTCTTACACCATCCGACCGTTAAGATACCTTCGGAAGAGGATTTGGCTGTTCTTTACCCGGAGGGGGGCTTAGTGGCGGCTCTACATGCTATCCCTGATTGGACTATGCCCTACCTGGCCTATTTGACTTGGGGCGAGTTACCTGGTGATGAAAACCTAGCCACACAGATCACCCGGCGTTCTAAATCCATGATAATGTTTAATGGTGAGTTGCACAAATGCAGCATGACTGGAGTTTTTCAACGTTGTGTCTCACCAGAAGAGGGTCAGCAAATCATGAATGAAATTCATGCTGGAGACTGTGGACACCACGTTGGCTCAAAATCTTTGGTGACCAAAGCCTTCCGGCATGGTTTTTTCTGGTTGACGGCTCACAAAGATGCAGAGGACCTGGTCCGCAAGTGCGACGGCTGTCAAAACTTCGGCCGACGTGCTCATGTTCTGGCTCAAGAATTGAGGATGATACCAATCACTTGGCCGCTTGCGGTCTGGGGGCTTGACATGGTGGGACCGTTCAAGAGGTCCAAGGATAAGAAAACGCACCTCTTTGTGGCGGTTGATAAGTTCACCAAATGGGTAGAGGTGGAGCCGATCAGCAAGTGTGAAGCGGCTACGGTGGTCCAATTTGTTAAAAAGTTGATTTACCATTTTGGTTACCCCCACAGCATCATCACTAATAATGGCACAAATTTGTCAAAGTGGGCTATGAAAAAGATCTGCGATGAGGAGCACATCTCGCTTGATGTTTCAGCGGTCACGCATCCACAGTGCAATGGCCAGGCGGAGCGGGCCAATCAAGAAATTTTAAGGGGCATCAAGCCATGGCTTATGGTTCCTTTGCAATGAACGCCCGGGTGTTGGGCAGAAGAGTTGCCTTCCGTCTTATGGAGCATCAGAACCACCCCCAATAGGTCTTCAGGCTATACACCTTTCTTTATGGTGTACAGTGCCGAGGTGGTGTTACCAAGTGATATCCGGCATGACTCGCCATGAGTGACGGCTTATGTTGAGACGGATAATGAGACGACACGTCAAGATGCGTTGGACGCTTTGGGATAGGCACGAGATCTAGCGGCTGCCCGGTTGGCGATTTATCAACAAGACCTGCGCCGCTATCAAAGCCACAGGGTCAAGACCCGAACGTTCCAGGAGGGTGACTTAGTGCTCCGGCTGATTCCAAGACCAGACATATATGCCTAAGTTATCTCCCCCATGGGAAGGACCTTTTGTGGCTAGCAGAAATCTCAATAATGGGTCATACTATCTCATTGATATCCGGGACGACTCAGCAATGGCGGGTCACGAGACCCGCCGGCCATGGAACATAGCGCATCTCCGGCCTTATTACACTTAAAGGTGTCGAGACTCACCATCGTACACTATCATTGTACATATCATATTTATATATAAAGTAGCATCCTGCAAGACGGGGACTTTGCTATTTCACACATCTTCGCTCATACAAGAAAGAGTTCACAAACATTCCAGTTGATATATCAACTGTGACTGCTGAGGGTGGCTTCTTACCTCCGGGTATCGCTTCTAACACCTTATCGGACGACTTTATGCCATATCCGGCTAACATGATTAGTCGTGGTTGAGGGTGGCTTCTTACCTCCGGGTATCGCTTCTAACACCTTATTGACCGGCGTGTACGCCATATTGCCGAAGGGGGCTTCTTACCGACGGGTATCACTTCTAACACCCTATCGGCCGGCTTTATGCCATCTTCCGGCTAACACGATTAGCCACGGTTGTAGGGGGTTTCTTACCGACGGGTATCTAACACCCTATCAACCAGCGTTCGCGCCATACTGCTGAGGGTGGTTTCTTACCTTCGGGTATCGCTTCTAACACCTTATCGGCCAGCTTTATGCCATCTCCAGCTAACATGATTAGCCATGGTTGTCAAAGGGGGCTTCCCACCTCCGGGTGTAGCTTATAACACCCTATCAATCGGAATTTATGCCATACTGCTGAGGGTGGCTTCTTACCTTTGGGTATCGCTTCTAACACCTTATCGGCCGGCTTTATGCCATCTCCGGCTAACATGATTAGCCATGGTTGTTCAAGGGGGCTTCCCACCTACGGGTGTAGCTTATCTAGCCCTATCAACCGGCGTTCATGCCATACTGCTGAAGGTGGCTTCTTACCTACGAGTATCGCTTCTAACACCTTATCGGCCGTCTTTATGCCATCTCCGGCTAACATGATTAGCCATGGTTATATAGGGGGCTTCCTGCCCTGTGAGTGAGGCTTATTAAAACCTCTCGGCCGATTCTCGATCCAAGCAAAAGTTTCCTATCCACACGTCAGGAAGATGCGGCATTTTTAGGTAGCGCTTTTAAGCCGGCCTCCCAAAGGTGTAAAAGTGTGCTTATGTATACAAGGACATAAGCTACGAAGAATAGGAAAAGGCATACAATAGGGAAGGACACGGAACATGGCACATTTAAAGCCGGACTTTTTCATATAAACACGATGGCACAAGTTCAGCAAGAGCAAAAGTTACGGCTAGTCTGTTACAAATGCCCTCTATGGAGCCCACAATATCGATCAAGTATTGCGACACCATACGGCGGGTCACGGAGAGCCGGCAATCACAAAATTTCTATACATGATCAGCTGGCTGGCGAGTCATCCTGCTCCGGTTCTTCGGTTGCCTTGATCTAGAGATTGTCCAAGTCCCAATTGCAGTCGGTTAGAGCTGCAAAACTTCCTTCTTCAAAGAAAGGGGACGGGTCAAGGTCAGAGGCAAAGAGGTTCTTACTGCGAACGGGTGTCAAGTCTTTACACTCATAAAGCAGGCCACAAATCCTCTTTTGGTCGGCACCGCCCTGATAAGTTGCCAAGTCAACATCTTCTACTAAGATGGAGGCCAGAGTCCTGGAGTCCTTCATACACCGGGTGTAATCAGCTTCCGTGAATTCAGAGCCGTCATCCTTGTTAGAGGGAAACCCATCCATCATGTCATCCGGAGTAAGTTCCGGAGCTATAGCCAAAGCCCGGCCGATACCTGCAATTGCCCCTTGTCGGGCGGCTGATTTCTTCAGTTCAGCGATTTGCTTCGGCATAGTTGAATAAAGTTGCAAAAGCCTTTTGATAGTTGAAGGTATCTTATCTTTGTAATGCACGACTTTGATGGTGAACATTGCACCACAGTAGAGTTGCTCCGTCAGAGTACAGATGGCTTTCAAAGGTAGCAGACTACCAGAGGCTAGTTGGTGGCTTGTGGGACCTTTGTAACTCGGAGGTTTCATGATAAGTCGCTAGCACAAGCGTTTAAATGCCAGTTGAGTGAAAATGGTCGAAAACTCACCAAAGAGGGTGGCTGTCATTTTGGCGATGTGGTGTTTCAAAGATTGAAGCTCATTAGATACGATCATCAACCGCTGATCAGCATCATCCGCCCGCTTAGTCAAAGTAGCCTTCTCAGACCCGGTAGACTCCTTGAAAGCCGTGAAGTCGGCCTTGATTTTAACCAACTCCTCGGACAGGAGCCGGCATTTTTCATCTGCAGCGCTCCGGGGAGCTTGTTGAGTAGCCAAACCGGCTTTTAAGTCGGCCAATTGTGACCCGGCTTCAGTTAAAGTTTCCTGTGACATATCAAAGTATAGAATAAACGGGCAAGTCTCAAACAGATTGCAAGCAATATTCATGACCCTTGGGGGCTAATGTATATTTTCATAGGTTCGACATGAAAAGTCCCGACTCAACCTTTGGAAAGATTAAGCCGGCCCTTGGGGCCTATAAACTGGATTTACTAAGGAGGATTATGAAAATTCCTGACTCAAGCTTTGGAAAGATTAAGCCGACCCTTTCGGGCTATGTCAGGATATAAGGAGAAGAAAGGAACACCTCATATTTCTTCTTCATGAGGTTAACTAGCTGGAGCTCTAGATCCCTACTTGTGGATAGCCGGTTCATATACCTAGCATGAAGGTCCTCGACTGTCATCTTCTCCAGAGCAGAGGGTTCAAACTCCAATTTCCTTGAAGCTTCAGCCGGTTCTTTATGCTTGGTCAGCACGTGAGCCAGGGGAGAGTGAAAGCCAGTGCCAGTGACCACAACGTCTGGAGCGGTGGTGTCCTTGGCCACATGGACAGGGCTCGGCGGCCTGGAAGGTTCCCTTGGTGGGCTCTCTGGGGTGACATCGTCAGCCGGCTCCTGAGATGTTGCGGGGGGATCCACAGCCGGCCGCGACTCATCCGGCTGGACATGCTCCAGCTCTGGGGCAGTAGGGCCAGGGGAGGACTTGTTGGTCTTTCGACGCTTGGCTTGAGCCCTGAAAAGCACGAAAGTCAGAACCCAAAGGTTACAGCCGCTGAGAGAACTGAATGCAAGATTAGAGGAAGCACTTACATCGGATTAGTATTGGGAGGCGGTAGGGTGGTTGCCGAAGAGTCGCGAGAGGACGGTGACCTCTGAGAGACAATTCAGAAGAGATAAGACAGCATTGAGATTGCAAAGGTAAAGCAAAATCAAGTAGAGATGCATACCTCTGTGGGGCGCTTCTTCAGAACCGGAGAATTCAGTAATCCGGACATAAGATCGGTAGAGCCGGCCCTCCGGGTCCGACAACGTTTGGCCTGTTGTTGCTTTTTCAAAAGAAATTGGGGATCCAGATAAGTAAGAGGATGAGAAAGAGGAACTTTTCTAATAACCTGCCGTGGGTTCCGGGGGACAAAATATTCTGAGCCGGAAGAAATATAGATTACCTCAGGGGCGTTGGCACGGCTTGTCTCTACATTATCATGTGAGTCAAGCAGGTGTTAGTAAAATGAAAGAACAAGATCGCAGAAAATAGCTAAGATTTTACCTCTGAACTGGACGACTCAGGCGATTCAAACCATTCGTCTTGTGGGGCGGGCTTCTTGGGCTTCTTAACTAGGGCCTTCTTCTTGGTCTTCTTCAAAGGTGGGACATACTCCTTCTTCTAGAAATCAGAGTCAGCCTGGAAAAGTAATCTGGTTAACGATAATGAAATTGTCAAAATATGAGTGAACCAAGAGAAAAAGGGTGTGAAGAGTCGCCTTACATCTGGAGCAGCATTAATGGCACAAAAAGGCGCTAGCCCAATAGCACTACAAGTCCCGGATGTCTCATGGACAAGACTGCGGATAATAGTAGTGATGTCGTCTTCTGTAAAGGTGGACCGGCTGAAGCATAACGAACCATCATACTTGATTTGGTATTCGCACATGAGGAGGCTTCTATGGCTTAAAGGCATAATCCGCCAGGAAACCCAACAGCGGATGAACTCCAGTCCGGTTAAACCATTGGCCATGAGGGCTCTGATCTTGGCGTGAGCCGGCTCATACCTTGTGCGCTCAGAAGCTGACAGTCGGCCAGGAATTTCAGAAGTTGTCTTGAGCCGGAAGGGCAGATAACCCGACAGTGGACGCTCGCCCTCGGAAGAAGTATCCTTGCAATAGAACCAGGTCTTATTCGAGTATTTCGGATGACTCGGCATATGCATAGCTGGAAAGGTAATATCCCTGCGCCTCTGGATAGAAATTCCACCTAGCTCTAGACTCGGGCCAGCTTTCACCTCGGTTTGCCGGTTCGCGTAGAAGAACTCCGCACAAGCCCACAAATGGCTTGATTTGCAAATAAACCTCAGAGAGCACTTGAAAGTTGCATATGTTTGATACGGAGTTTGGGGCGAGGTCTTGAGGATGGAGGTTGTAGAAGTGAAGGACGTCGAGGACGAACCTTGAGCTGGGGGCACGAACCCACGTTCAATATGATCAGAGAAAACAACCACCTCACCTTCCTATGGAATGGGCCTCAATTCATCACCCGGGACCCGCCAATGGATGACCTCTTTGGAAGGAAGAGTGTTCGCGTGTACGAAATCCATCAGGAACTCCTCCGTAATGCAAGACCCGACCCGGTTGCAGGAATTGGATGCGCGAGACATTGTGGCAGTTTAAGACTGTGCAAATCAAACACAGCGAGTCAAAAAAAGGCAAGTATCTACGGGCGACTTACGAGCTTAAGACTCTACAGATGAGGTGCCATGATCCGGCTGATAAGAGTCGGAACGGCATGGCGGGTTAACATAGCAAGAAGTCGGAGTAAAATTCGGCTAAGTCCTAAAAACAAGTTTTCCAAAGTGCCGCTATGATCATGGATCTACAAAATCAGGGTAATACTTCTATTTTAAGACCTAAGAATGAACTGGCGAAACAAGGAAAACCTAAAATGACGAACGGAAGCACGATGGCTCTACACAGTATTGAGGACCGCCCAATACATAACGGCGTGGTGAGGACGAGCTATCGTTCAAAGTTCATGCGCAAGACGTGGTCGGCATTGATGGAGCCCGAATTTCAAAACGGCGGCGGAGGAGGATCCGCGAAAAACCCTACCGGAGCCATTGCGGATATAAGGGGAGAAGAGTTTACCAGCGTTGGCGCGATGAATACAGAAGGCACTCTCATTCACAATAGGTTGATGCAGCGGGGCTGTTGATGGCGAAACGGAGACGGTGCCGGAGCAGGAGGTGATAGAAATAGCAGCGCCGGGAGGAAGAAGATGATAGAGCGAGCAGGGAGAGAAAATGCCGGCCGGGGCAGTCCTATTGAAAAGGAAAAACGGAACGGGCACGAAAATCCAGGCGATAGAAACCATCCGACCGAGGAGAACGCCTCGATTTTCGGGATGGCCATTTAATAAAGGGATTTGGTGTATACGCCGGCGAATCTTTTTTGCAGGGTTGACATGATGTCATGACAGGTCATTTCCAGGCGACTCGCCGAGGAAGCAAGAAGAAAGGATGAAGTGAGCAAGCTCAAATCAACCTGGGCCTAATGTTGGGGATATAACCCCACGATATGACCCGCCCTAAGGGCTCTGGGTTATACCTGATGGCTCGTGCACCGGCCCAAGTGTAAGTCGTATGCTTAGAGCCCAGGGCACTTGGCGGCTCATAGGATGGGCCGGAAGGTGACCCGGACAGAGAGGACCCGCATGTGTAAGCCGCCCGGGGACAACTTGGACAGAGAAGATGGAGGAAGACTCGGATAGGCAATGAGAGTCGGTTACAACTTGTATGACCCGTGGTCTTGACCTCCTATATAAAGGTAGACCCGGGGCGACTTAGAGGCAGGTGATCGAGAACTAGGTCAAGCTTTAGCTCCCTTGTAATCGATATAACAAGCAATATAGGCACAAGAAAGACGTAGGATATTACCTCGACGTGAGGGGCCGAACCTGGGTAAACTCGTGTCCTTCAACCCAATCAACCCCTTTGAGTCCATCATGTTAGTGATGGCCTCGAACCCAAGTCCATTGACCCGGACATCTGCCGTGACAAAACCACAACAATAACCTTGTCGAGAGACTGAAGAATTCTGTTTCTTTAGTATCTGTGAAGACGGACCTCGATAAGAAGGACATAGAGAAGGCAGATGCTCAAAAGGAGGCCAGTCAAAAGGCCAAGGAGGCTGAGGAGAAGCTAAAGACAATTTGGAAACTGGAAGAAGAGAAGAAAGCCCTTGAAGCTGCCATGAAGAAGACCAACGAGGAGCTCGCCGAGTGGAAGACCAAATTTGAGCACATTACTGCCAAGAAGGTTGAGCTGGAACAGTTCGTCGACGAGTTTGGCGACACCGTGACCGAAAAACTCAAAGGTAAGCTTTCTCTAATGATCCGCGTATATTTTGGAATGACCGAATGAAGTTTGCTTGGCTTTGATTCTTCTTTCCATTCGGCCAAATTCAGCATTATGGTTCGACATTACCGAGGAGACTGAGAAGATCGAGAAGGGGCTGGATCCATCCCGAAAGCTGCTCATGGATAGTGTGGCCATGGCCTATCTCCGACTGGAAGAGCATGTTAACAAAGAAGTCATATTTCAGCAGGCTCCTCCATGGCATTGTGGACATTGAAAAGGAGATCTTCTCTAATGAAGAACCCGCCAAGGATCTGGAGTCCACACTGAACCGAGTGAGAGATGTACCCCACCGAGTGAAGATGTGGAAGAAATCAGCAGTCCGAGATGGGGTTGACATTGCTCTCTCACTGGTTCGGGTCCACTGCAAGGGAGTGGACAAGAAGAACCTGGAGTCCTTAGAGGTCACCAATCGGAAGAACGCCAGAATTGAAAACTTCATGTAGATGTTCATGGAGGCCACTACCCAAATAGCAGAAAGCCTTGACCAATTATGGTCTTGTTCATCTTGAATATCGAGTGTGCAGATTGTCCCACTCGAAAAGTTTTCTAACTTAGGCGATGCAGAATCGCGACTAAACCTCCGAGTGTTGTCAAGAACTACACTCGGAGTAGTTTATTAACTTAGGCGACATGGAGTGACAGCTAAGTCCCCGAGTGTGGGCGAGACCTTCACTCGGAGTGGTTCATTAACTTAGGCAACGCGGAGTCGCAGCTAAGTCATCCGAGTGCGGGTGAGCCCCTCACTCGGAGTAGTTTGTCATCTAGATGAACAATGATTGTCTTGTTCATCTTGACAATCGAGTGTGGAGAATGTCCCACTCGAAGTGTTTTTTAACTTAGGCGATGCAGAATCGCGGCTAAGCCCTCGAGTGCTGGTAAGATCTTCACTCAGAGTGGTTCGTTAACTTAGGCGACACGAAGTCGCACCTAAGCCCCCGAGTGCAGGCGAACCCCTCACTTAGAGTAGTTTTTCATCTAGATGAAGATTGATTCATCTTGGCAATCGAGTGTGGAGAATGTCCCACTCGAAGAGTTTTTTAACTTAGGTGATGTGGATTCACGGTTAAGCCCCCGAGTGTTGGTAAGACCTTCACTCGGAGTGGTTCGCTAAATCAGGTGACGCGGAATCGTGGCTAAGCCCTCGAGTGTTGGTAAGACCTTCACTCTGAGTGGTTCGTTAAATTAGGCGACATGGAGTCATAGCTAAGACCCCAAGTGTGGGCGAGCCTCTCACTCGGAGTAGTTTTGGTAATGTGGGTGCCTCTGCTTGGAAGGAGTCAGAACTTCTGAGATGTAATAGATGGGTCTTTAGACTTTGAATGTTTTTCCTTGCTCTTCCTGCTCAGCTGCCAGTACGATGCTCACCTCTTGGTTAGTAGCCGCAATATACAGGAGAAGTGGTTCCCGGCTGCCCGGGGTAGCTAACACCGGCTTGGTGGAAATGAGGGCTTGGTAAAGCAGGAGAGCTTTTTCACCGAGTCTTGAGATGAATCGGCTTAGAGCCCGTGATAGCCCAAGTGCTGCCCCTGCCTTTTATGTCCATGTAACCTATGTGGACCAATGTGTCATGTGATGAATGAATTGAGTTTGCTCCTTTGACATGTCCTTGTCTCATGCATCATGCATCATGTCATTCATCGTCATGTGATGCATAATATAAATGTGGTGTGCTTCCATGTGATCTTGTTGAGAGGTGTGAGTAGCTCTTGTGTGTTTTGTGGTAGTGTGCATGTGTGGGATTTAACTCCTCTCCTTCCCCTTATTTTCAAATCTTAACCTAAGCCTTTTACTCCTTCTGTTTTTCTTCAACATATTTAACTTGCTCTATAAATCTGTTAAAAATGTTCAAGTTATAGGAAATATTATTTTGAGCTTGTGTGTGTTGCTCTCTGTGATGTTTGAACTTGGGATCATGGGGTTTTCCTAAATAACAGGGGTTGTTCATATTTAAAAGTATTTAAAATCTTTGTTCCACATATCATCTCTTCATTTTATTTAAATGCGGCATATTATTTTCTCAGGCAAGGTATTTTTATTTTATACCAAACCCCTTTTCTTTTCCTCTGGAGGGTTTTAACTTGTCATTCTTATTCTAAAATGAAAACCTTGTTTGTCTATTTGTTTTTCTGTTGAGAGAGGGTGTTGGGCCTCCACTTCCCCCGCGCGGCCCAGCCAGGTAGCAGACGGCTACCTGCCTCATCCTCCTCCGTCAGTTAGGAGCAGAGAGAGAGCAGAGAGTGTGCGCGTCTCGTCACCGTGAGGGGCTCACAGACGCAGAGGCCGGCGCCGTTTCGACCCCCTTTATAAGGGCACAGACTCCTAGGGTTTCCCCTTCTCCCTCCTCGCCGCCGGTGCTTCTTCCTCCTCCTTCTTCTCCGTTCTTCTTCTTCTTCTTTTCTCTCTGGTTCAGAGTGAGTGAGCGGGTTCAGGGAGTTGTCGCCAGTCTTCCTCGATGTCGTCACCGTCGCCTCCGGTGGCCCTCGTCACTGGTGGAGATGGCGTGGAGCATGCGGGTGTCTTCCACGTTCCATTCTAGCTGCTAGGGCGTGAGGAGCACCTCCCCATAGCGTCGTAGCGCCATCGCCATCGTCTGCAAGGCAGGAGCTTGTTGCCGTTGTTTTCTTCCTCTTCATCTCGCCATCGTCCGCATCCCCGCATCTCCGAGAAGCCCTCGGTGAGCGTCTCCTCCCCGCAGCCCTCTCATCTCACCGTAGACAGTTGCATCGTCGCCGGAGAGGCCTCGTAGATGTCGAAGTCATCGCCGCCGTTTCCTGTCGTCGGTTTTGCTCCAAAGTTGTCTTCATAAGGGCCTGGATCTATTGAATGCCCTTGTCTGCTGCCAAATCAGACGGCTGGAGTGAGTCGGCAATCTGACTGGCCATAGCTAAATTCAACAAAGGTGTGTGCATCACCGGGATGGTGTATGGTCGCTCCTTGGTGAACATCTGACATCGACTTCGACTGGAGCTAGGAATCTCCCTTGGAGCACGCTCGTTGAGTGAGTGTTGGAGGCGCTCGAATCACTTGCGCTCTGCTAGAGTGGCCTAGCGCATGGCCTCTAGAGCCATCTCCTCTGGGGAAGTCCCTGCAATAGGCGTGAGGTGTACTTCGTCATTCTTGCGCCGGATCACCTCCCTCTGGTCCCAAGTGAGAGGTCGGGGGACATAACCATCGGAGGTAGCCTTGCCGTGGTCATTGTCTCATCTGCGAGTATGGCCCGTTGAGTACCCAAGTGGAGGATCCTCCAGAGATGTTCCGATCATCAGGACTTCGGTGATATCCCTACCGCCCTCGCAGATGGCCGTGTCGAAGGAATCGTCACATGACAACGGAAAAAGGCAGTGTACAGAATCATCAGAGCCGCATGCCGGAGTCTTCTCAGCTATGATCTGAGCTGCCACCGTGTGCTTGATCGAACGTTGCAGCCGCGAGGGCCAAGAGCGTCAGCGAAAGGCCGCAACATGAGTCAGAGAATTAGGCCGATATGGAGTCGACGGCTGTGGGAGTAGGACTCTGTACGTCATCACAGTGAAATGGACTGCGCCCCGAGCAGGCAGTGCATCGATATCTAGCGGGGCTTCCTACAGCCACGCCGAGACATCGACGATGAAGCTAAGGGCTCCGAAGGAGATCTCGCCGCTGGGAGTCATCATGATGACAGACAAAATGGAGATTCCACCTGCGCCGGAATTCTATAAAAGTGCGACCCCACAATGGGCCCCAACTATCGTGGCAATAAGTCTGACAGTACTAACAGGGGTACGAAAGGAGGGTTGAAGTCTAGCTATGGCTTAGGTGTGTCACTCGGATGTTTACGAGTTAGGGCCCCACTCAGGAGTGGTAAAGGTCCTACATCTCGAGCGAGAGGCTGGTTTGCTTTGCTTATGGTGGAATAGAGGAATACAAGTGGCCGAACCTGGTTACGGTGCCCGGGGGCGGCTTATATAGAGTTCGCCACCACCGGTTGAGCATTGTAATAATGATAACTAAGGTAGCATTACTGAAAATGAAGCTCTAATTGTGCTGTTACTGATAACGTATGATGAATGTAGAAACGGACGTCTCTTCGGGTTCCCTCGACGTTGTGCCTTCGAGGATGTTGATCTCCTACCACCGAATGTACGATAGAACCATCCGAGTGACCATGGGGGAATGCCCAAGTGCTTCTGGGGACATGTCTAAGTTCTTCTGGAGACATGTCCGAGTGCACTTTCTCTTCTTGAACTTCAATATCAATGAGGGTCTATAGGTGGGCCCATGGGTCATTCCCGTGTCCCTACCCATAGTAGATGACCTCATAACTCCCGCTGGATGCCATCGGAGGAAGAGAGGGGGAAGAAGGCTGTTTTTCGATCAAGCGGGCGAGCAACAATGAAAATAGACACACAATAAGGCAAGCGAGGATGGAACTCCCCCCGGCGGGGCAGGTTTATAGGCGCAACTGCAGTCCTCGAGGCGTCTTGGGGAGTGGAGGCAACTTGAGCCCCTCGGGTGTCATGTGCCATACTCAACTCATGGGCTTCTCTTCCTCGTGTCACCTCGGTTCCCTTGGCAGGTCACATCGGCATGGGACTGAGGTGACAGAATGACAAGAAGGCGACGATAATCGAGGAGGAGCAATGATGACCAAGGCAGTGCGCAGGCCATGAATCGACCTAACTCGGGGCGGTTCCCGAGACCTCGTGGAGAAGGAGAGGTCTAGCGCCCCACCGAGCACCTTGCGGCAGGCCCACATGCGGTTAGGAGCCCACGACGCTTCACCCTTTGCTCCTCGCCTTCATCTCGAAGCTAGGGTTAGCACGCCTTGGACCCGGGGGCCACTATCGGTGTTCTGGGACTGGGGGTACCCAGACTTCCCTGCCTATAGTGTTGGACCAAAAGTATGTCTAGAGGGGGATTAGACTACTTGACCAAATAAAAGTTTTGCCTTTTCCCAATTTTTGGTGTTTGGTGTTTGCAGTTTTAGCATTCATGGCAACTCAATTTCACCCTACCCATGCAAGTCTAAGAGTATAGCAGCGGAAAGTAACAACAAGCATGAGTAAAAGGGATAGGGTAGGTAGATCAAACGCAATTGTAGACACGATGATTTTTCCCGTGGTTCCGATAGGTGGCGCTATCGTACATCCACGTTATGGAATCTTCAAGCCAGAAAGGGTAACGGTCGCGAGAGTCCACGGAGAGCTCCACCCATAAGGGTCCATGAAGTAGCAACCTTGACTATTCCATATGGATTTCGTCCATCAAGGACTAGCCTCACTATGGGTAGATCTTCACGAAGTAATCGATCTCCTTGCCCTTACAAACTTCTTGGTTCACTCCACAACACGAAGTAGGAGGCTCCCAAGCGACACCTAACTAATCTAGGAGGCAGCACCCTCCGAAAGGTAATAGGCTCGGTAATGACGATGAACTCCTTGCTCTTGTGCTTCAAGATGGTAGACTCCTCAACACACAATCTCTCTCACACGGATATGGCTTGGTGGAAGAGATGGGATTGGTGGAAAGCAACTTGGGGAGGCTAGAAATCAAGATCCATATGGTTGGAGTGGAAGATCTTGATCTGAACACAAGGGTAGGTGGTTCTCTCTCAAGAAATCTGATAGGATAGGTATGGAATAGTTCTGAGTGCTTCTATTTCGAGTGGGTGGTGGTGGAGGGGTATATATAAGCATCCCCAAAAATCCAACCGTTACACACAAAATGACCAACTCGGTGACACCGATGTGTTAATCTCGGTGGTACCAAAGTGATCAAAAGGTGGAACTTTTGAATCTCGGTGAGGCCGATATATGAAACTCAGTTGCACCGATAAGGTGACCAACGGTCAGATTTCCAATTTTGGTGACGCCGACCCAACAATATTGGTGGTACCGAAAATGTGAATTTGCATAACAGAAAGTTTATAACCTAAACTTGGTGGCACCGGTATGGAATCGGTTGCACCGAAGTGGCTAGGGTTTGGCTGAGTTTGACTTGGTTCTGGAATCGATGGCACTGGGATAGGAATGTTGGTTGCACCGATTTTTAATGTTTTTCTATAGACAGACTTTGGTGGGAGAGCTTGTGGATGTTTTTGGTGACTAACACTTGTGCACGTATGAGCATTTTGTTCACCAACAAAACCTTACCTCCTTTTAATAGTATTGGCTTTCCTATGGACACAAAGTGATTTCTCACAAATGTAAAATGTAGAGTCCCCTTGCTTGAAGCTTGGCCAACCTATTTCCTTTCATCTGGGGGTAATTCCACAATCCTTTTGCCATACCTATCATTGAACTTTTCCTGAAATATTCTTGGTGGAAACATTAGTTCAATGACTTATATGTTGTTATTAATTACCAAAACCAACAAGGGAGCAAATGTGCTTTCAATCCCCCCCTTTTTGGTAATTGATGACAACATATAGATAAAAGCTTCAAAAAAGATATAATCAACGAATATAATCGTTTCTTTGAGAAGTATATGATAAGCAAGAGCTCCCCCTAAATTTGTGCATTATTTTAAATTTGCATTTGAATGCAAATGCACAATCGATTAGGTACATGGGTCACTTCTTACATGTCACATACAACTTGGTTGTGTGCGAGAATAATTTGAATGAACATCATAGCACAACACAATCAAGCAAATATGAATGCTCATCACATAAGCATTAAGATGATAGGAAATAGTAGCATCACACATCAAAGCGTATGATCAAACATCATCAAACGTGTATCACAAACAACCAAAAGAGTATCACAGCAACCAAAAAGTATCACAACAACCAAGAGACAATTGTTTTTGAAAAAGCAATAAACACCAAAACTCTCGTTCACTCAAGGCCTAAAGATCTATATACACTTCCCCCTTTGGCAAAAAGTTACCAAAAAGTTCAAAGGCATATTTCTAAGCGTTCTTGGGCTGATCTCCTCCGGTTGTTGATGAAGGAGTCGAGAGAACAGCATCAGCAAAGAACTCTGCAGATGTCATGGATGGAGTTGGAGTGGCAGCTAGAGGAACTAGAGCTGATGGAGCAAGAGCTGAGGTGACAGCAGCAGGAGCTAATGAAGAGGGCCTCAAGTTTGGAGCAGGCACTGTGGCTGATCTAGCCTAAGTAGTGAACTGTGTGCTCGGCCTGAGAGGTGATCCATCCTCATCATCGTCATCATCATCATCATCATCATCATCATAAGTAGAAGAAACCCGAGGGATGTGCACTGAGTCAACTTCCTTTTGAAGCACTATGACTGTCTTAGTCACCTTGTCCACCTTATCATTAAGAGTCTTGATCCTTGTTTCAAATATCCTCACAAGACTATTCTGGTTGTCCAGAATCCCCTTAATGTCCTTTTGCATGCCCTGAACTGATGAGATTAAAAGATCCATTTGCTTATTTCTAGATCTAGGGACTTGAGCACTAGTGGCTCGAGCTGCCTCTGCCTCTGCCTGAGCTGTAGAAGATGTGGGATTATCTGGGTCCATCACCATGATGTTATCCTCAAGCTCTATCTATAGGGGAAAACGGGGTCTGTCAAGAGCAAATATGTGCTTCCCAATCTAAGAGTTGATAAGCATTTGGATATAGGGTGCATAGCAGCAAGAGTGCTTCTGATCAGCAGCAACCCTCTTGACTGTCTCAACAATCAAGTCCATGACTCTGATCATGGTGTGACTGTCAAGGTGGATCAACATGTTGATGGAGTAGCCTCGGATCATCTTGTCATCTCCTTATTTGGGCATCAAAGTATGCCTCGGAATGGTGTTCATGGTGCGAAGGCCATCTTGAAGATAGTAGATGGATCCTAGATTGTGAGATTTCACTTTGTCTACAGGGATAGGAGTATACATATCCTTCATGGCATTGTGGCTCGCCTTGGATTCTGTGTAGATATCCAGGTCTCCATCCTGAACCTCAGGGACTCCTAGAAGTGCAGCCCATTCATCAACAGTGGACTCATATCTTGCTCCTTCAGCCATCCATACAATCCTACCATCTCCATAGAAATGTGCAGTGGAGTAGAATTTCATGATCATTTCATCATTCCATGCAGTAAATTCTCTCCCAACGAACTCATCCAAACCAATGCAGTGGAAATTGTCTTGGACACTTAGAAAATAGTCCTCATTCTGCTTAATGAATTCTAGTCTACATACCTCATGTCACTCACAACTGGACTCTTGTCAAATAGCACAGTCTCAGAGAAATCATGTTGCTCTTTGGTATAGAATCTGTAGTCCACGGTTGTCTTCTTCCATTGGGCATATGGATCTATAGCTCTCCATGTCCTCAAACCTGAGTCTTTCCTCTTCTTCATATCTTCAGCAAGTGGATAGCTAGCATTATGTATTGGAAGGTATGGTCTGAGTTTCATCAAGGTTGTCAAGTCATCATCATGCTTAGCTCTAGAAGCAGTTCCCTTGTTCTTTTCAGAAGCTAGAATCTGCCTAGATGTCCTCTTAGGCTTTTCAGCAGCAGCCTTCTTGGATTTGGTGCTCTCGGATGTGCCTAACATGTGCATAGCATCAGCTAGAAGTTTCTTGGCCTTCTTCTTGGGAGGAGCCTTTGCAGCTGGCTCATCATCCTCTTCAGCAGCAGCTGCCTCCACTGGATCTTCATACATAGATGTAGGCCTGCCAGTCACATGGATTATCCTCTTTTTGGCTCTCTTCTCCCCTGCCTTCTTAGGCATAGACTTCCTTGGGGGATCAATGGTCACTATAGCCCTAGAACTCTCATGTGCTTTGATAGATTTAGAGCTAGCATAGACTTTGCTAACAACTTTCCTAGAAGAAGTGGCTTCAGTAGCAGACTTCTTACCAACCTTCTCTTGCTTCTTGGCAAGAATCTCCTCAGGGACAAAGTCTAAATCCTCCTCATCTAAATTCAGCTTCTAGATGGTCCTAGTAGCAGCCTTGGGCAGCCCATGGGAGTTGGGGGGTGCCTGGATTTGGGAGATGTACTAGGCTCAGGGCTAGTGCCTGAACTCATGTTAACACCCTTCTCTAGCAAATTCTAATTGCCCTCAGCATCTGACATATTGACCTTGTGAATAGAGTATAGAAGAGCAAAAGAAGATTACTCATCACAAAATGAGGCTGGTTTCTGAAAGATTGAACAAAAATTTTCCAATGTTTTGCATTCTATCACATGAAAATTGGTACAGCCAAAGCAAAGTTTTTGGTGCTACCGAGACTAACTATCCCATTAACAGAAACTTGGCACTCCTTTCGCTGAGACCGGAAAGAAGTACTCGGTTTCATCGAGACAGTTCTTAGCAACACAAAAAGACAAATCGGTGACACCGATTAGTTTGCTTCGGTTCCACCGAGTTCCATCAGGCGGAAGGCAAACCCTAGTAAATCGATCATTTGGTAGACTATGGGAATTTCTTGTGGATAGGAAGACATGCAATAGGTGTCTCATAGAGAAAAACAAATCCAATGTGCAAGAATCAGATGGGAGTGCAAAGAAGGGCGATTTTGTACCCTAACTCGGTGACAGATCTGCTACAGTGGCAACAATGGAGAGGATTTCGTCGACGGTGGCGATTCCCAGCAGCGGAGGAGTGTAGGGGGACAAGGGCGATGGCCAGGGGTCTTGAAAACGACAGCTTAGGGTTCTGAGGTGCGATGGTTTGAGGATGAATTTCAAAGCGTCGGGGTCCACAGTATATATAACCACCACTGTCAATGACGCAGATTCTATACTGTCGGTGTCACCGAGTTCCTCAACTATCAGTTGAGAGGGAAACTCGGTGTAACCGAGAATATGGAATCGGTTGTAGCGAGATAGAAAACCATATCAACCCCAGGCCTTTGGTGAGACCGAGATTTTGGGGTTGGATCCACCGAGATGCACTTGGGAGGTTTTAATGATCAGTCCTTGTCGATACGGAACTCTGAGTGCTCCACACACAGAGTGATCGAAAAGACCTTGTTCAAATTTTGTGATGCAGCATGAATAGAGTATGAGGTGAGAAAGCATAGATAGCTAAAGGGTGGTCCTAGGCATTCCTATCCATCCAATTGGCAAAAGATAAATCAAAGACCAAATAGCAACAATTGTATGTCCTCAAATGAGAAAATAAATGCAGACCAACATGCTCACATAATAAGATATCAAATGAAATCATGACAAACATGCACAAACACTCTAGCATCTAACAAGCACTTGGGCGATCACGAATTCATCTATATATGAGTATTTGACTTAGGATCCAAGTAAGAATACTTGATCATAGGTCATACTCATCGATTAAGCACAAGTGGGGTTACCACTCTTACATAAAGAATTTAATGCTGTCACATACTAAGAGATGCTTTGACCAAGTCTTAGAGTAAAGCTCCCCCTTGATGTGACATCCCCCCATAAGAGGGATAAACTAACCTTGGGTTTTGTCGATGAAGACTTAATGTTGGTGAGGTAGTGGTGGATGCTCAAAGTTGATGAAGATCACCAAGAGTTGGGAGCATCCTTGTTATTTCCTTACTCTTCTCACCTACATGGTTTAGTCCCAACACATAGGAGACAAATACAAGGATATCTATGGACATGGAGTGCAAAACATGTGTGAAGATGTCCATTGATTTTTTGATTACCTTGTCCCTTTCTTACCATTGAGAAAATGTGTGACTCCTTGAACTATTGCATAGGGTTGATGTTGATTGCAAATAGATCTTGCCAATAATGAATGTGAGTGAATTTCATTGGCGGAGTCACCCCTCAAGAACTTTTTAGTTCTTCTTCTTGGGGACCCACATCAAGTTGATGGGGATCCTTGGTGTTGTAATAGCCTTTGTAGACGTTGATCTTGAAGTAGCCTTGGGAACCCACTCCACCATAGCTAGATATTCATCTTCATATGAGTCAATGTCCTCTTGAAGCTTGTTCTTGCCCTTGAGCTTGTGGTCTTGTGGTGGAAGGTCATCTTGAGTGTTTATCCCCTTGGCAAGAGTATTTTCATACTTCTCCTTTTGAGGAACAAACTTTGGATCAGGATATTGACCTTCTTCCCATTCAACTCCATTAGCGTTGAAGTAGAAAACACCACGGTTCTTCCGGTATCCTCTGCGCTTGCGTACAATTTCCTCAAATTGCTTACACCCGGCAAGACTCTTGTAAATACCTTTCTCTGTAATTCCTTTCAATAAAGCATTTTCTTGCTCAAGTGTAACTTGTCTAAGAGAATCATCATTGTTGGAATCAATAGAACTACTAGGAGCAACATCATTGTGTTTAGCATTTTTATTGTTGCTACTAGATGAAGAACCTTTCTTGCCTTTGTTACTGGTTTTCTTAGATTTAACTTGTCGCATGAATGTAGACAAGAGTGGTCGTTTGGCAAGATAACATGAAGTCTTCTTTCGGAGATCATCATTGATAGATTTAAGAAATTCATGTTCTTGCTCCAAATTAAGCTTCTCGAAGCGTAACTTCTCATGAGTTCTTACAAGCTCTCTATGATCTTCGAGAGTAGATTCATGGGCTAAATTAAGAGTGCTAAGTTCTTTAGTTAGTTCTTCTATTTTCATCTTATCATCTTCAATCAACCTATGTTGACTACCATGAGAATTATCAAGTCATTTTGATCAACATCACTAGTTTTGTCACATAGAAAGTCATCATCACAAAGCAAATCATCTTCATCACTATTGAAATCAAGATATTCGGGGTGTGATACCTTGGGGCCTTTATCCACGAAGCAACTTCCACTCCCTTATTTTGGTGAATAAAATAGATCAAAGGAGTTGGTAGTCACTAGAGAAATTCCGGCAGCACGATCATCTTGACTATAGTCGGAGTCGGAGTTATAGTTTCTCTTGGAGTTCTTGTCGGAGTCGGAGCCGGAAACTCATTCACCAACATGAGCTTGATGTTTTCTTCTTGTGTAGCTCTTGGTATACTTGCCCTTCTTCTCTGACTCTCTACTTCTCCTTGAGGGTGTTCGGTCATAATAATCATGTCTACTCCTTCTCTCTCTTTGAGGTGATTCATTCCTTGAGCTGCGTCTTCTAGGTGACTCTTCTCTTTGTTTATAGGGAGTCGTGCACTCATTGGAGTAGTGTCATGACCAAGATGCGATCCTATGCTTATTTCAGCAAGAGGGCCTCGACAGGGATATAAGCGCATCTCGTCATGTTGCAAGAATGGATATCATTACACATACATGTACAGAAGAGATGAGTATAGAGAATTGGCTTACACTCGCCACAAGCTACATAAATAACACATCAATACATCAACATGCTCAAACATCATGCAGAAGAGCAGGGTCCGACTATGGACGAAATCAAACGATAAAATGACATCCATCCTTCCTATCCTAGGCTGCCACCCAGAACCCATCGTAGATCTATGAAGAAGAAGAAGAAGAACTCCAAATCAAACATGCATTGCGCTTACGTCAAATCATCGCATTACCTATACCTGCAACTGTTGTTGTAGTAATTTGTGAGCCACATGGACTCAACAATGTCATTTCCAAGGATATCAAGACTATTAAAGCTTAATAGGTGAGGTATGAATAAGTGGTGAGGCTGCATTTATTTGAGTGGCTAACTCACGAATATAGAAAGGAAAGTATGGTGGTCTACGCATAACGGGCGTGAACTAGTAATGATCACTAACTGATCTTGAACACCTACTTACGTCAAACATAACCCCACCATGTTCTCTCTCGGATAAGAACTCATGAGAAGAGACAGTGACGGTTATGCACACATTTGGTGTATTTTATTTTAGTTTACTTCAAGTTTGCTATGACCGGGTGTTAAACAAAGTAACCAAGTTTGCCACATAACCGCGGGCACCGCTTTCCGAAAGATTTAACCTTGCAGGGGTGCTCCAACTAATCCATCACAAATTAATCACATGTTGCGGGAATAACCTCGACCACGGATCTTGTGATCATCCTAGGCAATTCCAAAGGAATTCCGACACCTTGAGATAGCTCGAAGAAGATGAGAGTTCCTCACGCAAGACTTTCGAGAAAGGTAAAACAAGTCCAACAAGACCGCCCGATGTGTCGACGAATCAGATAAGATCCACGTATCTCGTTCTCAGGACATGACCGGATGGGACTAGCTAGAGGGAAAACCAGTCCCCAAGTTTCCTCAAGGCGGCCCCGTAGGCAGCGTGGTTTGGACCAACACTCATGAGGAGCATTGTCCCAGGTTGTTGATTAATTATCGACGGGGTGATCATGCCCTATGCAAATTTTAGTTGTTATTAAGCAAATAGTACCAATGTTGGGCCTTGCCAGACAAGCTTTATCCTAAAACAAAGATCAAGGGGGTCCCCATAACAACCCCAAGCATGTTAGGAGCGCTCAATTATGGGACATAACACCGGTTCACAAGTAACTAGGGCGGCAAGAGTGGAACAAAACACCGAGCAAAAGGCCAATCCTTCCACCCTTTACCAAGTGTATAAGTGCATTAAATTAAATAGCAATAATGTTGTGATGACAAAAGAATGTCCATGTTGTCACATGGGAGCAATTGCACTTGTAGCTAGAAACGCTATAAGAAGGGCTAAGCAAGCGGTAACATAGCCAAAAAAGGTTTTTCTAGGATGTGGAGGGGTTAGAGGCTTATCATGGCAATGTTGGGAGGCTTGACAACCAAGTGGTAGGTAGCGATACATAACGATGGAAGCGAGACAGCTATCATAGCAATGATAGTAGTGGTAGCCAGGGAAATGTGTCATCTTGCCTCAGATCACGCATGGAAAAAGAACGAATCCATGAAGAAGACGATCCATGAAGTAGATGAACGAATCCTCACACTCCGAACGCTTTCGGAACTCTATCGAGAAGAAGCTATCCGGAACAAACAATCAACACACGAAACACCACAACATATGCATGATACGATGCGCAAACAAATATGATGCATGTCCGGTTTAATTATGCAAGGCATGACAAAGCACATCAAACAACTCCTACACATTAAGTGAGGCTCAATATGCAACGAGTTGCATATTGACAAAACTCCACATTCAAATTATTTAGTTCACTCTCATTAGGTACTCATCAATATTAAATGTTGTTAGACATGGCAAGAGGTGAAGCACGAACAACTACAACATCTAGGCATTTGAAATGAGGCCGAAAGCAATACATAGCATTCTCGAAACATCCTCATAAGCATAATATGAATTTGGTGCAGATCTGTCCTAACACAATTTTATATTTATTAATCATGGAAATAAAGTGTGTCATGAGATTCTACACATTTTTCTAGTCAATTTAGATATATAAAACATTTGCATCAGAGCTACGGTTTAAAAGTTATTAAACAATTCATTTTGACATGGCATTTATGAAAAAACAATGGAAACAGAAAGTTAATCATTTTTATCCCATGTGAGAGTCGGAAATTGTGAATCTACAAGAAATTCTAGACAAGTTTCATATATAAAGTTTTTTAATCCGATACCCGGTTGGGAAGCTATTGAATGCATGAAGTCTAGGGGGTTTTCTGCAATTCTGTTATTCACTAGATAATAAATAAATTCGCAGAGACTGAAAAAAAATGTTCACAGGCCGAATCTAAATAGACCAACAGCTACAACCGGTGATAGATAGCGAAACAATGCACGAGCAGGATTTAGGGGCACTCACCACAGTGGGCCAAGCCCATGTCGGTGGCGGCTTGGCTTGGGCTAGTTGGGGGTACTGGGCCTTGGCGCTTCGGTGGCCCACGGGGCCGATGCCATTGTCTCCTCCCCTATGCCCGCACGAGGCAGGAGGGCATGGCGTCACAAGGAGCATGGGTGGCGACATGATGGGCCTCCGGTGACCGGAACGATGAGGAGGCGAGGGGTATTAGCGGATCCAGGCCAGGGGGCTCTGTTCCCGGCGACGAGAGGGCCTGGGACAACTCCGGAAGGGAGATTCGGGGCAGCCATGGTGGAGCTCCTACAGGGGAGAGAGATAGGCCGGCAGGGGGTTAGGGAAGAACGAGAGAGGGGAAGGAGAGGGCAGAGAGAGGGCGACCCGCGGAGGTCCGGCCTGGAAGTTGCCATGGCGGGGGCTCGCGGGAGCTTCGGTGGCCGTCCGACTCGCATAGTCGAAGGCGGGGCTACGGGAGCTCGAGGGGATCCTCCCCTTGATCCATATTGGGCGTTGGCTACGGGAGCGGTGCGATGCGGGCTGAGGCGGGCCTACCGCAGGCTCGGCCGGGCCGCGGCAGAAAGGGGAGGCTGGGGAGCGACGTGGCACATGGTGGTTGGCTACGGGGGCTCGGCCTGATGATGTGGCAAGCCGCGAGTGGCTAGGAGCGGCGACGCAGGTTGTGGCTTGGAGGTCCGGATGCCGACAAGTGGCGCTGGCAGGATGGAGGGGCATGGATTTCAATGCTAGAGGTGGGATAAGGCTATAATAGGCAGGGGAGGTCGTCTATTTATATAGAGGGGAGCTAGGGTTTAGGTTTTTGAACCGTTTCGAGCCCTTTGATCGCGATCGAATGGCTCCGGTTGCGGGGATAGGTTAGGTGGACTAGGTGGGCTGTGGAGAGGGAATGTGGGCTGAGGAGAGAGGGAGATGGTGGCCCGTGAAAAAGGTTTTAAACACCGAAAACGTCCGATAATAAACCGATGAGTGCGCTGCTCCGATGCTATGCAGATGATGTGAATGATGCAATGATGAATGTGACGACCAAATGAATCACACGACAACAATGGAATAAAAGGGGAATCTTCTGGAGCGTCGGTCTCGGGCTGTTAGAAGTAGTGTCCAGGCTTCCCACAATTGTAGTAATTTCGGTCATGACTTGACGAACGCTTCTCGTCATATCTTGAGTTGAAGTTTCTTTCTTTGCCTCTATTCTTGTAGAACTTGTTGAATTTCTTGACCATGAGGCTTATCTCTTCATTGGTGACAAGGTTGTCGCTTGAAGTTGCGGGAGCATCACTTGTGGCCTTGTAAGCACCACTAGACTTGTTGCGGAGCTCTTCTTTGTCTTTGAGTGTCATATCATGAGCAACAATACTTCCAATGACTTCTATAGGCTTGAGATCTTTGTAGTTGGGCATCATTTGGATTAATGTGCACATGGTGTAATATCTCTCATCCAAAGCTCTAAGTATCTTCTTGATGATGAATTTGTCGGTCATTTCATCGCTTCCTAAGCCGGCAATCTCATTGGTGATGAGAGCTAGCCTAGAGCACATCTCTATGACTCCTTCACCATCCTTCATCTTGAACTTGTCAAACTGACTTTGAAGAACATCTAACTTGGATTCTCTCACGGACTCGGTTCCTTCATGCATATCAACCAAAGTATCCCAAATCTCTTTTGCATTCTCAAGACGGTTGATTTTGTTGAACTCTTCGGGGCATAGGAAGTTGAAGAGAATGTCGCATACTTGAGCATTGAGTTGCAACATCTTCAATTCATCCGTGGTCGCTTCATGATCTGGTTCTCTTCCATCACCAAGGAATTCACCTTGCAAGCCAACACGAACAACAGCCCAAATAGCGGACTTATGACCAATAATATGCATTTTCAATTTGTGCTTCCAACTTGCAAAATTAGTACCATCAAAGTACGGACTTCTACGATGATAACTACCCTCACAAGATGCCATACTCTTCTAGGTTGTGAGACCAATGCAATGGAGACCAAAGCTCTGATACCACTTGTAGGACCGAAAGTATGTCTAGAGGGGTGTGGATTACACTACTTGACCAAATAAAAGTTTTGCCTTTTACCAAATTTTAGTGTTTGCAGTTTTAGCATTCATGGCAAGTAAATTTCACCCTACACATTCAAGTTTAAGAGTATAGCAGCGGAAAGTAACAACAAGCATGAGTAAAAGGGATAGGGTAGGAAGATCAAACGCAATTGTAGACATGATGATTTTCCCCATGGTTTCGATAGGTGGGGCTATCGTGCATCCATGTTATGGAGTCTTCAACCCACGGAGGGTAACACTCGCGAGAGTCCATAGAGGGCTCCACCCATAAGGGTCCACGATGTAGCAACCTTGACTATTCCATATGGCTTCTATCCACGGAGGACTAGCCTCATTATGGATAGATCTCCAGGAAGTAGGCGATCTCCTTGCCCTTACAAATTTCTTGGTTCACTCCACAACACGAAGTAGGAGGCTCCCAAGCAACACCAAACCAATCTAGGAGGCACCACCCTCCAAAAGGTAATAGGCTTGGTAATGACGATGAACTCCTTGCTCTTGTGCTTCAATATGATAGACTTCTCAGCACACAATCACTCTCTCACAGATTTAGCTTGGTGGAAGAGATGGGATTGGTGTAAAGCAACTTGGGGAGGCTAGAAATCAAGATCCATATGGTTGGAGTGGAAGATCTTGATCTCAACACAAGGGTAGGTGGTTCTCTCTCAGAAAATCTAATAGGATAGGTATGGAATAGTTCTGAGTGCTTCTCTTTCGAGTAGGTGGTGGTGGAGGGGTATATATAGGCATCCTCAAAAATCCAACCGTTACCCACAAAATGACCAACTCGGTGACACTGATGTGTTAATCTCGGTGGTACCTAAGTGATCAAAAGGTGGAAACTTTTGAATCTCGGTGAGACCGATATATGAAACTCGGTTGCACCGATAACGTGACCAATGGTCAGATTTCAAATTTCGATGACGCCGACCCAACAATCTTGGTGGTACAGAAAATGTGAATTTTTGTAACACAAAGTTGGCAACCTAAACTCGGTGGCACCGATAAGGAATCGGTTGCACCAAAGTGGCTAGGGTTTGGCTGAGTCTGTCTAGCTTCTGGAATAGGTGGCACCGGGATAGGAATATTGGTTGCACCGATTTTGAATGTTTGGCTATAGAAAGACTTTGGTGGGAGAGCTTGTGGATGTTTTTGGTGACTAACACTTGTGCACGTATGAGCATTTTGTTCACCAACAAAACCTTACCCCCTTTTAATAGTATTGGCTTTCCTATGGACTCAAAGTGATTTCTCACAAATGTAAAATGTAGAGTCCTCTTGCTTGAAGCTTGGCCAACCTATTTCCTTGCATCTTGGGGTAATTCCACAATCCTTTTTCCATCCCTATCATTGAACTTTTCCTGAAATAATCTTGGTGGAAACATTAGTTCAATGACTTATATGTTGTTATTAATTACGAAAACCACCAAGGCAGCAAATGTGCTTTCATGCGGCCCAACGCGTGACCCACCACCATGGCCTGGTATGGCCCAGTGACAAGTTTCTCAAGTCAATAGCCTCGCGAGATCCCCTTGCCTCGCGAGGAGGATGACGTCAAGACCTCCGGAGAGTGGCGTCCCCCCAGGCTGCCTCCTGAGGAGCGGAGATTCCTATGCAAGTGCCCAACGTCCCTATGAGGGGATGACACGGGTTCTAATGAAGAAGCCAGACGGGCACATGAGGAGGACATTTTCCTCTTTCGTGCAAAGGAGTCAAGGACATATGCATGTTCCCAAGTAATCCCCCAAAGGTTTCCTTCCCAGTGCAATGAGACCGAGACCACGAGCTCGGCAGGACGGATGTCATCACCGAGCCAACCACTACTTCACCCCCCCCGCATCCCTTAGGAATCTATCACAAGGCGATTTGCATGGCCGCACCTCGGCTACGTGAGAAAGATTGTACTGGGGCTTGTCCTTTGGAGTTTCCTTAGAACTCCGGCTCGAAGACCCTGTCAACAACATTTCGAACTCAACAAAATTGATATCAACTACTCCCACAAGCATCTAGAGGCTATACCATGCATCAAAACAACTTTCAACCATACAAATTGAACATACAAGCCCATATACATGGTCACCAACAGTAGGAAATATCACAAAATGTAAAAAACTAGAACGAAAACCAATTGGAGCATTGTAGGAGTCACATACCAAGGAGTAATTGCTCAAAAAGGTTTCGGAAATGGAGTCCCGAGCAAAGAGAAACAAAATCACTCGATGATGAGAAAGAACATGGGCTAGGAGACAATGGTGATTTTTTCTGGAGGTGAAAGAAGGATGTGGGCATGTGAACTAAGTGAGAGTGGGTCCCTGTGGGGCCCATGAGCCTACGTAGCATGCCGTGTGAGCTCATGGCTCACAGGTGCACCCCCCTGGGGTGTGCATATTGACAAAAATTCATATTTATTCTAAAAAAAGCATTATAATTTTCAAGGCATTCTAAGAACTTTATTTTCTCAGTCATTTTTATTGCGTGGAAAATTCAGAAAAATGAAAAACTTCCATAATTTTTTATTAAAACTTTAAATAATAGAGATAAAACTATGGGTATGTTAGGTTGTCCTTACTAAATTTAATGACCACATGCTCCTCAAAAAGAATCGATTAATAAGGTTGATCAAGTCTTTTTAAAGAACCGTTTTCGAGTGACATGAAATGGAATTTTTTTCATGTAACACTAAGTTACCTCAACGGGGATATGCATTTCCCCAACAATAACAATATCATATCTATTTTCATAGTAGGGAGAGGAAGTTTAAACTCTCCAATAGTAAATCTTGCGAATTGCTCAATTGAGTTCATATTATTCATCAAACTTTGTTTCTTCGTAAAATATATTGTGTGCTGATTACCATTGACATGAACAATATCCTTGCTTTTGTTGCACTCAGTAACAGCCCCTACACTAATAAAGAAGGGTCTACCAAGGATAATCAACATGTTGTCGTTTTCGACCATATCAAGAATAACAAAGTCCGTTAAAATAGTAACATTTGCAACCACAATAGCAACATCCTCATAAATTCCAATAGGTATAGAAGTGGATTTATTACACATTTGGAAGGATATTTCAGTAGGTGTAAGAATATTAAAATCAAGTCTTTTATATAAAGAGAATGGCATAACACTAACACCGGCTCCTAAATCACGTAAAGAACTTTTAATGTAACTTCCTCTATGGAGCAAGATATAGTGGGTATACCTGGATCTCCCAATTTCTTAGGCACTCCACCATCCAAAGCATAATTATGAAACATGGTCGAAATACTAGTTTCATGTATCTTTCTTTTCATAGTCACAATATGAAAACACAACCTCCCCCTAGGTGGTTTTGGTAATTATCAACATCATATTGTTCATTGAACTAATAAGTCTATCAAGTATATTTTAGGAAAGTTCAAGGAATGGGTTCAGTAAGATTGTGAGATGGATCCCCTAGATGTAATGAACACAAGTTGGCAAGAGCTTCAAGCTTCAAGACTCTATATTTTCTTTTATGTGAAATAACACAATTGAGTCTACATGAAAAGACAATACTATTAAAAAGGGGTGAGGTATTCATAATCATCTGGCTCCTCAAATGCTTAGAGATTTGCCACCAAAAGCCACAACCAAATTCTCACAAAAATATTATGTCCAAAACCAAAATGCCACCTAGGTCACATGAATCGGTCTCATCAAGTTGTTCCTATCTGTTCCACCGAGTTTTTACTTCGGTTCCGCCGAGTTGGGCAATAATGTTGTAACGGTTGGATTTTTGGAGAAATCTATTTGTACCATCCACCCCTCTCATTTGTAGAGAGAGCACTCATAACAAGCCAACACTTCCACCATTCATTTTCTGAGAGAGAACCACCTACTCATGTGTTGAGATCAAGATCTTCCACTCCAACCATATGAATCTTGATTTCTAGCCCCCCAAAGTTGCTTTCCACCCAATCACCTTCTTCCACCAAGCCAAATCCTACGAGAGAGTGAATGCGTACTATCTTTTGAAGCACAAGAGCAAGGAGTTCATCATCTATACACCCTTTATTACCTTTTTGAGAGTAGTGTCTCCTAGATTGGTTAGGCGTCTCTTGGGAGCCTGGAGTTGAACCAAGAAGTTTGTAAGGGCAAGGAGATCGCCTACTTCGTGAAGACCTACCCCAAGTGAGGCTAGTCCTTCGTGGATGTAACCAATGGTGGAATAGGCAAGGTTGCTTATTCGTCGACCCTTCATGGGTGGAGCCCTCCGTGGACTCACGTATCGTTACCCTCCGTGGATTGAACCCTCCATGAACGTGTTTCAAGATGATTTTTTGTGCAGGAGTCGCGGAAATGTACTCTAGGCTTGCTCTAATCAAAAATGAGATTGTCGGCTTAGGAAGTGAATAGATGACCGAAAAAATCATCATCAAGGAGATACTTAGAGCCTTGGATGGAAATTATGACACCGTGTTCACATTGATCCAAATGATGCCAAAGTACAAATATATCAAGGCCAGGAAAGTCATTGGAAGGATTGTTGCTCATGAAATGTCACTCAAGGACAAATAAGACCTTCACAATAAGTTAAGTTGTGCATACAAAGCCACAAGTGACACTCCCACAACTTAGAGTGACAACCTTGTTACCAATGAAGAGATAAGCCTAATGGTTAAGAAATTCAACAAGTTCTACAAGAATAGAGGCAAAGAAACAAGATCCAACTCAAGATACAAAGATAAGTGTTCTCCTAGTCATAACCGGGATTGCTACAACTATGGAAGACCCATACACTTCTCAACTGAGTTCATGGATCCCTCCAAAAAGAGAGGTGAGTCACCAAGAAGAAGAAGCTCAAGAAACAATTCACCTCGAAGAGAGAGAAGGCGTAAAGAAGATCCATAGTAATGAAGACCATCCTAGAGAAGAAAGGACGTGAAGAGAAAGGACAAGTACGCCAAGAGCTACACAAGAAGAAGACATCAAGCTCACATTGGCGAATGGGTTTCCGGCTCCGAACCGACAACCAATCAGAGAGAAGGTACCACTCCAACCCTGACTATAGTCAAGATGAAGGTGTTGTTGGACTAGCAGTCGTATCCTCCAACTCCCATGATTTATTGGATTCGAAAAATGAAGGGATTATAAATTGCTTCATTTCTAAAGTCCCAAAGGTATCACACCCTGAATACATTGATTTCAATAGTGATGTGGATGACTTGCTAGGAGATGATGATTAACTCTTTGATAAAACTAGTGATGTTAGTCAAAATGAACTTGATAATAATGATCACAGTCAAGATGAATCCTGTGATTATGCTAAGAATAATAAGTGTTTAACTAAAGAACTAAACACTCTTAAGTTGGCTCATGAATCTACTCAAGAAAATTAAAGAGGGCTTCGAAGAACTCATGAGAAGCTATGATTCGAGAATCTAAGTTTAGAGCGAGAGCATGAGTTTCTTAAAGCTATCAATGACGATCTTCGAATAAGAGTTCTTCTAATATTGCCAAATGACTACTCTTGTGCACTTTTATGCCTCAAGTTAAATCTAAGCAAACTAGTAACAAGAGTAAGAAAGTTCTTCATCTAGTAACAACAACACTAATGTTAAATCCAATGATGTTGTTTCTAGTACTTCTATTGATTCCAATAATGATTCTCTTAGCCAAGTTACACTTGAGCAAGAAAATGATTTATTGAAAGGAAATATAGAAAAAGGTGTCTACAAGATTATTGCCAAAGTTAAGCAAATTGAGGAGATTGTACGCAAGCGAGGATGGCACCGGGAGAACCAAGGTGTTGGTTGAATGAAAGTTAAAGGCCAATGGAGTTGAGTGGGAAGAAGATCGAAACCCCAAGATGAAGTTTTTTCCTCAACAAGATAAGTATAATCCTACAATCTTCAAAGGAACACAAGCTCAAGATGATCTTCCACCACAAGACCACAAGCTAAAAGGAAGGACAAGGTTCAAGAGGAGATTGACTCATTTCAAGAACCACCTCTAGCCATGATCAAGTGGGTTCCCAAGGCCATTACTATCTCTACTTCATCAAGTGCTACTTCTACTCCAAGGATCCCTATTAAGTGGATGTGGGCACCAAACAACAAAAACTAAAAAGTTTTTGAGGCATGACTCTGCCATAAACATCACTCATATTCATATGTTGGCAAGGACTTTGGAATAAAGTCCAACCTTGTGCACTAGTTCAAGGATTCACAAAACCCTTGTTGGTTAGCAAGGGACCAGGTACTTAATTCATAAATGGAGATCATGCATGAACACTTCACTCCATGTCCATAGATATCCTTGTATTTGGTCCTTGTGTGGGACTAACCCATGTAGGTGTGAAGAGTACCAAAACAAAAAAGGATTGCTCCCAATTCTAGATGGTCTTCATCAGTAATGAGCATCCACTACTACAACACCTACATGAAGTCTTCAACGACAAAACCCAAGGTTAGTTCATCTGTCACAGCCCTAATTTCTTTATGATTGCAAGAGCATTCATGCATGCATTTTTATTATCAAATGAAGATGAAATGAGGAATGATCAAGCCTCATAATTCAAAAAAAATTCCAATAAGCACTATAAAAAAATGTTTTCAAACTATTCCAAGAAAATGTTCCTGGATCTCTAATAAAATATTGGACTGAGGTAAAATGCCACCCAATATTTTATGGATCACAAAAATATTTTATATTGGGTTTTAGCATTAATTTAACCATATTTGCATTGGACTTATATTTATCATATATATATATAATATAAGTTCAACAACCTCGAAATCAATTATGTGGCACTAATAAATTAAACCTAGCTCTTATAAAAAATTCTAGGATTTTATAAATTGGTTGGATATTTATTTTGAGCCAAAACAAAATGTTAGAAATAAAATAAAATAAAAACAGAATAGGAAATAAAGAAAGAGGAGAAAAGCTTACCTGGCACGCAACCCACCAGGAGGCCCAGCCCACCAGGGGCAGCCTCGTCTTCTTCCTCCTGCCAGAAGGCAGAGGAGAAGCAGAGGACGGCGCTCGCGGCGGTGGCGCCACGCCACCTGCCTGCGTGGCCCTCCCTTCGCGCTGGCGAGCAGGATGATCTCGCCAGGGTCCCGCTGGCCCCCTCCCCTCTCCATTTTCCCCCTTGCCCTCCCTTCTCCTCCTCTGCCGAGTGTCACCGTAGCCGCCGCTCACCGCTGCCACAGCCTCCGGCCTCCCCTTGCCCCTCTGTCGTGCCCCTGAGAACCGTCACGACCCCCCTGGTTCTCCCCATGGTGCTAGAAGAACCCGGGAGCCCCTCGAACCCTCCTTCGTGGTCATCTTCAACCTCCGGATTAGCCGGAGCTCTGTCGTCGATTTCACCACAGCCGAGACGTCCTCGAGCCGCTGAGCCCCCTGCAACACCCTTTGTGAGCATGTCGTCCTTCTCCCTCTCTCGCCCGGTTTCCCCGTGCTCTCTAGCGTCCTCCCCGACGTGGCCGTATGGGCGCCGCCGCGGAAGAGCTCTCCGGCAAGCCCTCTAGAGAGCCCGAGCCCCCCCCGACCAGCCCACTCGACGCGGTCGAGCATGGGCTTCACCCTCAGTGCTCTCCGCGTGTCGATCCGAGCCCCCTAGCGATTTCTGGCGATCCCCCGCCGCGTCGGATGGTCGCCGGCAACCACCCTCCGGCCAGTGCCGACGTGGTCGGACGATTATCCACTAATCCCCCTCCCTAATTAACCCACAGCCACTGACAGTGGGCCCCAGAAGTGGGTCAAACCCCGGTCAGCGCGGGGATTAGCCCCTATCGCTGACACGAGGGCCACACACTGTCAGGTTTGACCTGGCCTGGCCTTTGACTTGCTGATGTCATGATGACATCGTCCCGACGCATTAAAAGAATTTCTAGAATAAAATTAAGTCAGAAAATTCCACAAAATCATATAAACTTCAAAAATTCATAGAAAATAATCTGTAAGTCAGAATAAAATAATTTATATATGAAAATTTCTCAGAAAAATCCAATGAATCTAATGGTGGCATTTTCATACATGTTAGAACAATCTAAATAGAAAAAATTGGACATTTTGTTCAAAACACAATAGGTCACCTCACTTTTGGATTTAAATTTGACCTTGGGTTCAAACATCTTCATTTAATATGATGGCAGATGCATTAGCTGAAACCAGTAGCATATTGACATGCTATTATCATGCATCATTGTGCAGCATTTGCCTTGTTTAAATTGTACCTTGTTTGATCTTGTCGATAGACTTGCGAGACGTAGTTATCGATGACATCGAAGAACCGCTGAGTTCTTCTGATAAACAGGCAAGCAACCCCCCCTTGAGCATATTCGATACAATCCCATCTCTCTCTCTTGCTCACATTTCAATGCATTAGGACAACGCTTATCAATTGCTACTTGTGTTGTGATAGATTAAGCCACGCCTTTGCATGACCTGTCATTGTCACAATAAATAGCTAAACCAAGCAACCTAGCATACCTGGTAGATGCTTGAGCCATGTTTTGCTATAACCCTGTTATGCTTGCTATACTTAGAATTTGTCAGGTATAATTCATCTGGGAGATGAACCAGAGTGAAATGAATGTGTCCTGATGATGAGAGTTAAGTGATGAACCTGTTTTGGTAAAGGTAGCGATGAGAGGCCATGTAGGAGTACATGGTGGGTTGTCTCATTGAAACCGCTCATAGGAGCTGAGTTTCGTGTTTGTGTTCCAAGACTAGCTACTACCGCATATTGGGGTCTGGTAACTCGACCTCTCTCGGCCTATTAACCTACCCTGTTCTTAGTCCAGGAGTCGTAGTAGTTCGAAACGTTGATAGGTGTGGCACGGCCTGCGAAGTGGGTGAACGGCCCAATCGGAACCGGCTTGGGGCCCTGCTCGCAACGTTTGAGGCCATGTTGGAAACCTCGGACGGACTTCCATTATGGGTTCCAACTCACATAGGCGAATGCCTTGGACATGAGTCGTTAAAGGTTAACGTCCGTGGCTTACTCCCTCGTTGGGCTTCCGCTTGAAGGTTGCCAAGGTGCCTTTTACGTGCACATGGCGATAAGTGGTGGGAGCATGTGTGACGAACTACACCCCTGCAGGGTAAATTATCTATTCGAATAGCCGCGTCCACGGATATGGACTACTTGGATTCTTGCATTGTTCATAGACAACTTAAGTGGATACTCTAAAACGCACAGAACAAGTGCGAGTGCTATGGATGGCTTCTCGTAGGAAGACGAGAGAGGATCCATAGTGGTGTTTTGAGATGGTGAACATGTGGGCTCGTGTCTGCTCTCTCGTAGGGAGACGAGAGAGTAGTGATACGTTGGTTACTTTGTCGTAGTCTAGGATAGCCAAAGGTCAAAGTTGGCATTCTGAAGTAAACCCCACAATCCAATTCATTGATACATGATGAGTATGTAGATAATTCTGATGTAAGACTTGCTGAGTACCTTCATACTCACTGTTGCTTATTTATCTTTTTGCAAAGTTAGACATTGTGTTTGGTTATGTTCTCCTGACGTTAACATCAACGGATTAGCTTAGTAACCTAGACAGAGGTCTGGTTCCTATGGTAGGGTCATTGTAGCTTTTCAGGCTCTCTAGCCGCTTTAGTAGATGTCTGTACTCAGACATGTTACTTCTGCTTGATGTTTGTATTCTCTGAATGTTGGGTCATGTGACCCCTTCTGCTTGTAACATTCTACTATGTTGGCTCCTTGGAGCCTCCTAAATTAATATTATGTTGTAGAGTTTTGTTGTGATGCCATGTTGTATCTACGCATATTGTGCATAGTGTGTGTATGATTGAAATGAATTGGTATGCGTGGGATTCGACACCTAGTTGTGTGCCTTTAGTAGCCTTCTTTATGGGGAAATGCCTCTTTGTGCTTCCACCGAGCCTTGGTAGCTTGCTACTGCTCCGGACACATTGATTGATCGAAATGTATCCTTCTTTGCTGCTGTGTCTGTCCCTTCGTGGAAACGTCTCGCGGAGTAATGGAGTCCCTGTAGCCTGCTACGACTCATCTACGTGCAGTGATGACATTTATGTCTCACGGCATAATGGAGTCCTTGTCGCTTGCTATGACTCGTGTACACACGGTAATGACCGACACCTGCGTTGCTGGGTTATGTATGACTGTCCCTGTACGGTTATGCCACTTGGATCTATAACTAGTCATGTCGACCCGGGTTCTCTGATGTGTGAATGCTAGTGACACGTTCATATCTGTGAGCCAAAAGGCGCAAACGGTCCCGGCCAAGGTAAGGTGGCAGCCATGGCTTACCGTGCGTGAGGCCGCAAAGTGGTGCGACGTGTTACAGGGTGGATTCATATGTCTTAGGATCGGGTTCCCGACATCATCCCTCTTAGGGGGATCTCACGTCTAGGGGGAGATTTGCTCTAAGACTTGAGATAAAGCATCTCTAAGGATGTGAGCACATTAAAGCTTTATGTAAAATTGGTAAACCCACTTGTGCTTAAATGATCAGTATGACCTATGACCAAGTATTCTTGCTTGGCTCCTAAGTTAATATACTCATAAAAGATGACTCGGTCATCGACAATTGTTTGCTAGATAATAAAGATGATTTGCATGTTTAACATATTTCATTTGACATCTTATTGTCTGACCATGTTGGTATGCATGATTTTCTCATTCAGGGACATCAAATTGTGGTTCATTTGGGACTTATTTTTCTGGACAATTGGATGTACAACAATGCCTAAGTACCCCATCTAGCTATATATTCTATATTGTCTCAATTTCTGTTTTTGCTTCATCACAAAATTTGAAGGAACGCTTTTGGGACCCTCTGGGTGACGAGAACTCGGAGCCACCGAATCGACTAGGGATAACTTCCAAAACCTCCTAAGTGTTTTTCGGTGCAACCAACTTCTACACACTCGGAGCCATCGAAAATGACCAGTTTTCCTATATTGGTACCACTAAAGTGAAAATCTTGGCTTCAGCGAGTTCCTCTGTCAACTGACAGTTATGAACTTTGGAGTCACCGATATTTCCACCTTCCTGTCATTGATAGCTAATGGATATTATATATATATCTATAAACACTATTCTGATTACGAGATCAGAATATTATTCTGATCACGAGTTGAACTTCCTAAGTTACACAACCTGAACTTCCCTTTTGTAAGAACCCGACCTTTGGGCTATCTTCGCAACCGTGTCTCCCCGCATGAATTATTCTGGTCAGTTGTGTTCTATGTGATGTAAGTGTAATCTAGAAACGGTTTTTAGCAACTAAATGCCCGTTTTAAATAGGAATCTTGCTTGTTGGCGTATTTGATCTCAGGGCGTGATGAACTTGCCTCTGTTGCAATTTTACAGCCTGAGTTGTTAGACCTGAACTTCCCTTGGTGAGAGGTTAACTTCCAGTCACATTGTCCAAATAAGGATCGCAATATAACATTGGAAAGCTATGTACATGACGGTCACGGCCGAAGTTGAATTTTTGTCAAAATCTAAATGGTTTAAGAGCAGTTTTGAAAACCGTTTTTCTTCACACACAAAAACGTGAATTGTATTTTCGAGCCAATTTCTAAACCGTTTATCGGAATGACGAAAATGAGATGGATTTGGATAGCTGCTGCAAATCCGCTCATTTCACTTGTTGAAAACTTTTCCAAATTCCCTACGGATTAAGAGGAATTTCAAAAATGGCGGAATTTTAGAAACCAAACAGCCAGGTTCGTATTTCGAGGTTAATTTGAAAACGGCTAGTCCTATCAACGCATATGATATGGCATTGGAGAGCTTATGAAAATGTGCATATTACCATATAAAAAGTTTGTTCAAACTATAAACAGTTTAAAAGTAATCTGGAAAATGGCCGAATGTGTACCGAGTTCATATTTTCAAGTTATTTTCTCAACGGTTTGTCGGAATGAGGCAAATGATATGGCGTTGGAAATCTTGAACTAATGCAAAACTTTTTTATGTAGATTGCTTTTTCCAATTCGTATAGTTTTAAGTCAATTTGGAATATGGCGAAAAACATTTTTTGACCGTAATTTCTACAAACTTTATCGGAGTGGGGCAAATAATATACCTGTTGAAAAGCTATGGAAAATGCGCAACTTTTTCATGTAGGTGGTTTTCTCTGATGCCTAGCCATTTTCAAGCAATTTTGAACATGGCGAGATCTCACGTTGTGCCTTTTATTGCGAGACAGAGTCTTCGAAAATGCACCGCGTGAAGAACTTGAACTTCATCAACATGTCTACCTGAACTTCACTCTGTTTCTTCACGTGCTATTTTCTGCTTGTAGATCTCCATCCACTCACCGGAATTGGGAAAGTGATATTGTCACGCCCAAGATGCGACCCTATCCTTATTTTGGCTCGAGGGCCTCGACAGGGATAGGAGCGCATCTCATCGTGTTGCAAGAATGGATATCATTACAAGTACATGTACAGAAGAGATGAGTATACGGAATTGGCTTACACTCGTGACAAGCTACATCAATATCACATCAATAGATCAACATATTCAAACATCATACAGAAGAGCAGGGTCCGACTATGGACGAAAACAAACGACAAAATGACATCCATCCTTGCTATCCCAGGCTGCCGCCTGGAACCCATCCTACATCGATGAAGAAGAAGAAGAAGTAATCCAAATCAAATAAGCATCGCTCTCACAAGAAAGAATTGCATTACCTGTACCTACAACTATTGTTGAACTAATCCGTGAGCCACAGGGACTCAGCAATCACATTTCCAAGGGTATCAAGACTATTAAAGCTTAATGGGTGAGGTATGGTTAAGTGGTGAGGCTGTAGCAAGCGACTAAGCATTTATTTGAGCGGCTAACTTATTAATACAGAAAATAAAGTGGGTGTTCTAACCATAACGGATGTGAACTAGTAATAATCACGAAGTGATCCTGAACACCTACTTACGTCAAACATAACCCCCACCGTGTTTTCTCTCGGATAAGGACGCACGAGAAGAAACAGTCATGGTTACGCACACAGTTGGTGTATTTTATTAGAGTTTACTTTAAGTTTGCTATGAGTGGGTGTTAAAAAAAAGTTTCCAAGTTTGACACATAACTGTTGGCACAGCTTTCCGAAAGATTTAACCCCATAGGGGTGCCCCAACTCGTCCATCACAAATTAACCACACGCCGTGAGAATAACCTCGACCACGGATCTCGTGATCTTCATAGGCAATTCCATAGGAAAATCGACACCTCGAGATAGCCTGAAGTAAAATGGAATTCCTCATGCAAGACATTCGAGAAAGGTAAAACAAGTCCAGCAAGGCCGCCTGGCATGTCGACGATCCCGATAGGAGCCACATATCTTGTTCTCAGGACACGACGGATTGTCCAAACTTCCGGTAGGCCAGTTGCAGAGTTGCCCCTTCTTTTGGCCTCCGCGATAAGCAATCAAGGAGCCGCTGGGTCGAAACAACTAGGTGCCACCTATGTGGTTTCGGCTAAAACATATGAGCTCCTCGGTGAAACCGAAGAGTTTGAGTCAGTGTCACTAAACTGGAATTTAGGCTTTTTTGTGAGCGGCTTCAGAGAGACCGAAGCATGTCTTGGTGAAACCGAAATGGTGTGACCAAGTCTTTGTTGTTGCCTTGGAATTTCTAAAATCCAAAACTCGGTGGAACCGATTTTCTTATTGTGAAAACCTAAACCTAAAACTTTAAGTTCAAAACTTGCAAAAATCTCTGTATTTTGTGATGATCATATATTCCTCTCATCTATATTTAATTCACAAGGTTAGTTATCAGCATGTCGGGGTCACATGATAGTCAGAATCAGTTCAATGAGCCAAGTGTAGACTTGGAGGAAGGCACTAGTCCTCAAGCCAGTTCAGAAGATCCAAACACCCGTAGATCTCTTGGCTTGCCCAAGGCAGCCACAAGGGCAAGAAAACAAAAGAAATATTATCCGGAGATGAACATTTTGTTCCATATGAGGCCTCCTCCAAGATACATCCTATCACGAAAGAGCATCCAGGTACCCAGAAGGAGAGAGTGGTTGCAAGAAAGGTGAATCAACTGGCACCAAGTCTATGCCAAAGAAGTCTTGTAAGAATAAGGAAATGAAGAGGACTATACATGTGGTGGGAAGACTTACTTCCATGTTTTAAGGTCCTTTGGAAGAAGAAGAGGAACCAGCAATAAACCCACCTCCTTTCAAGCATAGGAAACTTATGGCTGATGCAATGCCAAGCGAGCTAGACACCAAGGCCAAGCCTACAATAACCAAGGCTAAGCAAAATGCACCCAAGCCAAAAAATCCACAAGAGATATATCTACTACTGAGAAGAACAAGAGTCAAGTTCCACCTCTTGATGAGGAAGATGATGATGTAGTCGTGTTGACAAAGATCATGCCCCACATTCCAGAGCACAACGATGATCATCTTGTTGTTGAGAACATGATGGAGAGGAAGGACCAAGGGATGAGGAAGTGGAGATCTGCTAACACGTACCGCATCATGAGAAGAACTGTTGTTGACACTCGTTTTCACACCAAGGAGCAACAAGAATTCTATGAGACTTTGTTGCTTGACAAGAACCCAGAAGTGAGTGACATGAGGTTTGTTGACTCAAACTGCATCAAGGCAATGAGGACTACTTTCCCCATGTCCAGGAGAGCTTCGCATTGATGGGCATTGATGAGTTCATAGGGAGAGAGTTAACTCCATGGAGTGATGATATCATCATGCAATTCTGCTCCACAACACACTTCTATCCAGATGGCAAGATAGTCTGGATGACTGAAGGTGTCAGGTATTCCTACTTGTAAATCGTGCTGGGATTTTCCCCGAAAAGGAGAAGAGATGCATCATAGTAGAGATAATTATTTCCCTTGGTGAGAACCAAGGTTATCGAACCAATAGGAGAATCATGTTGTAACAACCCAAGTGCAATCCTTGCCATCTTTGTAATAAATTCCATGTGGGACCTTCCATGTTTTGCCATCATGTGGTTTGAATTAATAAATTTTCTTCATGTCATTCTTTTGTTGCATCATGGCATCATATCACCGTCCCATAGTTTTGCATCATGCTTTGTTATGTGATTTTGTGGGAGTGTATATGTGGTGATGTGCTTTGCATGAGGTGGAGTGCTCTAGTAGATTGCCTAAATAAGAATTCATTTGATTGCTACCCACATCTCTCTTTAATTAAAATTCTTGATATGTGGTGATTTTCTTGCCCTAGTCCACTAAATATAATTGTTGCTAAGTTATAAATATTTTGTTTGTAATACTAAAAAAATTTAGAAGCAATGTTCTACTCCTTTCCCCCCTCTTATTTTTGCAAAAACAGATTCCAATGGTGTTAAAGGTATTTTATTTATTTTCTCTAAAAATCCTCAAACCAATTTTATAAAATTAGGGCTATTTTCAGCATCCCAAAAATAATTTACTTCTCCTCAAACTCTTTTCCAATCTTCCCATGGCCTTTATTTTCTTTTGTTGTTTTACTCAAAAGAAAAACAAGAGGGGCCAGCGCCTGGGCCTCCTCCCCCCTCATCGGCCCAGCGGCGAGTCAGCCGCAGACCAGCAGCTCGCCCACTCCCCTTTCTAGCATGGACGCCAGTGCCGACGGAACCTGACAACAACCCGCACCCCCACTTTCCCCTTACTCGCGTTGTGCTCGCTCTCATAGTAAAAACTATGAGGAGCCAAGGCACATGGCCATCGTGGCCATGGGCAGTGCTCGCCTCGCCCTATAAAGTCGTTTTGTAGCCCCTAGGGTTTCCCCTCATCCCTTCTGCATTGTCGCCGCTCGGTAAGTCCAGCCCGCACCACCAGAGTTGTCGCCCTCACCATGGCCATAAAGGGCACAACCTCCTATACGGCGTGATCCTCGCCGCCACAGCCATCCTCATCGACGGGCACGGAACCCCCATCGTCCCCGCCATCGTCATCGAACTCGCGCGTGCCTGCTAGGACCCAGCATCGGAACTTGGTCATAGTTTTGTCCTCTGCTTGAAGGTGTAGAATACCGACGAGGTTCAGAAGCTCCTCACCGTCACCCCGTAGCTTCCCAGGCCAGATCCATCTATCGCAGGTAGTGCAGGTAGAACCTCGCCCCCGTTTTCTCCATTCTCTGCCTGGATCTAGATGCGTAGGGTTCGTTTAGGTGATGACGGCGTCGTGCTCCCTTCGCTCCGGGCGTTCCCTCTGACGAAGTCTGTCAAAAAACGACAGCGCATGCCGCTCCATATTTCTTCCATGTGCATGCCCCATGTGGTCCGTGTAGGTCACACGCGCGCACCTGTCATGCCCTGCAGCCTCCCTGCGTGTTCTCCTGCAGCCTCGCCGTGTGTCGCCGCCATTGTTTCTCGCCTACATCGCCATGCCCGAGCCGAGCCAAGCTTGAGCTTGAGCCCCCATAGCCACACGTCGCAGGCCCTCGTAGCCGTGGGAAAGGATCGCTGGATGGATTCCGCACCCCCAGCTGCCGGTCGCGAACTCCAGTGATCGTCGAAGGGCTAGCCGTCGATGCCCACATCTTCTCTGTGGCCATGTGAGGAAAAGGAGGGCCTTCTTTCTAGTTAACTGTCAGGAGCCCCCCTTTCAGTCAACATCCACGTCGTAGCGCATTGGTAGCGCCCCCTCTCTCCAATCGGGGAGACCAGGGTTCGATTCCTCTGGCACCTTTTCTTTTCTTTCCCCTAAGTGCTTTGCTTGTGGCGCTGACAGTGGGGCCAGGAACCACTTGTCACCCTCCGAGGGGCACTGGAGTGACTGCCAGTGGGCCCTTGTGTTTTTGTATTCACTAATTTATGCTAGTTTCCCTTTAGGGAAGGTTTCCAGATATGACCTTTCCATTTCAGTCAATGTCCATTTAGGTACATGCCAAATCCGACATATACTAGGTTATACCCAATGATGTAATATTTCGATTTGGTTTTGTGGCATTTTTTCTACACCAACATAGGCATGTGATATATGATTTCAGGGTAGAAAATTCCAAGTAATCCATCTATGGGGTTGGTTTCGTCATCTGAGAAAGTTTGTGCAAATGTTATTTTGTGGTCATATGTCCTTTTGTTCTTTTTGCATGAATTAATCCTTGCATCCTTTGCTAAACTTGTCAACATGAAAATTGCTCTTTGACATTTGTACTAGCCCCTGGTATTTTTGCATGCCATGATAAACCATGTTTGAGTGGGTAATTCTTGCTGCCAACATGCTACAAAACAATACAGTTTTCACATGCTCAAATATTTCTAAGTATACAATCTGGTTATTTTGTTGCTATGTTGTCCTGATGATTGCCATGAACCTGTAGCTCCTTTGGGGTTGGCCCAATGGAATGAATTGTTGATCATGTTATCCTCTCTTTGAATGTACAAATTGTTTGCACTATAAGCAATGTACCTTGGTTAAAATTCTTGTCAAATATGTCATCCTGATAAAAATGCCCTGCTTACCACTTGTTATTTTTTCTAAGTCTGGGGGACTATTTATCTCAATATGCCATGTTCGGAGGATGACACCAGTGATCTGTGCATATTTTGATGTTGATATATTGGAGTTAATTGCAGGGAATGTTGTCCTTTCTAATCATGTTAAATTTAATGCCATGAAAGTCCATGTAACATGTGTGTTTGTTGTTGTCGTAATGTCATCATGTTAACTCAGATCATGAAAAACTGGTATTTTCACTAAGTCCAAAACTGTTATTTCCATATGCCATCTTATGAGTTCATTTGCTATTGATCCTTGCTTCCATTCATGTTCCTGCAATTAGATGAATTGTTAAGCATCTTGTAGAATTAATGTCCATGCCCTTGTTCTGATTTGTAGCTTGCTGTAGCTCTTGTTGTGTGGATTGCAATATGGCATGTTGTTGTTTGTGGACAAATTGCTTGTATGATTGTTTTGTGTCTTGTGAGATTTCTACACAATTGTTTTGCATGATCTTTAGGTCCATTTCACCTAGAATTTCATTCCCAATCCAGTGGCACACTTGAATACCAAGGAATTGCCCATGGCATCTCTCTTTCCCTGTTTTGTCTCCATTAATTACCGTTTGTACCTTGTTGTGAGTGCTCCGAGAGTTCGGTTACGCCATTTGCAACGTTCTCCATATGCATTTGCATTGTTTTTATCAGGAGAATTCATATTTGCAATGTTCATGAATATGTAAATAACTAATCTTGAGGTTCTGTCCAGAATATTAAGAACTTAGTAATTGCATGAGAAAGATGACTAGCACAGGGTTGCCATGTTAAATGCGTCAAATTGGTCATGCATCATCTTCGGTTGCGCATTGCACCTTGCTTGTATGTTTATTTGGTGTTGTTTTACTCTTTGGGTAGACCCGAGTGACGAGACTGAGTTCGAGGATCCTGGAGAGAATACCTACGAGGACCCAACTATTTATTCCCCTCAAGACCCTAAAAGAAAGATGATCATTACCCGGATCCCGATACTATTTCTTATATGCTATATGTATCGCCTATACCGTTATGTTTTGTTGCCTACCACTTAAATGTCAAGCCTCCTAAATTGCGATGAAATCCTCTAACCCCTCCACTACCTAGCAAACCATTGTTTCGCTAAGTTATCGCTGCTCAGCCCCTCTGATGGTGTTCTTAGTTGCAGGTGCAGGTTTTTTCCATGTGACAACATGGATATCTGGAGATATCACAATATTATTGCTATTTAATTTAATGCACCTATATAGTTGGTAAAAGGTGGAAGGCCTGGCCTTTTACCCGGTATTTTGTTCCACTTTTGCCGCCCTAGTTTCCGATTACCGGTGTTATGTTCCATATTGAGCGCTCCTAACATGCTCGGGGTTGTTATGGGGACCCCCTTTACTATTCATTTTGGGATAAAACTTGTCTGGCAAGACCCAACTTTGGTACTACATTTGCTTAACAATCTAATTAAAATGCATAGGGCTTAGCTACCCCGTGGATAATTAATCAACCCCTAGGCCAGTACTCCTCATGAGTGTTGGTCGAAAGTAGAGCACTGTGCGGGGCCAACCTAGGGCAACTCGAGAGATTTCTATCAGGACATTGTATGCGTACCTCATCTGTCGTGTCCTTAGAACAAGATACACGGCTTCTATCGGGTTCGTCGACATGTCAGGCGGTCTTGCTGGACTTGTTTTACCTGTCTTGAATGTCTTGTGTGCGGGATTCCAAGGATAACTTTGGCTATCTCGAGGTTGAGGTTTTCCATTGGAATTTCCAAGGAGGCCATGGGTTTTCTGTGGTTGAGGTTGTTCCATGAGCCGTCTGGTTAGTTTGTGATGGATGAATTGGAGCACCCCTACAGGGTTAAATCTTTTCTAGAAGACGTGCCCACGATTATGTGGCAATTTGGAATTTTTTTATAGCAAACCTTAAGTAAACTCCAATAAAATACACCAACTGTGTGTGTAACCATGACTTGAAGTAAACTCCAATAAAATACACCAACTGTGCGTGTAACCGTGACTTGAAGTAAACTCCAATAAAATACACCAATCGTGTGTGTAACCGTGAATGTCTCTGCTCGTGATTTGAACCGAGAGAGAACATGGTGGGGTTATGTTTGATGTAAGTAGGTGTTCAAGATCACTTGGGGATCATTCTAGTTCACGCACATTATGTGTAGACAAACATACTTATTCTTGCTCTCATAAGTTAGCCACTCAAATAATGCTTAGTGCTTGTTGCAGCTTCACCACATAACCATAGCTCACCCATTGGCTTACATAGTCTCGGTACCTAGGTTAATGAGATTATTGAGTCCCAGTGGCTCACAGATTACTACACCATTATAGGTACAGGTACAGATGAGATCGGTCCAGTTGATGCGCCCCAACTCTAGTGGGAGTACGATGAAGAACGTGGGCGTATGTACATGACTTATCTAGATGAGTAGGGGATCTACTTGGTTGTCTTCCTAGGCTTAGAGAGATAATTATCATTGGTTTTATCATTTAATTTCGTCCGTAGTGAGACCCTGCATTTTTGCATGATGTATGAATGATACTATGGACTTTTAATCTAGTTTGTGGTGAGTGTAAGCCAACTCTTATACTATTCTCCACTTTAACATGTATTGCAATGATTTCTATACTTGCGAAATGCCCAGATGTGCTTCTATCCCCATCAAGGTCCTCGATACTTAACATGGATAGTCCCTCATCTTGGACGTTACACACGAAAACTCCCGGCTTCAGTGCCTACACACAAAAGAGCAAACACTTGCACCCAACGCAGGCAAGAGGGTTGCCAAGCCCCTTGACCTCATTACTTACAAGTATTAAGTAGTGATATATACAAAATATAAATAGAAAATAAAATAACTGTTAATAAATGGCAGCGATATTTATAGGGTTTTTGTAATATATTTTGTGAAGACCCATGGGCATATTTTTTGCTAGAGGCTTCTCTCTCGAAGAAAGCATTCGGTGGGAAGAAAAATTACTGTTGGGCAATAAATAGCAAAGTGCATAGTTATGAGATATTTATTCATGAAAATGATCATGTATTAAGGACAGTAAAACCGAGCCCTTTCCAAGTAATCGCAGGCTATTAGGCATTTCAACCATCCGATTTCGTCTCTGGTTCAGTCATGGTCGTCTGATGCACTACTGCATTGCCCCCGCGTGGGCCAAACCTGGGCCGTATGTCCGTGGCCACTATTCCAGAAACCAAATCGGTGGTCTCTCCATCGTTTGGTGGGGTTTACGTCCGATGCTGAGCGGACGGTCGAGATATGCCTCTGTATCAACCTCTGAGCCTTGCCCCATTCCCTTCCCGAATCCCACCTCGCCGTGCCCCCACCCCTCCCAATCTCTGCCTAGGCGAAACGTAGGTGGATCGCCGGTTGAGCGGTTCTGCTCAGATCGAGGCGAGGCGGCCGAGCAGATGAAGGTATGCGCGAGATGGGATCGAGCGGAAGCGCGGAATGCGAATCCATCTGAGGCGAGATCAATCCGTGCCCACGTTCGTGCAAAAAAGATGTCCGCTGGATAGAGCGAATCCAGAAGCCGCGGGCGACCCGGCCGATCGATCCAGGCGACGCGCGCGCAGTTCATCCTTTCGCGTGATCTGGCCAACCATCGTCTGGTTGTTCGCTGCACGAAACTGCTCCACCGTGTTTGAATGAAATAATCAATCACTCTTCTATTTCTACAGGGCGGATGATGTGTGCTCCTCACAGGTGGCGACTAATGGATGTATGCCTCTCTCTTGTCCCAACCTTCTGTCGATGCAGTTCACGCGCGTGTACGCTTCCTCTTAGTACTCTCCGATCACACTTCTTAATCCTGCAACGGAACACATATCCGCATGGTGAGGCTCTATCTTTATTTTCTTTTCATGTACGATTCATTCTACCACCCAAATATTACATTGTGCTAATATCCTTCCCGTCCCAATTTTGTACAGCCATTGTTCATTCATACTCCTTTTGGTCAACTAATTCAGGCAGATCGGTTCTCATATTATTTTTTATCTCATGATTTCTTGAGTTGATAATCTCCAACGGCCTCTGGGCAAGTAATTTCTTCGCCTGGGATGCACATCTTATCCTTTCATCTTTTACCTTCCATGTTTTTATGACGTAAAATTGCTTAAATTGCATGCTGATGTGTGATCCATACCATCGTGTCTTTTGCTGCTGCATATGCCAGGTTACTTTGGAACAATACAGTAAAATATGCAAACAGCATAACCATCATGTTCTAGAGGGGGGCAAAGCATCAACATCTTCTTCTATCCATAAACAAGCATAAGACCAATAATTCTCGGTATGCTTTCTTCCCTAAATACATGTGTGACAGGCAAAGGAAATCATCTGGCCCGCACTAGATACTGAAAACAGGAAATATTAATGTCACTGTTTGGGTTGTATGTCATGATTGATGTTTGCAACTGGTACTTTTCATCAGAACTGAGATATTAGTCAAGCTTCAACACAAGGGAACAGAAAAGTTGCAGACAATAGTGTGTTCCCCTGATTTCCCCATTAATCATGTTGAGGTAATCCAGTGACCTTAACTATCATGATTTTCTGTTGATTGGAATTCTTCTGTATGTATCAAAAAAACTGAATAGTTCATTTCTCTACCACCGTTTGTTAGCAGTTACCATTCTCCAAGATGGTCTGAAAGGATAAAATAAACAGTTACCAAGTAATAAATTTCTACCAATATATGTTCCAGAATTAATTGGACCGGCAGATTTTGGAAGATTGTTCCTTTCCTATTTGATTGACTCCATGAATATTTGTAATGTTCTTAGGTTGTGATCCAAATAAAGAGGTTGTTAATTTAAATTTTGCATTGGAGATATCTTACAATGTGACTTTACGATATATTTCTCTTTGATGGGATGATTATCAATCTGATGTTTCCATAGTTCACAAGTTAGACATTCCTATACTACTATAGGTTCTACTATTTTTAAATATAACTATCTATGTACTTGAATGAAAGCAAATGCACATACTTTTATTTCTGTTTTAATTAGGTTCTACTACATTTGCTCGTCCATATCTAATATTGATGATATCCATGAGGCCTATAGACTACAAATTCCTTTTGAGAGATATGCTGGTTTGAGAAGCTCATTTTCTGGTATTTTGAAGCTCATCATAGGGTTCATTATATGTGCCAGATGGTGGCAGTAGTTTCCATTTACAAACTACGGTTGAATCATTTCTGCTTTCAAAGTACTACCTCTGTTCATCAATATAACACATTTTAGAGACTTGTATTGATGAACAGAGGTAGTAGATACTATCTCTCTGTGGGACTATACACTTGAAACATTGTAATTTTAAATGGATGCTACCAGGTACCTTCTTTGTGCTAGAGATAGCTTTCAAGGCAGGAATGAAAGCTTAGCTTCCTAGAAGAAAAAAATTGCACCTGCTAGAAATATCAAACTGCCTTCCAGCTCTGTATAAGATAGATCCTTCCCACATTTCCACATACTTCATGCAAGAATTGGTTAGAATATCGGATTATCTCCTCTCTTACTATGAACATATCCAAAACATAAAAGAATGTCAAACTTTTAGCGAACAATAAATTCACATCTTCTCATGTATATCTAGCGTCTGACAAAGATTGAAGAGCATGTCAATGAATGCAAGTCACCCCTTATTACTATCACAGTAGTTCTATGTGATGGTTTATGTAAATTTAACTTTCACATTTTGTATCACCATAAATTTGCGAAAATTCCCATCAATCCATCGCCACAATAGACGGCGCAGCAACGCGCTCCATCATGATCTAGTATAGGCATTATGTCCATAAGCAACTAGACCAACTCATGTTTGCATCTACTACTATTACTCCACCAATCGATCGCTATCCAGCATGCATCTAGAGTATTAAGTGAAAACAGAGTAATGCTTGGAGCAAGATGACATGATGTAGACAAAGTAAACTCAACTAATATGAATAAACCACATCATTTTCCCCTTAATGGCAGTAATACATTACGTGTCTTGACCCCTTCTGTCATGAGGATAGAGCATCGTAAGATTAAACCCATCACAACGCACCACTCACACTGAAGATAAATCAATCTAGTTGGTGAAACCAAACCGATAGATCAGAGAGAAATACAAAGCTATGAAAATCTTGCATATGAGAATTTAGTAAAGACTCAATATATTTTCATGAATAATCAGATCATAAACCCACATTTCATCGGATCCCAACAGACACACTGCAAAGAATATTACATCGAATAGATCACCGTGGGGATGACGGTGAACTTTGCATTGAAGATCATAGAGAGAGATAGCCATATAGGTACTAGCTATGGACCCATAGGTATAGATTAAAATACTCACACATCATCATGGAAGCAACAAGGTCTGGCATAAACTACTCACACATCATCATGGAAGCAACAAGGTTGATCTACATGCCCTTCGTGATCGATCCCCCCTTCGGCAGGGCGCCGAAATAGGTCTCCAGATGGGCACACAGTGGAATAGAGACTTGTGGTGGTGGAAAAAGTATTTTGGTTGGATTTATAGAGGCGGGGTTAGGTCAAGACGCGTCGGGAGGTGGTCCCAAGCCATCAGGGCATGTCCACCCCCCTAGGCGTGCCATGTTAGCTTGGCACAACCCCGTGTGGCCTCTGATCTCCCTCCAAAGATGCCAGGTCTTATATTTGTCCAGAAAAATCATCAAAAAGTCTGATCGCGTTTGGACTTTGTTTGGCATAGTTTTCCTGAAAGGACAAAAACAAGCATAAAACAACAATTGGCACTAGCACTAGGTTAATAGGTTAGTTCTCAAAAAATGATATCAATGAACATATAAATGCATATAAAGTATCAAAGAATGATAATATAGTAGCATGGAACAATCAAAAATTATAGATACATTGGACACGTGTCAGCATCCCAAAGCTTAATTCCTGGTCGTCCTCGGGTAGATAAATGATAAATACAGAATTTTTGATGCAACTCGCTACCCAACATGTAATATATTTTTGGTATGATCTTGGAGAAACAATGAACTAATAACATCAACATAATAATATCCACAAACATATGCAACATAATCATTAACTTCCAAAATATAAAATCCTTAAAGAATGATACTCCCCACTAGCATGGCATGACTCTGTCTTCACCACATAAGTAGAAATCATCAGCACCACGATTTCAAGTGAGGAAATTGGATCATACTTCTAATGTGCTTTAGAATTTTCAACCTCACTCAATACATGAGCGTGAACCATGGATATAGCATATGGGTGGAATATAATATGGTGGTAGAGATCAAAATGAGTCAAAGGGGAAAGAAAGTGTCGCATCAACTAAGCGGACCAATGGGCTAAGGAGATTCCCATCAATCAATATCAATACAAGGAGTAGGGACTACCATGCAACGGATACACCAGAGTTATAAGTGTACGAAAGCTAAACGGAAGCTAAGTGGGTGTGCATCCAACTTTCTTGCTCACAAAGACCTCGGGTATTTGAGGAAGCCTGTCATCGTAATATACAAGCCAAGTTCAATAATGAAAAATTCCCACCAGCACATGAAAATGACAACTCATGAGACTCTCTATATGAAGAACATGGTGCCACTTTGAGTCACAAGTGTGGTAAAGGATAGTACCAAAGTCCCTTCTCTCTTTTTCTGTCATTTTTATTTTTATTTTCTTTCCTTTTTTCTTTTTCCCTTTTTTATTTTGCTTGCTGGGATCATTTGGCCTCCCCCATTTTTTAGTTTTTGCATGAAGCTCATCCTGACTTGTGCGGGAATGATTACTCCATCATCCTTTCATGACTGGGACAATGCTCTAATAATGATGATCGTCACACTTTTATTTACTCACAACTGATGTAACAACTCAACATAAAATAATTATGACTCTATATGAATAACTCTGGCAGTGTACTAGGATGTGCAATGATCAAGCATAACATGTAATTAATGATGAACAGTGTCTTTTCCACAAATACTATGTCAGCAATATGATCACGCAACATCATAATGATGAACACACAAGTCATGTGATGTAACGGTGGAAGTTGTATGGCAATATATCTCGTTATGGCTATGGAAATGCCATAATAGGTAGGTATGGTGGCTGTTTTGAGGAAGATATAAGGAGTCGTATGTGTGATAGGGAGTATCATATCATGGGGTTTGTATGCACCAACAAAAGTTGCACCGATCCTCGATGTGAGAATGGGCAATGTACGGTACCGAAGAGGCTAGCATTATAAGGAAAGGTGAGTGTGAGTACATCCATGGATTCACATTAGTCATAAAGAAAGAATATACTTATTACAAAGCCTTATTATCTCTCTCGAAGCAAAGTTCTACCGCATGCCCTAGGGAGGAGATCAGGAGGAGTTAACCATCGCGCGCCTCCGACAAGAACAATAATAGGAGTTCAACGAGGAATAAGAATACTAATGCATCATAATCATGACATAAAAAAATATTTGGATGAGCAAAAAGTAACAAGCTTTAAACACCAATATTTCTACTAACTAGCAATCATGTACACTTGCCCTTTCATATTACTACACCAATATCATTAACCCACATTTTCTCTTATAAGGTGAGCTGCATGAAGGTTTTGATTATACACTCCTTGAAGACCTATTATTTTTGGACTAGTCACGTAATCCATGAAAATTTCTGTTAGTATTTTTAAGACTCTCAAACAATTTTAAGTGAAGCATTGGAGTTAATTATTACTATAAAATCTACACATCAACATGCTCTCAAAGATATAAGTGAAGCACTAGAGCAACTGCTTAGCTCAAAAGATATAAGTAGAGCACATGGAGTATTCTAACAAATCATGATGAACATGTGTCTCTCTCAAATAGGTATGTCCAGCACACAATGATTCTGTCAAACTAAAAATAAAGAAAACTATAATACACGCCGCTCCAAGGAAAACACATATGATGTTATGAATAGAAATATAGCTCTAGGTGACATACCGATGGAACAAAGACGAAAGAGGGCATCCCCAAGCTTAGATTCTTGAGTCTTACTAGAATTTTACCTTGGGGTTCCTTGGGCATACCCAAGCATAGTATCTTGTCGTTCCTTATTCCTTCATCCGTCGTGATCCCACTCAAAACTTGAAAGCTTCAGCACACAAAACTCAACAGAAAACTCGTGAGATCCGTTAGTATAATAGGTAAATCAAAAACTTTAGGTATTGCTGTAAATTTTTTCATATTTTATTATTGCATAAGGTAAATTATTCTAATTTATCATGGCTTATACCCACCGATATAATCCATAACATCATCAAAACAAGCAAACAATGCAAGAAAAAATAGAATCTGTCTAAAACAGAACAGTCTGTCATGATTTGAACAAACACCACACTTGTATAACTAAGAAAAATAGGAAAAATAGAAAAAACTGGGAAATTTGTATACTAATAATGTGCAAAAAAATATATCAAAAATACATTCCTGTAAAATCAGAGAAATTCTGCATTGGACGCAAAAGTTTCTATTTTTGCACTGTATCAATTGTACTATCTTCCAAATCAATCCCAAATGCTTTACTTGGAATAGACATTAATTAAAACATAAAATCACAATAAGTAAGTATAAATAATCATTTAAACACATAAATACATAAATAAAAAAAATAGAGAGAACTATTGGGTTGCCTAACAACAAGCGTTATCATTTTATGCCCCTAGCTAGGCATAATGCATAGTATCAAGTGTTGTCATCCTTGACACTCAGTCCATAGGTGGCCCTTGTGATAGATTCATAAGGTGGTTTAATTATATTTCTATGTAATTTTTCCATCTATTTCTTTAGTGGTAAGTGGAATCTTATGTTTCCCTCCTTCATATCAATAATAACTCCTATAGTTCGTAGGAAAGGCCTACCAAGCATTATTGGACAAGACGAATTGCATTAAATATCAAGCACAATGAAATCCATGGGAACATAATTTCTATTAACTAGAATTATAAAATAATATATTCTACCCAATTGTTTCTTCATGGTGGAATCCTCTGAGTGCAAGTTAAGGGAACATTCATTTATCTCGGTGTGACCTAGCACATCACATAAAGGTTTTGGTATAGTGGAAACGCTAGCACCAAGATCACACAAATCATTGCATTCATATTCTATAAGATTTATTTTAATAGTAGGTTCCCACTCATCATGAAATTTTCTAGTAATAGAAACTTCTAACTCAAGTTTTTCTTCACGAGCTTTTAACATAGCTTCTAATCTTTAGTAAAAGCCTTATTTTTTCATAGGCATTGGGTGAGATAATTATGGATTAAAGAAAGTAAATACATTTTACTAAATATCATCTATCATAATTAAATTCCTTTTGATCCAAGAAAGTGGGTACATCACTAGCTAAAGTTTTGACCTCTCCAAACCCACTTTTTCATTTTTATCATTAAGATCATCACCCTCCAAACCAACTGTGCACCTTCTAATTAAAGTTGAATCATCTCAAGTCCCTTTATTATTTATTTTAAAATTATTAAATAAGGGTTCAATGGGACAAGTACCAATCATTTTAATATCTTCATCACGATTACGATAAAAACCTAGAGGACGCGACTTTTCTAGGAATTCTCGCTTAGCTCTCAACCTAGAGGTTCTCTCGCTACTTTAATAAATAAATATTTGTATTGATTTAATATAATCATTAATATCATGATTGGGTGTCAAAGTTTTACTTTTAAGAGTTTCCACATCATGAGAAATTCAATCCACGTTTCCATCCATATCGTAAACGTTACACAATTGTTTTCTACCATAGTGTTGAAAATATTTTGAGAACTAATAAATTATTTAATGGTGTTCTCAAGATAAGAGGGTATCATATTATTATTATATGAATTTCCATAGTAATGACCATATTATTGCTATAATTATTAGAGGAATTACTGGGATACGACCTAGCATTAAAATTACCTCTATAAGCATTATTGTTGAAATTGTTTCGAGAGAAAAATTTCACATCAATAGCATCATTATTTTTCAAAATAAAAGTAGACAATGGAATATCATTAGGATAAACTTGAGAAATCTTATTTGCAATCATATTCATAAGAGCATCCATTTTATCACTCAAAGTAGTAATTTCTTCGACGGTATTTACCTTCTTACTAGTTGGAGCTTGCTCGGTTGCCATTGAGAATAATTTGTCATGATATTTTCTAGAAGTTTTTCAGCCTCTCTTAGTGTCACCTCCATAAAGGTACCACCTGCAGCAGAATCTAGCAGGTTTCTTGACACAAAGTTTAGTCACGTGTAGAAATTTTGTATTATCATCCATGGATTTAAGCCATGAGTGGGACAATTTCTAACCATCATTTTTATTATATCCCATGGTTGTGCAACATGTTCTTTCTCATGTTATTTAAAATTTATAATTTGGTTTCAGAGAGATATAATTATAGCGGGAGGAAAATACTTGGAAATAAAAGCATCCTTACATGTATCCCATGTTTCAATACTATTGCGAGGCAAGGATGAAAATCAAATTTTAGCTTTATATCTTAGTGAAAAACCAAACAATTTTAATTTGAATACATCATTATTCATATCCTTTTCTTTCCATATCACATAATTCAACAAAGATTTTAAGATGTGAATCGGGATCCTCATTAGGACTTCCGTAAAATTGTTCCTTCATAACAAGACTCAATAATGTACCATTAATATCATAAAACTCCACACTAGTGGAGGGTTCTATAGGGGTACCAATAAAACTGTTATTATTAGTATTTTAAAAGTCACACAACTTAGTAGTATCTTGAGACATGGTGAGGAAACAAGTAAACTAGCAAGAAAACGCGTAAACTAGACAACTAAGCAAACAAGCAAATAGAAATATTTTTGTATTTTTTATTTTTATATAAAGTAATATGTAACAGAAAATATTAAGTAGAAAAAGTAAATGATAAATTCTGCACAGGTACTTGATAAGAATTTGATGATGACTCCCTAGTAATGGCGCCAGAAATTCTTCCTGCTACTTGTAAACTGTGTTGTGATTTTCCTCGAAGAGAAGAGGAGATGTAGCATAGTAGAGATAAGTAATTACATCAGTGAGAACCAAGGTTGTTGAACCAATAGGAGAATCATGCAAACTCTAATCTTCAGCACCTACACACAAAAGAGCAAACACTTGCACCCAACGCGGGCAAGAGGGTTGTCAAGCCCCTTGAACTCATTACTTGAAAGTATTAAGTAGTCATAGATAGATAATATAAATTTAAAATGAAATAAAAGTAAATAAATGGCAGAAATATTTTTAGGGTTTTTGTAATATATTTTGTGAAGATCCGGGGGGCATAGTTTTCGCTTGAGACTTCTCTCTAGAAGAAAGCATACGGTGGGTAGACAAATTATTGTTGGGCAGTTCATAGAAAAGCTCATAGTTATCAAATATATATTCACGACAATGATCATGTATATAGGCATCACGTACATAAGACCAACTCATGCCTGCATCTACTACTATTACTCCACCCATCGACCACTATCTAGCATGCATCTAGAGTATTAAGTAAAAATAGAGTAATGCTTGGAGCAAGATGACATGACGTAGACCAAGTAAACTCAACTAATATGAATAAACCCCATTCTTTTCCCCTTAATGGAAGTAATACAATATGTGTCTTGACCCCTTCCATCACGAGGATAGAGCACCACAAGATTAAACCCATCACAACACACCACTCCCACAGAACATAAATCAATCTAGTTGGCCAAACCAAACCGATAGATCAGATAGAAATACGAATCTATAACAATCATGCATATAAGAATTTAGTAAAGACTCGATATATTTTCATGAATAATCTGATCATAAACACACAATTAAATGGACCCCAACAAACATACCGCAAAAAAGATTACATCAAATAGATCACCGCTAGAATCGCGATGAACTTCGTATTGAAGATCATAGAGAGAGAGCCATCAAGGTAGTAGATACGGACCCATAGGTCTGTGGTGAACTACTCACACATCATCATTGGAGAAAAAAGGTTGATGTAGTGGCCCTTCTTCATCGATCATGCCTCCGACATGGCACCAGAAAAGGGCTTCAGGTGGGCACACGGCGGAAAGACTTGCGGTGGCCAAAAAAGTATTTTGGCTCGCTCTCGAATGTTTTTCCTATGTATGATAATTTATAGAGGCAGAGTTAGGTCAAGAGGCGCCAGGAGGTGGTCCCAAACCATCAGGGCACGGGCACCCCCCTGGTCGCGCCCTGTTGGCTTGGAACCACCCCATGTGGCCTCCGGTCTTCCTCCGGAGCTTCCAGGTCTTATATTTGTCCCAAAAAGTCATCAAATTTTTTTGTGGTAGTGGGACTTCGTTTCGTATAGTTTTCCTGAAAGGCCAAAAATTAGCGGAAAACAACAATTGGCACTGTGCACTACGTTAATAGGTTAGTTCTCAAAAATTGATATAAAACAGGATATAAATGCATATAAAGTATCCACGAATTATAATTTAATATCATGGAACAATCAAAAATTATAGATACGTTGGATATGTATCAAGTATCAATCAACTATGGATGAGTAGGCTGCCATCTTGGGAGTCCCCAAGGTGTAGGATGGAGATATTGATGTGTACTCAGATTCCAAGATGAATCAAAACTACATGGCCAACATGTATACTTCCATTCCTCTGGAGTATGTGAAGACAAATAAGTTTAATTATGTATATTTTCTTCTTGTTGGCCACCTACCTTCAACACCATATTGAGGCACACCTTGATGCCCAAATCAGGAGATGACAAGATGATCCGTGGTTACTCCATTAACAAGTTGCCTCACGTTGACACACATACCAGGATCAGAGTGATGGAACTCATTGTTGAGACCATCAAGAGGATTGATTTGAACATAAGAGTTCATGTGGATATGCACCATACATTTAAATGATCATCACCTCCAAGCTTGGAAAGAATGTATATCTACTTGATCGTCCTCTACTTGAGGATAATGTTGTGGTGATGGGTCTATCTCATCCACTTAATCTAAAATTGAAGCATCTTGGAGGCTGAGGCTAAGGCAGGGGCAGCTAGAGCCACTACTTCTCCCGTGCTTAAGACAACGGCTAGCCAAATGGCATATCTTATTGCTACTATTCAGAACATGGAGAAGAGTATTGCAAATATTATCAAGAATCAAGAGAGCTTAGAGAAGATTGTGGAGACAAAGATTTATTATTTGGATGTCAAAGTGACTGAACTTGCCACAACTATTGAGATTCTCAAGAAGGAAGTTGACGGAGTTGAGATCCCGAGCTCAGATGATGATGAGCCTACACTTCCGGTGACTACTTCGTTCAGGACTCTGGCTAGATCTTCTGCAGTTCTAGCTCCAGAGGCGAGACCCTTAGTGTCTGCACCAGCTTTTGCCCCTTCAGTTCCTTCAGCACCACCAGTTTCTATCCCTCCAGCTCAGAAGACCTCTGCAGAAGCATTTTCCGATGTTCTTATTTTGAATACTTTGACGACCACCAGAGTAGCTTGATTGCCACGTGGAGGAGATCATGACCAGAGCGATGTTTAGCTATATAGTATTTGAATTTTTTGGTAACTTGTTGCCAAAGGGGGAGAATATGTAGTCATAGGGATTCAAGAGAGAGAGAGGGAGTGCTTGTGTTTCTTTTTTGAGTTCTCTTGATCGATACATTTGGTTCTATCTTTTGCTCGTTGTCATGACTTAAACTATGTCGTGTTTGATCATATGCTTAATGGTGGATGCTACTATGTCATATATTTTCATCTATCATGGTCACTCACTTCTATGATTGGTGATGTGTGCATTGCATTTTACATAAATCTTTTATGCGCTCCACCAAGATGTATATGACATGGAAGAGTAACCCATGATGCTAATCGGTTGTGCATTTGCATTCAAACACAAATTTAAAATAATGCCCAAATAATCGTTCTTGGGGTGCTCTTGCTTATCTCATACTTCTCAAAGCGATGATACTATAAATTGATTACATCTTTTGTCAACGCTTTGATCTATATGTTGTCATCAATTACCAAAAGGGGGCACTGAAAACACAACTTCTCCCTAGGTGGTTTTGGTAATTAACAACAACATATAATTCACTAAACTAATGAGCCTATCAAGTATATTTCAGGAAAGTCCAATGTATGGGTTGGCTAAGATTTTGAGGTGGATCCCCTAGATGCAATGAACACAAGTTTGCAAGAGATCCAAGCTTCAAGACTCTACATTTTATTTTATGTGTGTTGGTGCACTATGGTTTTGGGGCCACCTAGTGCCCCTTTACTCGTGCACGGGTAGTAGTAGCTGCCCCGACGGCGAGTCCCAGCAAAGACTTGTCAAGCACTAGCATAGAAGACACAAGACTACTAGCAAGACCTTGCCGGGAGGGCTGTAGAGCCTCCAGGCGAAGCAGAGCCCCAGGCAAGGCAAAGACCCTGCAAAGCAAGGCCCCGGCAAACACCGCCAGCGCATAGGCCAGATGTCGATTCACCTGGACGCGTGTCGCGGCATCGGCATTGGAGGGAGCTAAGCGGTGCCGATGGGACAGGCCCCCGTCCCATCCCACTGACGGACTGAGGCGCCTGGCAGTGCATTGAATGCTCTTGTCCTACTCCGCCAGAGTTAGGTACGATAGGACTGTAGCAGCACTGTGCATCCCGTGTGCACACTGTATGCCACTGTTGGGATCCCCTTAGGTATAAAAGGAGGCCTAGGGTGTTACAGAGAGGGGGTTAGACGGTCAGACAATTAGACAGTTGGGCAGTTAGACAATCGGACATCCCGACAGTTAGACAACTTGGGGTTACCAAGCTTATATAGTAGCCATTCATGGCGCTCTTCTAGCTAGAACCCTAGAACACAATCAATATAACCAAGCAGGAGTAGGGTTTTATGCATCCGTGCGGCCTGAACCTGGGTAAAAACTCCCCGTGCGCTGCTTACCAGACCGGCTCTTTGTACGAGCTCGCCCCTGCCTAACCGAAAGGGGTCCCCGTGATCCCATAAGTGTCGTTCCCACGACATATTTGGCGCGCTAGGTAGGGCGTGCGTGAGTGGTGCGAACCCGTTCTGGTAACTCGTGCCCCAGCTTCATCATTGCCATCGCCCCAAAGAAGAAGGGCCTGACAGCAGTTGGCCCATCCGCGTCCGCCGTACCTGTATCTATGCGGACAGGGGACGGCGTAGATGTAGGTGGAGGAGGAGGAGGCGGAGGTTTGGAACCTTCGCGATGCTCCGGTGACCAAGGCCAAGCAAGCGGCGACGCTCGCCGCGGAGATGCCCATGGCAATGGTGGGAACCCCCACGCCCCTGGGTCTTAGGACGGGGCGTTACCGCCTGCGGGCGGTATGGTAAACTCCGAGGGTGGAAGAGTGTCTTATATGGCACCCACACCGGCGCCTACGCCACGGCCTTCTCAGGACGCGCGTGGAGAGCCGCGCCACAGCACCCGTAGTTCTCAACATCCCCACGGGAAAGCTCATGCGCGTCATTCCCAAGATGCGCGGGACCAGCATGCTCATCAGCATGCAAGAAGGAGTGGCATGCCGACGCAGGACTGCGGCGGTGCTCCTTCTAACACAGTTAGGAGTCAGAGCACCTCGCTTTCTTCCCGTCATTCATTGATGACGACAGCGGAGGAAGCGGTGGTGCAAGCGCATCTACTCCTGACCTTCCCTCTTGTTGCGGAGAAGCTTGACGAATGGAGAGCCACGATTCATAGCGTCCTCAACCTCGTCGATAAACTTCAGCCCACAGGGCTGCCTCAGACCAGTGGCGAAGTTCCTGGAGTTGGCACGACCTCAGCGCACTCTCCTCTGTGACAGCATCGCGGGTCGCCGACCCGACGGACCGACATCTACGACAGTTACTCAACGGCATCGTCTGACCCAAGGACGTGCCACGATCAGCGTCATGTTCTTCGGGAGCGTGGCAAGGAAGACGCCCGAACCACAATTGAGCGGCAGCGAGAAGCGCGCCTCTAGTCGTACAGACACGTGGGGCCCACTGTAGACAAGTCCGTGCCGGGATACCCTGTCAGCCTACCTTACAAGGCGGCTGTCCAGCATTTACCCATGAGCTATGGCAAGTCCATTGTCCCAACTCCCGCACATTCAAACCAGAGGTCCCGGAAAAGTATGATGGCCAGACCCATCCGTCAGAGTTCCTGAGCCTCTACACCATTGCAGTGCAGGTTGCCAGGGGCCGCGACAACAAGATATTAGCCAACTACTTCCCATCGGTGCTTAAACCCAACGTCAGGTCATAGCTCATGCACTTTCTAGAGGGGTCCATCGCTTCCTGGGCGGACCTATGTCACGAGTTCGTTGGCACCTTCACCGAAGGTCTTCAAGCTCCTGGCCAGTAGAGCGATCTACACATCATCCCCAAGAAGGAAGGCGAAACTATGCGCAAGTACATCCAGAGATTCAGCCGCGTTCACCACAACATCCCAGATGTTCACCCTACCGCTGTTATCAGCGTGTTCCATCAGGACGTGCGCAATCGCAGGATGCGGGAAGAGCTGGCGATGAGCAGAGTTAGGGACGTCGCTAAGCTCTATGCTTTGGCAGACAAGTGCATTCGGGTTGAAGAAGGGAGAAGACTCCCCGGCGAAGATGCCGGCGCAAAGGTCGACTCTAAAGATGAAGATATTGCTGTCCCGGCAAAGAAAGGCCGGCAACAGAACAAGAAGCGCAAGGGCAAGACCGTGCTTGCCGTCTAGGCGTCCCACAACCCCGGCGCCGCCAAGAAAGGAAAGGTCGATGACCCCAGCAACGATGTTGCCGGGTGCTCCTCCTGCCACGCCCTGGCACCCGCTGGCAAGCCAGAAGACTCCGGCAAGCAGTATTGCAAGATCCATCACACCAAAGGCCACGACCTCCAAGACTACCAGCAAGTTGAGCAGCTTGCCGAGAAGCAGAGGGCCGAATATGGAAGGCGTGACAAGGAGAAGGGTCAGGACGGTGCTAAAGGGTCCGACAAGAAGCGTGTTAGCCGAGGAGGTCGCCGCGGCAAGTGCAAGCAACAGAAGGACTAGCCCGCCCGTTGCCGTGACAAGCAAGAAGAGGATGACGACGTTGAAGAGGATGACGAGTCCAGCGAGCATGAGTTCCAGAAGGCTACAGAGATGATGTGCATCGAAGGATGTGCCTCGTCGCATTCCTCTCACCGCCAACACAAATAGTGGGCGCACAGGGTTAATGCGGCAGAGCCCTCTATCGGCACACAGAAACCTCTGAAATGGTCCAACACTCCTATCATCTTCGACGCCGAGGATCACCCTGATTGCATAACTGCAGTCGGGTGCTTGCCGTTGTTGGTCTCCCAAACAATCTGCAACCTCAAGGTGACGAAGATGTTAGTTGATAGTGGGGCTAGCCTGAACCTGATCTCGCATGATGTCATTCAGAGGCTGGAGATTCCTGACGAAGATCTCGAGCCGACAAGCGCTTTCCAAGGTGTCAATTCGGGAAGGACTCAGCCGAAAGGCAAGATCATGCTGCCAGTGACGTTTGGTAGTGACGTCAATTTCAGAACAGAGAAGATCGTTTTTGACGTTGCCAAGATCTCGTTGCCATACAACGGCATTCTTGGCCGTCTGGCACTGGCCAAGTTCTTGGCGGCCACCCACTTCGCTTACAACGTGCTGAAGATGACTGGACCAATGAGCATCATTACCATCCATTCCGACAATAAGAGCGCGCTTATCTGCGCCGACCAACTCTACCAGGGCGCGGTCGCAGCACCTGCCACTAAGGCACTTGCTGCTGTCGTTGAAGCTCCCGGGGGGAAGAAGAACAACAAAGCCTCTGGCGCACAGTCCGGCAAGCGCACCTCTTCGGGGTGCTGCGCTATTGTTGATGATGTGCCAGAGAGCTCCACCGGCAAGAGCCTAAAGTCCAAGGCTGCCACGCCACAGACCAAGAAGGTGCCCGCTAAGGAGGATGGCACGGGGGAACTTTCACCATAAGTTCCACCCTTGATGACAAATAGGAAAGCGCGCTCGTCGCCTTCCTGTGGGTGAATGTCGATGTGTTTTCATGGCAACCATCTGATATCCTCGATGTTCCCAGGAAGGTGATTGAGCACCACCTAGTCGTCTGCCCACACACGCGGCCCATCAAGCAGAAGATCCGAAAGCAAGCTTTGGAGTAGCAACAATTTATTGTCGAAGAAATCAAGAAACTAGAGGCAGCTGGCTTGACCAAAGGAGTACTCTATCCTACATGGTTGGCCAATCCAGTTGAAATGTGTAAGGCAAATGGGAAGTAGAGGCTGTCGTGGTTTTGGCATGACAGACGTCCGAGGACTTAAATTCGAGGCCATTGCTAAGGTGATGTACTCAAAGGGGTTGGTTGGGATGAAGGACACGAGTTTACCCAGGTTCGGCCCCTCAAGAAGAGGTAAAAGCCTATGTCCTACTTGTGTTGTATTGATTGGAGTATCGATTACATGGGAGCGGTTTCGCTTGACCTAGTTCTCGATTAACTGGTTTTTTGTCTAAGTCGCCCTGGGTCTCGCCCTTATATAGGAGGTCAAGACCACGGGATACACAAGTCTCATACCAACTCTTTACAACGTGTCTGATTCTATCTCTATGTCGCCTTGCCTTCTTGAGCAAGCTGTCTCCGGGAAGCTTATCCGCCCGGGTCTTCATGCCTTCCTTTTCTGGGCCTCGTCCTTGGCCCATCTTGGTAAGCCACCATACGTCTAGGCTTATGTCTCTAGGCCCATCTTTGGTCTGGCCTATGAGCCGCCAGGTATGACTCGACCCCACCTGGGCGGGTCTCACCATGGGGTTATATCCCCAATATTAGGCCCCAGGTTGATTTGACCTTGCTCATTTCAAACTTCCATCTCACTTGGCAGCGAGTATCGCTCATTATCACCTGAAAGTAAGAGAAATAACCCGCCGTGATGTCATATCGGATATATCAAAAAGATTCCCTGACGACCATAACGGATCTTTCCACCTATTAAACCCATGGCCCGAAAATCGAGGCATCTGTCTCGGTCAATCAACTTCTATCGCCTTGATTCTCGCGCCCGTTTCCACTTTTTGCCTCTTAAATAGGAGCGTGAAGGGATGCTTTCATTTCTTCCTTCACTTGCACCTCTTCTTCTTCCTCTCGATGTCGTCGCTCGAGAGCCTCCTTGGTCCGGTGAGACTTCTACGCCATCGTCGCCCCAGGCCGCTGCATCGACCTGAACGGACCAGAGCACCGCCCGCGCCCGTCGCATCATCTTCGGTAAGTTCTTCTCCAGCCCTAGATTTGTAGTCGGTAGGGTATCCATGACGTTCTTCTGCCCGCTAGAAACGCGAGTTCTTCGTAATGCCAGACAACATGTAGATAAGTGATCTTGATAATGAACCTTTTTCCATTGCGGTAGATCGTTAGAAGTCAATAATAGCATAACAGAGATTCATAGTTGCCCCCTTTACTGTCTTCAAATGTTGCTAGTTCCTCTGGTCGTCGCTAGGTTTAGAATAAAACCGCTTTTTCCTCTATTTTGTAGATCCATAAAATTATAGATAGCCTGTGAAACCCGTTTTCCACACTTAGTAACGTCTGATTTTTTTCCTTGCAAACTTAACTCGCCATTGAACTTCCGACTCTCGCCTAAACTACTCCGACGACTTAGCTTTATAGAGCTTAGATTTCTTCAGCCGCCTTTAGTTGTGTGTCACCTTCTAAGTCGTTGCACATTGTTACCTTGCACATCTTTAAGACACCACCATGCCTCGTGCGTCCAATTCTTGTAAGTGGGTCGGCTCTGCCGTCACCGAAGTGTTTCTGAAGGATTTCGTAGATGCAGGGACCTTACCAACCAAAAATGTCATCCATTGGCGGGTTCCAGTTAATGAAAAGAAACCCATTCCTCAAGTGGGCAAAGTAGTTGTTTTCGCGGATCACCTTTTATGTGGTTTCAGCCCGCCCGACTCAAAATTCTTCCGAGACGTCCTTCATTTCTTTAAGCTGCGCCCTCAAGACATCGCCCCAAACTCCATCTCAAACATATGCAATTTCCAAATCCTCTATGAAGTTTACTTACAAGAAGAGTCGTCCGTTGGTATCTTCCGTGAGTTCTTCTATGCAAACCGCCAAATGGAGGTGGCAGCTGGTCCAAGCTTAGAGCTTGGCGGAATATCAATTCAAAGAAGACGGGACGTGAACTTTCTGTCTCTTCGGATGTCATGTCATCCCAAGGACTGGAATAAAACCTGATTTTATTGCAAAGACACCTCTCTATAGGGAGACCATTTCTTGTCGGGTTATTGTCCGACCCGGCTCAAGACTACGACCGAACTCCCTGACTGGCTATCAGCCTCTGAACGGGCAAAGTATGCTCCAGCTCATGTAAAAATTAAAGCCCTTATGGCCAATGGTCTAACAGGGATAGATCTGACCCACTGCTGGATTTCTTGGAGAGTCATGCCTCTGAGCCAGCGAAGCCATCTCATGTGCGAGTATACGGGTGATGCTAATGACCCCCTCTGCTTTAATCCTACCAAGTTGTCAAAAGAAAACATCGTGGCCGCGATCAAAAGCCTTGTTCATGAATCTCAAGGATCTTGTCGTGCCACCGGGTTAGCACCTTTCTGTGTCGCAAACCCGGCCCCAAACGTAAGGGCGGCTCTCGATATCCTTACTTCCACGTTAGCTATCCATATATATTTTGCAATCATTTGACCTCTTTTGACAGCTTTTACTTTCAGGCCAATTAAAGCTTCTAGAAAAAGAAATACGTCCCTCCTCCAAAGAAATCAAAGGAGAAAACCGGTGGCCAAAAGAAGAAAACCACACCTCAAGAACAGCCTGAATCTGACGACTCAGAGGTAGAACTTGAATCTCTTGGTCGTCTCTTCATGCACCTTACGGACAATAATAATTCTCAGGACGAAACGAAGACAAGCCACACCAACGTTCCTGAGGTAACTTATGTTTCATCTGACTCAGAACATCTTGCACCACAGAAGATACGGCGGGTCGTCCGGAAGGTCCCACTTTCTCATCCTCTTGCTTACTTAGACGCCAACTTTCTTTTGAAAAAGCAACAAGAACTCTCCCGACTCCACACCCGGAGCACCGGCTTTGAAGACCTTATGGCCGGGTTATCTCACTCTCTGGTTCAACGGAAATGGCCAGCTGAGGTATTTGTTTCACTTGGTCTTATATTGCCTTAACTGTTTTCAGGAATCACCCCCTTCATCGGGTGACTCTACGGCAACTACTCTACCGCCTCTAAAGATCAACCCAGAGTACATGCCTTTCCTGCTTGCATCCCATCCTTTGTTAGCCATAAAGTTTAGGCCATGACCTTCTGTGTTTTCCAGGGCTCAAGCGAAACGAAGGAAGACCGGCGGGTCTACCCCTGCTCCCAAGGCTCGAGAGCCGGAGCCTGCCAAGCTGGACTCTCCTGCAACACACACTGACCCCTCTACCACCTCCAAGGATGTTCCTAAAGACGCTCGTCGCTCTGCCGAGCCGACGGCCCATGACATGATTCCTGAGAGTCCTCCGAGGACCAATTCTAAGCTGCCGAGCCCTTTAACGGCTGTCGACGATTCAGTTACTCCGGACGTTTTCATTACTGGTGTCGGATTTCACACTCCTCAACATCATGTGTTGACAAAGCACACTAAGAAGACTGAAGCCTCCGAGAAGCTGGACTTTGAGCTCTCCACGCTGGAGAAGTTAACCGCTGAAGAACTTCACGCTGGTTATCTGAACCGCCTCTCCACCAGCCGGAACATGGAGCTCAAGCTTGTTAGCTTGATCAAGAAAAAATATGAGGTACTCTTGCTCTCTTTTCCTTATACCCTTACGTAGCCCCCAAGAGCTGGTTTAGTATGTGCTAATGGTAAACCGGGTCTCTGAGTCTTGTTTATAAGTAGAAAACACTTAGCGTGTAGCCCTCAATTATCTTCTTAAGATATAAATATTGAGTTGATGCTTTAGTGCATAAGTAGTTGTTCAAAAAGCCATCTGTAGCCCCCAAGGGTCGGCTTAACTTGATGAAAGATGATCCAGAACTTCATTGTATATAGATCACAGAGCCATATGTAGCCCCCAAGTATCGGCTTAACTTGATGAAGATGAGCCGGAACTTCATTGTAGATAGATCAGAGAGCCATATGTAGTCCCCAAGTGTCGTCTTAACTTGATGAAGATGAGCCGGAACTTCCTTGTAGCCTTGGAAAACTAATAGACATTATCCCCCAAGTGTTGAGCATATTGATTGCAATCTGCTTGAAACTTGCATTATATTGTCTTAATTTTAATCATCTGGTAATATGCCATACTGGCGACTTAGCTCTCATTTTGCTTTTTATATGTCACAGGAAGCTTTAAATGAGGCCGAGTCTGACTTGACCGGCTTAAGGAGCAATCTGGCCACCCAGCAAGCCACTCGAGGCGAGGCAGATGAGAAATGTCGGCTTGCCGCCGAAGAACTTGCCAAAGTTAAAGCTGACTTTGCTGACTTCAAAAAATCTGCTGAGATGGAACAAACTGCCCTGGCCCAACGTGCAGACGATGCTGACCAGCGGCTTATGGTTGTGTCCGATGAGCTACACGCCCGGAAGCGCCACATTGAAAAGATAGCTGCCGCTATTTGTGGTAAGCACTAAATACTTTAGCAAATACCCTTGTGTGAACACTTATACTGGCGGCTCATAACCGAAAATCCATCTTATGCAGGTCCAAGGAGCCATCAACTTGCTGCTGATAGCTTGTTGCCCATGAAAGCCGTATACACCTTAACATAACAACTATACTGTGGAACTCTCTGTACCATCAAGGCAATGCTCCATAAAGATAGTACTACCCAGACTATGAAGGGAGTCATAGAAGTCTTATCCACCCTGCCTAAACAAATCCAGAAGCTCAAAAAATCAGCCGCCAGGAAAGGAGCCATGGTAGCCATAAGCCAAGCTTTAGCTTTCGCCCCTGAGATGACTCCCGAAGAGATGATGGACGGGTTTCCATCAAAGAAGGATGACGGCTCAGAATTCACGAAAGCTGACTACGCTCGTTGCATGAAGGCTTCCAGAGTCCTCGCATCAGTGTTAGCAGATAAAGTGGACCTGTCAACATACTAGGCAGCTTACAATGCCGAAAATAAGAGATTACGTGGCCCAACCTTTGAGGCCAAGGACTTAACTCCTACACGCCGTAAGAACTTCTTTGCTCCTGATCTTGACCCGTCCCCCCTCTTTGAAGAGGCAAACTTTGCAGCTTTAACCAACTGCAACTGGGACATGGACAATCTCCAGATCATGGAGGTCGAAGACCCGCCACAGGGTGACCCGCCATCTAGCTAATGAACTTGGTAACGCCGTGGATAATCCGGCCTTGTGACCCGCCATAAGGTGGTGTAAAAAACTTGGAGTCATTAATTTTGAGCTCCATTGAGAGCATTGTAATAGGCTTTTAGTAAAGTTTTTCTTGCCTGAACTGTGCCATCGTGCACATATGAAATTGTCCGGCTTTAACATATTACATCTGCCTTGTGCTTTCAACTCATAACAGATGTCATGGAGGCTCTTGGTAGACAACCAACCGCCGAGAATAGAATATTTCCCGCATTGTTAGGAGGGCAGTTTAGAATAGCGCAACCCAAAGATGCTATATCTTTCCTGACTTGCTTTTTTCATAACTCATGTGCCGGTTCTTCTGGGGTGACTCACTACTTAAAACTCCTTGGCAGTACAGGGTCTCTAACGAGATTGACCATCAATTTCATTGAACGGCTTAGGGTCTCTAAGCGAGATTAACTGACAGGAAGTGTAACGCCCTAGAAGAGACACGGCAGGGCATGAGTACTCTGGTAGCCCATAAAATGCCTCTCACATGACATAAATCCGTCATTTTAACCTTAAATAGTACAGGGTCTTTAAAAGATTAACTATCTAAGAGTACGAAGAGGCCACATAGCGGAGAGTCGGCAATAGATGAGAGAGTTTATCCTTGGTTTCCGTAAGCCATCCCTCACGTGACAAGAGCTGCCATTTTATCCTTAACCAGTACAGGATCTCTATCGAGATTGGTCGTCAATTTGTTTGATCCGGCTCAGGGTCTCCTGGCAAGATTAACCGGTAAGAGTTCGGCAGGTCACCTGGCAGAGTAGCGTCAGCTTACAGGCTGGTTTAACCCTGTTTGGCTTAACAGCCGATCAAGAGGGTATGTAAGCTAAACCCGTGGGTTGGAAGCCCCAAAATGACCTATGTTGACAGAGTCAACTATTGGCTTAAGAACCGATTGACATGGTCGGATAAGCAAAACCCGACGGGTTAGAAGCCCCCTGGACGATCATGTTGATGGAGTCAACTATTTGGCTTAAGAACCTATCGATAAGGTCTGATAAGCTAAACCCGGTGGGTTGGAAGCCCCTAGACGATCATGTTGACGGAGTCAACTATTTGGCTTAAGGGTCGATCAATAGGGTCTGATAAGCTAAACCCGGTGGGTTGGAAGCCCCTGATTGACCTTTTTGCGCAGACTGAGATATGCGAAACGGCAAAGGTCCCAGCTCGCAAGGATGCCAAATTTATTCATATATATATATATATGATATGTACAATGATGGTGTACAATGTCAAGTCTTGACAACTTAAGTATAGTAAGGCCGTAGATGATCTATGTTCCACGGCCGATGGGTCTCCTGCCTAGAAGTGCTTGAGTCGTCTCGGATGTCAATGAGATAGTACAACCCGTTGTTGAAATTTCTGCTGACCACGAAAGGCCCTTCCCATGGAGGGGACAACTTGTGTGTGTCTATCTGATCTTGAATCAATCGCAACACCAAGTCTCCTTCTTGAAATGTTTGGGTCTTGACTCTGCAGCTATGATAGCGACGCAGGTCTTCCTGATGAATCGCCGATCGAGCCACCGCGAGATCACGTTCTTCCTCCAAGGCATCCAACGCGTCTTCACGTGCTGTTTCATTGTGCGCCTCGACGTAAGCCGCCACTCGTGGCGAGTCAGGACAGATATCGCTTGGTAACATGGCTTCTACACCGTAAACCATGAAGAAAGGTGTATAACATGTTGATCTATTGGGAGTGGTTCTAATGCTCCATAAGACGGATGGCAACTCCTCCACCCAACAACCCGGCGTTCGCTACAAAGGAACCATAAGCCAGGGCTTGATACCTCTCAAGATTTCCTGGTTAGCCCGCTCTGCCTGACCATTTGACTGTCGATGAGCAACCATGGAAACATCAAGTCGGATGTGTTCACTTTCACAGAACACTTGCATAGCCCCCTTGGATAGATTTGTATCATTATCTGTGATGATGCTGTGAGGGTAACCAAAATGGTATATCAACTTTTTAACAAACTGAACCACCATAGCCACGTCACACTTGCTGACCGGCTCAACTTCTACCCACTTGGTAAATTTGTCAACAGCCACCAAGAGGTGGGTCTTCTTGTCCTTGGATCGCTTGAAAGGCCTGACCATATCAAGCCCCCAGACCACAAATGGTCAAGCAATTGGAATCATGCACAGCGCTTGAGCCGAGACATGAGCATGCCGGCCAAACTTTTGACATCCATCGCATTTGCGAACCAAGTCTTCCGCATCCTTATGAGCCGTCAGCCAAAAGAAACTATGTCGAAAGGCCTTGGCCACTAGAGATTTTGAGCCGGCGTGATGACCGCAATCACCAGCATGAATTTCATTCAAGATTTCCTTACCCTCTTCAGGTAAGACGCAACGTTGAAACACGCTAGTGACACTGCACTTATGTAACTCACCATTGACTATTATCATAGACTTAGACAGCCTAGTTATCTGTTTGGCGAGATTTTCATCATCAGGTAACTTGCCGCGAGTCATGTATGCGAAATAAGGCATAGTCCAGTCAGGAATAGCATGTAGAGCTGCCACCAGCTGTCCCTCCGGGTCAGGGATAACCAAGTCTTCCTCTAAAGGTAACTTAACTGATGGTTGATGTAGCACGTCTAACAAAACGTTAGGCGACACCGTCTTACGTTGAGAACCCAGCCTTGACAGGGCGTCAGCCGCCTCGTTCCTGCGATGATCAATATGATCCACCTGATAACCTTTGAAATGACCAGCGATGACATCCACCGCCTGATGATAAGCCGCCATCCGCGGGTCCTTGGAGTCCTAAGTGCCTGAAACTTGCTGGGCTACGAGATCTCAGTCGTCAAAGCATCTAACCCGGCTCAGATTCACCTCCTTAGCTACCCTGAGGCCATGAAGCAGAGCTTCATACTCAGTTGCATTCTTAGTACAAGGAAACATCAACCTTAGCACATAACAAAACTTATCACCTTTGGGGGAAGTTAAGACAACCCCTTCCCCTGATCCTTCCAGTTGCCTGGATCCATCAAAGTGAATTGTCCATATGTATTATCTGGCTTTTCCTCGGGCGCCTGACACTCAGACTAGTCGTTTATGAAATCCACCAAGGCTTGTGACTTAACCGCCGTGCGAGGCACGTATTTCAAATTGAGAGGTCCAAGATCTAATGCCCACTTAGCAATCCTGCCAGTGGCTTCTCTGTTTTGAATGATGTCTCCCAAGGGGGCAGAGCTAACCACTCTAATATGGTGCCCCGGGAAGTAATGCTTCAGCTTACGATTGGCCATGTACACCCCATATACCAGCTTCTGCCAATGTGGATACCTCTGCTTGAACTCCGTCAGGACCTCACTGATATAGTAAACCGGTCTTTGAACCGGATATTCCTTCCTTGCCTCCTTGTGCTTGACAATGATTGCGACGCTGACTGCCCTGTTATTAGCCGCCACATATAAGAGCAAGGGTTCTTTCTCAATCGGAGCGACTAAGACCGGTGGCTCAGTGAGCTGTCTCTTGAGCGCCTCAAATGCGTCACCCGCCGCCGTACTCTAGACAAAGGTGTCCGTCTTCTTCATCATCTGGTATAAAGGGATGGCCTTCTCGCCAAGGCAACTTATAAACCGGCTTAATGCAGCAATCCATCCCGCCAGGCGCTGAACATCATTGATGCATGCCGTCTCAGACAGGGAGGTGATAGCCTTGATTTTATCTGGGTTAGCCTCAATGCCACGCCCAGACACTAGAAATCCCAAAAGCTTGCCTGCCGGAACGCCAAAGACACACTTAGCTGGGTTAAGCATCATGTTGTGGACCCGTAAGTTGTCGAAAGTCTCCTTCAGGTTGTCAAGCAGAGTCTCCTTCTTCCTTGACTTGATCACGATATCATCCACGTATGCATGAACGTTGCGCCCAATTTGATGTGAAGATAGTTCTGTACACAACGCTGGTAAGTCGCCTGGGCACTCTTAAGCCCAAAAGGCATAGACACATAGCAGAAAGCACCAAAAGGGGTGATGAAAGTCGTCTTCTCCTGGTCCTCGACTGCCATCTTGATCTGATGATAACCAGAGTAAGCATCCAGGAATCATAAGCTCTCACAACCCACCGTTGCATCGATGATCTGGTCAATACGAGGCAGAGAAAACGGGTCAGTCGGACAAGCTTTGTTATGATCCGTGTAGTCCACACACATATGCCACGTGCCATTCTTCTTGAGTACTAACACCGGGTTAGCAAGCCACTCCGGGTGAAAGACCTCGACAATGAAATCCGCCGCTAGAAGTCAGGCTACCTCCTCCCCAATGGCCTTGCGTCTCTCTTCATTGAACTGTCGTAGAAACTGCTTGACTGGTTTAAACTTAGGATCCACATTAAGGTGGTGCTCAGCGAACTCTCTCGATACACCCGACATGTCAGAAGGCTTCCACGCGAAGATGTCCCGATTCTCATGGATGAATTCGATGAGCGCGCTTTCCTATTTGGGATCCATATTGGTCTCGATAGTGAACTGCTGAGATGAGTCGCCCGGAGTGAAGTCTACCAATTTGGTATCATCCGGCGAAAATTTGAGGGGCGACTCAAACTCTGTGGTGGGCTTTTTGAGCAGAGTCATGTCCTCCGGGTCAACATTTTCCTTGTAAAACTTGAGCTCTGGCTCAGCACAACTGGATTCCGCATAAGCTGCATCTCCTTCCTCACACTCAATAGTCGTCTTCTGTTCACCATGAACAGTAATCGTCCCGTTCAACCCGGGCATCTTGAGCTGTAAGTAGACATAACAAGGCCTAGCCATGAACTTAGCATAAGCCGGTCGCCCAAACAAAGCATGATTGGGGCTCTTGATTTTTACTACCTCAAACCACAAAGATTCCACCTTGTAGTTGTGCTCGTCACCAAAGACAACTTCCAGAGAGATCTTACCCACTGGGTAGGCCGACTTGCCAGGCACCACACCATGAAAGACTGTCAAGGAAGGCCTAAGATCTTTATGAAGCAACTTCATCCGTCGGAAAGTTTCATAGTATAGGATATTGATGATGCTTCCACCATCCATAAGTACCTTAGTAAACACATGTTCTCCCACTTGGGGGGCAACCACCAAAACCAGTCGCCCTGGGTCATCAACAAGCGGCAGGTGATCCTCCCTGCTCCAAGTTATGCCATACTCAGACCGCTTCGGGTATTGTGGTAAAGTCGGTGTGATCGCATTAACCGTCCACTTGCGCAACTTCTGATCTCGCTTGTCAAGGATGGTCATAAAAACATGATACTGACCCGAGCCGAGCTGCTTTGGATTACTGTGATATCCAGATTGGTTATTCTGTTGTTGATTGTTGCCACCGGAATGCTGATGATGTCCTCCTTGGTTGCCCTGGCCCTGATGGCTGGATCCTGAGCCGCCGGACCCAAACCCGGCTCTCGACCCGCCAGGCGGGCCACCATCGTTGTTACGCTGTCGCAAGCTGTAGTCCTTGAACTTTTGCATAATGTGGCAATTACCCCAAGTGTGACCCGCCGCTCTATCGAGCTGACTGTGCTCCGAACAAGGTTTATTGAGCATTTCCTCCAAATTAAAGGGAGTCTTACCCTTATTAAAAGGTTGTCTGAACTCCCCATTGCCCTCAGAACGATTGTTACCGGTGCTGGTATTGGCCACCAATTCTGATCTGTCCTTTGGATTCTTCCTCTTGCCTTGGTTACCATTGCCTGCCGCACCCTTGCCATGGCTATTCTTCTTATTCTGACCAGGCTTCTCCTCATCAGAGCCCGGATCCTTCATATTATTAGAGTCGGCGTACTTCGTGAGAGCCGCCATGAGCTCCCCCATGTCTTGACACGTATGCTTGAGCCGGCCAAGCTTCTGCTTCAAAGGCGTAAAGTTGTAATTCTTTTCCAGAATCATAACCACTTGAGCCGCAGTAATCTGCTCAGACGAGTGGATGATAGTCGAAACCCACCAGACCCAATGATGAGCCGACTCATTCTCCTGCTGTACATAGTGGTCTAAATCCACAATCGTCATGGGCTGCTTGCACGTTCCTAGAAAGTTTTTGATGAACTTCGCCTTTAACCCAGCCTAGGAATTGATGGTATTGGGTGGCAAACCCTTCAACCACGTGTGAGACGGCCCTTCTAACATCATGATAAAATACTTCACGCACACCACGTCATTGACATCCAACATTTCTATGGTCAGCTCATAGCTTTCAATCCAAACCTCTGGGACAGGTCAGCGGTGTAATTTGGGACCTTGTGAGGGCCTTTGAAATCTTTCAGCGGATGCTCGTTCCACAAAGTCGGCACCAAGCATGGTACTCCCACAGCCCTAGTGGTTGCTCTCGCGACAACTGATACGGAAGGCACAGGCTCTTGATGAGCCGCCGCTGCCAGAGCCGCCGCCTCTCGCTATGCTCTCGCCCAGTCTACGAGAGCCTGAGCATCTAAAGCCGCCTGGTCATCTAGCGGCGGGCCTGGGTGCCGATCACTGCTAGAAACCGCCGGCGACTCATAGCGCTGGCTAAAGCTACAGCTAGGGATGGGGGTTGAATGCACGCGACTCCGACTGTAGGTATACTTCTCTTGCCGGGCCATTCTCATTTGTAGGTACCCAATAGTGTTCCGCACCTCTTCTGTGAAAGGCGCCTTGTCAGGAATAGGGATTGTTCCAAGCTGGGTTGCTACCGCCACCATGTTCTCTATCGGGTTTGAATAGTGACCCGCCGGCATTGGGAAAGCCATTGGTGAGGCCTGGTTCCATCAGGGCGGGTTAAGCTATTGCCGAGCCGCCGGAAGACTTCTAGGTGCTTCCGTTGTCCGTCATGTTCCTGGCGTGTTAAAAAGGTTTCTGGCCTCATATCGCTCTGGTAGGCGGGACTGATGCCTCATCCGCCGCACCGTGGCTGCCGATTGTTGCTCTAGCTCAAGGCGGAAAGCATTCGCCTTAAGGTGCTCTGCCTTTGCATCCATCTGAGCCTTTAACGCGCCGATCCCCTGTTGGACTTCCGCCATCTGGTCCTTTAGTCTTGTGATCTCCAGGTTCCGGGTAGCTTGATTCTCAGGCATGACTTCAGTCGCCATCGGGGTTGTGAGCTTGTTCATCAGATCCAGAAGAACCTGAGCCAGCGCTGGGTCAACCCCCGTGTCTGCCGCACCGGCAGCTGTATTGCTTGGGCCCGGCTCTGTTCCCACCATGAACACGGCTGCGTGAGTCGACAGCCCATTATCGTCCAGCTCAGAATGCTCCGACTCGGGATAAAGCTCGTCGTAGCCCCCGAGCCTGCCATCGAGAAGCTGGTAGATTGATTTCGCCTCTCCGCTCGAAGATCCATCCTCCGAATAGATGAGAGTCTCCTGCGACATAGAAGCCTCAAGATCCAGACCTTGAGTGAAACCAACGAAGACATGCTTCCTGCCCGGGTCAGCACGGCCGGGTTGCACGTGTCGGGCGGGTTCCGCGTGCCGAGCCGACTCGACGATGTTGGTGCAGATGTCTGGCTCGGGTGTAGATCTGCCGTCCTTGCCAGTGAAGATGTGGATTCCGCCAAAGGGAACCCGGAACCCATACTCGACAGAGTCAGCCTCGGGGCCCCAGCTAGCGTCGTCGATGTAGAGCCTGCCACGGCGACTTTTGTTCATCCTTTTGATCATGTATACCTCGATCCCTGGAAGAGAACCCTTTGAGAACTCAACACCACCGAGCGCTAGCCCCACGGTGGGCATCAACTGTCGTGGTTTTGTCACGGCAGATGTCCGAGTACTTAGATTCGAGGCCATCGCTAAGGTGATTGACTCAAAGGGGTTGGTTGGGACAAAGGACACGAGTTTACCCAGGTTCGGCCCCTCAAGAAGAGGTAAAAGCCTACGTCCTACTTGTGTTGTATTGATTGGAGTATCGATTACAAGGGAGTGGATTTGCTTGACCTAGTTCTCGATTAGTTGGTTTTTTGTCTAAGTCGCCCCGGGTCTCGCCCTTATATAGGAGGTCAAGACCACAGGTTACACAAGTCTCATACTGACTCTTTACAACGTGTCTGATTCTATCTCTATGTTGCCTTGCCTTCCTGAGCAAGCTGTCTCCGGGCGGCTTATCTGCCAGGGTCTTCATGCCTTCTTTGTTTGGGCCTCGTCCTTGGCCCATCTTCGTAAGCCGCCATACGTCTAGTCTTATGTCTCTAGGCCCATCTTTGGTCGTGCCTATGAGCTGCCAGGTATGACCCGGACGCACCTGGGCGGGTCTCACCACGGGGTTATATCCCCAACAGAAGCTATGCATTGATTTCACAAACATCAACAAGGTCTGCCTCAAAGATCATTTCCCCTTGTTGCGCATTGACCAAATTATGGACTCCATTGCCAGCTATGACTTATTGTCTTTCCTTGATGCCTATTCTGGTTATCATCAGATTTTTATGGCCAAGGAAGACGAAGAGAATACCGTGTTTATCACCCCATGTGGTACGTACTACTTTTTGCGGATGCCTTTCGGGTTGAAAAGCGCTAGTTCTATCTTTGCAAGAGCAGTCCAGATTGGTTTTGAGACCCAGCTACATAGAAATATGGAGACTTATATGGACGACATAGTGGTCAAAACCAAGGACAAGGCTATGATCATATCAGACCTAGAAGAAACATTTGCAAATCTACGCAAGATCAACATGAAGCTCAACCCCGAGAAATGTGTGTTCGGGGTCCCATCCGGCAAGCTTCTCGGGTTCTTTGTGTCTCAACGAGGAATCAAAGAAAATCCCGACAAGATCGAAGCAATTGAGCAAATTGAGGCACCAAGACAAGTCAAGGACGTACGATGCCTTGCCGGCTGTGTTGCTGCTTTGAGTAGGTTCATCTCAAAATCTGTTGAGCGTGCCCTACCCTTTTTCAAAATCTTGAAGAAGGCAGGTCCAATGAAATGGACTCCAAAAGTGGAGGCAGCGCTGCAGGATTTGAAGAAGTACCTTTCCTCTCTAGCGGTCCTAGTTGTGCCAAAACCACAAGAGCCATTGCTGTTGTACCTGGCAGCAACAAATCAAGTGATGAGTGTTGCACTAGTGGTGGAAAGAGAAGTTGACGAAGAAGCAGCGGCAACAGTAGGGACGACAAACGATGAGTCAGGACAGTCTCTGGCAGGGTCTGGTGCCGGCCTAGATGGATCTGCGCAGTTGAAAGAGATAGTCTAAAAGAAGAAAGTGGTGCAGCGACCAGTCTATTTCGTCAGCTCCTTGTTGCAGGGGGCTAGATCAAGGTATTCTGGCGTGCAAAATAGCTCTTCTCCCTTCTTATGTCCTCGAGGAAGCTCCGCCATTACTTCCAAGCACATGAGATCACCGTTGTCACCCGCTTCCCGCTACAGCGAATATTGCGAAACCCACAAGCTACCTGCAGGATCGTAGAGTGGGACCTGGAATTATCAAGATTTGGTCTTAAGTTTGAAAGCACTTTGACCATCCAGAACAAGGCCTTGGCGGAGTTCAGTGCAGAATGGACCCCAACACCCGATGAAGAGATTCCAGAGTCAACTCTCCCTGTTAAGGAAACCGATCCAGAATGGATCATGTATTTTGATTGAGCTTCCTTCCTACAAGGCGTTGGTGTCGGAGTGTTGCTTGTCGCACCTAGATGAGAGCACCTCAGATATGTGGTCCAGATGCACTTTCCCCGGGAGATATCAATGAACAACATTGCTGAGTATGAAGGGCTGCTTACCGGTCTCAGGATCGCAGCGGACCTTGGGATCAAGAAACTTATTGTCAGGGGTGATTCTCAACTTGTTGTCAGGCAAGTGAACAAAGATTTCCAGAGCCCGTTGATGGAAGCCTATGTAGATGAAGTGAGGAAGTTGGAATAATGTTTTGACGGCCTACAAATGGAACACTCTCCACGTGCGGAGAACAACATTGCTGGTGGCCTGTCAAAATGTGATGTCTTTAAGTTACCTGTGGAACTAGGAACTTTCGTGCTCCAACTAACTCAACCCTCTATGACACCATCAACTAGACAAGAGAAGAGAAGAAAGTTAAGTTCCGGCAAGTATTTCCCGGCAGAGCTCCCCGAAACCGCCGGCAAGAAGGTTGCTAGAGGGAACAATAGGCTTGTCAGTGAGTACTATGCTCCGACAGGGCCCTCGGCCCTTGCCGTAGAAGCATACGCTCCCGCTAGGCTTGCCGGGGTGCAACAGACTCCGGCAGGCCCTCAGGCCCTTGCCGTCAAGGCAAATGCTACCCCGGTAGAGGACACACCTTTAGTCCTTGTTGTCGAGCCCCAGGCTCCAGCATGGGCACAACACATTGTCCAATTCCTTCAAATAGTAGAACTCTCCGAGGAACAAGAGGAAGTAGAGAAAGTAGCCCGCCGGTCTCATATGTACCAGTTCATAGACAATGTCTTGTACAGAAAGAGAATGAATGGCGTGAAACTCAAGTGCATTTCTCGGGAGAATGGACTGGAGCTGTTGGCGGAGATACACGGAGGCATATGTGGCTCCCACATAGGATCAAGAGCACTTGCCAGAAAGGCATTCCGGCAAGGTTTCTTTTGGCCCACTGCCCTCGAGGATGCAACTGCGTTAGTAACCAAGTGTGAAGCATGCCAATTTCATTCTAAGAAACCATGTCAACCACCTCAAGCCCTTGACACAATCCCTCTCTCCTGGCCATTTTCGGTCTGGGGGATCGACATCTTGGGCCCCTTTCCCCATGCTGTCGGAGGCTTTGAGTACTTGTACGTGGCAATCGACAAGTTCACGAAGTGGCCAGAAGTGGAAGCAGTGAGGAAGGTGACAGCATAGTTAGCTCTCAAATTCTTCAAAGGAATACTCTGCCGCTTTGGTGTCCCCAACAGGGTCATCACTAACAATGGCACACAGTTCACGAGCCGCACCTTCATGCAGTATGTCCGAGACCTTGGTAGCAAAATCTGTTTTGCTTTCGCTGCCCACCCGAGGAGCAACGACCAAGCGGAGAGGGATAATGCTGAAGTGTTGCGAGGTCTCAAGACGAGAACTTTTGATAGGCTACACAAGTGCGGAAGGAACTGGGTTGATGAGTTGCCGGTGGTTCTTTGGTCAATCAGGACGACACCAAATCGAGCTACTGGTCAGACACCCTTCTCCCTTGTCTATGGGGCGGAGGCGGTTCTCCCCAGGGAACTCATGTACGGGTCTCCTCGAGTGCTCGCTTATGATGAGCTCGAGCAAGAGCTGTTGCAGCAAGACAACGCGACGTTCCTTGAGGAACACCGTGTTCAGGCTGCTGTGAGAGCTGTGCGCTACCAGCAAGCCTTGCGCCGCTACCATAGCCGCAAGGTCAATTCCAGTAGTCTTAGGAAGGCATCCCTGTTCTTTGGTGAGTTCAGTCTGCCAAGAATCCAAAGAAGTTGACGCCAAAGTGGCAAGGCCCTTATCAGGTAGTACGAGTCACTAGGCCCAGTGCAGTCCGCTTGAAGATCGAGGATGGCGTTCTGGTGAGCAACTCCTGGAATATCGAACATCCTCGAAAGTTCTACCCATGAGGCGCGGTTGTCGGGCCAGTCCCGGCAACCACCTTTTGTACAAGTCTTGCCACTAAAGCATGTAATCCTTGGTACAAAGCCAGGCTCAGACCCTGTGCATAGTTAAATAAAGGTAAGTATTCTGCAATCATGTTCGATTCTCATGTTTACTTATGTGCATGTTTATCTGAAGTGTTGCATTGCACTTTATCTCGGCAAGGACTAACGGACCGTCAAGGTTCCATATCCATATTTTCTCTTCTTTCTTTTTCTCAAAGGACAGAAGGATCCCCCACGCAGTTTTGCCAGGGGAATGATGGTATGGATACCTATGAACGACGTCCCAAAAAAAATCTTGCCGGAAGGAGAAAGGCAAGGAAAAGATAAGTTGTGAAAACCCCTTGTGAATCTTTGCCGTAAAGTTATTTTCCTTGAGCGATTTCGACTTCTGTGTGGAAAACCTGCACGTGCGGGAACCTTGCCGTGATTGGATGCGCCCTCACTATGTCCGGGACCGCTCAACGGCTTAAGTGGCTTCGCCCGTGCTCCTTGTCTCATTTTGAGTCCGCTCAACGATCTAAGTGACAGCACTCGTGCCCTTATCCCGTTTCGAGTAACGTAAACGCCTTGAACAGCCACGCCAAGGATGCCAAGGTATCTTGCCAGCAGTGGCACCGCCAGCAGGCTGCTAAGGACCTGTTCCTCAAGTGCTTGCGGTAGGGCTACACCACGGCGGCAAGATTCTACCAGAAAGGGCGTAGGGAAAATTCCATACACAGAAAAAGTTTAACAAGGAAGATAACATAGCGATCGTCCAAGGCATAAGCAGATAGCATTATATCGGCCTTGCCGATACTCTAACACGGTATAAATTGTTCTTGGAATGTGTAGCAACAAGGAGTGGGGCAACTAATCTCGGTGCTCCCCCTCGATCCGCATGACCTGGCTTACCCGCTCGACGATGGGCGCGACAAGTTCCTCGAGCGCCTGGACGTCTACACCCTTCGGAAACGGTCAAGGACGTTGGCGAGGTTGAGGCCGAGATTCTTGTATGCCACCTTGATGAGCACCTTGTGGAGGACGGCCTGGCAGAGCTTGCACGATTCGTCGGCCAGGTGGGACGCCCGGTCGGAATGGAGCTGCTCAAGGGCCCCAAGTAGGCTGTCGAAGAACATGGTCACCTTGGCGCTCGTGGGGACCCTGTCGTTAGGAGAATACGACGGGCCCTCTAGGCCCATGGCGAACAATTGTTCGGGGAGCTTCCCCACAACGTCGACGAGCTTCTCGGTCCAGACTTCCACTCCACGCACATAGTCGCTGTGAGAATGACGGTGCTCTCAACGAGTTGCTTCTCGTCATGGAGCTCCTTGACCAGAGCCTTCTCTCGAGTCTTGGTGGCCTCGAGAGTCCCAGTCAGTGTGGCCAGCTTCAAGGTCAGATCACTAATGGACTCGTTGGCCACGGAGAGCTGCTTAGCATTGTCGGAAGCGGCGACTTGCGCCTCCATCAGACTGGCAACGGCTTTGTTCCGCTCGGCCTCGATTGACGAGACACTCGTGCCTTGATCTTCAAGGGCTGCCTCCAGTTCCTTCACCCTCTTCGCCAGTGAGATTTTGGCGGTCTCCGCAGCCTCAGCTGCATCGATGGCCTCCTTCAGCTTGCGGCATGGTCTGTCGCCAGGGCTCCGAGCGCCTCCTTGTGCCCCCGCTTCAACGCCTAGGTCTGCCGCGTGACAAGATCCTCGAGCTCCACTTCCTTGCTGTGGAGCTTGTCGGCGAGTGCCTTCTCACGAGCAATGAGGTCTTTCTCTTGGGCATCAAGCAAGATGTGACGCTTCGTCAAACGAGCGTCCTCTAGCCTTCACTGCGCCTGTTCGACGTCAGACTGCTGCATGAAGAGTTCTCTCTAGCCTTCACTCAGTTGCAACTGACCAGTCTACAGGTCCTTGGAGGCTTGGGTGTACCAAGCCTGGGTCTCCTTGATGTGTTCTTGGAAACTGGCCTCGGCAGCTTCGATGACTGTGCCCTGGAGTCGAGTTTCTCCTTCCGGGCGCAGTGAAGCGACTGAAACTTCCGGAAGTCGTTGCCCATGGACAGGAGGAGCCGCTTCTCCTGGGATCTGCTGCCAGCGTTTGGCTCATCAACGATGTTGATCCCGGCGGCGATGACGGCCTCCTCAACAAGGACTCCCTCCTCAGGCGGTGCCCCAGTGCTTGTTGTGCCTGGGATGCTGACGAACAAGTTGTTGCCAACCTTGAAGTATCTGCTCGACGAGGGAGCTTTGGACGGAGGCGGCCAGTCCTCAACGGCCGCCTCCCCGGCAGCTGGGGGCTCAGTGGTCGGCGTAGTGCCTGGCACTCCTGCTGCAGGGATGCCGTCAATACGACCACTAGCCTCCCCACCGGCCTTCTCGGCAGACTCCTTGGCGGCCTCCCCGGTGGACTTCCTGGTGGCCTCCTCCCTCTGCATAGCTTTGGCTGCCTCGACACTTCAGGCCTTGGCGGCGGCATTCTTGGTGGCCTCGGCAGCAGCGTTCTTAGCGGCCTCAGCCTCAGCGCTCTTAACGGCATCTTCAACGGCGATCTTGTCAGCCTCGGCGGCAGCGTCCCTCACTATCTCCTCGATGACAGAGTCGACGCCCATCCCCTCTGCCATGGGGATGCTTGAAGACCAGGGAGGCAAACCAAGAAAAGCTAAGGAAGAAGTTCAAGAAGACAAAAAAAAGAAGAAGAAGGGCAATACCTTCGCCTACGATGGTTACCGGCGTAGACCCGCCAGTGCCTGGGCTTGCCGGCCCTACCTCATCATGATCAAGCGCGTTGGAGGAAGTCATGGCCAGAGAAAAATCCTTGGGCGGTGAATCCGGGGCGGTCGCCAATGGCTCTCCTTGTCATCGTCCTCCCCGTGCACGTCCGGTGATGTCAGCAGTACAGATGCACACCCCAGTGCCTGCCAGCGGGAAATGAGTAATGAACTCACGTTGGTGGCTCCGCCGGGGGCAGAGTTGGGGACTGCAACGCGGGCTAGTCTCTGGATTAGCAGTGGTCGCCCTTGGCACGCCTGAGGCACTTGCCGACGACCCCCCAACCGTTGAAGTCTTCGCCCTCTTCATGACCCGTTGCGCCAGTGTTTTCGCATCCCTGTGGAGAAAAATGAAGACGAGTTAGACAAGTAGGGAAAGAGAACCGGAGATTGGGAAATACGTTAGGATCCTTACTCTTCTTCTTCCTCCCTTGAGCTAAGTGAAGATAGGTCAAAGGCGGCCTCTGCCATGGAGCCTATGGGAGGAGGTGGAGAGGTTGTGATAGCCTGGCTTAATAGGAATGATAGACTACTCATATCAACAAGGAATTCCTTCTTTTTCGGAAGCCCACTCGAAAAGTATTCCAAAGTTAAGTGTGCTTGGCTTGGAGCGATTCTAGGATGGGTGACCGACCGGGAAGTTGGTCCCGGGTGCGCACGAGTGAGGACAAAGTGCGTAGGAAAGACTAGTGTTGATCTGTGGGGCTAGTCCAGATCTCGCCAGGCGTAACAGGGTGTTACAGCGTTGGTATCAGAGCCGACCCTTGCGGTTACATGGGCATGCGCGGGCCACGTGCACGGGCATGTGGCGCATGGCGTGTCTGGCCCGTCGTGGCACACAACATGGCACATGTGCTGGACTGGACGTGCATACGTGTGCCAAAAGGGAACGTTCCTGATGGGCCGACGAGGACGTCGGTTCCTTTAAGTGGGGGTGTATGTGAGAGCCTGGCTTAATAGGAATGATAGACTACTCATATCTACAAGGAATTCCTTCTTTTTGGAAGCCCACTCAAAAAGAACTCCAAAGTTAAGCGTGCTTGGCTTGGAGCGATTCTACGATGGGTGACCAACCGGGAAGTTGGTTCCGGGTGCGCATGAGTGAGGACAAAGTGCGCAAGAAAGACTAGTGTTGATCTGTGAGGCTAGTCTAGATCCCGCCAGGCGTAATGGGGGGGGTACAGATGTGCTCTTGGATCGCTTGGCCGCGGCAGGCGCGGGCTGCTAGTGGACTTCCCGTCACCGTGCAACCTTGTCGGTTGCCCCCTTGTCAGGGGTTGCGCTACTCGAAGAGGCTTACCGAGCTCGAAGGCAGCGTTCAGAAGGACGAGCCTTTTCCTTTGGACGAGGGGAGGAACCTCCTCAAGCGGCTCCTGTTCGGATGCGTCTCCGGCAAGGTGGCCCAGGGCAAACGTATCACCTCACTCCTTGGTGATCCCGCCCTGCCCGACAAGATCCTCGCCCGGAGGTACTTCCCCTTCCCTGGCTTCATCTTCCAACAAGCCGATGCTGCCAGCCTCCTCGGCAAGCGCCGCTTCTTCCGCCTTGTTGCCAATGCATCGCCTGCTCCTCTTCGGTAGTGTCGCAGACGAGGCCCTCCTCCTTGCGGATGGCCATCTCTGACAGGTTGTCGAAAAACTTTTGCACCTCCTCCACAGACGGCTCCATCTAGGTTGCATCAAGGCTATGTGCATCGAGCACCGGCATCATGGTAATGATTCTGCCCAAGACCGAGTTATTGCACAAGGGGACTATGGCCGTCGGTAGCTCGATCACCGTGATGCTCCTGAACAACTTCTGGCACAGAGCCCCGTGCTGCATGGCAGTCTGATTGTGGTTTAGCCTGGGGCACAGCGTCATGATGTCCACGGCATTCCTGAAATCCCAGGACGGCCTCCCATTGTTCTACAAGGGGGTGATGCGCCGGCGAAGGAAGTCAGCGCCTATCATCTCCATAGAAAGGCCAGCGTTCCTGAGGCGGTGGATCCTGGTGGTCGCGACCGTGAGCTTCTCATACCAAGGGTTGAGGGCGCTCTAGTCCGCGCCGCGCACCATCTTGCTCTACCGAGGCATACAGAAGGGCTGGGGCTTCTCCTCTCGGGGCCAGCACCACTTGCCCCGCCGCTCGTCCCATCTATCGCAATAAGCCCCTTCAGGGTAGACCTCCTTGGTTCCTGACCGAGGAATCCAAGTGACGGCGCCAGAAAGGGCACCGCCTTGCTGGATGCGGGGGTGAAATAATGGCGGAAGAGGGCGGTGCTAGGGGTTACTCCGTCAAAGTTTTCGTAGAGGTGTGCGAAAACCACCATGGATGTCACAGCGCTCAGCATGAAATCCAGGAGTTGGAAGCAGTAAGTAAGCATAAGGTCGGAAAGAAGTCCGAGTAAGGGGGACAGAGCCCGTAGTAAAAGTAATCGACAAAGAAAGGGTATTTGCCTGGACCTTCCCCAGAAGGACCCGGGCTCACGCAAGTGGCGAGGTGCCTTGCTGTCGTAGTCGCCCACATCCATCGATACCGCCTCTTCAGGTCCCACAGACTGAGCCCTGGCGGGAAAACAACATGCTCCCTCCGCATCTTCGCCGCCTTGTTCTCCGAGACGACCTTCGTTTCCTTCACCTTGCTGGCTTTGGGCGGCATGGTGATGGCGGGGATGGAGACCGAGGACGAAGAGTGGTCCGGGGCGCCGATGGATGCCACAGGCTCTGCTTTGGGCTCGAGGAGGAAGACAATAGTGGTTCTCAGATTGGGAAGGGCGAGAGGTAAATGGGCACCAGCTCTGCAATCTCCTCTTTATGGGGAAGGTGCAGGGCGGCCTCTTTTTTACCAAAATAAAGATAATACAGAAATGTTCCACAGGCGCACGGCTGTAACGACCGCGTCACGCACGTATCCCACTACCCGCATTCAATGGGCAACATGGGGAAGCGCAGCAAGCGCAACGATCACAACTGCAAGGCCCTAACCACGTGTGCCCATGCACCTAGTTGGTCCTAGCCCAACAATGCCTCGTGATGTGTATGGCCAAGGCCCAGGGGCTCCTGTCGGTGCACTAGAGTTTTTGGGCCATCTAGTCCCCTTTACTCATGCACGAGCAGTAGTAGCCGCGCCGATGGTGAGGCCCAGCAAAGATTTTTCAAGCGCCAGCATAGAAGACTCAAGTCTACCCGCAAGACCTTGCTGGGAGGGCTGTAGAGCCTCCAGGCAAAGCAAAGCCCTAGCAAGGCAAAGACTAGGCAAACCAAGGCCCCGACAAGCACCGCCAGCACACAGGCCAGGTATTGATTCACCTGGACGTGTGTCGCGGCATCGGTGTTGGAGGGTGCCAAGCGGCGCCGATGGGATGGGGCCCCGTCCCGTCCCACTGACGGACAGAGGCGCCTGGCGGTGCATTGAATGCTCTTGTCCTACTCCGCCAGAGTTAAGTACGATAGCACTGTAGCAACACTGTGCATCCCGTGTGCACACTGTACGCCACCGTTGGGATCCCCTTAGGTATAAAAGGAGGCCCAGGGCGGTATAGAGCGGGGGGTTAGACAATGAGACAATTAGACAGTTGGGCAGTTAGACAACCGGACAGCCCTACAGTTAGACAATTGGGAGTTACCAAGCTCATGTAGCAGCCGTTCATGGCGCTCCTGTAGATAGAACCCTAGAACACGATCAATATAATCAACCAGGAGTAGGGCTTTACGCATCCGTGTGGCCCGAACCTGGGTAAAAACTCCCCGTGTGCTGCTTACCAAATCGGCTCTTTGTACGAGATCGCCCCTGCCAAACCGAAAGGGGTCGCCGTGATCCCATAGGTGTTCGTTCCCACGACAATGTGAGAGATCACAATTGGGTCCATATGAAAATCCAATACTACTAAAAGGGTATGAGGTATTGGTAATGATCCGGTTGCTCAATTGCTTAGAGATTTGCCACCAAAAGCCTCAACCAAGGTCTCACAAAATATTCTATCCAAAATAAAAATGCCAAAGTCTGTGCCACCAAGTCTTCCCTATTGGCCCCACCGAGTTCGCGAGACAGAACCTAGAACCAAAACCCTAGTATCTCAGTACCACCGACTTGGTTCAGTACAACCAAAAGGTGGTTGCCAACCCTTTGTAATCGAAGTGTTAAACTTTGGAATTCCCTGGTTTTTCATTTTGGTGCCACCAAGATTTGGATCTGCCCTAGGTCACGTGAATCGGTCTCTTGTTCCTATCGGTCTCACCACGAACCCGAAAGTCGCAACCTTTTGCACTAGTTGGCGTAGCCGAGTTTTTACTTCGGTTCCATTGATTTGGGGAATAATGTTGTAACAGTTGGATTTTTGGCAAAGGATATTTATACACATCCACCCCTTTCATTCGTAGAGAGAGCACTTAGAACAAACCAACACTCCCACCATTCATTTTTTCAGAGAGAACCACTTACTCATGTGTTGAGATCAAGATCTTCCACTACAACCATATGAATCTTGAGTTCTAGCCTCCCCAAGTTGTGTTCCACCCAATCACCTTCTTCCACCAAGCCAAATCATGTGAGAGAGTGATTGAGTGTTGAGGATACTATCTTTTGAAGCACAAGAGCAAGGAGTTCATCATCTATACACCATGTATTGCCTTTTGTAGAGTGGTGTCTCCTGGATCGGTTAGTGACGTTTGGGAGCCTCCGAATCATGTGGAGTTGAACCAAGAAGTTTGTGAATTTAAGGAGATCGCCTACTTCGTGAAGATCTACCACGAGTGAGGCTTGTCCTTCATGGACGTAAGCCATGGTGGAATAGGCAAGGTTGCTTCTTCGTGGACCCTTCGTGGGTGGATCCCTCCGTGGAATCGCGCAATCGTGGGTTGAAGCCTCCATCAATGTGGATGTATGATAGCACCACCCATCGGAACCACGGGAAAAATCTTCGTGTCCCTATTGCTTTTGATCTTCATATCCCTAAATTTACTTACACTTGCATGTCTTTACTTTTTGCTGCTATACTCGTAGATTTGCATGTGTAGGGTATACTAGACTTGCTAGAATTTCTAAAACTTGCCAACCTATAAAATTGGGAGAATTGTAGTTCTTAATTTGATCAAGTAGTCTAATCACCGTCCCCCCTCTATACATACTTTGGATCCTACACAATATCTTTCATATATTTTGCATAAGGAGGCATCTTCCGAATATTAGTCAAACGCGTTTGCAAAAAGACAGGTCTAAACATTTCAACAAAGCACTCAAAATCCTTCCCATCCTTATTTTTAGAAGGCTTATGAGGGAATGGCATGGGTTTTGGACCCATGGCTCTCTTTCTCTACCATATTTTCTAGCAATGAAATCTCTCTTATCATAATGTTTATTCTTAAGAGGCGAGTTATCAACATGAACATCATCAGTATCATTATCACTAGCTGGATGTTCACTACCAGATTGTGTCTTTGAATCTGAATAGAAACATCATTTTGATCCTCAGAAGGTTTTTCTACCACAGGTTCACTAGAAGCATGCAAAGTTTATCAATTATCCTTTTATTTTTTCTTCTTAGATGAACTAGGTGTATGAGCATTGTTGTCCTGATAATCCTACTCAATCCTTTTAGGATGTGCTTCAGGATAAAGGGGCTCTTGAGTCATTCTACTCCCTATAGTCATAACTCTAACAACACGATCATTCAAATTGTTATTCATTTCATGTGACAGCCCAAGTGCTGCCCCTACCTTGTATGGCATGTATTCTTATGTGAACCTTGTTGTCATGAGTTTAATGGAATGAGTTGTTGTATGTCTTGCCTTGTCTCATGCATTCATGCATCATGCATCATATCATTCATCATCATGCCATGCCTTTGTTTTGTGATGTGACCTTGTTGTGTTTGGGAGTGATCTTGTTATGTGTGATGTGGATAGAGTGTGGGTGGTGCAACAACTCCTTCTCATCCCCCCTCATTTTTCAAACATGCCTAAAACCCCTTGTATTCCATCTATTATTCCACTTGGTAAATTAAATTGGCATTTGATTTTGTTAAAAATGTTCTGGTGTTTGGCAATATTATCTTGAGTGATTATGTGTTGCGCTCCTTGAGGTTTGAGCCTAGTTTAAATTTGGTTTCAAAAGAAACAAGCCCTTTTAATTATTCAAGTGTGAAAAATACTTACTCTAAAAATCCCCTTCTCATTTTTTATAAGTGGAGGTTTTCTTCTTATCACAAAAGTATTTTGTTTCTATATTTATCCTCTTCATTTTCCTTGGGGTATTTGTTTTGTGCTCTTTCTTTTTTTAGAAATAAAACCTGTTGGTTTGGTTCTGTGTGTGTGAGAGAGAGAGTGAGTGGGCGGCCTCCCTTCCCTCGCGGCCCAGGAGGCTCCCGCGCGGCCCAGCCGCACGCGGCATGGCTACCTACCCTATCATCGTCTCCATCGGAGTCTTTAAAGAGAGAGCACGCTCGCTATCCATTTTTGCCGTCCGTCGCCGTCAGCTCCAGGGTATTTAACCCCCCTCGACGTGCGTGCCTGTTCGTCCTATGGTTGCTCTCCTCCTCCTAGACGCCGCCGCTCCCATCTCCCTCTCTAGCCTTCTCCTCCTCCCCTTCTTCTTTCATCTCGGTGAGGTTCAAAGAGTGACAGGTAAGTTCAGAGAAGGTTGTGCCGGTCGCCTTCACCGTCACCGCCGCGTCTTCGGTGGCCCTCGTCGCCGGTGGAGATGGCGTGGAGCATGGGGCCATTGCCCATGTTCCGTTCCCACTGCTAGGGAGGTGAGGAGCACCTCCCCGCAGCGCCGCTTCGCGTTGCCATCATCCGCAAGGAGCAAGGTTGTCGCTAGCATCTTCTTCCCCTTCGTCTCGCCATCGTCCGCATCCCCCGCGCCTCCGAGACCCTCGGTGAGCTGCCGCGTCCCCGCTGCCCCTTCTTCCCCCACGTAGGCCCATGTGTCGACGCCGTAGTGCCATCGCCGCCGGTCGGGAAGGTGAGGGCTTGAGCTCACCTTCGTCGTCCTCGTCGCGAGATGAGCAGAGGAATGAGACCCCGTAGATCCCCTCTTCGTTTGTGCCCGTTAACATCGACGGAGATCCCGTATGGCCGCCGGAATTCGTCGCCTTCGCTGTTGTTGTCGCTAGTGTGGCAGGCTTCAGTTTTGTCAGTTAGCCACGTGAAGTGCCAGTACTAGTGGGCTCGCTGCCCTACTCTGTTGAGATCCGATGCAGTGGCGCAGTGGTGTTGCGCTCAGAGTTCGACCGCGAGGTCGCGGGTTCGATCCCGGCTAACCCCCCCCCCCCTTTTCCCTTTTTAGATTGGGTGGCTTTGGTGTTGCCTGTGTGTGTGTGTGTGCGTGTGTGTAGTGGATCCTCTGTGGTGGATTGATCCAGTGTGGCTGCAGTGTGTGTGTGTGTGCATCCATGTGTGTGTGTGTATGTGTGATAGTGTGTGTGGCTGCAGTGTGTGTGTGTGTGTGCATCCATGCCCCACTTGTCATACACTATTTATTTTAGCATGTGCCATGTTTTATTGTGATAATTAGCTATTTTCCTGTTATAGAAATATTACCAAATCTGGATATGTTCATTTATGCTCATGTACATTTTAGGGATGTTTTCACTTATAGGACTGGATGATGAGTTTTCTATGTAGTTTTTGTCATGATGCTCCATGTGAATATATGAGTATGATACATGAATTTGGGGTAGAAAAATCTCAGGAATTCATTGGTGCTATTGGTTTGGTATTTTGAGAAAGTTTGAAAAAATGTCATTTTACCTCATAGTGCCATTTTGTCATTTTTGCTATGTTTAATCCATGCATGCTATGATGTTTGTGACAACATGAATATGGTAGTCTTTGATATCTAGAATTCCATGGTATTTATCTTTGTCATGATCAACTTGCCATCAGGTTAACACAGATTCCAGAAAAGTCCCAGAATTCTGTTTCAACATGCCAACTTGTGAGCTGCATGCTTATTGATGTGCGCCTCCTTTCCAGTTTGTGTAGTTGGATAAGTTGATAAGCATGTTATGTAGTTTCTGTCAATGCCTTGTTTGTGATTGTAGGCTTCCTGTAGCTCAAGTTGTTGGTTGTGTAAGTTGCTATGTTCCTGTTTTGTGGCAGATTGTTTGTTTTAGTGTTTTCTGACTTGTGGGAGCTATACTCCATGGAATTGCTTGATATTTGGCTCTATTGTGGTTGGTTTTTCATTGCCTAACCAGTGGCTACCTTGGAATGCCAAGGAATATCCCAGGGCCTTCTTGTCTTGTGTTTTGCCTTCGTATCTTGTCGTGAGCGTATCGTGAGAACCGTAACTCCGTTTCTTACGTTCTTCATATGCATTTATATCTATTTTGCATGAAGCATCCATATTTTCCATGATCATGCATGTATAAATAACTTAACATAAGGTTCTATCAAGATTCATTAATAACCAATCCTTTGCATGTGAAACATGACTAATTAGGATTGCCATGCTAAAACTCTTCAAATAAGCATGCATCATTCTTGCTTGTGCATTGCACCATGGTTGTTTGTTTATTATTGCTATTTATTTTGGGTAGACGTGAGTGTTGAACCTGAGTACGAAGATCCAGGCGAGTACAACTACGAGGATCCCGCTACTTGTCCCACTGAAGAACCAACAGGCAAGATGACCCGGATCCTGATACTATTTTCGCTTGCTAGTTGTCTCGCTCTTATCGCTACTTTCGTGCTACCTACCACTTGAATGTCAGCCTCCTATTTGCCATGACAGCCTCTAACCCTCCACATCCTAGCAAACCTTTGATTGGCTAAGTTACCGCTGCTCAGCCCCTCTTATAGCATTCTTAGTTGCAGGTGAAGGATGTATCCATGTGATAACATGGATTTGGCATATCACAGTATTATCTGTTATTAATTTAATGCACGTATATATCTTGGTATTGGTGGAAGGCTTGGCCTTTTGCTAGGTGTTTTGTTTCACTGTTACCGCCATAGTTTCTTGTTACTGGTGTTATGTTTCCATACTTTGCGCTCCTAACATGCTCGGGGTTGTTATGGGGACCCCCTTGTTTATTCGGTTAAGATTAAAACTTGTCTGGAAAGACCCAACATTGGTACTACATTTGCTTAAAAACCTAATTAAAATGCATAGGGACTAGCTACCATGTGGATAATTAATCAAAAACCCGGGTTAGTGCTCCTCATGTGTGTTGGTCCAAAACTGGCTGCCTGCGGGGCTGCCTCGAGGCAACTTGAGGATTGGTTTTCCCTGTAGCTATACCCATCTGGTAGTGCCCTGAGACAGAGATATGCGTGGCTCCTATTGGGATCTGGCCTGCCGGGCGGTCTTGCTGGACTTGTTTTACCTTTATCGAGTGTCTTGCGCGAGGGCTCTGACTTTCTTCGGGTTATCTCGAGGTGTTGGAATTCCTTTGGAGTTGCCTAGGATGATCATGAGATCCGTGGTTGAGGCTATTCCCACAGAGTGTGGTTAATTTATGATGGACTAGTTGGAGCACCCCTGCAGGGTCAAATCTTTCGGAAAGCCATGCCTGCGGTTAGGTGGCAACTTGGATATTTGTTTAACACCCGGTTATAGTTAACTTAAAGTAAACTCTAATTAAAATGCACCAACTGTGTGAGTAACCATGATTGTCTCTTCTCGTGAACATGATCCGAGAGAGAATACGGTGGGGTCATGATTGACGTAAGTAAGTGTTCAGGATCTCATAGAGGTCATTCTAGATTCGATTTTTTTATCGTAGGCCACATATGTACTTTCATGTTACGTAAGATTAGCCACCATAAATGCTTAGTGCTGCTGCAAACTAAACACATACCCATTCCCACTTAAAGCTTGAATAGTCTCGGTACCCGGGTGCATGATTGTTGAGTCCTTGTGGCTCACAGATTACTACAACAATCCAGGTGTAGGTACAGATGAGTTCGTGCAGGATGATCTGACGCGGCTCCAGTGGGAGTATGACGAGGAGCGCGGCAGGATGTACGTGACATATCCAGATGAGTGGAAGACCATGGTTGTGATCTTCGGGCTAGCGAGATAGTATCATTGCATCTGCTTTCATCGTTTGTTTTCGTCCGTGGTCGGACCCTGTCTTCAGATTGTTGAATGAACTCTTTGTGGATTGTAATTTGGCTTGTGGCGAGGGTAAGCCAACTCATATACTCCTCTCTTCTTAATTGTATGATGTAATTATGCTATACTTACAAACATCGAGATGCACCTCTATCCCTTGACGAGGCCCAGTGCCTTAAAATGGATAGGCGCGCATCTTGGGCATGACATTTCAGTAAGCAAAAAAAATTGACCTAGCAACTTGTTCTAGTTGAGTATTAATCATGGATGAATGTTTACCCAAACCTCTAATATCATTAGCAATTCTAAACATCAAGTCACTCAAGCGATCATTCATAATGGAATTTCGTTTAAATTGATCCTTAACATATATATTAAAATGTTCTTGATTAACAATGTAGTTATCAAATTCATCCATGCATTGACTAGCGGTTTTATTGTAAGGTATATAACTATCATCAAATCCACGAAGAGAATTTACCTCTACTACTAGGGATATAGAGTCCATATATTTCTTCTATACGTGGTAAATTATTGACATCTTCAGTTTTAATACCCTTTTCTTTTATAGATTTCTTAGCTTCTTGCATGTCTTTTGGACTGAGAAATAGAATAACTCTCTTTTTTGCATTCGTTCGGGAGGTGGTTCAGCGTGTTTATAATCATTTGCATTCTCCAAAATATTATTCAATAGTTCTTCGGCATGACCACGAGTCTGTTCCCTAAAAACACAACAAGCACAACTATCTAGGTAACCCTTAGAAGCATCAATTAGTCAAATATAAAGGATATCAAGTATTTCATTTTTCTTAAGAGGATGATCAAGCAAATCTTTAAGTAATTGGATATGCCTCCCCCAAGCTTGAGTCGGGTTCTCTTCTTTAGTTTGCACAAAGTTAAATATTTCCTTTAAGGCAGGATCGAGTTATGACAAACTATGGGACCAGCAATGCCCATTTGCGGCTCGACTATGGGGATCTACATGTACAAAGAGTAGAAACGACAGTCAATGCAGTGGATTTACCCAAGTCAAGCCACCGTGAGGTGTAAAACCCTACTCCTACTTTGGTGGATTGATGTGTTTATGTCATAGTTACAAGGAGCATGGCTTGCCGACAAGAGTGCTCCAGAAGTGTGCTACTACGTGCAAATAGGAAAAATGTCGACCCTTGTAAAGGTTGCCATGGCCCTCCTTTTATAGGTTAAGGGGTTATCACAGTGGTAAAATAGTCATTGTACTATACATGTAGTGGCTACAGTATCAAATACCTAACTCCAACGACTTAGGACAAATGCATTAAATGCGCCATGAGGTCTTACGCTGGAGACGTCTTCCAGAAAGGATTGGCTCTCTTTTTGTGCCATTCGCCCAGCTACATCCAATTCCTTTGCCACGCCGGTTCGACGGGTGTCAATAAAGGTTGATTATCTAACCAGAGCTAACATGTGAACCGACAGGCATCACCTAACTACATGCTCGCCTAACACCTATTTAACAAGCGACTGGCTGGTCGATGAGGTGGAACGGTGGCTTGGTAGTGGGATCATGCCACCACGGAGCTTGTCGGGTCTTCCTTGTCGGTAAGGTGGCTTGTCGGCTGCCTGGCGCCTGGTTTTCTACTGCTTGTGTCTGCAGTGCAGTTATGCTCCAGCAAGCCTTTTCGACAGGAGGCTGCAACTGTCTGTGCACAAGTCAGGGTGCTAAAGGACACATTCTTTAGTACACCAACATGAGCCCCGGGTCTCGGCCACACACGCGTGCGTAGTGCTATTGGGCTAGGCCCAAAAAAGCATACAGACACACGTGGCAGGAAGTAACTACAGGTAATGATGGTTTTTATGAGCTTCCCACAACGCGCATTAAGTGCGAGACGTGGGAGTGGTGAAGCAAAACGGTGCTTGGGGTCGTGCGCTTGAAAAAGCGCAGACACGTCAGACGGGGAGAGCCAGCCCTCACACCTTCCCATAAAAAGTATTTGCAGAGGTGTTGCTCATCCACCATTCGCTATTTCCCATCTTGTTGACATCGTTGTCTTCAATCTTGTGCAGTGCAGAGCACCCCCACCGCACCGCAACTTCTCCATGCTCTCCCCCACCCCATCTCTCGAGCTTGCCATGGAGCCAAAAGCGCCAAGCATCCCTCCGCTCCGGTCGCGGAGAAGAAAGCCAAGAAGCCTATCGACCCCGAGGCAGAGGCGAGGAAGGAGGCCATCGCGGCGATGCGGATATCCTTCGTCCTCTTCATGCCGTCGGTGCTGACAGGCAACAACCTCGTCACGAGGTACGCCTACATGTACAGGATGGCCATCAAGGCGCATAGTGCACCGGTCGTGCTTCTCGGCGATACCAGGCGAGATCCGAAAAAATATCCGTTCGTCATCGCATATTCCTACTGCAGGCTTGTTTCCCCCTTCTCTGTCTTCTTCATCGATCTCATGCTGACCTACGGGTTCAAGCTTCTGGACTTCACTCCAAACATCGTCAGCACCTTGTCTATTTTTGTCCATATGTGCGAAAACTTTGTCAAAGTGGCCCCAATGAGACGTGTTGATTGCATTGAGAAGCCTAATGACCTATTTCATCTTCTTAGACGCATCACGAAGACCAACAAATTGCATACATCCCTACACCTTAAAAAATTGGAACAAGCACATGCAAAATAAACAACGGAATTAGGAAATCATATGGGCATCAATGTCGACAGAGCTTATCCCCAAAACTGAAACATAACGTATGGAACAAAAAATTTGAATGATAATTATAAGCGAGAGGTATCCCACTCCAATTAATCCATGGGCATGGCGTGAGCTGAAGTCGATTGCGGAAGGGTTTCATATGGATATATTCATTGTACGTTGTGAAGCTCGAGTATATGTACTTGTGCTTCATTACTGAGCTCGGCCTTTTATGATGTCGAGACTCATTTCACTAGGATCGGTCGCTTGGATCTCGCACTGGATGCCGTCCATCTCCCTCCTGAACCTGTCCTTGGAGCTCGCATAAAGCATCTTGCTCCTTGTTCTTGCCATGTCAGGAGACCTATATTATTAAAGTAAGGAAACACTCCATCATTTCAATTAAGAGCATATACGTCGTCCATAAATGTTATGCATGTGGAGAAATTAATCAGTACTCCCTCCATCCCATAATATAATGTGTTATTACAAAAATACCAAATGGACACCAAGCTCTCTGGAGGCCTTAATTTGTTTTATCATGTATGCCACTAATTTTGTGCCACTACTCAGTTCTGCTAACAAAGGTTACAACTTCTCAACAGTGTCATCATTCCATGAGATGTTTGCTCAAAATGACATTAATAAAATGCCATCGTTCCATTACTAGTTTGCTAAAAAATGTCATTTCTATCTCACAATGATAAGTGTGGCCCTCAATTATCAGTAGTAAGCAATCAAAAAAATAAAGGAAAATAAAGACATTATTGGGGATTGAGTGGAATCCACACTAACATAGTGAGGGTCCCATAGTGAGATAGAGGGAGAGATGATATGTTGTTCCATGGATATTTTGGTCATTATAAGATGATAAAGTGGCTTTGAGCTGATAGTAAAGGTGCTTACTGGCATTTTTGAGAATGCGCCTAACAGAGCGATGTCATTTTTGAGCGGTTGAAATTCCTAGTGGCAAAACTGAGTAGTAGGACAAAACTAGTGGCATAAATCAATAAAAACATAATTTAAAATTTTCAAAGTTCAAACTTTTTAGTTTCAAAAAATTCTGAAAAAATACACATATAACTAGAGACATAATGTACATGCATGTAAATTTCAGGACAATAGAGCTACACAAAAAAAACAAATATGGGGCTTTTTAGTATCTGTATTGTTCATCCTTGAAGTCCTTGATTTTTTTATGCAGCTCGTAATTGAAGGTAATTCATCCTGAAATTTTACACATACACATTACATCCTTGTATACATGTGTATTTGTCATTATTATTTTTAAATGAAAAGTTTGAATTTTGAAATTCTCAAAATAAAGGGCTCTATGGAGCTTGGTATCCAAAATGCTCTAATCTTATTATAATAGATATCTGAGAATATCAATTATAATAAGATGTTACTGAAAATACTTATCCAAAAGGTATATGAATGCATACATTCGAGTATCCAGAAGTAATCCAGTCGAATACGATTATCATAACGCACCACAATGTCATAAACCGTAGTGGGGTCAAAACTATTATGTTATGCTCCAAATTCTAATATAAAGAGGAAGGCCAACTTCTGACGAGCGAGCGGAGCGAGGCCCATCGCTGGTAGGCTTGGACCGAAGCGGAGGGTTGACCTAGGACATTTGTGTTATATATACCTCTTGTAAGCCGCCGCACGGGATAAGTTGATCAGTTGTAAATCCCCGGCGTTTGTAACCTCTCCCAATCGTAGTGAGGTTTGGCTGGCTGGCGCCCGTGGTTTTTTCCCCTTCGTGTTGGAGGGGCTTTGCACATTAAAATCTAGTGTCCCTTTGCTTGATTCCGTTCTTCATCATATCGATGCGTGTCGTATCTCTAACAAGTGGCATCAGATCCTTGTTTTTGTTTAGGGTTTCTTCGACGACATGGCATCGATGAAGTACGATCTTCCGCTATTGGACTATGGCACCAGATTTTCATTGTGGCAAGTGAAGATGCGGGCAGTGCTGGCACATCCCAATCTGGATGAGGCACTCGATGGGTTCGGCGGTAAAGAACAGAAGACTTGGACCGTTGATGAGAAGCGTAAAGATTGTAAGGCTATGGCTCTAACTCATCTTCATCTATCTAACAATATTTTGCAAGAAGTTTTGGCAGAGAAAACTGCAGCAGGTCTCTAGCTAAAGCTGGAATCAATCTGCATGTCCAAGGATCTAACCAGTAAGATGCACATGAAGATGAAGTTGTTCACGCACAAGTTGCAAGAAGGTGGTTCGATGCTGAACCACTTATCGATCTTCAAGGAGATTGTTTCTGACTTACAGTCTATGGAGGTACAGTATGATGATGAAGATTTAGGTCTTCTACTTTTATACTTGCTGCCTACTTCCTTTGCAAATTTCTGTGATACGCTATTATATAGCTGTGATGAACTAACTGTTGCAGAAGTATATGAGGCCCTTCAACAGAAGGAAAATATGAAAGATATGTTGCAATCTAAGGAATCATCCTCCAAAGGAGAAGCATTGTAGGTACGAGGCAGGCCTGAGCAGAAAACATACAACCCCAATAATAGAGATAAAAGTAAGAATGACAAAGGTTGTTCGAAGTCCAGAGGATCTGGGAAAGAAAAGTTCTACAGGTATTGTAAGAAACAGGGTCACCTGATTGATGATTGTTGGAAGCTGGAAAATATGAAGAAAAGGAATAGTACGTGGAAACCTAAAAACAAATCTGAAGGTGATGGTAAGGTCAATGTTACATCTGGAAATAAATTTGATTTAGATGATGCTCTAGTTGTTTTTTATGGTTGTGTTTCATGTCATGATGAATGGATACTTGATTCTGCATGTTCGTTTCATATATGCTGTAACAGAGATTGGTTCAGTACTTATAAGTTTGTGCAGAGTGGAGATGTTGTGCATATGGGAGATGACAACCCACGTGATATTGTGGGCATTGGTTCTGTTCAGATCAGGACACATGACGACATGATACGCACGTTGACAGATGTGAGGCACATACCAGGCATGGCCAGAAACCTCATCTTGTTGAGTACTCTTGATGTCAAAGGGTACAAACACTCCGGTTCAGGTGGAGTTTTGAAGGTAACAAAAGGTTCCCTCATTCATATGATAGGTGACATGAATTATGCAAAGTTATATGTTCTTAGAGGAAGCACTATTACTGGTACTGCTGTTGCTGCTGTTACTTTTTATAAATCCAGTAAAACTAACATTTGGCATATGCACCTTGGGCATAAGAGTAAACTTGGCATGGCAGAATTGACCAAGAGGGAACTCTTGGATGGCTGCAACGTAAGTGATTTGGAGTTTTGTGAGCACTGCATCTTTGGTAAGCACAAGTGGGTAAAGTTCAATGTTGCTGTTCATACCACAAAAGGTATATTATAATATGTGCATGCTGATTTGTGGGGACCTTCCCGTAAACCCTTGCTTGCTGGTGCTCATTATATGCTTACAATTATTGATGACTACTCTAGAAAAGTGTGGCCTTATTTTCTGAAAAATAAATATGATGTGTTTGATGCCTTTAAGGATTGGAAAGTTATGGTAGAAAGGCAAACTGAGAGGAAGGTAAAAAAACTTCATATTGATAATGGTATGGAATCTGTTCAGAAGCTTTTAACGGGTACTGCAGAAACTTGGGCATCGTCAGGCACCACACTGTCCCATACACTCCTCAACAGAATGGTGTGGCTGAGCGTATGAACAGAACCATCATCTCCAGGGCTCGCTGCCTGTTGTCCAATGCTCGCATGGGCAAGCGTTTTTGGGATGAAGCAGCCTCCACCGCCTGCTACCTCATCAACAGGTCTATATCCATTTGGCTAAATAATAAAACTCCCATTGATGTATGGTATGGTACGCCGGCTGATTATTCACAGTTGAGAGTTTTTGGTTGCAATGCATATGCACATGTTTAATGGAAAACTTGAGACTAGAGCTAATAAGTGTGTATTTGTTGGATATGGTTCAGGAGTAAAAGGATATTGCTTATGGAATCCTAAGACTAATAAGGTTTTTGTGAGCAGAAGTGTTGTTTTCAATGAATCTGTTATGTATCATGATGATCTGTCCAATGATAGTTTTGATGTGGAGCCACAACGAGTTACCGTGCAGGTGGAGCATTTTGATGATGAGGAAAACGAAATTGTTGATAATAATGTTACTGGTCCAGATGCACGGGTTCATGATAATGTTGATGATGCTCCAGATAGAGAGCTTCATGATGATGATATTGTGCAACGCTCACCCCGTGTTTTGTAGCCACAAATTCAGTCTCTTGTTGATGGCAGGACAAAGAGAGTCCTTAACAAACCTAACCGTCTAATTGGGGAGTGTGACATTGTTCATTATGCTTTTAGTTGTGCAGAACAGGTTGAAGACATCCATGAGCCATCCACATATACTGAAGTTGTTGTTTCTGGTGACCGCGAAAAGTGGATTGCTGCTATGCAGGAAGAGATGCAATCACTTGAGAAAAATGGCACATGGGATGTTGTGCTCTTGGCTAAACAAAAGAAGACCGTTCGTTGCAAATGGATCTTCAAAAGAAAGGAGGGTTTGTCTCCTAGCGAGCCTGCAAGGTTTAAGGCAAGGTTAGTGGCTAAGGGCTTTAGTCAGATACCAGGTATTGATTATAATGATGTGTTCTCTCCAGTTGTGAAGCATTTTTGGTATTGTTGCTATGAATGATCTTGAGCTTGAGCAGTTAGATGTCAAGACTGCTTTTCTACATGGAGAACTAGAGGAGGAAATTTATATAGACCAACCAAAAGGTTTCATAGTGCCCGGTAAGGAGAAATTTGTTTGCAAGTTAAAGAGGTCCCTATATGGTTTGAAACAGTCTCCAAGACAGTGGTATAAATGGTTTGATTCATTCATGATTGCACATGGTTTTAAGAGGCCCGCATATGATAGTTGTGTTTACATTAAATTTGTTGATGGATCACCTATATACTTGTTGTTATATGTTGATGACATGTTGATTGGTGCCAAGGGAAAGAGAGAGATCACTGCTTTAAAGCCACAGTTAAGTAGTGAGTTTGACATGAAGGATCTTGGTGATGCTAAGAAAATTCTAGGTATGGAGATTACTAGGGACAGAAATGCTGGTTTGTTATTTCTTCGTCAGCAAAGTTACATTCAGAAATTTCTTCATTGTTTTAACATGCATGATGCTAAGTCAGTAAGCATTCCAATTGTTCCGCATTGCAAATTGTCATCCTCTCAATGTCCTAGTACGGATGAAAAGCTTGAGTATATGTCAAGAGTTCCATATTTTAGTGTTATCCGTTCTTTAATGTATGCCATGGTGTGTTCTAGGCCTGATTTGTCATTTGCAATGAGTTTGGTCAGTAGATATATGGCTAACCCTGGTAAATAACATTGGAAGGTTGTTCAATGGATTTTCAGGTACCTTTGTGGCACTTCCAATGCTTGTTTGAAATTCGGCAGGACTGGTGAGGGACTAGCTGGCTATGTGGATTCAGATTTTGCTTCCAGCGATTTGGACAAGAGGAGGTCCCTTACAGGTTATGTGTTCACTGTTGGTGGTTGTTTCGTGAGTTGGATGGCGACACTGCAGGCAGTATTTGCTCAATCTACCACTAAAGCAAACATGGCTATTGCAGAAGCATGTAAAGAATCAATTTGGTTGAAAGGTTTGTATGCTGAGCTTTGTGGAGATAATTCTTGCATTAATTTTTTTTGTGACAGTCAGAGTGCCATATACCTCACTAAGGATCAAAATTTTCATACGAGAACAAAGCACATTGACGTCAAATATCACTTTGTTCGAGACATTGTTGAGCAAGGTAAACTGTAGGTATGCAAGATTAGTACTCATGATAAGCCTACTGATATGTTCACAAAGCCAGTTCCTGTTGCTAAGTTTCAGATTTGCTCCGACTTAGTTGGTATAACTCATTATCCCTAGTGGTTGTTTGGCACCGAAAGTGTTTTCTTTGTTGTTTAGGGAGAAGGTTATCATTCATGCTACAAGATGGAATTTGTCCCAAGGTGGAGTTTGTTATGTTATGCTCCAAATTCTAATATAAAGAGGAAGGCCAACTTCTGACGAGCGAGCGGAGCAAGGCCCGTCGCCGGTAGGCTTGGGCCGAGGTGGAGGGTTGACCTAGGACACATGTGTTATATATACCTCTTGTAAGCCGCCACACGGGATAAGTTGATCAATTGTAAATCCCCGGCGTTTGTAACCTCTCCCGATCATAGTGAAGTTTAGCTGGCTGACGCCCTTGGTTTTTCCCCTTCGTGTTGGAGGGGTTTTCCATGTTAAAATCTCGTGTCCCTTTGCTTGATTCCGTTCTTCATCGTATCGATTGCGTGTCGTGTCTCTAACAAGAACAATGCTTTAGAGGTGTCGAATGAACACAGACCACAGATCTATAGCTTTTTGACCAAAGTCAGGCAAACCCATTTCTCAATTGGTGCCAATAGAGCTTCAGTCTACATTCACATGTAATCCTATATTATTTTTTCTCAAAACTATAAATTTTGAAAGGCATTTACGTGCTCATACAATATTTTACCAAAGAATTTAGGACTGTGTAATCGTATCTCCAGCTCTCTCTATATAGGGGGGGAGCTCTCTCAAAATATTTCGCAAACATACCCTTCACCTTCTGGCATCTCCCTAAAATCTCACCCTTTTCCTATGATTTAATAACACAACTAAGAATGCTAAAACTATGGTGCCAGCCACCATCCAAATAATAAATAAACAACAACATGCGTACTAGTAAAAAAAATTGAAACTGGGCAAAAGATTTGCATCATATATTAATTAAGAAGGAGAGGCCGAACCCAGAGTACAAAGTACAAAAAATGATGGTGTTAAACGCCAGTCCCCTTAATCAGAAGGGATTACTCTCCATGCATGATTGAGCTCAACTTTTTTGCTCCTACAATGACCCAAAGACCCGCATCCCTCTTTATAGTGTCAAAGATGACAGATGGTGGCGCCGACTTGTGGCGGAAGATCCATGCATTGCCTTCATTCCAAATGGTCCAAGAAATTAATAGGGCCATAGATGCCACCGCCTGCCTGTTTGGCATTGACTGATCACAAATGCGCGGCCACCACTCTTTGAGGGACGGTAGAGCTCTCCACTCCCCTGTGTCGATGGAGTAAGTTGTAACCAGGACGTGATCATATCCCAAATCCTTGTCGTGACTCGAAATTTGACGAGAAGGTGGTCAATCGTCTCCTGTGAACACTTGTAGAGTGGACAGAGACCACAGTTTGTCCATCCATGCTTAGCAAGCCTGTCGGTGGTCCAAACTCTGATTTGGTAGGCCAGCTAGGCAAAGAACTTGACCTTCGGCGGTGCCCAAACCTTCCAGATCGTGTGCTCCATGGGGGACCGAACCATGCCATGGAACTGGGCATTGTACGCGGACTCCATAGAGTAGAGCCTGCTTGCAGTGAGTTTCCACGTGATTTCATCCTCCATGTCATGCTAAAGGTGAAATCCACGAAGGGAGGACCAAATTTGCAGGAACTCTCGAAAATGCTCAATGGATAATTCTACGGTTATTTTGATCATGGACATCCATGCATCACCATCTAGGGCGTCTCTAATTTTCCATTTCTTCCTCATTGATGCCTTGTAGATACGCGGTGCAATGTCCTTAGGCTTCTGGCTTTGCACCCATGGTGCATTCCAAAAAGATGTGAGGGTGATGTTGCCAACAATGATGGTGGTGAAAGAGTAGAAGAGGTCGCAGTCCTTGTCATCACATGGATTCCCCATCCCCACCAACAGCTTGGTTGGTTCCATCCACTCGAGCCATAACCAGCACAATCTCAGGGCCCTAGAGAATTTTTCAGTGTTGAGCACACCCCGACCGCCATACACTAATGGACGGCACACCGAGTCCCAGTTGAGCTTGCACTTGGCGCCCGAAGTTGTTTCTGTGCCCGCCCACAAAGACACGCATTCGAGCTTGTTGAGGTTGTTGAGAGTGCTCTATAGGATGGAGAGCAAAGTGATGAAGTACACCGCCAAAGAGGTCAAAACCGATTTGAAAAGGGATGCACGCCCTATCATGGTAGTGTTCTTTCCGTCCCAAGTGACCAACTTAGCTGCAGCTTTGTCCTCAAGAGACTAAAAATCCTCTTTCTGGAGCTACCACATCGATAACGAGAGGCCCAAATACTTGATGGGGAAGGCAGCCCGAGCAGTAGGCAAGTTCTGAGTGACGTGCGTCAGGTCGGTGTCCCAACACCTGATGGACAACCGAGCATTTCTGGAAGTTGTTGCACAAGTTAGTGACGCTCCCAAAGACACGAAGAATGTTGGAGAGGTTATGGATGTCACTCTTGATAGGCGCCATGAAGACCGCCACGTCATCAGCGTATAAGGATGTTCTAAGAACCACCCCGCATCCACGGATCTTGTGTAACAACCCTTGCCTTGTTGCGACCTCAAGGATTCTCTAGAGCGGGTCCATGTCTAGGACAAAAAGTAGGGGAGATTAACGGTCGTCCTAACGAAGTTCCTGCCTGTGGATGATCAGTTGGCCCAAAACCCCATTGAGCATGATGTGTGAAGATGAAGTGCACAATAGGGCAGCGACCAATCCCGAAAGATGGCCGAAAAGCCCATGCGCCGGAGTAGGTCTAGGAGATATTCCCAGCTGACCGAGTCGAAGGCCTTGCGGATATCAAGCTTGAAGAGCAAAGCTGGCATCTTGCACTTGTGCAGACGACGCGCCAGGTTCCGAACATACATGAAGTTGTAGTGATACTTCTCGTTTTGATAAAGGCACTCTGAGTGTGCGAGACAAGGGAGTGCATGTGCTTGGCTAGCCTGGTGGCCAAGACCTTGGGATGATTTTTGACACCGCATGGATGAGGCTAATGGGGCGGTAGTCCGAAATCTCCTCAGCTCCTTCTTTTTTGGCAAAAGGACAATGTTGGCTGAATTTAGCTAGTGAAAATTGGCGGTGCGTAGGTTGCCAAAGAGATCAATAACCCTCATAATGTCATTGATAATGCTCCAACACTTGCGGAAAAATAGTCTTGTGAACCCATCCGGCCCAGGCGCCTTGTCGCTTGGCATTTGATGAATAGCATCCTGGACCTCGTCAACAAAGATTGGTTCACCAAGGGAGGTCAGGTCATGAGAGCATATATCTAGCTCCTCCCAGTTAAAGTCGTTTGCCCTCGGGCTCCCTTTCCCCAACATCTCAGAGAAGTGAGCATGGATGATTTCCTCCTTTTGCGAGTGGTAGGTAACCCAACCATGATTGAGTTTGATCTGGTGAATGTGGTTTTTCCTATGCCTTGCATTAACTCGTCGGTGGACAAAACTAGTTTTAGCATCACCCTCATTGAGGTTGGAGATCCGTGCAGTATCCCAGCTCGGCGTTATGCACCCTGTTCCATTAATTAAAAAGAAACGTACCCGTCGCCACGTGCACATTGGCCTCGCATGCACAGCTCCAATCTGGACCCCAACTGTACTAATGCAACCTAAGAAAAGATCTCTTAATCCAGATACATTAAATTGATCAACACACATGTTTGTTTCCTTTTGTAAGTGTGTGGTGATGAATTCATATCATAGTTAATTACCCGACTAACTTCACTTGCTTCATCAGGCTGGCGTGGAGGTGAGCTTTGAGGTGGCAAGCATTGAGGGGGTGGAGGCATTGGACCCGGCGCTCGCCAACAACGCCCGAAAGCTGTGCAACATGAGGGGTGCCCATGATGGAAGGCGGTGTGGGCCCCTTTGGCCTGTGGGTGCTTGCCTCGTCCAAGCTGGAGGAGAAGATGGTTGTCTTCTTATGGGTGTTCAAGGCCGCACGGAACATCAATAGCACCAAGTCGGTCGTCCTCATGTGCTCCGGTCCAACCACGTAATGTCATCTCTTTATCCTCATTTCCCCCTTAAATTCACTATATCTCACACATGTGATGTGACATACACACATTTAGCTAGCGTTGATCTGACCTTGGGCTTCTATGTTCGGTGCCAGTCATCTCTAAATAACAACCTATACAAGCCAACCTTCGCGGGATTTATTGATACTGACATAGCCAAGGGCAAGATATCTCTAAGAAGCCTGGTATGATATCGACCACCATAGATTTGTTCCTCATCTCGTATACAATGCACAACTTCACAAACGGATCATTCATTACTGATTGAGCTCGTTCCCCCGTGTTTTCTCTGTCTAGATTGATTGGTCTGTCGTCGAGAGCTTCGAGGCTACCCGACGCTCGCCCTGGGCAAGAACGCCCACCTTCACGTCTTCAACAATGGCAAGGTGGACATCAAGGTGTCGCAGCTCACGGCGTGGGAGATGAAGAAGCCGGCCCTCATGAACGATGCTTAGAATTTATTTAGGGTGGATCTACATGCAGGCTTCCTATATATGTGCCTGAATTTGGCTCACATTCTGTTTAGATTGATCTCTCGTTGAACATGCTAGTTCTACGAGGGTATGGGTGTAGCTAGGTTTGCACGCTGTAAGTGCACCATGAAGGGATCATTTTGCCCTTAGGAACAATAAAGTTATATGCATACTCTAGCATGGGCATTGGTGGAAATCATATACATTGTCGGAGGAGTGTTAATTTCTAGGTTGCACTTATTTGTCTATCCAGTACGTTGCTAAAGAAAACACTAGTAGAAAATAGGGCTTTGAAACGGGTCAGAATATTGCATTAGCCCCGGTTTGGTTACGAACCGGGACCAATGGGTGCGTCATTCCTGGTTCGAGTGGCCAGGGAGCCGGCCGGGCCTCTGTAGGAACCAGTCCCGGTTTGTATGACCCCTTTAGTCTCGGTTCCAGACACGAACTAGGACTAAAGGGGCTCGCTCCTGGCCCAGCCCCTTTAGTACCAGTTGGTGGCTGGGACCGGGACTAAAGAGGCACCTTTAGTGCCGGTTCTAGACACCAACCAGGACTTATACAACACCTATATATATGCTCGCCCCTGCCCGCTCACTCCTCTGGCCGGACCACGTTTTGGAGGTGTGTTGCTCTCTATTCTCACCTACTATGCACATGAGGTGTTCGATGAAATGCCGTAGCCACACTTAAGTTTTCTCGTCTCCAAGCTTGACCTCCCATCTACATTTTCCCCAAGATTTGTTTAGGTTCGGCGGTGCACCAACTACACAAGTGTTCTAAAAGGTTTGGCGATGTTATTTTTTTAGTAATAACATTTGGTAACTACTATACTTTTATTTTAATGTGATGATGAACTTGTATTAATTTGATCACTACTCTATTGATGATGTTCTGTAATGTTGTTGGTAATGACTAATATGTAGCGAGATCGTGGTTGTAGTAACTTTTCAACATTTTCTTGAAGGAGATTATTTGTAGCGATTTGTTTATCCTGCCTTTACTTATATTGTTTTAGAATGCAAGCATTCGTTTTTTACAAAAAAATATAAATTTGGATTTGTTGTCTAGATCATGTTATATTTGGACTTCCCCTAAATACTTTGCTAATATTATTTGATTTTTTAACCTGAAACTGTGAAAATTTCTTCTCACATCAGTTTTTAGAGATTTTCCAAAATAAAAAAAGGTTTTAAAATGAGGAAAGAAGCAGAAAATTTGTATGCTACTAGAACTACAACAACAGTATATGCAATCAAGAAAAGTTATGGTGAAACATCATATACTAGAGATTGAGGAGATTCAAAACAATAAGTAACTAAGAAGGAATGGGTAGTGCATTTTACTGGGTTGATGGACTAAGAAGTTCAAAAACAAAACTTCATGGACTAAGGTTGCATTGCAATGGGAGAAAGTAAAATCACAATCATGAATAGACATGTAGTATAAGTAGGACCATACCAGGAAAAGAAGAAGATTTTGCTCTTCTGGCAGTTCTCGTCGGTTACGAAGTCGAGGTCATAGACAGCATAGCGACACTCGTCAGCTGGGAGGCTGTTTGTGAATTCTTCATAGCCATAACTGGTCTCACCGAGCCTCTCCACCTTGATCTCCATCACCTTCTCGTCGATCTTGAACACGATGAACCTGATGCTCCGTCTCGCCTTCAGGTCCGAGAACTTGATCTTGCAGTCATCGTGCACAGCCAGACCAGATGCAGAGTTCGCCTACAATTTATCCGACCATGCACGTTGATTGATAAAGAACTAGTTCAAATATATATATATAGAAAGAGAGAGGGAGGGAGGGAGAGGGAGAGATCACCATTTCTGTGTGTCTTCAAATCCCCCTACACGATGTGGGAAATTGGAAATGGAGCTTGGAGGCAAGAAAGGAAGAGAGAGATGCTAGCTGCAAGGGGGGAGGGAGAAGGTTTGCGCAAGAGGAATCTTGTGGGGAGGAGCGAGAAACAAGGGGAGTTAGAGGGGGAAATAGGTTGGGGAGAGGAATTAGCACTTGGTTTGAGGCCATGCACACCCCTTGGTCCTAGGGGTCGACCACTCTACAAGAAAGGCTATTTTTGACTTGGTCCCCGATTGTTTATGTTTAGATTGTTTAGCTTGTACGAAGAGTTATTCCCATCCAAAGCATGATCACCCAAATCACGATATTGCTTCTTAATTTGAAGTTCAATGTTTAAGTCAATTATTAGTGCTTTTTAGGTGTCTCGGCTCCTCTAAGATAATATCTTGTATTAAAGCTTGTGAAACTTGTATTGTTCTCTTTATTTAGGCATTTATATAAGCGCTCTTCCATTGGACATGACCATATTTTTTCCTATGATTCCTAAAAGTCGTAAATCAGATCTACTCTTTCTTGAGGAGGTGTCAGAGAAGAGATCGACAATGAGATAGCTAGATAATAGGCTAAGGAGGTGGAGCCACCATCAAAGTATCCTCGGCATGCACAATGGAGATGAAAGAGAAGGTGAGGGTGGAGTTGTCATTGATAGAGACTAACAAATATGGCACTAATAGTAGTCAAATTACTCATATAAAGAATGTTGGAGTACCTACCTCTTGGGGGCATCCACGCTCACGTCGCGCTGATGTCTCGGCTTTACCCCTTCGATCGGACCAAGGTGTTCCTCACGGCGCTAACGGCCTCATAGGTCCATGACCTTTAGGCCGAGGGCATGCTCGGATACCTTTCTGTAGTGTTTGTCGTTGCACTTGCAGGTGTCGTCCCATGTGTTGGGCGGAGTGGCCGTCATCATGGCTTATTAGGTTGTTGGCCTATAACATCCCAAAATACTAAATTTTGGAATGTTAAATTTAATAATTATTTTTACTGTTTATTTGTTTGTTGAATGATTGATTGAAAATGAGTGGAATGGAAAACTTTTAAAAATAAAAGAGAGGGAATAAAATGACTTTCCCAAAAATTTCCGACTTGCATTTGAATTTAATTCCATTTCCAATTTAAAATCATAGAGAGAAGATGACATGACTTCTCCAAATAAAAATTTGGAATTTGGAATTATTTAATATTTTATGTATTCCAATTTTTGAATTTGAATGAATTCAAATTTCATTGCCCAAATTCTTACAATAATGGGAGGAGCAATGTGACACTCCAAACGTGAGGCAAATTTGAATTTCATTTGAATCTATAAACCTAGAAAAATATTTGCAAACCATTTGATCTTTGGATCAAAGTCATTTCTTTGAATTTTGGGAAATAATTGTTTTGAAAAGTATTTCAAAAGTCTTTTAAAATATGTTCATGTTTTAGGATATATTTTTCTAATCATTTTGGTATATTATAAGAATATATAAAAAGTTTATTTATTTTCGTTTATTTCATTTTGTTTCTCCATTTAAAATAAAAGAAAACGATTTTTTAAGAAAAACGACTGAAGCCAATAGCGCCTCGAGGCCCAACTAGCTCGCCCGCGGCCCAGCTCAGCGCGTCCGAGCCGAATCCCCTCAAAATTGGCCACCCGCGCCTTCCTAATCTCTTTCCCATCACTAACAAATGGGACCCATAGTCTGATCCCGAATATCGTGTCCTTTTCTTGTTCTTCTTCTTTCCAAACTCGTCGGAGACCGCCGCCACCGGCCACGGGATCCCCGATCTCTTTCCTCCCGTGCATCAAACCGCTCCCCAAGGCACCCCGCCTATAAAAGGCGCTGCCTCGCGATGATTCCCAGGAAAAAAACACCGTAGCCCCTCTGCCCTCGCCGGAATTCCTTGTCGTCTTCACCTACTATCGCCGCCCACTCCCACAAACCACCGTCTCCTATGACCACCCCAACCCTCCCTGACACCACCTTTGGCCTTACCACCCTCGCCCGTTGTCGGACTAGTGGGACCAGGGGTACCACGACCCGTCTGCCAGCCATGTCCGGAGGCGACGCTGGGCTGGCCAAGGAAGGTGGATCTCCCTCCTTCCCCTCCCGAGGGGTTTTGCCTCGTGACAGGGAGGACCCTTTATGCGAGTCCAATCCCTCTCGATGCAGCTTGGCAGGCTAGAGCACCTCGTGAGGCCTTCTCCGCAGGGCGGCCTCGTGAGGCACTTTGTACAGCGCCGGCTATGGGGGCAGTCCCCTGTGCATAGCAGATTTCCCCGACATCATGGCAAGGGAAGGGGAGAGGAGGATAGTTTCCACTCTGGTGATAGGGGAGTCAATGGAGCCCACCTCCCCGAAAGCAGCTCACAAAGTGTTTCCCCTTTGGTGTAAGGAGATCAAGACGGATTAGCAGTAAAGGATGGAGGTCATCGCCGAGCCCACCAACGCGTCATGAAGACTGCTTTAGCTGGTAGAGACTACTTGTTGTCATGATAAGATTGAATTCATGTTCCCCTTCGAATTGCCGCCCTATGGCTACACGTTATATTTTTGGGGATGAGGACCAAGGTACTACAAGAGGGAGGAACGTCATATTTTTAACGGAGGGAGCTATTCTCTCCCCCAAGCTCACGTGGACCTTGAGCACAACTCCTCACCACGGAGCAATCCAACACAAAGCAGGAGTTGGGTATTACACCACAAGGTGGTCCGAACCAGGGTAGCTCATGTTTCCCTGTCATCTCTGGCAAGCAGCATCGAGCTCGTCGTCGATCCTCTTACGTTCACCATCAAGTCACAGGTAACTGAGCCAAGCGCCCCGGTGTTCGAATCTCTTCACGGAAAAGTTCTTGGACGTAGATCCGGGACTCCGACATTTGGCACGCCAAGTAGGGGGACTTGCCCTCTTTGCTCCTTCGACGTCGACGCCAACGTCGACCTAGATGAAGATGATGCTCGCCACGTACGCGCTGCATGACGAGCTGCCGCTAGGGCATACGCGGCACCTACCGCTTGGGGCGCCCCTAGGCAGCATCCTCGTGCCGCCACCTAGCCTATAGGGAACCATGCCACTTCCTCCGCCCACCTGTTGGTGAACGAGCAGACATGCAGCCGCTCCATCGCCACCTCTTCGCTCGCACGCCGTGAGGACCCCATGAGCTACTACGCTACCGGCCCTCCAAGAATGCCTAAGAAACCTAGCTCAAGCGCATCATCTAGCTCGTCGACGTCGCGCGTGATGGTCTGACACCCTCACGCTCCCTACCCACTCCACCATCGCAAGTCGGCCGTGCTGAGCATGACGTTCCTCCTCCTCCACCACTGCTAGCTCGCTATGTGGCCAAGAGGCCCCCCAAGCCACATGCTTTGGCTCCATCCCACGACTCGTCCGTGCCAGGCGACAATGGCGATAGCTGCCAGATCGTCTGCCCCGTGCGACCAGATGTACATTTGGCCCCCAAGAAGGATCCTAACCGTAAGGATGCCGTTCTGATAGGGCGCTAGAGCCATGCGGTCCCCGGAGGCGGTGCTGCTACCACTGGGGGCTACCTGGCTCTCATGCCCGAGCTGCGCCGCGTGGTGTGGTCAGGTAAGTTCAAGCCAGAGCTCCCTTCCCGCTATGATGGCAGCAGGAACCCCCACAAAGTTGCTCTTGCTCTACACCCTTAGCGTTCAGGCCGGGAGAGGGGACGAGCGGATCATGGAGAACTACTTCCCCATGGTTCTCAAGGACGTCGTGCGCTCGTGGCTCGTGAACCTCCCCGAAGCGTTCGTCTCCTCATGGGACGACCTGTGCAAGCAGTTCATCGCCAACTTCATGGCCACGAGCGACCGATCCCTCATGCTCAATGACCTGCGGGTCGTACACCAGCGCCCAGGTGAGTCCCTTCGTAAGTTTGTCCAACATTTTAGCATGGTGTGCAACAGGATCCCGAAGGCCTCTGATGCCGCCATCGTCTCCGCCTTCAACAATGGCATCATGGATGTGAAGATCTATGAGAAGCTCTCTGTCAGGAATGAGCTCGACTCCGTGGCAGAGTTGTTCCTCCTCTCCGACCATTGCGCCAAGGAGGAGGAGCACCTCCCCCTCCAGAGCGACCCTAATGCAGAGCATGGCGCCATGAAGTCCAAAGGGAAGGATCCCAAGCGCAAGGGCCCTGTTGTGCTTACGGCAGAGCCAGACGGTAAACACAGCGGTAGCAGCATAGATGCCAAGAAGGAAGGGTGTCCCTTTTGCGCCTACCACCAAGTGGACACCCACAGCATGGAGAACTGCTACGAGCTCAGGTAGCTTCGCGAGGGGAGGGTTGACCACCCAGGCAGCTGTAAGACGTGTGACAAGGGCCACAACGGCAGCAAAGGCGATTGATGGGGCGAGACAACAGCAAGGACAACCACCAAGGCTAGCAGGGCCAGCCGAGGCAGGAGGACCCTCCAGCTAACACCATGTCAGTTTGCTCCGATGACCCCCTCCTGCCAAGAACGACATGGGCTACCAGGAGCCCCGCAGGGTGGCCTGCATCCTCGACGGTTCCCAGGTCCCCCCATCCAATCGCCGCTTCAAGCAATTCTCTTGAGAGGTGAACACGGCCCTCCCGATGCCTGAGTCCGCCAGCCGTCTCAGGTGGTTGGCGTTCCCCATCACCTTCGAGGCGAATGACCACCCCAAGTCCACCAGGGCCATGGGCATCGACCCCTTGTTGTGCACACCCAGCGTCAGCAATGTGGTCGTCATCAAGACTCTCATCGACGGCGGGGAGGGCCTCAACGTGCTCTCCATAGAGGCCTTCGACACACTTCAAGTGCCATATGAGCGTCTGATGTCCGCCAGGCCCTTCACGGACGTCACTGGTAGATCCACCCTCCCCATCGGCCACATGTGCCTCCCCGTCTCGTTTGGAACACGCAAGAACTACCACACGGAGTTCATCAACTTTGACATGGCCCACATCGACCTCCCCTACAAATCCATCCTGGGCTACCCCATGCTCACCAAGTTCACGGTAGTGACTCATCACGCATATGGTCTCGTTTAGATGCCCGGTAGCCACGAACCTCTCACCATCTTCTGCGATGAGAAGGTTGCGCTCCACACCCTCGAGCATGCCTACAAGGTCGCCTCCGCCGAGCACCCAGTCGACAAGGACATCTTCAGGCTTGAGGGGTCACCCGCAAGGAAGAAGCCCTTGCTCCCACAGGACCAGGACGAATCCGAGGAGGCATGGCCCACCGGGCACGGTGCCGACAGCTACCTCACCACCATCAATGGCCCGCCTTCCAAATAGGAAGGCACGCTCGGCGCCTCCGTTCGGCCACACTCCGGTGTGTCACCTTGGACAACACCAGCCGAGCCCAGACCGCAGAGGAAGGTGACGGAGGATCACTCAATCACACGCTAGCACGCGCGGCTCGTCAAGTGCCAGGAAGGGCATCGACCTCCTCAGGAGAAAGAGGGCAGTGAACTTCATGGCGCGACAGGCGCTCGCGAAGCTCGCGGCTCCAGGCTGACCATCAACCCCACCCTTGTTTTTGAGTGGCGCATGTGCATCGTCTACATCTCCATCAATCCGGCTCACCTCACGAGTCCGCTCTTTCCATCCCCACTCACGTGCATGCCTTTTGGCCTGAAGGGGGTTGCGGTCACCTTCCAGAGGCTAATGCGCATGAGTCTGGAGTCTCATGTCGCAAGGCATGTGGAAGTGGTCCAAGACAAATATCTAGTCCCATGTGGCACCCCTCATGACAGCGATGGGTGTTGTAGTTACAAATGCATGGAACACCCACCATCACCGTAAGTGCTATCCATTTTCACGGATACGAGAGAGTCAAAGTTGTACACGCTCTGGGGCTCTCTCTAACCACGCTATCGCCGGCACGTGAGAGTCCCTTCCTACTCTCGTGGAAGCCCAATGCTCCGCTCTGGTGGATTCTCCTACCCAATTGTGTGTAATTCCCGTGCTTCATGCAAGCGGAAACCCGATGCTTCATGTAGATGGATTTTAAAATGAGGTTGCTTTTCAGTGGAACCAACCTCAGGTAGACCCATGTCCGTCACGGCAACGTTTGTGTCAACATTTGAGGGGCGCCTTTTGGCCATAGCCTCAAGCTGACCCATTCTGAATGCAATGACATGTATCTTTATGTTATGTAATGAACTTGCTTCATGCATTAGTAAAGCTTGTTTTCACCAAAGATTCTCAGTGTCCCTGCGGTCGGCCATGTCTCGAGAAGGGGGTGTGCTCGGAATCTCCCCCGTGGCTGTTACGCGAGCAAGGGTTGGGCATGGTGTATGTGCTCGGATCAGTCCCAGCAGCACTGCAAAACCCAAGCTACCGAGCACTGTCTCGCGGGCCTACTCCAGGGTACGTCACCTCACCAGGTTCTTGGTGCCTTCGTCTCCTCGTGTGACACCCGCAGGCGACCTTACGAGCATGCCTCCCCTCCTTGCTAGGGACTCACCTCAAGTCGCAAGCCTCAAAAGAGCTAACTAAAAAAATATACCCCTCATAGTTTTCTCTCAATGCTCCCCTCTCAAGGCACCCTGGTTTCTTGGCGCAAGTCGCATGCGCAACTAGGGGGATCCTAAGCACCGCGCCTCAGGGACTCCTACTAGCCCCAAGAACCCCACACCCTCTCGCCTTGTCGAGCACATGCTCCAAGCATACCAGTGACGGTGTAGCTTACCTCGGGGCATGGGTCCCAGCGACGTAGGTCACAAAGGCAATGCAAAGGAAAAATTGGAATCAGTGGAGGGAGCGAAGAGAGGCACAATAAACACGTTGAGCATCCACTTCTTAAAAACAAAAGTATTCCTCGGATGTCTTTACGCCCCCATGGGGCCAGGTAATCCATAATGCAACAGGAAAGAAAGAGCAGGAGCTCAAGCAAAGGAGGCGCCATCTTTGTCATCGCCGCTGGGGAGGTCCGCTCTAGGGTTGCTGCTCCCCTCGAGGGGCACAACCTGAGTGAACCGCTCGACTAGAGATTCCACGTGCACACGCACCTCGTCTTCGAGGGGGGCCCGGAGCTCTGCGGCACCAGCTCAACCATGCGGGAGAAGTCTAAGTCGGGATCGAGGTGGTAAAGGTAGGAGAAGACACGCATCACCATGCAGTCCAGAAGGTCCCAAGCGCCTCACTTGATGTCGTCGTCCCACCTTGGAAACCCCTTGATGGGGAACGAAGCATGGGAAACAAAAAAAATCCTACGCACACCCAATAAATATCTATGGAGATCAACAACTATGAGAGGGGGAGTGCATATACATACACTTGTAGATCGCTAGTGGGAAGCCTTAAGAAACGTGGTTGATGTAGTCAAACGTCTTTGCGATCCAACAACGATTTGTCTCGTGATCAAATCATGATCTGTCCCGCTCTAGCGCCAAACGGATGGCACCTCCGCATTCAGCACATGTACAGCTCGATGATGTCTCTGCCTCCTCGATCCATCGAGCGAGGGCAGAGTAATAGATGAGTTCTCTAGCAGCACGACGGTGTGGTGATGGTGGTGGCGGAACTGTCCCGACAAGGCTTCGCCAAGCACTACACGACATGAACGAGAGGAGAAACCGATCTTGAGAGAGAGGGGGGGCTACATCATGGCTTGGATGCGCTGCCCTCCCTCTCCTCTCATATATATAGGGGGGTGGAGGCTGGCCGCCCTAGGGTTTCCCCTAGGGTTAGCCCGGCAGCCAAGGGGGCTGCCTTGGCCCCCAAGGAAGGGGGTGACGGCCACACTTGGGCTAGCCTATTCCTTGGCCGCATGGGCCATAGGTGGGAGTGGCAGCCAGCCCACCAGGGGCTGGCGCGCCCGCTCTCACAGCCCATGGGGCCCTCCAGAGCAGGTGGACCCACCCAGTGGACCCTCGGAACACTTCGGGCATCCGTGTCACAAAATATGTAAGTCCCGGAGCCTTTCCAGAACTCGAATATCAACTTCCCATATATCAGTCCTTCCCTCCGTACCATTCTGGAACTCCTTGTTACATCCAGGATCTCATCCGGGACTCCAAACAACTATGGTCACCATCATACATAACTCATTAATACCAATTTGTCACCGAACATTATGTGTACCGACCCCGCGGGTTCGAGAATGATGCAGACATGACCAAGACACTCTCCGGTCAATAAACAATAGCGGGACCTTGATGCCCATATTGGTTCCTACATATTCCACGAAGATCTTCATCGGTCGAACCACGATGTCAAGGATTCAAACAATCCTGTATGCAGTTCCATTTGTCCATCGGTATGTTACTTCCCCGAGATTCGACCGTTGGTATCTCCATACCTAGTTCAATCTCGTTACCGGCAAGTCTCTTTACTCGTTCCATAAGACAAGATCCCATGACTAACTCCTTAGTCACATTGCTTGCAAGCTTCTTCTGATGAAGTATTACCGAGTGGGCCCAGAGACGCCTATCTGTCATACGGAGTGGCAAATCCCAGTCTCGATCCATGCCAACCCAATAGACAGCACCTTTATAGTCACTCAGTTACGTTGTGATGTTTTATACACACAAGGCATTCCTCCAGTGTCAGGGAGTTGCATGATCTCATGGTCGTGGGAACAGATACTTGACATGGATAAAGGAGTAGCAATAAACTAACACAATCAAATGCTATGCTTACGGTTGGGTCTTGTCCATCACATCATTCTCCTAAGTATGTGATCCCGTTATCAAAAGACAACTCATGTCTATGGTCAGGAAATGTTGACCATCTTTGATCAACGAGCTAGTCTAGTAGAGGCTCACTAGGGACAAAGTGTTTGTCTTTATATCCACAGATGCATTTGAGATTCTAATAAATATCATTCTAGCATGGATAATAAAAAATTATCATGAAAAAGAAATATAATAATAACCATATTATTATTGCCTCTAGGGCATATTTCCAACAGTCTCCCACTTGCACTAGAGTCATCAATCTACTTCACATCACCAAGTGATTTACATTGTAATGAATCTAACACCCATAGAGTTCTGGTGTTGATCATGTTTTGCCCGTGGAAGAGGTTTAGTTAACGGGTCTGTAGCAATCAGATACGTATGTACTTTGCAAATGTTTATGTCCTCCTCCTTGATGTATTCACATTTAGAATTGTAATGGCGCTTTATGTGTCTAGTCCTTTTGTGAAATCTGGGCTCCTTAGCTAGAGCAATGCCGCCAGTGTTGCCACAGAAGAGGGTCATTGGGTCCAGTGGACTGGGCACAACTCCAAGATCCGTCATGAACTGCTTCATCCACACACCTTCCTTCGCTCCTTCCGATGCAGCTATGTACTCTGCTTCACATGTAGAATCGGCTACCACGCTTTGCTTGGAACTGCACCATCTTACCGCTCCACCTTTCAGAACAAATACGTATCCGATTTAAGACTTAGAGTCATCAGGATCTGTGCCAAATCTTGCATTGACGTAATCCTTCCCGATGAGCTCTTGATCACCTCCATAAATGAGAAACATGTCCTTAGTCCTTTTCAGGTACTTAAAGTTATTCTTGACCGTTGTCCAGTGTTCCATTCCTGGATCACTTTGAAACCTCCCTACCATACTTATGGCGAGGCTGGCATCTGGTCTTGTGCACAACATCGCATACATGATACAACCTATGGCTGAGGCATAGGGGATGATACTCATCTTTTCTATATCCTCTGTAGTCGTCAGGCATTGAGTCTTACTCAACTTCACACCTTGTAAGACAGGCAAGAAACCCTTCTTGGACTGATCCATTTTGAACTTCTTCAAAGCCTTATTAAGATATGTTCTTTGTGAAAGTCCTATTAAGCATCTTGATCTATCTCTATAGATCTTGATGCCCAATATGTAAGCAGCTTCTCCAAGGTCTTTCATTGAAGAACTCTTATTCAAATATATATTCATGCTTTGTAAAAGTTATATATTGTTTCCATTCAGTAATATGTCGTCCACATATAATATTAGAAACGCTATAGAGCTCCCACTCACTTTCTTGTAAATACAAGCTTCTCCATAAACTTGTATAAACCCAAACGCTTTGATCACCTCATAAAAGCAAAGAATCCAACTCTGAGATGCATGCACCAGTCCATAAATGGATCGCTGGAGCTTGCACACTTTGTTAGCATTTTTAGGATCGACAAAACCTTCCGTTTGCATCATATACAACTCTTCCTTAAGGAAACCATTAAGGAACGTTGTTTTGACATCCATCTACCAGATCTCGTAATCGAAAAATGGAGCTATTGCTAACATGATCCTAACGGACCTAAGCATCCCTACAGGAGAGAAAGTCTCATCGTAGTCAACTCCTTGAACTTGTGAAAACCCTTTTGCAACAAGTCGAGATTTATAGACGGTGACATTACCTTTTGCATCTGTCTTTTTCTTAAAGATTCATTTATTCTGTATGGCCTTACGATCATATGGTAAGTCCTCCGAAGTCCACACTTTTGTCTCATACATGGATTCTATCTCGGATTTCATGGCCTCTAGACATTTGTTGGAATCTGGTCCCACCATCACTTCTTCATAGCTCGTAGGTTCACTGTTGTCTAAAAACATGACCTCCAAGACAGGATTGTTGTACCACTCAGGGGCGGTATGAGTCCTTGTCAACCTACGAGGTTCGGTAGTAACTTGATCCGAACCTTCATGATCATCATCATTACCTTCCTCTTCACTTGGTGTAGGCGGCACACAAACATCTTTCTGCGTCGTGCTACTATCCAACTAAAGTGACGTTTAAACAACCTCATCAATTTCTACTTTCCTCCCACCCAATTATTTTGAGAGAAACTATTTCTCGATAAAGGAATCGTTTTTATCAACAGACACTTGCCCTTGGATTTGAGATAGAAGGTATACCCAACCGTTTCCTTAGGGTATCCTATGAATATGCACTTGTCCGCTTTGGGTTCAAGCTTATCAGGTTGAAGCCTTATCACATAAGCATCGTAGCCCCAAACTTTAAGAAAAGACAGCTTAGGTTTCTTGCCAAACCATAATTTATACGGTGTCATATAAATGGACTTTGATGGTGCCCTATTTAAAGTGAATGCGGCTGTCTCTAATGCATAACCCCAAAATGATACTGGCATATCAGCGAGAGACATCATAGCTTGCACCATATCCAGAAGAGTACCATTACGGTGCTCGGACACACCATTACGTTGTGGTGTTCTAGGTGGCATAAGTTGTGACCCAATTCCAATTGTTTCAAATGCATGCCAACTCGTAACTCATATATTCTCCAGCACGATCAGATCGTAGAAATTTAATCATCTTGTTACGATGATTCTCTACTTCACTCTGAAATTGCTTGGACATTTCAAATGTTTCAGACTTGTGTTTCATTAAGTAAATATACCCATATCTACTCAAATCATCAGTGAAGGTAAGAAAATAAGGATCTTCACCTTGCGCCTCAACAATCATCGGACCGCACACATCAGTATGTATGATTTGTAGCAAGTCACTTGCCTGCTCCATCGTACCGGAGAACGGGCTTTTAGTCATCTTGCCTAAGAGGCATGGTTCGCATGTATCAAGCGATTCAAAATCGAGTGATTCCAAAAGTCCATCAACATGGAGGTTCGGCATGCTTTTTACACCAATATGACCTAAGCGGCAGTGCCACAAGAAAGTGGTACTATCATTATTAAATTTGAATCTTTTGGCATCAATGTTATAAATTTGTGTATTACTATTATCGAGATTCAACAAGAACAAACCATTCACATTGGGTGCATGACCATTAAAGATATTGCTCATATAAATAGAACAACCAATATTCTCTAATTTAAATGAGTAACCATCTTGTAATAAACAAGATCGAGATATAATGTTCATGCTCAATGCAGGCACCAAATAGCAATTATTTAGCTTTAAAAATAATCCTGATGGTAATTGAAGAGCAAGCGTGCCGACGGTGATCACATCAACCTTGGAACCATTTCTGACGCGCATCGTCACTTCATCTCTCGCCAGCCTCTGTTTATTCAAGAGTTCCTGTTTCGAGTTATAAATATGAGCTACTGAACCGATATCAAATACACATGCACTACTACGAGAGCTAGTGATGTAGACATCAACAACATGTATATCAAATATACCTTTGTTGACGTTGCCAGCCTTCTGAACAGCCAAGTACGTGAGGCAATTACGCTTCTAGTGGCCATTTCCCTTGCAATATAAGCACTCAGTCTCGGTCTTGGGTCCAGCCTTGGGTTTCTTCACGGGAGCGACAACTGGCTTACCACCCTTCTTGAATTTTCCCTTCTTTCCCTTGCCTTTCTTGAAACTAGTGGTTTTATTCACCATCAACACTTGATGCTCCTTTTTGATTTCTACTCCCACGACTTTCAGCATTGTGAATAGCTTAGAGACTGACTTGTTCATCCCTTGCAGATTATAGTTCATCATGAAGCCTTTGTAGCTAGGGGGCAGTGACTGGTGAATTCTGTCAGTGACCGTCTCGGGCGGAAGTTGAACTCCCAAATCAGTCAACCATTTGCGATACCCAATAATTCTGAGTAGGTGCTCATTGACAGAACTAATCTCTTCCATCTTGCAGGCGAAGAACTTATCGGAGGTCTCATGCCTCTCGATCCGGGCATTTGCTTGAAATACTAACTCCAACTCCTGGAACATCTCATATACTCCATGGTGTTCGAAACGCTTTTGAAGTCTCAATTCTAACCACACAACATGGCACACTGAAGTGTCGAGTAGTCATCAGCATGTGTCTGCTAGACGTTCACAACTTCTGAACACAACACTAGAGGGGGGGCACCAAGCGGTGCATCAAGGACATAAGCCTTTTGCAAAGTCGTGAGGGTAACCCTCAGATTGCGGACCCAATCCACATAGTTACTGATACATATCCATTGTATCTATAATTTCTAATTGTTTCATGCCAATATTATACAATTTTCACATATTTTGCCAACAATTTATATGATTTATTGGACAAACATATTGATCTAGTGCCTAGTGCTAGTTCATGTTTGTTGCATGTTTTTTGTTTCGCGGAATATCCATATCAAACAAAGTCCAAACGCGATAAAAATTTACGGAGATTTTGTTTGGAATATTTGTGGATTTTGAGAGGTGAAATCAATGCAAACGAGGGCCCACAGCCACCACAAGACACCAGGGCGCGCCCAAGGGCCCTAGCATGTGGTGGTGTATTGTGCCCACCTCATAAGTCGGTGGGAGCTCTACTTCGGGCGCAGGGAAGCTTATATCCGGAAAAAATCGTGTTAAAATCTCAGCGCCATTGGAGTTATGGATCTCGGGAATATAAGAAACGGTTTTCGGCCAGAGAACAGGAACGCGAAACAGAAGAGAATAGAGAGGGAGATCCGATCTCGGAGGGGCTCCTGCCCCTCCGCCGCCATGGAGGCCATGGATCAGAGGGGGAACTCTCCTCCCATCTAGGGGGAGGACAAGGAAGAAGAAGAAGGAGGGGGCTCTCTCCCCCTCTCTCTCTCGATGGCGCCAGAAGGCAGCCGGGGCAATCATCATGACGGCAATCTACACCAACAACTTTGCCGCCGTCAACTCCAACTCTCTCTCCCTCAATGCACGGTGTAACACCTCTCTTCCCTGCTGTAATCTCTACTTAAACATGGTGCTCAACTCGATATATTATTACCCAATGATATTTGGCTATCCTATGATGTTTGAGTAGATCCCTTTTGTCCTGTGGGTTAATTGTGATATGATGTTATTGATATGAGTTGTATGTTGATATGGTGTTATCCTATGGTGCCCTCCGTGTCGCGCAAACATGAGGAGGCCCCTCTGTTGGGTGTTTCAATATGTTCATTATTCGCCTATGGTGGGTGGCGTGAGTGACAGAAGCACAGACCCAACTAAGTGGGTTGTTGCGTATGGGAGTAAAGCGGACTTGATACCTAATGATATGGTTGGGTTTTACCTTAATGAACTATGTTAGTTGTGTATGCTTGCTAGAGTTCCAATCATAAGTGCATATGATCCAAGTACGGGAAGTGTGTTACCGTATGCCTATCCCTCATTGCATATACCGAGTATCTGTCATATTTTATTCAATTGCCTAGGGACAATCTTTCTCTTGTGTTACACAAAAAGCCTTCTACTAAGCTATTTACTTTTATTGTTCTTTTATTAATACAGAACCTAACTTTTATTTCCACGTTCTTCATTATCTTGCGAAGTACTTCTAGTTTTATTCCCGCAAAGTAGTTTCATACTTTTTCTAGGTAAAGCAAGCATTAGTGTGTGTAGAGTTGTATCGGTGGTCAATAGAACTTGAGGGTATATTTGTTCTACATTTAGTTCATTGTTGGGTTTGACAGTCTTACTTATCGAAAAAGGCTACAAACGATACCCTACACTTGTGGGTTATCAAGACCTTTTCATGATGCCGTTTCCGGGGAGCAATATCGTGGGGTGAATATTCTCGTGTGTGCTTGTTTGCTTTATCACGAAGTATTTTTTATTTTTTGTTATTTGTTGTTTATATCTTTAGTTATGGATATGGAACACAAAATGCCACAAAGATTAGTGGTACTTGCTACTCATGGAGATAGGGAACCTCCTAAAACCCTCGATGCTAATTTTGTGAAACAAGTTAATTACTCCTTCGATAATCCTAAGAAATCCTCATTGAACTTTATAATGGGAGACACATTGTATCAATGTGAGTAATTTAGGGATTATCGCTTATCTCAAAGAGGGAAACACTTATTGGATCAAATTAGAATATTGCAATGGTTCGCTTGGGATGCATGCTTGAGATGTGATTTTACTTGTTGCTCTAAGATAAAGGCTCCACGCCTTCCCTTTCATTGGTCATTTAATGATAATGAAACCTTAACTTCTTATGCTAATGGTATATATGATTACTATGATGTGGAACGAATAGAAGAATTTGTTGCTTTTAAAGGTGCTTATAAAATTGCTTCTTTGATTGAAAAGTATGATGATGTTCCTTACAAATCTGAATATTTGTCTATACTTCAATATTTCTATGATAATTATGAATACAATAATGATATTATAGAATGTATTGAAAGAATGATCACTTCCTTGGAAGAGAATAATATTTTGCAGGAATCTATGGAAGTGGAAATTGCTGAAATTGTGAGCTCATTAGATGAAAAGATGAGGAGGAGAGCGAAGAACAAAAGGAGAAAGAGCAGATTAGCTACCCGTGCCCACCTTCTAATGAGAGTAACTCTTCAACTCATACATTGTTTAATTCCCTTTGCACATACTGAAGGATGAATGCTACGATGAATGCTATGATCCCTTGAATTCATTTGAAATATCCCTTTTTGATGAACTTGATGCTTGCTATGCTTGTGGCCAAGATGCCAATATGAATTATGCTTATGGATATGAACTTGCTATAGTTCTATATGTTAAGCATAAAATTGTTGCTATTGCACCCACGCATGATAGTCCTATTATCTTTTTGAATTCTCCCAAGTACACTATATCGGAGAAGTTTGCTCTTATTAAGGATTATATTGATGGGTTATGTTTTACCACTACACATGATGATTTTTATGAATATAATATGCATGTTCTTGCTGATCCTACTTGCAATTATTATGATAGGGGAACCAAATCTTCACCTCTCTATGTTTCCAATACGATAAAAATTGCAAGAAACTACTTATGCTATGTGGTGGCCTTTACTTTGTGTGAATGAATTGTTGTTTTATGACATGCCAATGATAGGAAGAGAGTTAGACTTTGTTGTCACATGATATATATCACTTGGTGCTCACTACTAAATTACAAAGCACTGTTAATTAAAATTGGCTTTGATATACCTTGGGATCCGGGTGGATCCATTACTTGAGCACTTTATGCCTAGCTTAATGGCTTTAAATAAAGTGTTGCCAAGGAGACAACCCGGAATTTTAAGAGGGTAATTTTATTATTTTCAGTGCTTTCATAAATTTTAAAAACAAAAAATATGAAGGGGAACCTAAAACTCCACAAAAAGAAAGGTGAAAGTGAGAGAGATGATGAGCATCGTTGAAGTGGGGTCTAGCCTTGAACTTTGTTCATGCCCATGGAAACTTTGTGAATCTAGAATCACAGAAACTTTTCAAACAAATATAATTATCCCCTTGTAAAAATCCATTGTATTATAAAAATAATGTACCAAGATTTGCCTTTAGGATGATTAGATTGCTTGTTGGTATGTGCGGTGTAAAAACAGAAACTTTGGTTGTTGTGCGTGAATTTACATTTTTTTCCTAGAACGTCAAAAGTTTCTGAAACTTTTACACAGTATTTATATACAAAATGTTTATTACTTCCTAATTTTTCAGAAGTTTTGGAGTTATATAAGTATGGTCAACATTCAGATTACTACAGACTTTTCAGCGTTTGTGTCAACATTTGAGGGGCGCCTTTTGGCCATAGCCTCAAGCTGACCCATTCTGAATGCAGTGACATGTATCTTTCTGTTATGTAATGAACTTGCTTCATGCATTAGTAAAGCTTGTTTTCACCAAAGATTCTCAGTGTCCCTGCGGTCGGCCATGTCTCGAGAGGGGTGTGTGCTCGGAATCTCCCCCGTGGCTGTTACGCGAGCAAGGGTTGGGCATGGTGTATGTGCTCGGATCAGTCCCAGTAGCACTGCAAAACCCAAGCTACCGAGCACTGTCTCGCGGGCCTACTCCGGGGTACGTCACCTCACCAGGTTCTTGGTGCCTTCGTCTCCTCGTGTGACACCCGCAGGCGACCTTACGAGCATGCCTCCCCTCCTTGCTAGGGACTCACCTCAAGTCGCAAGCCTCAAAAGAGCTAACTAAAAAAATATACCCCTCACAGTTTTCTCTCAATGCTCCCCTCTCAAGGCACCCTGGTTTCTTGGCGCAAGTCGCATGCGCAACTAGGGGGATCCTAAGCACCGCGCCTCAGGGACTCCTACTAGCCCCAAGAACCCCACACCCTCTCGCCTTGTCGAGCACATGCTCCAAGCATACCAGTGAAGGTGTAGCTTACCTCGGGGGATGGGTCCCAGCGACGTAGGTCACAAAGGCAATGCAAAGGAAAAATTGGAATCAGTGGAGGGAGCGAAGCGAGGCACAATAAACACGTTGAGCATCCACTTCTTAAAAACAAAAGTATTCCTCGGATGTCTTTATGCCCCCATGGGGCCAGTTAATCCATAATGCAACAGGAAAGAAAGAGCAGGAGCTCAAGCAAAGGAGGTGCCATCTTTGTCATCGCTGCTGGGGAGGTCCGCTCTAGGGTTGCTGCTCCCCTCGAGGGGCACAACCTGAGTGAACCGCTCGACTAGAGATTCCACGTGCACGCGCACCTCGTCTTCGAGGGGGGCCCGGAGCTCTGCGGCACTAGCTCCACCATGCGGGAGAAGTCTAAGTCGGGATCGAGGCGGTAAAGGTAGGAGAAGACACGCATCACCATGCAGTCCAGAAGGTCCCGAGCGCCTCACTTGATATCGTCGTCCCACCTTGGAAACCCCTTGATGGGGAACGAAGCATGGGAAACAAAAAAAATCCTACGCATAACCAATAAATGTCTATGGAGATCAACAGCTATGAGATGGGGAGTGCATATACATACACTTGTAGATCGCTAAGTGGGAAGCCTTAAGAAACGTGGTTGATGTAGTCAAACGTCTTTGCGATCCAACAACGATTTGTCTCGTGATCAAATCACGATCTGTCCCGCTCTAGCGCCAAACAGATGGCACCTCCGCATTCAGCACATGTACAGCTCGATGATGTCTCTGCCTCCTCGATCCATCGAGCGAGGGCAGAGTAATAGATGAGTTCTCTAGCAGCACGACGGTGTGGTGATGGTGGTGGCAGAACTGTCCCGACAAGGCTTCGGTAAGCGCTACACGACACGAACAAGAGGAGAAACTGATCTTGAGAGAGAGGGGGGGCTACATCATGGCTTGGGTGCGCTGCCCTCCCTCTCCTCTCATATATATAGGGGGTGGAGGCTGGCCGCCCTAGGGTTTCCCCTAGGGTTAGCCCGGCAGCCAAGGGGGCTGCCTTGGCCCCCAAGGAAGGGGGTGACGACCACACTTGGGCTAGCCTATTCCTTGGCCGCATGGGCCATAGGTGGGAGTGGCAGCCAGCCCACCAGGGGCTGGCGTGCCCGCTCTCACAGCCCATGGGGCCCTCCAGAGCAGGTGGACCCACCCGGTGGACCCTCGGAACACTTCGGGCATCCGTGTCACAAAATCTGTAAGTCCCGGAGCCTTTCCAGAACTCGAATATCAACTTCACAAAATCCTGTATGCAGTTCCATTTGTCCATCGGTATGTTACTTCCCCGAGATTCGACCGTTGGTATCTCCATACCTAGTTCAATCTCGTTACCGGCAAGTCTCTTTACTCGTTCCATAATACAAGATCCCATGACTAACTCCTTAGGCACATTGCTTGCAAGCTTCTTCTGATGAAGTATTACCGAGTGGGCCCAGAGACGCCTATCTGTCATACGGAGTGGCAAATCCCAGTCTCGATCCATGCCAACCCAATAGAGAGCACCTTTATAGTCACTCAGTTACATTGTGATGTTTTATACACACAAGGCATTCCTCCAGTGTCAGGGAGTTGCATGATCTCATGGTCGTGGGAACAGATACTTGACATGGATAAAGGAGTAGCAATAAACTAACACAATCAAATGCTATGCTTACGGTTGGGTCTTGTCCATCACATCATTCTCCTAAGTATGTGATCTCGTTATCAAAAGACAACTCATGTCTATGGTCAGGAAACGTTAACCATCTTTGATCAACGAGCTAGTCTAGTAGAGGCTCACTAGGGACAAAGTGTTTGTCTTTATATCCACAGATGCATTTGAGATTCTAATAAATACCATTCTAGCATGGATAATAAACAATTATCATGAAAACGAAATATAATAATAACCATATTATTATTGCCTCTAGGGCATATTTCCAACAGTCTCCCACTTGCACTAGAGTCAGCAATCTACTTCACATCACCAAGTGATTTACATTGTAATGAATCTAACACCCATAGAGTTCTGGTGTTGATCATGTTTTGCCCGTGGAAGAGGTTTAGTTAACGGGTCTGTAGCAATCAGATACGTATGTACTTTGCAAATGTGTATGTCCTCCTGCTTGATGTAATCACATTTAGAATTGAAATGGCGCTTTATGTGTCTAGTCCTTTTGTGAAATCTGGGCTCCTTAGCTAGAGCAATGCCGCCAGTGTTGCCACAGAAGAGGGTCATTGGGTCCAGTGGACCGGGCACAACTCCAAGATCCGTCATGAACTGCTTCATCCACACACCTTCCTTCACTCCTTCCGATGCAGCTATGTACTCTTCTTCACATGTAGAATCGGCTACCACGCTTTGCTTGGAACTGCACCATCTTACCGCTCCACCTTTCAGAACAAATACGTATCCGATTTAAGACTTAGAGTCATCAGGATCTGTGCCAAATCTTGCATTGACGTAATCCTTCCCGATGAGCTCTTGATCACCTCCATAAATGAGAAACATGTCCTTAGTCCTTTTCAGGTACTTAAGGTTATTCTTGACCGTTGTCCAGTGTTCCATTCCTGGATCACTTTGAAACCTCCCTACCATACTTATGGCGAGGCTGGCATCTGGTCTTGTGCACAACATCGCATACATGATACAACCTATGGCTGAGGCATAGGGGATGATACTCATCTTTTCTATATCCTCTGTAGTCGTCGGGCATTGAGTCTTACTCAACTTCACACCTTGTAAGACAGGCAAGAAACCCTTCTTGGACTGATCCATTTTGAACTTCTTCAAAGCCTTATTAAGATATGTTCTTTGTGAAAGTCCTATTAAGCATCTTGATCTATCTCTATAGATCTTGATGCCCAATATGTAAGCAGCTTCTCCAAGGTCTTTCATTGAAGAACTCTTATTCAAATATATATTCATGCTTTGTAAAAGTTATATATTGTTTCCATTCAGTAATATGTCGTCCACATATAATATTAGAAACGCTATAGAGCTCCCACTCACTTTCTTGTAAATACAAGCTTCTCCATAAACTTGTATAAACCCAAACGCTTTGATCACCTCATAAAAGCAAAGAATCCAACTCTGAGATGCATGCACCAGTCCATAAATGGATCGCTGGAGCTTGCACACTTTGTTAGCATTTTTAGGATCGACAAAACCTTCCGTTTGCATCATATACAACTCTTCCTTAAGGAAACCATTAAGGAACGTTGTTTTGACATCCATCTACCAGATCTCGTAATCGAAAAATGGAGCTATTGCTAACATGATCCTAACGGACCTAAGCATCCCTACAGGAGAGAAAGTCTCATCGTAGTCAACTCCTTGAACTTGTGAAAACCCTTTTGCAACAAGTCGAGATTTATAGACGGTGACATTACCTTTTGCATCTGTCTTTTTCTTAAAGATTCATTTATTCTGTATGGCCTTACGATCATATGGTAAGTCCTCCGAAGTCCACACTTTTGTCTCATACATGGATTCTATCTCGGATTTCATGGCCTCTAGACATTTGTTGGAATCTGGTCCCACCATCACTTCTTCATAGCTCGTAGGTTCACTGTTGTCTAAAAACATGACCTCCAAGACAGGATTGTTGTACCACTCAGGGGCGGTATGAGTCCTTGTCAACCTACGAGGTTCGGTAGTAACTTGATCCGAACCTTCATGATCATCATCATTACCTTCCTCTTCACTTGGTGTAGGCGGCACACAAACATCTTTCTGCGTCGTGCTACTATCCAACTAAAGTGACGTTTAAACAACCTCATCAATTTCTACTTTCCTCCCACCCAATTATTTTGAGAGAAACTATTTCTCGATAAAGGAATCGTTTTTATCAACAGACACTTTGCCCTTGGATTTGAGATAGAAGGTATACCCAACCGTTTCCTTAGGGTATCCTATGAATATGCACTTGTCCGCTTTGGGTTCAAGCTTATCAGGTTGAAGCCTTATCACATAAGCATCGTAGCCCCAAACTTTAAGAAAAGACAGCTTAGGTTTCTTGCCAAACCATAATTTATACGGTGTCATATAAGTGGACTTTGATGGTGCCCTATTTAAAGTGAATGCGGCTGTCTCTAATGCATAACCCCAAAATGATTGTGGCATATCAGCGAGAGACATCATAGATCGCACCATATCCAGATGAGTACCATTACGGTGCTCGGACACACCATTACGTTGTGGTGTTCTAGGTGGCATAAGTTGTGACCCAATTCCAATTGTTTCAAATGCATGCCAACTCATAACTCATATATTCTCCAGCACGATCAGATCGTAGAAATTTAATCATCTTGTTACGATGATTCTCTACTTCACTCTGAAATTGCTTGGACATTTCAAATGTTTCAGACTTGTGTTTCATTAAGTAAATATACCCATATCTACTCAAATCATCGGTGAAGGTAAGAAAATAACGATCTTCACCTTGCGCCTCAACAATCATCGGACCGCACACATCAGTATGTATGATTTGCAGCAAGTCACTTGCCTGCTCCATCGTACCGGAGAACGGGCTTTTAGTCATCTTGCCTAAGAGGCATGGTTCGCATGTATCAAGCGATTCAAAATCGAGTGATTCCAAAAGTCCATCAACATGGAGGTTCGGCATGCTTTTTACACCAATATGACCTAAGCGGCAGTGCCACAAGAAAGTGGTACTATCATTATTAAATTTGAATCTTTTGGCATCAATGTTATAAATTTGTGTATTACTATTATCGAGATTCAACAAGAACAAACCATTCACATTGGGTGCATGACCATTAAAGATATTGCTCATATAAATAGAACAACCAATATTCTCTAATTTAAATGAGTAACCATCTTGCAATAAACAAGATCGAGATATAATGTTCATGCTCAACGCAGGCACCAAATAGCAATTATTTAGCTTTAAAAATAATCCTGATGGTAATTGAAGAGCGAGCGTGCCGATGGTGATCACATCAACCTTGGAACCATTTCTGACGCGCATCGTCACTTCATCTCTCGCCAGCCTCTGTTTATTCAAGAGTTCCTTTTTTGAGTTATAAATATGAGCTACTGAACCGGTATCAAATACACATGCACTACTACGAGAGCTAGTGATGTAGACATCAATAACATGTATATCAAATATACCTTTGTTGACGTTGCCAGCCTTCTGAACAGCCAAGTACGTGAGGCAATTACGCTTCTAGTGGCCATTTCCCTTGCAATATAAGCACTCAGTCTCGGTCTTGGGTCCAGCCTTGGGTTTCTTCACGGGAGCGACAACTGGCTTACCACCCTTCTTGAATTTTCCCTTCTTTCCCTTGCCTTTCTTGAAACTAGTGGTTTTATTCACCATCAACACTTGATGCTCCTTTTTGATTTCTACTCCCACGACTTTCAGCATTGTGAATAGCTTAGAGACTGACTTGTTCATCCCTTGCAGATTATAGTTCATCATGAAGCCTTTGTAGCTAGGGGGCAGTGACTGGTGAATTCTGTCAGTGACCGTCTCGGGCGGAAGTTGAACTCCCAAATCAGTCAACCAGTTGCGATACCCAATAATTCTGAGTAGGTGCTCATTGACAGAACTAATCTCTTCCATCTTGCAGGCGAAGAACTTATCGGAGGTCTCATGCCTCTCGATCCGGGCATTTGCTTGAAATACTAACTCCAACTCCTGGAACATCTCATATACTCCATGGTGTTCGAAACTCTTTTGAAGTCTCAATTCTAACCACACAACATGGCACACTGAAGTATCGAGTAGTCATCAGCATGTGTCTGCTAGACGTTCACAACTTCTGAACACAACACTAGAGGGGGCGGCACCAAGCGGTGCATCAAGGACATAAGCCTTTTGCAAAGTCGTGAGGGTAACCCTCAGATTGCGGACCCAATCCACATAGTTACTGATACGTATCCATTGTATCTATAATTTCTAATTGTTTCATGCCAATATTATACAATTTTCACATATTTTGCCAACAATTTATATGATTTATTGGACAAACATATTGATCCAGTGCCTAGTGCCAGTTCATGTTTGTTGCATGTTTTTTGTTTCGCGGAATATCCATATCAAACAAAGTCCAAACGCGATAAAAATTTACGGAGATTTTGTTTGGAATATTTTTGGATTTTGAGAGATGAAATCAATGCAAACGAGGGCCCACATCCACCACAAGACACCAGGGCGCGCCCAAGGGCCCTAGCATGTGGTGGTGTATCGTGCCCACCTCGTAAGTCGGTGGGAGCTCTACTCCGGGCGCAGGGAAGCTTATATCCAGAAAAAATCATGTTAAAATCTCAGCGCAATTGGAGTTACGGATCTCGGGAATATAAGAAATGGTTTTCGGCCAGAGAACAGGAACGCGAAACAGAAGAGAATAGAGAGGGAGATCCGATCTCGGAGGGGCTCCTGCCCCTCCGCAGCCATGGAGTCCATGGATCAGAGGGGGAACTCCCGTCCCATCTAGGGGGAGGCCAAGGAAGAAAAAGAAGGAGGGGGCTCTCTCCCCCCCTCTCTCTCGATGGCGCTAGAACACAGCCAGGGAAATCATCATGACGGCAATCTACACCAACAACTTTGCCGCCGTCAACTCAACCTCTCTCTCCCTCTATGCACGATGTAACACCTCTCTTCCCTGCTCTAATCTCTACTTAAACATGGTGCTCAACTCGATATATTATTACCCAATGATATTTGGCTATCCTATGATGTTTGAGTAGATCCCTTTTGTCCTGTGGGTTAATTGTGATATGATGTTATTGATATGAGTTGTATGTTGATATGGTGTTATCCTATGGTGCCCTCCGTGTCGCGCAAACGTGAGGAGGCCCCTCTCTTGGGTGTTTCAATATGTTCATTATTTGCCTATGGTGGGTGGCGTGAGTGACAGAAGCACAGACCCAACTAAGTGGGTTGTTGCGTATGGGAGTAAAGCGGACTTGATACCTAATGATATGGTTGGGTTTTACCTTAATGAACTTTGTTAGTTGTGTATGCTTGCTAGAGTTCCAATCATAAGTGCATATGATCCAAGTACGGGAAGTGTGTTACCGTATGCCTATCCCTCATTGCATATACCGAGTATCTGACATATTTTATTCAATTGCCTAGGGACAATCTTTCTCTTGTGTTACACAAAAAGCCTTCTACTAAGCTATTTACTTTTATTGTTCTTTTATTAATATAGAACCTAACTTTTATTTCCACGTTCTTCATTATCTTGCAAAGTACTTCTAGTTTTATTCCCGCAAAGTAGTTTCATACTTTTTCTAGGTAAAGCAAGCATTAGTGTGTGTAGAGTTGTATCAGTGGTCAATAGAACTTGAGGGTATATTTTTACTACATTTAGTTCCTTGATGGGTTCGACAGTCTTACTTATCGAAAAAGGCTACAAACGATACCCTACACTTGTGGGTTATCAAGACCTTTTCATGATGCCGTTTCCGGGGAGCAATATCGTGGGGTGAATATTCTCGTGTGTGCTTGTTTGCTTTATCACTAAGTATTTTTTATTTTTTGTTATTCGTTGTTTATATCTTTAGTTATGGATATGGAACACAAAATTCCACAAAGATTAGTGGTACTTGCTACTCATGGAGATGGGGAACCTCCTAAAACCCTCGATGCTAATTTTGTGAAACAGGTTAATTACTCCTTCGATAATCCTGAGAAATCCTCATTGAACTTTATAATGGGAGACACATTGTATCAATGTGAGTACTTTAGGGATTATCGCTTATCTCAAAGAGGGAAACACTTATTGGATCAAATTAGAATATTGCAACGGTTCGCTTGGGATGCATGCTTGAGATGTGATTTTACTGGTAGCTCTGAGATAAAGGCTCCACGCCTTCCCTTTCATTGGTCATTTAATGATAATGAAACCTTAACTTCTTATGCTAATGGTATATATGATTACTATGATGTGGAACGAATAGAAGAATTTGTTGCTTTTAAAGGTGCTTATAAAATTGCTTCTTTGATTGAAAAGTATGATGATGTTCCTTACAAATCTGAATATTTTTCTATACTTCAATATTTCTATGATAATTATGAATACAATAATGATATTATAGAATGTATTGAAAGAATGATCACTTCCTTGGAAGAGAATAATATTTTGCAGGAATCTATGGAAGTGGAAATTGTTGAAATTGTGAGCTCATTAGATGAAAAGATGAGGAGGAGAGCGAAGAACAAAAGGAGAAAGAGCAGATTAGCTACCCATGCCCACCTTCTAATGAGAGTAACTCTTCAACTCATACATTGTTTAATTCCCTTTGCACATACTGAAGGATGAATGCTACGATGAATGCTATGATCCCTTGAATTCATTTGAAATATCCCTTTTTGATGAACTTGATGCTTGTTATGCTTGTGGCCGAGATGCCAATATGAATTATGCTTATGGATATGAACTTGCTATAGTTCTATATGTTAAGCATAAAATTGTTGCTATTGCACCCACGCATGATAGTCCTATTATCTTTTTGAATTCTCCCAAGTACACTATATCGGAGAAGTTTGCTCTTATTAAGGATTATATTGATGGGTTATGTTTTACCACTACACATGATGATTTTTATGAATATAATATGCAGGTTCTTGCTGATCCTACTTGCAATTATTATGACAGAGGAACCAAATCTTCACCTCTCTATGTTTCCAATACGATAAAAATTGCAAGAAACTACTTATGCTATGTGTTGGCCTTTACTTTGTGTGAATGAATTGTTGTTTTATGACATTCCAATGATAGGAAGAGAGTTAGACTTCGTTGTCACATGATATATATCACTTGGTGCTCACTACTAAATTACAAAGCCCTGTTAATTAAAATTGGCTTTGATATACCTTGGGATCCAGGTGGATCCATTACTTGAGCACTTTATGCCTAGCTTAATGGCTTTAAAGAAAGTGTTGCCAAGGAGACAACCCGGAATTTTAAGAGGTTAATTTTATTATTTTGAGTGCTTTCATAAAGTTTAAAAACAAAAAATATGAAGGGGAACCTAAAACTCCACAAAAAGAAAGGTGAAAGTGAGAGAGATGATGAGCATCGTTGAAGTGGGGTCTAGCCTTGAACTTTGTTCATGCCCATGGAAACTTTGTGAATCTAGAATCACAGAAACTTTTCAAAAAAATATAATTATCCCCTTGTAAAAATCCATTGTATTATAAAAATAATGTACCACGATTTGCCTTTAGGATGATTAGATTGCTTGTTGGTATGTGCGGTGTAAAAACAGAAACTTTGGCTGTTGTGCGTGAATTTACATTTTTTACTGGAACGTCAAAAGTTTCTGAAACTTTTACACAGTCTTTATATAAAAAAAATTTATTACTTGCTAATTTTTCAGAAGTTTTGGAGTTATATAAGTATGGTCAATGTTCAGATTACTACAGACTGTCCTGTTTAAGACAGATTCTGTTTTTGATGCATTGTTTTGCTTGTTTTGATGAAACTATCGATTTTATCGGTAGTATAAGCCATGTAGAAGTTATAATACACAAGGGATAATGTAAATACAAAATATTAATGGTTTTGCAATAGTACCTAAAGTAATAATTTGCTTTATTGTACTAACGGATCTCACTAGTTTTCTGTTAAGTTTTGTTTGGATGAAGTGTTCAAAGATCGAGGAGGCATCGATATTAGGAGGACGAGGAGAGGCAAGAGTTCAATCTTCCGAACGCCCAAGGCGCACCAAGTAAATATACAAGGATACTCAAGCATATAATCTTGGGGATGTCCCTAAAGGTATCCCACCTTTCTTCAACAAGTATCGGTATGTTTTCGTTCTCATTTCGTTCATGTGATATGTTTAAATCTTGGAGCGTGTTTTGCATTTAGTTTTCACTTTTCTTTTATGCACATGCTGGTTTGAAATAGTCCATGGTTGATTTGTAGAATGCTCATTACACTTCACTTATATCTTTTGAGTACGGCTTTATAGAATGCTTCATGTGATTCACTTATATCATTTGAAGTTTGGATTGCATGTTTATCTTCACATAGAAAACCGTTATTTGTAGAATGCTCTTTTACCTCACTTATATTTATTAAAAAATGGTCTTTTTTAGAAATAATTAAACTATCTTTCTTCACTTATATCTATTTAGAGAGTCAACAGGAAATGGTCATTTGCATGGTTAGTCATAAGATCCTACATAAAAGTTATGGATCACTGAATATGATATGTTTGATTCCTTGCAATAGTTTTGCGATATAGAGACGATAATATGCGGTAGGTACTAGTGGATGATTGTGTTTAGTAATATATGTTGGAAATATGCCCTAGAGGCAATAATAAGTTAGTTATTATCATATTTCCTTGTTCATGATAATCATTTATTATCCATGCTATAATTGTATTGATCGGAGACTTAGATGCATGTGTGGATACATAGACAAAACCATGTCCCTAGTATGCCTCTAATGGACTAGCTCGTTGATCAAAGATGGTTAAGGTTTCCTAGCCATGGACATGAGATGTCATTTGATAACAGGATCACATCATTAGGAGAATGGTGTGATGGACCAGACCCAAACTACAAACATAGCATATGATCATGTCAGTTTATTGCTACTGTTTTCTGCATGTCAAGTATATGTTCCTATGACCATGAGATCATGCAACTCACTGACACCGGAGGAGTGCCTTGTGTGTATCAAATGTCGCAATGTAACTGGGTGACTATAAAGGTACTCTACAGGTATCTCCGAGGGTGTCTGTTGAGTTGCCATGGATCCAGATTGGGATTTGTTACTCCGTGTGATGGAGAGGTATCTCAGGGCCCACTCGGTAATACAACATCACAACAAGCCTTGCAAGCAATGTGACTAAGTGTTAGTCACGGGATCTTGTATTACGGAATGAGTAAAGAGACTTGCCGGTAACGAGGTTGAACTAGGTATGAAGATACCGACGATCGAATCTCGGGCAAGTAACATACAGAAGAACAAAGGGAACATCATGCGGGATTAACTGAATCCTTGACATAGAGGTTCGACCGATAAAGATCTTCGTAGAATATGTAGGAACCAATATGGGCATCCAGGTGCCGCTGTTGGTTATTGATCGTAGAGGTGTCTCGGTCATGTCTACATAGTTCTCGAACCCGTAGGGTCTGCACACTTAAGGTTTGGTGATGTTTCGGTAGTATAGAGTTATGTATGGTGGTGACCGAAGGTTGTTCGGAGTCCCGGATGAGATCTCGGACGTCACGAGGAGCTCCTGAATGGTCCGGAGGTAAAGATTCATATATAGGAAGTCCTATTTTGGTCGCCGGAAAAGTTTCAGGCTCATCGGGGTGTACCGGGAGTGCCGGTAGTGTACCGGGAGACCATCGGGAGGGATATTTCGACCCAAGAGGCTACATGGGCTGTGGGAGAGTGAATACCAGCCCTTAGTGGGCTGGTGGAAGTCCCACACAAGGCCCATGCGGCTGGGAGAGAAAGACCAAAGAGAAAAAGGTGGAAAAAGGCAAAAAAAGGCAAAAATAAGGAGGAGTCCTAGTCCTACTAGGATAGGAGGAGGAATCCTCCAATCCCACTAGGTTCGGCCGACCCAAGGGCTGCCTATTTGGAAGCCAAGCCTCCTCCTCCTCTCCTCCTATATATACTAGAGGTTTTTAGGGTTTTGGCACAGAATTTTCAGCCACGTGCTACCCATTCCTCTAGTGCATAGTTTCTCCTCTAGATCGGTTTTCTACAGTGCTTAGGCGAAGCCCTGCCGGAATAGCTCTACCACCATCGCCGGAGCACTGTCACGCTGCTGGAGAACTCTTCTTACTCTCCGCTCCATCTTGCTGGATCAAGACGGCGGAGATCATCATCAAGTTGTACGTGTGCTGAATGCGGAGGTGCCATCCGTTCGGCGCTAGATCGGTAGGACCGTGATGAGTTCGCGGGACGGATCGTGATGAGTTCGCGGGACAGATCATGATGAGTTCGCGGGACGGATCATGATTGGATCATGGGACGGATCGTGATGAGTTCGCGGGATGGATCATGATTGGATCGCGGGACGGATCGTGATGAGATCCCGGGACGCTCGGCGATTTGGATCGTGAAGACGTTCGACTACACCAACCACGTTTCTTAACGCTTCCCGCTTAGTGATCTACAAGGGTACGTAGGTCCACTCTCCCTCTTGTAGATGCTCATCACCATGGATAGATCTGCGTGTGCGTAGGAAAATTTTTGTTTCCCATGCAACTTTCCCAACAATATATTGGTGTTAAGGTTTGTGATTCCCGAAGCATGCACATATAGTCTCATGTTATGCCAGGAAGTTGGAGGAATATTTATCCTTGATTGTCTATCTTTGTGTGAGGGTCGGGGGCGCGATTGTTAAATCCTACCAATCTCCCCCCTGGGAGAATGCGTAGTAATACTTTTCTTTGAGGGCTAATAAGCTTTTGCAATAAGCATGTGAATTCTTTATGACTAATATGAGTCCCTAGATTATACACACTCTTACCTTTAGGCAATTTGCTAGCCTCTATGGTATCGTGCATTGCCCTTTCCCACCTCGAGAGTCCGTGCAAACTTCATCGGTGCATCCAAACCTCGAGATATGATATGCTCTATGAGGGAGTCCTGGATTAAGCGATCCTCGGATAGCCGACCCATTATTCATGGGCCGGACTGTACGGCCGCAAGGCTGTCATCGGATGATCGAGGACCACCCAGGCCAGGATGGAAGCTTCAAGGAGTCAAGCATGTTCTCTAAGTTATTAGCTGTAGTTAGGCAGGTTATCTCTTCGGCATGTAACCGACCATGTGTAAGCCAAGGACAACCCGAGCATCTATATAAGTTGGAGGGTTTTAGGGCATAGAGACATATAACTCATCTAGGGTTAGTCACATGATCTCAAGGTAGATCAACTCTGTACTCCCATACACGATCAATGCAGTCAAGTAGGACGTAGGGTATGACCTCCATTGGAGGGCCCGACCCTGGGTAAACTCGTGTCCCCTTCGTCTCATGTTACCATCGATCCTAGTCTCACAGTTTGGGACCCCCTACCTGAGATCCACCGGTTTTGACACCGACATTGGTGCTTTCATTGAGAGTTCCTTTGTGAGCGCCGAAGGGATCGATGGCTCGCCCCGTCGCAAGTAGCGAGATCTGTATCGACAGAGTTCTCTCCCCCGATCAGAATTTCATCGGCAATGACATCTTGTCACACGTCGGATCGGTTGGCCATCATGGTCAGATCGGAAGGTTTCCCCCCAATCTGTGTATTAAGTTTGAAACCCTAGAGTTCATGAATGATTCACGGGGAACACTCGTTCCGATGGAACCCTCAACCTTCGAAGGAAAACCTGTAAATTTGGATGCTTCGATGTCCAATACATCAGATCCCACGGTGGAACGGAACATGGATCCGCTTCGGCACAACTATGGAACCGTCACACCGCTTGATGAACCCACTCCTATCAGCGACACACATCCTGCCATCGCCTCGTTCTTAAATGAGTTGTTTGACCGGATCGAAGCTATGCATATATCGGATGACCAGGTTCCGATCTATGATCGGCTCGGGATCAGACCCGATGACAGGGAGATTCATGTCCCCCCGGTCACCCACCTTGTCACCACCGTCGAGTGTTCGGCCACGGATTATGCCCGACAACCGGAATTGAAAACCATCTATACCCCCGTCTATGATATCCATGTCCCCGTCGGAGAATCGAAGGCGGGGAATCGCTTTAAAACCGGACCATCACCGGTCCAAGGTCCCTCACGCGATGCGGAAACACTACTTTCGAACACTCGTTGTGTCAGGGAACAAACTTTTTTCCCACTCACCGCCCAAGACGATTATCCAAGTACCGTGCCAAAGCCCATATCTTTGGACTTTCGGGATATCAAGCAAATACAAGGAGAATCAGTCCACCACTTTTGTGCAAGACTCCTCCTCGCCAGAAGCAGAGTAAAAGGTCTTAGTGACCAAGACCTAATGGCAATTTTCATTAGCAATTGCCATGATGAAGGGATTCTCAATGCCCTAGCCCGCCGACGCATAAACGACTTTTTGGAATTATTCGAATTGGTACGAAAGTATTGTGCCATGGAGAGCGTCTGGCAATCCAAGCGGTTGTTCTCGGAACCAAAATTCTCCGAACACCCTAGGGGAGTTCGAAGAAAGAGGGTACCTCCAAATTGGCCAGCCAGGCATGAACTCGTTGAAAAGAGAAACAAGTCCCTTTTCGGGGCCGGAACCGTCCTCGACGGACTTTTAGATAAACCTTGCCCCATTCATTCCGTGTTGTTGAACACAAACCCTACTCATAGCCTTCGAGCTTGCTGGGTCGTCAGGCAAGTCGCAAAAAGTGGCGAGGCTATCCTCGACACACCTCTGTCGAACTGGCGCTCTCCTTCGCCAAATGGACTCGATGATGAAGTCCTGACGGTCTATGAGATCTTCCCCTTGAGGCGCGGGCGTAAAAGAGCTCTTAGGGAGCATGAGAAAGTCTACCACGTGGCAGCTACTAGCCCATGGGGAGATGTACCGATTACTTTCGGGGATATTGACCAGCCGCCCATCCTTCTCGGTCATTCACCGGCCGTTCTAGTCTTGAATCCCATCATTTATGGATACAGACTACATAAGGTGCTCATGGCAGGTGACAGTGGTCTAAACCTCATTTACGAGGCCACTCTGGATAAAATGCAGTTCGATCGATCTCGCATCGAACATAGCAACACAACCTTTCGGGGAATTAGCCCAGGAAAATAAGCACATTGTTCCGGATGTATCATACTGGACATTGTGTTCGGCACGCTCGAAAATTACCGATCCGAAGAACTTCTCTTCCACATCATCCCCTTCCCCAGCGGCTATCACGCCCTGTTAGGGCACGACGCCTTTACAAAGTTCCAGGCAATACCCCATTACGGGTACATGATACTCAAAATGCTAGGACCAAATAGAGTGATCATGCTCGTCAGTGATCCGAGTACAGCCCTCTTGGCCGAAAACAAAATGGCAACGCTCGCCCTCGAGGCATTAGCAGAAACTTTTGCCGCCGAGGAATTGACCGCTATACGGTCGACAGTTAATAGGGACGACCTGATCCTCAGTAAAAGGACCACATCCACATCCTTTACACCCGCAGAGGAAGTCATTAAATTTCAGGTGCATCCAACGGACCCCAATAAGACAGCGTCCATCGGAGCCTAGCTTGATCCCCTTATGGACGAAGAATTGCGGAATTTCCTCTGCAAAAATTGGGACATTTTCGCTTGGCATCCTTCCGATATGCCCGGTATCCCACGCCGGCTTGCCGAACACAGCTTGAACATTATTCCAGGATTTAAGCTCATGAAACAGACCCTGTGCCGCTTCTCCTTACCCAAACAGCAAGCCATGGGTGAGGAATTAGCAAAATTGCTCGAGGTTGGATTTATTCGGGACATCAAACATCCTGAGTGGCTAGCAAATCTGGTGATGGTACCTAAGAAATACAAATCCTGGCGGTTGTGCGTCGATTTTAAGGACCTCAACAAAGCATGCCCCAAGGACCCTTTTCCCTTACCACGCATAGACCAAATCATTGATGCCACAGCCGAACATGATTTGTTATGTTTCCTCAATGCATACTCTGGATAACATCAAATTAAAATGAAGGAATCCGATCAGGCGGCAACCGCATTCATCACCCCCTATGGGCCATTTTGCTTCAACATGATGCCCTTCGGGCTAAAAAAACGTCGGGACCACGTACCAGTGCATGATTCAAACCTGCCTAGCCACACAGGTCGGAAAGACTATCGAGGCATGCGTGGATGATGTGGTAGTCAAAACCAAACACGTTGATCAGTTGATCGACGACCGTCAAACTTTCGCTAATTTGCGTGAATACGATATACGGCTCAATCCGGAAAAATGTGTATTCGGAGTTCCCTCGGGCAAGTTGCTTGGTTCATCATCTCCCATAGAGGAATAGAGGCAAATCCAGCTAAAATACATGCTCTATCAGAACTTGCAATCACCATAGAGCTTAAGCATGTCCAGAAACTAGTCGGGTGCATAGCCACGTTAAGCCGCTTTGTTTCCTGCCTCAAAGAAAAAGCTTTGCCACTCTATAAGCTGCTGAAACGGACAAATAATTTCGAATAGACCGATGAAGCAGCGACTTCATTGGAAGAAATCAAAACAATACTGTCAACCAATCCCATACTCACGGCACCAGGCACCGGTGAAACCATGTTTTTATACATATCGGCCACCAACAAGGTAGTCAGCGTGGTGCTCGTCGTTGAACGAGATGAGGAGGGACATAAATTCTGAACACAGAAGCCGGTATATTATGTGTTAGAGGTACTAATGCAGTGCAAGTCCAGATACCCATATTATTAAAAAAATAGCCTATACATTATTCATGGCATCGAGGAAACTCCGACACTACTTCTAGGAGTGCGCGGTAACAGTGGCATTGGAAGTCCCCTGGAATGATATAACCAACAACAAGGACGCTACCGGTCGCATAGCCAAATGGGCCATCGAGTTCCTTCCCTTTAAAATAAACTACAAGCCATGTCGCGCCATTAAATCTCAGGTACTGGCGGACTTCTTGGCTGAATGGACAGAGGCAGAGCTCCCCAAGGAGTATAGTGCATATTCCCATTGGACAATGTACTTCGATGGATCCAAGACCTTGGCCGGACTAGGGGAAGGAGTTATCCTCACATCCCCCACAACGACAACGTAAGATACGTGTTGCAAATCATGTATGCCAATTCCAACAATGCCGCCGAATACGAAGCTCTCCTCCATGGTCTTCGCATGGCGATATCGATGGGCATACAACGGCTAGAGGTACGGGAAGACTCAAACCTGGCCATATCCCAAATTAACTGCGAATTCGAAGATGGCAGCATATAGAGACGTTGTCCTCAACATATCTGCTCAGTTCGAGTGGTTGGAATTCCACCATGTTGCTCGAGACAACAACCAAGCCACCGATATATTGGACCGTATGGGAGCCAAGCGTGACCCCGTCGTGAGAAACACCTTCCTGGAGAAGCTCTTAAAGCCCTCGGTAGTGTGGTAGGACGACGCAAACGACACCGGCCCGAAAAAAGTGGACGAAGTTGTTCCCCCTATAAACGAACCAGATGATGGCATCATCGGCATCTCAACAAATGAATAAGACGCCCTCGGCTCATGAGGTAATGGTAGTAATTGCACCATGGAGGGTGAGTTATACAAGAAAAGCACAACTAGAGTACTACAGAGGTGTATATCCGAGGAGGAAGGATGGGAGTTCCTCGCCGAAATCCACGCGGGCATGGGCGGGCACCACGCCGCGGCAAGATCTCTTGTCGGCAAGGCCTTCCGAGATGGTTTCTTTTGGCCTACAGCTTGGACCGATGCCCAGTCACTCATTCAACATTGCGTCAGGTGTCAAATCTTCGCAAATCAAAGTCACATGCCCCCAATGGCTCTTCGTAATATTACGATCACCTGCCTTTTGCGTTCTGGGGGCTAGACATGGTTGGACCCCTCAAAGGGGGAACCAAGAAAAATAAATACCTACTAGTCATGGTTGACAAGTTCACCAAATGGATAGAAGCCAAGCTTGTTAAATCGGCTAAATTCGGGCCAGTGATTGAATTTATATCTAGCATAGTACACCATTACAGTGTCCCGCATAGTATAATAACAGACAATGGAACCAACTTCACGGCCCAAGAGGTCAAGGACTAGTGTGCAAAAATGGGCATAAAGCTCGATTCTGCATCGGTCTATCATCCGCAGACCATTATGAGAGGCATCAAGCCACGTTTGGTCCGATCTCTTTACAAGTCCGACTATCATTGGGTGGAGGAACTCGACTCTGTTCTATGGGGCCTATGTACTACTCCGAACAGATCAATGGGTTATACACCGTTCTTTAATGTCTATGGGGCAGAGGCAGTCCTCCCCTGCGATATTATCCACGACACACCAAGAGTGCGCATGTATGAGGAAAAGGAGGCCAAGTTAGATCGGCGGGATGACTTATATGCCCTAGAGGGGGAGCGGCACATAGCTCTGGCTCGATCCACTCTTTACCAACAGCAAGCTTGGCGGTGCCCAAGTAGGGAAGTTCGGGCAAAGGCATACAACGTGGGAGAACTCGTCCTATGGCTCCCGGAGAAACAGAAGCACAAACTTAAACCCAACTGGGAGGGTCCCTTCATCATTGATGAAGTGCTCGCGGGAGGGGCCTATCGTTTGCAAAGTTCGTCCGATATCTGCCTTGAACCAAACCCATGGAACGCAGCTCGCCTTCGGCGCTTCTACAGATAAACGGGTGTCCTCCATACCTCCCTACACTTTTTCCTTTTCCGTTATTTTTGGCCTTTTTCTCCATTTACTTTCCCACTTTGTTGTTCGATACGGACAATTTTTTTCCTACCCTATGTTCGGCCAACCAATTTCATAGTACGGATAATCGGCATACACCATAAATTGTTAGATCCGAACACAGCACATGGGGCCTTATTTTAATAGCCAGCATTTTAATTGTTCATACTTACCAGGTGCACATGTTTCTTTTTTCATATTTTAGCCATAATATGCATCAATTCGAACTAAAACTTTGCCAAGCTGGATTGCCTCGCTCTTGTGGTTACTCTCTCGTTCCCGCTTGTTTGGCTAAAGAGTAAAGGGAGCACCTCTGCGATTGTTACGACTGAGTCATCCGGACACGTACCTCAGACGGGGGAGGCCGAAAGCTAGATATCTTACGTAGAAAATTGGTCGGCTATGCCGGAAACACCTTATACAGATCTGGTTGCTATTTCTGTCGTTTGGGTCTCTAATTCCCAAAGGACACTTATTCGCGTATTGCAAGTATGCGGATTCCTATCTACGCTCTTCGTAGAACCCTGGCAAAAGGTATCACTAGAGGTACTATTTTCATCGGAAGATGTTTCTTACGCTACGACGTAATATAACATATCTTTCTGTGTGCTTTCTGTCTGTTCGCACCACATGGCCGGATTGTCTGGTTCCCTGAACACAAGTTTGCTCTTTGGTGAAGGGATAATAGGAAGGAACACTCCCGAGTTGTTCGCACGAGAGGGAGAAGCCGATGGCCGGTTAAGACAAAGTTTACAACACAGATTGTTTTACACATGTATATGTAAATTACATATACGGCTGCTGATCGAGATCATCGATTATTGTGTCGAGGGGACAGTCTGCTTGCGAGAGACAGGCGGCTCGCATCACCTGGTCATATACCAGGCAGGGTGGCACTTCATTTCCATCTGATCCCACAGGACCAACATGCGTCATATGCTCGGGGTTGAGTCCGATGAAATGGGTCTTGACCATTGCCCATGCCTCTCGTGCTCCTTCGCGACAGGCTGACGTCTTCCATAGCTCGAACCTATCCCGAGCCCCCTGAATCGATCCACAAGTGCGGCTCGCCCTTCAGGTGGCTGTTCGGTGGGCCATAGTGCCTTCACCATCACTTTCATCGCTTTCTGCACACGCTTGCAAAGAGAGGTCAGCTCCTTCAGCAGGTCCCCTTGGTAAGATTCGATCTCCACTTCAGGATGTCTGGTAAGGAGACCTACACACCAGATAACAAGCGCGATCATTATCATCCTCTACATCAGAAATACTTACTCATAGCGGAATTGTATTTACCGAGTACGCCCCTCCGAAGCTTTTGATTCTCTTCTTGAGTTTGGGCCAATTGAGCTTGCTGTTATGATTCCGCATACCTTTGGGAATCCTGGGATTCTTCCAGCTGCCTTTCCATATGTCCTATTGATTCGGCTGCTACATGGAATCCATATGTCAGGCATGATAATAAAACAAGATTAGAAGTAAAAGCATACTCACCATGGGCCTCTCGCATGAAGCTCTTCACTTGTGCTAGTTTGGCCTTCACGGACTGCACTTCTGTGCAACTCTCCTCAAGGGCCTTGGCCAATTGTTCGGACTGTTGCTTTGAGGCCTACGTCAGCGGTCAAACAGGGTGGAGATCCTTAATTCGTTTTTTCTAAATCATATTAAGGCTCGAGGCATACTAGGCTTACAGAAGTATGCATATTCTACAAAATTGGACCACTTACCTGAATATTGGTTGTTATCAGCTTCATAGCTTTGCTGAATCCAGCTCGGGCGGCCCTGAGATGTGCATCAGCCGAGCCTAGGGCACCAAACTCTTGATTGGAAAAAATTGGGTGCCGCATTGCCTCCCATCGGTGTCGATGATGCATGGCGCTCTCCACTTCCGATTTGGTGACGGATACTCCATCACCAGATTCGGCGGGTGCTGGACCGGCCATGGGGGCTTCCGTAGCGGAAGCCGCATGGTTCGTGGCTCGGGAGCTTCGGGCATCTCCTGTCACCCGAGCAGCCCCCTCAGTGGGTAAGGATTGGGTGTTTCGCCTAGGTAAAAAATGGGCAGCTATGAGGTTCTGCTAAGTACAATGATAAAACAGATATCCAAACTATGTACCTTCGGTATGCACGGACAGGAGGATTCGTCCCCATCTCCGGCTCCTTTGCAGGGTCCCATTCGGCCTCTAAATCGCCCGCAGCCTCAGCTGCTGGCGCATGGGTTGCTGATCGGCGGCGCTTGGGGTGGGACTGGGGCCTCCGGGGTGTTATTGGTAGCAGGCCTCTTACGGGAGGAGCTTTTCTTCTTACCCGTGGACGTAATGGAAAATGACTCGGGGTAATCGACTATGATTCCCACCGGGGTCTGGACAACGTTGTCCTGATAGAAGACTCCAGTTTTGAAGTCAAGGCAGAGATTCGGGTCCTCATTGAAGCCTGGATCGTTGTCACGTGAATGATTCTCGGGCTGAGGAGCCAGACAGTTGATCGTCTCGACAAAGCTCCGCCATTCCTATTCACGCCAAGGCCTCGGTCAAATGGAGTGCAGAATGGAAGCCCTGAACTATTTCATGGTTGAAAAAGTAAGATTAACCTGTTCGATGGGATTGTGGGCGGAATACCCCTCATTGGTTGACCACCGGATGAAGTCTTCTTGCTCTCCTTTGTACATGTCGGCAAGCGCGGCGGCCAGCGCCATTGGATTGGGAGGACCTAATTTTCGGGAACGCGTGACATCGCTTGTCCCATTGTATCGCCATAAGGGGTGCACCCTTTGTTGGAGGGGCTGCACGCACCGGGAGATAGCGGTGGCCATGACGTCGATCATGGTCAGCCGGTGATGGGCAAGCATCCGCACTTGCGTGGCCAGGCATTGCACTTCGGCGCTCTCCTCCTAAGAGCTCTTGGGTCGCCGGTTGTACCTCTTCTTCGAGAGAAGGTCGGAGTATTCGGGCTGACCTGTCCGAGTTGGCTCAAATAGGGGGACGTCTTCAACATAAACCCACTCCGAAGTCCATTCTTCGGATTTCTTTGGTGTGCCACCCGGATACCCCGTTACCTATATGCGGCATACGCATACTTCGGCTCCACCGACCACTAAGATGGCCTTGTCCTGAGTTTGGGAGGACGAGCCAGAAGTATTTTCTCCACAGATCGAAATGAGCTTCATACCCTAAGAACATCTTGTAGAGGGCGACGAAGCCCGAGATATGTAGGATCGACCTTGGGGTGAGATAGTGGAGTTGAATCCTGTAGAACTCCAGCAACCCCCATAAAAATGGGTGGGTTGGGAACCCAAGGCCCTGGAGAAGGAAGGGGATGAAGAAGACGCGCTCCCCCTTGTTTGGATTAGGGAAGAGCTCGTCGAAAACCCCATCACCATAAGAGAGTAGACCTACGCGGGTCTCCGCCAGATCTGATGATGGGAGAAATCCGTGGGTTTCGAGATTACAGAGCCGCGAGAGTGTGATGGAGCAGCTAGTCCAGTCTCCTGGGCGTTGGCCGTATCGTGCTGAGGAGCCGGTAACATTAGCCATGTTTTGCGTGGATCTTCCGCTAGGATTTTTTGACAAGAGGGAAGAAGAAGATGTAGTTCAAAACCATGATTTTGTTTGATTAAATGGGTTGGTGCCTCCGTTATGAAGGGGTAGGATTGTAAAAATCGTTGACCACTCACCTCCCCATAATGCACGAATATCGAGGGATTTGTGCAGTTATTATAATGACCGGCGCCCACGATGCTTGGGATCTTACCGAAGACTGGTCGGATGCCAAACAGAGAAGAATGAGGTACTCGCCTTGCAAGACGAAGACAACAACACGAAGGAATCAACAGAATATACATCAGCGTTGAAGGCCAGTCCGAGGGCTACTGAGGGAGTCCTGGATTAAGGGGTCCTCGGATAGCCGACCCATTGTTCATGGGCCGAACTGTACAGGCACGAGGCAGTCATCGGATGATCGAGGACCACCTGCGCCAGGATGGAAGCTTCGAGGAGTCAAGCATGTTCTCCAAGTTATTAGCTGTAGTTAGGCAGGTTATCTCTTCGGCATGTAACCGACCATGTGTAAGCCAAGGACACCCCTGGCATCTATATAAGCCGGAGGGTTTTAGGGCATAGAGCCATATAACTCATCTAGGATTAGTCATATGTTCTCGAGTAAGATCAACTTTGTATTCCCATACACCATCAATACAATCAAGCAGGACGTAGGGTATTACCTCCATTGGAGGGCCCGAACCTGGGTAAACTCGTCTCCCCTTCGTCTCCTGTTACCATCGATCCTAGTCCCCAATTCGGGACCCCCTACCCGAGATCCACCGGTTTTGACACCAAGACTCTATCACACATAACCCTTATTATATCTTACTCAAAACAGCTGGCATACCTACCTATTATGACATTTCCATTGCCATTCCGAGATATATTGCCATGCAACTTCCACCGCTTCCATTTTAATGACTTGAGCATTCATTGCCGTATTGCTTTACATGATCGTAAGATAGCTCATATGATGTTTCCATGGCTTGTTCATTTTTTATATCTTTGTTACGCTAGATAATTGCACATCATGGTACTGTAACAACCAAGATGCGTGCCTATGCATATTTGGGCATGGGGGCCTTGACAGGGATAGAGGCGCATCTAGTCATTTCGCAAGTTTAGTATCATCACATACATTCATGAAGAGAGGAGTATATGAGTTGGATTACACTCGCCACATGCTAAATTACAAATCCACATAGTTTATTCAAACATCATGTAAAAGACAGCGTCCGTCTACGGACGAAAACAAACGATAAAAAATGCAATGGAACTGTCTTACTAGCCTTGAAGATCACGACCAGGGCCTCTCTACTCATCTAGATATGTGACGTACATCCTTCCACGTTCCTCGTCATCCTCCCACTGGAGCTATGTCACATCATCTGACACGGTCTCATCTGCACCTGCACCTGTATTTGTTGTAGTAATCTGTGAGCCATGGGGAGTCGGCAATCTTGCAACCGGGTACCAAGACTATTCAAGCTTGTTGGGTTGGATGGGGGTAAGTGTTTAGTTTGCAGCAGCACTAAGCATTGTATGGTGGCTAACTTACGAGAACATGAATGTAAATATGGTGGACTACATAAGACGATCGATTTCTACAATGATCACTAAGTGATCTTGAACACCTACTTACGTCAAACATAACCCCTCCATGTTCTCTCTCGGTTCATGTTCACGAGCAGAGACGATCACGGTTACTCACACAGTTGGTGTATTTTATTAGAGTTTACTTCAAGTTAACTATAACCGGGTGTTAAACAAAATATCCAAGTTGCCACATAACCGCGGGCACGGCTTTCCGAAAGATTTAACCCTGCAGGGGTGCTCCAACTAATCCATCATAAATTAACCACACTCCACGGGAACAACCTCGACCACGGATCTCGTGATCATCCTAGGCAATTCCAAAGGAAAGCCGACACCTCGAGATAGACCGAAGAAAATTAGAGTTCCTCACACAAGCCACTCGAGAAAGGTAAAACAAGTCCAGCAAGACTGCCCGGCAGGCCAGATCCCAATAGGAGTCGCATGTATCCGTGTCTCAGGTCACTTCCAAATGAGAAGTACGTATGGTGGCCTGATAGAAATCCCTCGAGTTGCCCCGAGGTGGCCCCGCAAGTGGCTCTAGTTTGGACTAACACTCATGAGGAGCACTGGCCCGGGTTGTTGATTAATTATCCACGGGATTGCAAAGCCCTATGTAATTTTATTAGGTTGTTTAAGAAAATAGTACCAATGTTGGGTCTTGCCAGACAATTTTTAATCTCAATCGAATAATCAAGGGGTTCCCCATAACAACCCCAAGCATGTTAGGAGCGCAAAATATGGAACCATAACACCGGTAACAAGTAACTATGGTGGTAAAAGTGGAACAAAACACCGAGCAAAAGGCCAAGCCTTCCACCATACCAAGATATATATGTGCATTAAATTAAATAGCAGTAAATATTGTGAGATCTCCAGATATCCATGTTATCACTTGGAAACAACCTGCACCTGCAACTAAGAATGATATAAGAGGGGGTTGAGCAATGGTAACTTAGCCAAACAGGGTTTGCCAGGACATGGAGGGGTTAGAGGCTATCATGGCAGTGTAGGAGGCTTGAAATTCAAGAGGTAGGTAACGCATATGTAACGATAAGAGCGAGACATCTAGCAAAGCAAAAATAGTGTCGGGATCCGGGTACGATCATCTTGCCTGTTGGTTCCTCAGAGGGACATAGAGCGGGGTCCTCGTAGTGGTACTCTCCTGGATCTTCATACCCAGGTTCAATACTCGCATCTACCCAAGAGAAACAGCAACAATAAACAACCAACCAAGGTTCAATGCACAAACAAGATGATGCATGATTCATTTGAAGTATTTAGCATGGCAATCCTAAGCTAGTCATGTTTCTCATGCAATAGTTAAGTTATTTACAATTCTGGACAGAACCTCATGTTAAGTTGTTTGAACATGCATGATCATGGCAAATATGGATGCTTCATGCAAAATCGATGCAAATGCATATGTAAAACGTAGGAAATGGAGTAACGGATCTCACGCTACGCTCACGGCAAGTTATGAAGGCAAAATACAAGACAATGAAGGCCATCAGCTATTCCTTGGTATTCCAAGGTATCCACAGGTTAGGGAATGAAAAACCAACCACAATAGAGCCAAATATCAAGCAAAACAATGGAGCATAGCTCCCACAAGTCTCAAAACACTAACACACACAATATGTCTCAAAACAGCAACATAGCAACTTCCACAACAATTATCTAGAGCTACATGATGTTTCCAACCTCAAATAAAACATGTACAAAAACTAAATAACATGCTTAACAAATCATCCAACTACACAAACTGGAAAGGAAGCACATATCAATAAGCATGAAGCTCACAAGATGGCATGATGAAACAGATTCTAGGGACTTAGTGAAAATCACAGTTTTTTGGAATTTGAGTTAAGCTGATAGCAAGTTGACAGCAATAAATAATGGTGCTAGATACCACCTCATGGCATCAAAATTAACAGGATGGTAGAGGACAACATCTACTACAAAACACTAGCACTGAGCTTGAGCTAAAACACAACACATCTCTTGGTAGCACCCACTTAACATGGCATAAAAATATTAACAGATTCTGAGACTTAGAAATATTTAGCATGTTGAAAACAGCAACATTTTAATAGCCACTTTGGAGCATGGTTCCCACTTATATGCAAGTTTATCATGTCAAAAGAAAATACCATGGCATTCTACTCATGAAACACTACCACTTCCATGTTGACACCAATATCAAAGCATGCATAGATTAATTCTAACTAAAATGACAATATGGCACTTTGGGACAAAATGCCATTTTGTCAAACTTGCTCAAATGACCAAACCAATTGCACCAATGGATTCATTGGGAAATTCTACCCCAATTCCATATATCATACTCATATATAAGCTTTTGCAAAACTCACAAAACCAAGATCGAAAATAACATGCCACATTTATAAGTTAAAACTTGCTATATTTGCTCATAACCAAAAATGCTCATGTACAGATTTAGAAAATTACCAGAAAAGAAAATAATCTAATTAAACACAATAAAACATTAAAACAAATGAAAACAAATAGATAGGAGGGGCCCACCTGGCATAGACACCAGGGCCCCTCTATGTGGATGACAAGTGGGCCATCGGCCCACTATCATACACACACACACAAGTACCTACACAGCATACACACACACTCACACTGGATCCTGCTGTCCATAGGGGATCCACTCCTGCTCAGACACAGACAGGCACACACCACACACGCACATAGGCACACCAGATCCGGTGTAGCCACACCAGATCTGGCCCAACACACACAGCAAAATGCACCAATGATAAAAAAGGGGCAAATCTGCTCGCAGGGTTTCGAACCCCAGACCTTGCGGTCTCAGCCCGAGGCGGCTACCACTGCGATAGGTGGGGGCTACTGCCCAAGGGGGGAACTAACACCTCATCTACAAACTTGACTAAGTGTTAACTGACAAAGCTGAATAAATTCAACAGCGGCGACAGACTGACGACGACGTTGCAACTTCGGCGATAGCAGGGGATCTCCGATGGCCAACCGAGCGATGGAGGGCACCACTACACGCGTGAAACCATCCTGCACACGCATGCACGCCCACAAGGCCAATGACGCGCTAGAGCGCTCCAGGCGAAGAAGAACTCTGGTGAACACTCTGGGCCTGACAGCGGGCTACGACGGCAAAAAACTAACGCTTCGCGGCAAAAATGAAACCTCTGTGCCGGTAGGAACTCGACCCTCTACTGCACCTCCTTTGAACAGTCGGAGGTCTTGCCGGTGACGAGGTCCGATAGTGGCGAGAGACTTTCTACACGGAGGCGACGCTAACTCAAGTGAACTGGAGAGGATCAGATGCGGGGACGGGGAGAAGCTCACCGAGAGGGGGGTGACGATGGTTCGAGCACGCGAGAAGAGGAGGAAGGGCGACGATGATGCGGGGCTCGGAGCAGTGGAAGAAGAGGCGCGGGGAGCTCCCTGTCCAAGGCTTCAGCGCGGATGCGGCCATCGATGAGGGGAAGCCCGGCTCCTACTGGCGATGAGAACGAGCTGCGGGGAGGGTCCTCGGCCTCCACGACATCCTGGAAGTGGAGGAGGGTCGGCGGAGAGGCACGGACGACAACGAGGAGGACTGGCGCTCTCTGAATTAATCTCTCGCTCTCTCTCTGAACTTACCTATGGAGGAAGGAAGGGAGAAGAAGGGAGAAGGAGGGAGAGAGGAGTGGCGGCTGCGAGGACGAACAGGGGAAACCCTAGGGATCCACACCCTTTTAAAGGGGCTGGCCTCGACGTCCATGAGCTCCTATCACGGTGACGGCGACCGCTCTCTCTATGCGCTCTCTCTCACACACGCTCTCTGAACTGACGGAAGCAGGCAACGGGAGCAGGTAGCCGCTATCTTGGCTGGGCTGGGCTGCACTAAGGGAGATGGGCCACGAGGGAGGTTGAGGCCCACTCGCCCAGTCCCTCTCTCTCAGAAAAAATAGAAGGCAGGTTTTTCTTTTAAAATAAATCCCAAAACAAAAATCCATAATAGAAAAAAGGAAGGGGTCTTTACCCAAAATAAAAAAATACTTTTGAGACCAAAAAAGGCAAGCTATTTAATAAAAATGGTTAGGGCATTTTTAGATCAAGCAAATACTTTACCTAATATTTAACTATGCATGGTTTTCAAAATTATTAGAAAGTCATAAAACCTCAACCATAGCATAGGACTACTCTAGAATTCTTAGCAGGATATTAGGAAGATGACCAACATTTTAAACAAGGAAAAACAGCCAACAATTATTTAACAAGCAATAAATTTGAATAAAGAGAGAGAGATGGAATAGTTTGGAATGGGAGGAACTATAGTGGCACTCCAACAAGGCACACATGCATTTACCCACATACACACCTCACAACACTACGCTACACAAGCAAGCAACACTAGTTATGCAATTGAAATGATGAGCATGATGGCATGATGCATGATGCATGAGATGGAGATGGCAATGAAGCAAAATTGTAATTCATTCCGAGCACATTACAAACATAGAGGTTCACAAGATTACATGACCATAAATGGCAAGGGTAGCACTTGGGCTATTACAACTCTCCCACACTAAAAGAGGATCTCGACCCGAGATCTAAGAACGAAAGAAATCTGGAAATTCAGAACAGAGAAGATCATCACGTTCCCAAGTAGCTTTTTTGCCGGAATGATGAGACCACTTCACCTTGAGAAACTTGATTGATTTGTTGTGAGTCTTACGTTCAGTTTCATCGAGAATAGCCACTGGATGCTCACAATAAGATATGTCTTGTTGGAGATCAATGTCTTGGAGGTCAATGGTACGCTCGAGGGTCTTCAAGCACCTCCGGAGCTGAGAGACATGGAAGACATCATGCACATTTGCGAAGTTCGGAGGAAGCTCTAGTTGATAGGCAAGATCACCTCTCTTGCCCACAACTCTGAAAGGACCCACAAAGCGAGGAGCTAGCTTCCCTTTAATTCCAAACCACTGAGTGTCCTTCATGGGGGAGACTCTGAGATAGACTAGATCATCAATTTCAAAGGAGACATTCCGATGTTTGTTATCATAATAACTCTTCTATCGGGATTGAGCAGCTTTGAGGTTCTCACGAATGACATGGCACATCTCTTCTGCTTTGGTGATCATGTCATTGCCCGAAATTTGACGCTCGCTGGTTTCAGACCAATTGAGCGGGGTACGGCACTTCCTGTCGTAGAGAATCTCGAAAGGGGACTTGCCTGAGCTAGCCTGAAAGCTGTTGTTGTATGAAAATTCAGCGTATGGAAGGCAGCATTCCCATTTCATGCCGAACGAAATCACGCAGGCTCTGAGTGTTGGGGAACGTTGCATGGGAAACAAAAAATTTCCTTAGCACACGCAAGATCTATCCATGATGATGAGCATCTACGAGAGGGAGAGTGGATCTACATACCCTTGTAGATTGCTAAGCGGGAAGCGTTAAGAAACACGGTTGGTGTAGTCGAACGTCTTCGTGATCCAAATCGCAGAGCGTCCCGCAATATCATCACGATCCATCCTGTGATCCAATCATGATCCATCCCCCGAACTCATCATGATCCGTCACGTGATCTCATCACGATCCGTCTCGCGATATTGATCACGGTCCTTCCGATCTAGCGCCGAACGGACGGCACCTCCGCATTCAGCACACATACAGATCTCTGCCTTCTTGATCCAGCAAGAGGGAGCGGAGAGGTAGAAGAGTTCACCGGTAGCATGACGGCGTCACGGTGATGGTGGTGGAGCAATTCCGATAGGGCTTCGCCTAAGCACTTGTAGAAAACCGATCTGGAGGAGAAACTATGCACTAGAGGAACGGGTAGCACATGACTAAAAATCTTGTGCCAAAACCCTAAAACCCTCTAGTATATATAGTAGGAGAGGAGGAGGAGGATTGGCTCCCAAGGAGCCAGCCCTTGGGTCGGCCGAACCACGAGGGAGGAGTCCTCCTCCTCCACTCCTAGTAGGATTAGGACTCCTTCCTAATTTAGCCCTTCTACCTTTTTCCACCTTTTTCCTTTTGGGTTTTTCTTCTCAGCCGCATGGGCCCTTTGTGGGACTTCCTCTATCCCACTAAGGGCTGGTATTCATCCTCCCAAAGCCCATGTAGCCTCTTGGGTCGAAATACCCCTCCCGATGGTCCCCCGGTACACTCCCGGTACTCCCGGTACACTACCGATGAGCCCGAAACTTTTCCGGCGACCAAAATAGGACTTCCTATATATCAATCTTTACCTCTGGACCATTCCGGAGCTACTCGTGATGTCCAAGATCTCATCCGGGAATCACAACAACCTTCGGTCACCACCATAGATAACTCTATACTACCGAAACGTCACCAAACATTAAGTGTGCAGACCCTGCGGGTTCGAGAACTATGTAGACATGACCAAGACACCTCTACGGTCAATAACCAATAGCGGGATCTGGATGTCCATATTGGTTCCTACATATTCTATGAAGATCTTTATCGGTCGAACCTCTATGTCAAGGATTCAGTTAATCCCGTATGATGTTCCCTTTGTTCTTCGGTATGTTACTTGCCCGAGATTCAATCGTCGGTATCTCCATACCTAGTTCAACCTCGTTACCGGCAAGTCTCTTTACTCGTTCTGTAAGACAAGATCCCGTGGCTAACACTTAGTCACATTGCTTGCAAGGCTTATTGTGATGTTGTATTACCGAGTGGGCCCTGAGATACCTCTCCGTCACACGGAGTAACAAATCCCAGTCTTGATCCATGCCAACCCAGTAGACACCCTTGAAGATACCTGTAGAGGACCTTTATAGTCACCCAGTTACGTTGCGATGTTTGATACACACAAGGTACTCCTCCGGGGTCAGTGAGTTGCATGATCTCATGGTCATAGGAACAGATACTTGACATGCAGAAAATAGTAGCAATAAACTGACACGATCATATGCTACGTTTGTAATTTGGGTCTTGCCCATCCCATCATTCTCATAATGATGTGATCCCGTCATCAAATGACATCTCATGTCAATTACTAGGAAACCTTAGCCATCTTTGATCAACGAGCTAGTCTATTAGAGGCATACTAGGGACATGGTGTTGTCTATTTATCCACACATGTATCTAAGTTTCCAATCAATACAATTATAGCATGGATAATAAACGATTATCATGAACAAGGAAATATGATAATAACTAATTTATTATTGCCTCTAGGGCATATTTCCAATAGTCTCCCACTTGCACTAGAGTCAATAATCTAGTTCACATCACCATGTGATTCGCATTGTTATGAATCTAACACCCAATGAGTTCTGGGGCTCAATCATGCTTTGCATGTGAGAGAGGTCTTATTGTCAACGGGTCTACGACATTCTGATCCGTGTGTACTTTGCAAATCTCTATGTCAAATTGTAAACACTGCTACCACATTCTACTTGGTACTATTCCAAATGGTTGCTCCACTATATGTATCCGGATTGCTACTAAGAGTCATCCGGATTAGTGTTAGCTTGCATCGACGTAACTCTTTATGACGAACCCTTTATCAACTCCATAATCGAGAAAAATTTCCTTAGTCTTTTAGTCACTAAGGATAATATTGACCGCTGTCCAGTGATCCACTCCTGGATCACTCTTGTACCCCTTGACAGACTCATGGCAAGGCACACACAGGTGCGGTACACAACATGGCATACTATACAGAGCCTATGGCCAAGGCATACGGGACGACATTCGTCCTTTCTCTTTCTTCTACCGTGGTCGAGCTTTGAGTCTTACTCAACTTCACACCTTACAAATCAGGCGAGAACTCTTTCTCTCACTGATCCATCTTGAACTCTTTCAAAATCTTGTCAAGGTATGTACTCATTGAAAGTCTCATCAAGAATCTTGATCTATCTCTATAGATCTTGATGCTCAACAATAAGGTAGCTTTATCCAGGTCTTCCTTTGAAAAACTCTTTTCAAACAACCGTTCATGCTTTCCCGAAATTCTACATTATTTCCGATCAACAATATGTCATCCACATATACTTATCAAAAACTCTATAGTGATCCCACTCACTTTATTGTAAATACAAGTTTCTCATAAACTTTGTATAGACTCAAAAACTTTGATCACCACATCAAAGTGTATATTCCAACTCCGAGATGCTTGCTTCAGTTCATAGAAGGATCACTGAAGATTGCACCCTTTTAGCATCCTTAGGACTGACAAAACCTTCTGGTTGTATCACATACAACCTTTCCTCAAGTAAACCGCTAAGGAAACGATGTTTTGACATCCATCTGCCAGATTTCATAATTGAAAAATGCAGCAACTGCTAACATAATTCCAACAGACTTTAGCATCGCTACAAGTGAGAAAGTCTCATCGCAGTCAACTCCATGAACTTGTCGTAAACCTCTTTGTAACAAGTCGAGCTTTACAAATGGTGATAATTACCATGAGCGTATCTCTTCATTTTAAACATCCATTTGTACTCAACGACCTGCCGTCCAACGAGCAAGTCTACCAAAGTCCATACTTGGTTTTCATACATGGATCCTTTCCCGGATTTCATGGCCTCTAACCATTTGTCGGAATCCGGGCCCATCATCGCTTCTCCATAGCTCGTAGGTTCATCGTTGTCCAACAACATGACCTCCAAGACAGGGTTGTCATACCGCTCAGGAGCAATACACATCCTTGTCGACCTACGAGGTTTGATAGTAACTTGATCCAAAGCTTCATGATCATCATTATTAACTTCCTCTTCAACTAACGTAGGCTTGACAGAAACATCTTCCTGCACTGCGCTACTCTCTGGTTGAACAGAGGTTCAACAACCTCATCAAGTTCTATCTTCCTCCCACTCATTTCTTTCGAGAGAAACTCTTTCTCGAGAAAGGATCCATTTTAGCAACAAACACTTTATGCTCGGATCTGAGATAGAAGGTTTACCCAACTATTCTTAGGGTATTCTATGAAGATGCATTTGTCCGCTTTGGGTTCGAGCTCATTAGGTGAAAACATTTTTCCATACAAGCGTTGCAGCCCCAAACATTAAGAAATGACAGCTTGGGTTTCTATCAAACCCTAATTCACACGGTGTCATCTCAACGGATTTAGATGGTGCCTTATTTAAAGTGAATGTAGTTGTCTCTAATGCATAACCCCAGAATTATAATAGCAAAATGATAAGAGACATCATAGCACGCACCATATCTAATAGAGCACGACTATGATATTTGGACACACCATCACACCATGGTGTTCCAGGTGGCATGAGTTGTGAAACAACTTTCACATTGTCTAAAGTTGTATGCCAAACTCGTAACTCAGATATTCACCTCCACGATCATATCGCAAACATTTTCTTGTCACGATGATCTTTAAACTTCACTCTGAATTTTCTGAACCTTTCAAACGATTCAGACCTATGTTCCATTAAGTAAATATACACTATATCCACTCAAATCATCAGTGAAGGTAAGAAAATAACGATATCCACCATATGCTACAAGACTCATTGGATTGCATACATCAGCATGTATCATTTCCAATAAATCACTTGCCCGCTCCATCAAACCAGAAAACGGGGTCCTTAGTCATCTTGACCAAGAGGCATGGTTCGCATGTCTCAACCAATTCGAAATCGAATGAGTCCAAAGATCCATCAGCATGGAGTTTCTTCATGCGTTTTATACCAATATGACATTTAGCGGCAGTGCCACAAGTATGTGGTACTATCATTATTAACTTTGTATCTTTTGGCATCAATGTTATGAACATGTGTATTACTACGATTAAGACGCAACAAACCATTCTCAATGGATGCATGACCATTGAAGGTATTATTCATGTAAACAGAATAACCATTTATTTCCTAAACTTAAATGACCAACCGTGTTGCAATAAACACGATCTAATCACGTTCATGCTCAACGCAAGACACCAGATAACATTTATTTAGATTCGTCACTAATCCCGAAGGTAGAGAGAGCGTGCGATGTTGATCATGTCAACCTTGAAACATTTCCAACACACATCGTCACCTCACCCTTAGGTAGTTCTCCATTTATTTCGTAGCTTTTATTTCGAGTTACTAACATTTAGCAACCGAATCGGTATCTAATACCCAGGTGCTACTAGGAGTACTAGCAAGGTACACATCAATAACATGTATATCAAATATACTTTTGTCGACGTTGCCAGCCTTCTTATCTACCAAGTATCTAGGGTTGTTCCACTTCAGCGACCGCTCTCCTCATAATCGAAGCACTTAGTCTCGGGTTTGGGTTCAACTTTGGGTTGCTTCACTGGAGCAGCAACTGACTTGCTATCCATGCAGTTTCCCTCCTTGCTTCTGCCCTTCTCAAAACAAGTGGTTTGACTAACCATCAACACTTGACGCTCCTTCTTGATTTCTACCTTCGCGGTGTCAAACATCGCGAACAGCTCAGGGATCATTATTTCTATCCCTAGCATTTTATAGTTCATCACCAAGTTCTAGTAGCTTAGTGACAGTGACTTGGAGAACTATATCAATCACTATCTTATCTGGAAGATCAACTCCCACTCGATTCAAGCGATTGTAGCACCCATACAATCTGAGCACATGCTCAACAATTGAGCTATTCTCCTTCATCTTGCAGGCAAAGAATCTTGTTGGAGATCTCATATCTCACAACACGGGCACGAGCTTGAGATCCTAATTTCAACTCTTAGAACATCTCATATGTTCTGTGACGTTCAAAACATTTCGGAGCCTCAATTCTAAGTCGTAATGCATGACGCACTAAACTATCAAGTAGTCATCGGAACGTGTCTGTCAGATGTTCACAAAATATACAAACGACGCTAGAGGGGTTGGTGCACCGAGCGGTGCATTAAGGACATAAGCCTTCTGTGCAGCAATGAGGACAATCCTCAGATCACGGACCCAGTCCACAATATTGCTACCATCATCTTTCAACTCTATTTCTCTAGGAACATATAAAAATTCTAGGGAGCTACAGCGCGAGCAAGTAATCTACAACATAATTTGCAAGGACACTACTGACTATGTTCATGATAATGAGTTTAATTAATCATATTACTGAAGAACTCCCACTCAAATTGAGATCCCTCTAGTCATTCGAGTGACACATGATCCAAATTCACCAACTCAAGTCCGATCATCACGTGAGTTGAGGTGGTTTCAATGGTGAACATCATTATGTTGATCATATCTACTATATGACTCATGTTTGATCTTTCGGTCTCTTGTGTTCCGAGGCCATGTCTGTACATGCTAGGCTCGTCAAGTTTAACCCGAGTGTTCTGCATGTGCAACACTGGCTTGCACCCGTTTTATGTGAACGTAGAGTCTATCACACCCTATCATCACGTGGTGTATCGACACGATGAACTTTCGCAATGGTGCACACTCGAGGAGAACACAATTTATCTTGAAATTAAGTGAGGGATCACCTTATAATGCTACCGTCGTCCTAACCAAAACAAGGTGCATAAAAGGATTAACATCACATGCAAATCATAAGTGACATGATATGGCCATGAACTTGTGCTTTTAATCTCCATCTTGAAAACACCGGCATAATCTCCATCGTCACTGGCATGACACCATGATCTCCATCATCTTGATCTCCATCAACGTATCGCCATCGGTGTTGTCGCACCCACCATGCTTCTACTACTATTGCTAGTGTTTAGCGATAAAGTAAAGCATTACATAGCGCTTAATGATTGACACGCAGGTCATACAATAATTAAAGACAACCCTATGGCTCCTCCTGATTGTCGTACTCATCGACATGCAAGTCGTGATATTCTCTACAAAAACATGATCATCTCATACATCACATATATCTCATCATGTAATTGGCCATATCACATCACAACATACCCTGCAAAAACAAGTTAGACGTCCTCTAATTGTTGTTGCATGTTTTACGTGGATGCTACAGGTATCTAGCAAGAACAATTCTCACCTACGCAAAAACCACAATGGTGATACATAAGTTGCTTTTCAACCTTCTCAAGGACCACCTTTGTCGAATCTGATCCAACTAAAGTAGGAGAAACAGACACCCGCCAGCCATCTTTATGCAACGAGGTTACACGTCAGTCGATGGAACCGGTCTCTCATAAGCATACGAGTAAGGTTGGTCCGGGCCGCTTCATCCCACAATACCGCTGAACCAAAACACAACCAAGGGAGGAAGCAATCTAAGCATCAACGCCCACAAACTCTTTGTGTTCTACTCGAGATCTCATCTAAACATAGACCTAGCTCATGATGCCACTATTGGGGAACGTTGCATGGGAAACAAAAAAATTCCTATGCACACGCAAGATCTATCCATGGTGATGAGCATCTACGAGAGGGAGAGTGGATCTACATACCCTTGTAGATAGCTAAGCGAGAAGCGTTAAGAAACGCAGTTGGTGTAGTCGAACGTCTTCGCGATCCAAATCGCCGAGCGTCCCGCGATCTCATCATGATCCGTCCCGCGATCCAATCACAATCCGTCCCGCAAACTCATCACGATCCGTCCCGCGATCTCATCACGATCTGTCTCGCGATCTTGATCATGGTCCTTCCTATCTATCGCCGAACGGACGGCACCTCTGCGTTCAGCACACGTACAGCTTGATGACGATCTCCGCCTTCTTGATCCAGCAACAGGGAGCAGAGAGGTAGAAGATTTCTCCGGCAGCGTGACGCCGCCACGGTGATGGTGGTGGAGCAATTCGGGCAGGGCTTCGCCTAAGCACTTGCAGAAAACCGATCTAGAGGAGAAACTATGCACTAGAGGAACGGGTAGCACGTGACTGAAAATCTTGTGCCAAAACCCTAAAACCCTCTAGTATATATAGGAGGAGAGGAGGAGGAGTCTTGGCTCCAAAGGATCCAGCCCTTGGGTCAGCCGAACCAGGATTGAGGAGTCCTCCTCCTCCACTCCTAGTAGGATTAGGACTCCTTCCTAATTTAGCCCTTTTGCCTTTTTCCACCTTTTTCCTTTTGGGCTTTTTCTTCCCAGCCCCATGGGCCCTTTGTGGGACTTCCTCCAGCCCACTAAGGGCTGGTATTCATCCTCCCACAGCCCATGTAGCCTCTTGGGTCAAAATACCCCTCCCGATGGTCCCCCAGTACACTACCGGTACTCCCGGTACACTACCGATGAGCCCGAAACTTTTCCGATGACCAAAATAGGAATTCCTATATATCAATATTTACCTCCGGACCATTCCGGAGCTCCCCGTAACATCCGGGATCTCATTCGGGACTCTGAACAACCTTCGGTCACCACCATACATAACTCTATACTACTGAAACGTCATCAAACCTTAAGTGTGCAGACCCTGCGGGCTCGAGAACTATGTAGACATGACCGAGACACCTCTGCGGTCAATAACCAATAGCGGGACCTAGATTTCCATATTGGTTCCTACATATTCTACGACGGTCTTTATCGGTCAAACCTCTATGTCAAGGATTCAGCTAATCCCGTATGATGTTCCCTATGTTCTTCGGTATGTTACTTCCCCGAGATTCGATCGTCGGTATCTCCATACCTAGTTTAACCTCGTTATCGGCAAGTCTCTTTACTCGTTCCGTAATACAAGATCCTGTGGCTAACACTTATTCACATTGCTTGCAAGGCTTATTGTGATGTTGTATTACCGAGTGGGCCCTGAGATACCTCTCCGTCACACGGAGTAACAAATCCCAGTCTTGATCCATGCCAACCCAGCAGACACCCTCAGAGATACCTGTAGAGCACCTTTATAGTCACCCAGTTATGTTGCGACATTTGATACACACAAGGTACTCCTACAGTGTCAGTGAGTTGCATGATCTCATGGTCATAGGAACAGATACTTGACATGCAAAAACAGTAGCAATAAACTGACACGATCATATGCTACGTTTGTCGTTTGGGTCTTGACCATCCCATCATTCTCCTAATGATGTGTTCCCATTATCAAATGACATCTCATGTCAATGGCTAGGAAACCTTAGCCATCTTTGATCAACTAGCTAGTCTATTAGAGGCATACTAGGGACATGGTGTTGTCTATGTATCCACACATGTATCTGAGTTTCCGATCAATACAGTTATAGCATGGATAATAAATGATTATTATGAACAAGGAAATATGATAATAACTAATTTATTATTGCCTCTAGGGCATATTTCCAACACTGAGAATGTTTTCAAGGATTTGATTGACTCTCTCAACTTGACCACTTGTCTGCGGATGGAATGCAGTGCTAAACTGGATCTTGGTACCCATAGCAGTCTGGAAGGACTCCCAAAACTTGGAAGTGAAGGGGCTTCCACGGTCAGATGAGATGAGCTGAGGAATACCGTGCAAAGAAACTATCCTTGATGTATACAACTCTGCTAAGTGAGCTGCCGAGATAGATTCTTTGACCGGAAGGAAATGAGCAACTTTGGTCAGCTTGTCGATAACCACAAAGATGGCATCGTTGCCCCTCCTGGACTTAGGAAAACAAGTGACGAAACCCATGTCCACAAGATCGTACTTCCACTCTGGAATAGGCAAAGGCAGAAGGAGACCTACTGGACATTGATGTTCCGCCTTCACTCTGCGACAAACATCACACCCGTTCACGAACTGAGCAATTTCACATTTCATGCGAGTCCACCAGAAGGTTTGCTTGAGATCCTAATACATCTTGGAACTGCCTGGATGAATGGATAGAAGAGAATTGTGTGCTTCGTCCATGATAACCTTCCTGAGATCACCTTTTGGAACCATGAGATGGTCCTCAAAGAATAAGGTATCTTTGTCATCAACGCGAAAGCACTTATACTTCGGAATGCCCTTGGCCACACCTTTCTTCACTTTCTTCACCATTGCATCAAGAAGCTGAGCTTGGTGAACCTGATCTTCCAGAGTCGGAGAGACTTGAAGATTAGCAAGAAATCCCTGCGGAATCATCTGAAGATTGAGCTTGCGGAAGGCTTCACCAGACTCGGGTTGAAGAGGCTTTAGGATTAGACAGTTGTAGTACGCCTTTCAGCTGAGCGCGTCTAAAATGACATTTTCTTTTCCAGGAGTATACTCAATGCTTGGATTTAAGTCCTCAAGCATTTCCAACCAACGAGATTGCCGAAGATTGAGATTGGGTTGAGTGAAAATGTACTTCAAGCTCTTGTGATTAGTGTACACCTCAACTGGTCTACCCAACAACAAATGCCTCCAAGTCATCAAAGCATGCACAATTGTCGCCACCTCGAGATCATGAGTGGGGTAGTTCTTCTCGGCAGACTTCAACTGACGCGAGGTATAAGCAACAATCTTCTTATCTTGCATGAGAACACCACCAAGACCTTTGGAGAGAAGCATCACAGAAAACTTCGAAAGGCTTTGATTGCTCGGGAGGAAAAGGAAATGGAGCTGAAGTCAGTCTCTACTTGAGCGTATTGAACGCCACATCACACTCGGGGGACTAAACATACTTGACATTCTTCTGGAGAATATTAGACAGAGGCTTAGCAATTTGAGAGAAGTGTTCCACGAATCTTCTGCAATAACTTGCAAGCCCGAGGAAGCTACGAAGCTACTTGACATTCTAAGGAGGATCCCACTTCAAGATTGCCTCAACTTTCTCAGGGTGCACTTTAATGCCCTCGGCAGTGATCACATGCCCAAGGTACACCACTTCATTGAGAAAAAACTCACACTTGGAAAACTTATCATAGAATCGATGCTCACCTAACTTGTCAAGCACAAGCCTAAGATGCTCTGCATGCTCTTCTTCAGTCTCCGAGAACACGAGGATATCATCCAAATAGACCAAGACGAACTCATTCTTGAAAGGAGAGAATATGAAGTTCATCATTCTTGAGAAGGTTGGAGGAGCATTGGCGAGACCAAATGACATGACGGTGTACTCATAAGAGCCAAAACTCATCCTGAAAGTAGTCTTTGGAATATCTTCTTTGCGAATGCGAATTTGATGATAGCCCATGCGAAGATGAAGCTTCAAGAAAACCTTGGTACCTTTCGGTTGTTCAAACAACTCATTGATGTTGTGAAGTGGGTACTTGTTTCTAATTTTCTTTTCATTCAATGGATGGTAATCGACACAAAGTCGGTATGTGCCATCCTTCTTCATTACAAACAAAACACCACAGCCCCATGGAGAAGAACCTTGTCTGATCAGACCCAGACGTTCTTGTTCATCTAGCTACTTCTTCAACTCTTTCAGCTCTTTGGGGCCAAGTTTATAAGGGCGCTTGCAAACCGGTTTAGTTCTAGGTTTGAGGTCAATCACAAACTCGACTGGCCGGTGCGTAGGCATTCTTGGCAATTCTTCGGGAAAGACATCTTCATACTCACAAACCACCGGAATTTGAGAAATAGCCGAGATTTCACCCTTCTCATTAAGAGCAAAGAGACGAATTGTGTCGTCACGAGCTACAAAAATAATCACATCTTTTGAAGGATGAGTCAATTTGACTTCCTTGACTTGACAATCAACATGCGCCTTGTTCATAGCCAGAAAGTCCATGCCAAGAATGAGATCAATAACGGAATTACCAAGAACAATTGGAGAGGCCAGAAAAGAATAATTGCCCATATTGATAGAAGCATCCCAAACCATCACACGAGAAGTCATTTGCAACCCCGGAGAAATAATCTTTAGGGGACTAAGAGTTTCTTCAATCACAAAATCATGCTTAGTAACAAAAGTGCTAGATATGAATGAATGCGATGCACCAGTATCAAACAAGACTTTAGTAGGAATAGAATTGACTAAGAGATTACCCATAATCACTTCATGAGACTGCTCTGCTTCAGCTGCATTTACCATGTTCACCCTTGCTGACTTGGCATTATGCTTCACCATAGCATTGCCTGGAGGTCTGACTGGAGGAAGAGGTGGAAGATGCGGCTGGTTGCACTTGTTTGAGTAGTGACCCTTTTGACCATACTTATGACAAGTAACCTCACAGAGCGGACAGAAGTTGCCTGGAGGAGGAACATTAGTTGACTTGGGTGCCTGGGGCCTCTGAGGATATCCTGGGTTGGGTGGATGGGAAGAACCACGGACATCGAACTGTCTCAGATGCTGAGGATGACGAAACGGAGGCGGATTGGGAACCCAATATTTCTGCTGCTTAGGGACCATGTGAGAGCTGGAAGAAGAAGAATAGGAATCCCTAGAACGCTTCCTTGAGTTCTCCAACTTGAGTTGCGTTTCCTCTACCTTCAAAGCCATGTTGTAGAACTAATCAAACTCACGAGGTTCTTGAAGGACCAGACCCGGCAGAAGCTCATCCTTGAGACCACCTCTGAACTGATAAATCATGGACTTATCATTTGGAACATCTTGCTTAGCATAGCGGGCCAGATTCTAGAACTCGATGTTGTACTGATAGACAGACTTGCTCCCCTGCTTCAGGTGCCTGAACTTCTCACGCATCTCCTCGACAAAGCTTGGCGGAATGTAATGGGCCCTAAAGTCACGATAGAAATCATCCCAAGTGACAACATGATCGCCTCTGGAGTCCTTGTATTGCTTCCACCAATCTGCTGCCTGACCCTTGAGTTGGGACGACGCCAATTTGACATAGTCCTCTAGTCTAACATTGTTGCACTCGAAATGCTTACTCATGTCACAGAGCCAATCATCTGCATCAAAAGGCTGCTCACAACAGGTGAAAGACTTGGGCTGGTTGGCAAGGAACTGGTTGAGCGTCACGAACTGAGGCTGATTCTGAAAATTCCCTTGAAAGCCTTGCTAACTCTGATCTCTTTCTTTCAACATCCTGAGCAACATCTGAGTATTCGCACTGGTTGTGGCCATCATAGCTTGCCAAGCTTCTGGAGGAGGAGGCGGTGGTGGGGGTAGTGGAGGATCAGATTGCTCCCCATCACGACCCGAACTCCCACGAGTTGTTGGAGCCATCCTGGAGATGGACAAGAACATCAGCACCTCATTGACAAAGATGATAGCAATCATCTGAATCAAATGACTTGAAAGAAATTGAATGAATAACATAAACAGCCTTCCTACTGAAAAAAATAGTAAGAATGCCTTCTTCGGGTTTGCGATAATATCATCAGATATTAGAAGCCACTTGCAATAACACAAAAGTATTGAACCAATGTTGCTCGGAACAAACGTATATGCCCTCATACATCTGAAGAAGATGAACCTAGATAACTACATGAGTTCCCACCTAAGAACTTCCGAAAACTTTCTGGTTATGCAATTCAGTGTTGGGGATACAAGGAGGAAATATCTCACACAACTAACAAACCTACACCCCAACTATATCCATCCTTCAACACATAACCAGAGGCTTCTGGAAATCCATCTATCTCGGATCCTCGAAACACAACGATACTAACCATGGTGGTACCCCGGACGCCTCCCCAGTACTGTATGACTCCGACCTTATCTCACCACGACAAGTATTGAAGCAATTCCAAACACCCTCCGTCCTGATATACTAAGGAAGCTAAATGATAACGATGTGCCAAGAATTCCTTGGAGCTCAACTCCCCGGAAGAAATCAAGTCAGAAAGGAGGCACCAAGACAGAACTTCATCACATCGGTATCATATAGTTTCCAAAATACCCGCGTGATCCTAAAAGAACTTTGAGCGAGAAGAGGAGTATAATAAAAATTCCTAAGTCGAATACCTCACTAGAGTATAGAAGAGGAGTAAAAAAGAAACCTACTCTCCGATATAACTGGACTCAAAATAGGTTTTACTAGACTCGACTCGGCCAAGTTCGATCAAGCAAAGGGCTCCTATGGTCGTATGGCTCTGAATACCAACTTGTAACGCCCAAGATGCGCGCCTATCCATATTTGGGCACGGGGGCCTCGACAGGGATAGAGGCGCATCTAGTCATTTTGCAAGAATTGTGCGGTACGTTTGTTGGGATTCGATGAATTGTGGGTTTATGTTCAGATTATTCGAGAAAATTATTTGAGTCTTCTCTGAAATTATTATGATTCTTATTTGCATGATCAGTATAGCTTCGTAAATCTCTCTGATCTAATGATTTGCTTGGGCCAAGTAAATTAGTCTTTCTTAAGTGAGAGGGGTGTGTTGTAGTGGGTTCAACCTGACAGGTTTCTATATCCTAGTGACAGAAGGGGACAAGATATGTCTTTGTGTTGTTTCGACTAAGGATAAAACAATGGGGCTTATTCATATTGATTGAGTTTACTTTGTCTACATCATGTCATCGTTCTTCAAGCATTACTCTATTTTACTTAATACTCTAGATGCATGATGGATAGTGGTCGATGGGTGGATTAATAGTAATAGGTGTCAGAGTCAGCCTATTTATTTTGGACGTGATGCCTATATACACATGATCATTGCCATGAATATCACATAACTATGTGATTTTCTATCAATTGCTCGACAGTAATTTGCTTACCCACCGTATGCTTACTTTCATGAGAGATGTCGTTAGGGAAAACTATGCCCCCGGGTCTATTCACTTATATATCTACAAAAATTATCTTTACCTTGCTGCCATTATTTACCTTTTATTTTATTTTGCAATTTACAATTAACTACTATTATCTACACACTTCACTTTCTTGCAAACAACTAGATTAAGGGGATTGACAACCCTCTTGTCGCATTGGGTGCAGTTGTTTGCTCTTTTGTGTGTAGCCGCTGAAGACGATAGTGGATTGATATTCCTATTGGTTCTATAAACCTTTTATTGTTTAACAAGGGTAATACTTACATGTATTGTGTTGCAATTACCTGTTCCTCTTCACAGAAAACACAACGCAGATCACAAGTATTAGGAAAGATTTTTCGGCGTCGTTGCCGGGGAATATCATCACCAACTATCAAGTAACTTCACACAAATTGTCATTCACTTGTTCATCTTTTTATTTTCTGTTATATTTATTTTGTCTAATAAAAATCAAAAAAATAAAAAAAATTACCTTTGCTTGTTACTAGTTTACTCCTTTACTTGCTAGTTTACTTTTCCTGCTTGTTACTTTGCTTGCTCGATCACCATGTCTCAAGATAGATTCCACAATATCTCTTACTACCAAACAATGCCGAAAATAGAAGGTTCTATGAAAACTTTCATGACTTCACAATATGAGCATAATAAATTCTTTGTTTCTGAAATTAAGGAACATTCAACTTTGCTAGACGCTATTAGTAACCAACGTGATGAAGTAAATAAGGAAGTGTCCAATCTCCAATCACAATTTTTGAAAACTGAAGAGTTGTTAGGAAATATCTTTGATAAGCAAACCACTTTAGTGAATAGGATGGCCGCTAAACTGGATTCTTTGCCTATTAATAATCATGATGAAGATCTTAAAATGATTGGTATTTTTCCCATTGAATCTTTATTTACCTCTCAGAAAATAAATGCTAAAAGGACTAGACATGGTCAACTTTAGCTATAGAGCATCCCATTTTCTTAACGGGTGATGATTCTAATGCTAAAACTGAAAAAAGTGGGTTTGGAGAGGTCAAAACTTTAACTAATGATGTTCCCACTATCTTGGATTACAAGGGTTTTAATTATGAAAGTTCCTCTTTAGTAGAATGTATTTCCTTTTAGTATTAGCTCACCCAATGCTTATGAACAAAACAAGGCTTTCACTAATCATATAGTGGAAGCGATGATAAAAGCTTATGATGAGAAACTTGAACTTCAAATTTCTATTCCTAGGAAATTGCATGATGAGTGGGAACCTAATATCAAAATAAATATCAATAAATATGAATTTAATGCTTTGTGTGATGTTGGTTCTAGTGTTTCAACTATACCTAAATCTCTTTGTGATGTGCTTGGTCTCACTAATATTAAAGAGTGTTCCCTAAACTTGCATCTTGCGGATTCTACCATTAAGAAACCTTTAGGTAGACTTAATGATGTTCTTATTATTTCAAATAATAATTATTTTCATGTAGATTTCATTGTTCTTGATATTGATTGCAATCCTACTAGTCATATAATACTGAGAATACCCTTCTTATGAACTATAGATGCAATTATTGATATGAAAGAAGGAAATATAAGGTTCCAATTCACATTAAATAAAGGGATGGAACACTTTTATAGTAAGAGAATTAAACCACCCTATGAATTAATCATGAGAGCTACTTATGGGTGGAGTGTCAAAGATGACAACACTTGAAACTATGCATTATGCCTAGGTAGGGGCATAAAACAATAGCGCTTATTGGGAAGCAACCCAATAGTTATCTTTATTTTGGCTTTTTACTTTATATTTTTTCTATTATAAGATGATTATATCCTATGTAATGGTTTTGATTTCATGTTTTAATTAGTTTTTGTGTCAAGTAAATCCTTTGGGATGATTCACAAGATGAGTAGAATTGATACAGTGCAAAAACACAAACTTTAGCATCCATTGCAAAATTTCTCCAATTTTAGTGGAACCACTTTTTGATATGGATTTTTTAGACAGTATTTCTGTAAAAATTATTCAGGTTATCCTAATTTTTCAGAATCTTTACATAAGTATAAGTTCTTTACAAATCATTAAAGATTGTTCTGTTTTACACAGATTCTGTTTTTGCTTGCATAGTTTGCTTGTTTTGATGATGTGATGGATTGTATCGGGGGGGTATAATCCTCGGAGAAATTAGAATATAATACCTATTATGAAATAATGAAATATGAGTCCATTTATAACAGTACCTAAAATATTTGATATCTTGCTTATACTAATGGATCTCACAGAAGTTTCGTTGAGTTTTGTGTGATTGAAGTTTTCAACTTTTGGGTGTTATCACGATGGAAAAAGGAATAAGGAGTGGCAAGAGCCTAAGCTTGGGGATGCCCAAGGCACCCCAAGGTAATATTATAGGAATACTCAAGCATCTAAGCTTCGGGATACCCCGGAACGCATCCCCTCTTTTGTTTGAAGCCATCGGTATGTCACTTGGAGCTATATTTTTATTCGTCACATGATATAAGTTTTGCTTGGAGTGTCGCTTTTGTATTATTTTAGTTTTAGTTTTCCACAATCATCATTTTTTGGAAAAACCTATTTGAGAGAGACAAACCGTCTTCATTATTTATTAGAATACTCTATGTGCTTCACTTCCATCTTTTGAGCTTAGCAGTTGCTCTAGTACTTCACTTATATCTTTTTAAGCATGGTGGCGTATAGATTTTATAGAAATAATTGCACTCTCGTTCTTTACTTATATTTGTTTGAGAGTTAATAAATAGTGATGGTAATTTTCATGGGTCATAAGACTAGTCCAAAAATAATAGGTATTCAATGAGTGATAATCAAAACCATCATGCAGCACATAAAAGAGAAATTGAGGGTTAATGATACTCATATGGTAATGTGAAAAAGGTGTGAGTGCATAATTGTTGATTTCTAGAAGGATCGGTATTGAGATGTGTTAATTTCTTGTTTATCTAAATATAAAAAAGGCATGGTGGGGATGTGTTAGAATTTCTATTCCACGTTAAAATCCTAGTGTTGTTTTGGGTCGGAGGCGTGCGATGGTTAATTCCTCCCAACCTCCTCCCTCAGGGCATGCGAGTAGTGCTTTGATTTATGATAAAACTAATAAACTTTGCAATAAGTATACGAGTTCTTCATGACTAATGTGAAACCATGGACATACGCAATCTCACCTCCTCATATTTTGCTAGCCTCTTTGGTATTGTGCCTTTCCCATTCTCACCTCGAGGATAGGTGCAAACTTCGCCGGTGCGTCCAATCCCCGTGACATGATACACTCTATCACACATAAGCCACATTATATGTTCCTCAAAACAGCTACCATACCTACCTATTATGGCATTTTCATAGCCATTCCTAGATATATTGCCATGCAAATTCCATCATTACATCATATGACTAGTCCGTTCATCATGATATTGCTTTGCATGATCATATAGAGTTGACATAGTATTTGTGGAAAAGCCACCATTCATCATATTTTTACATGTCAAGCTAGATCATTGCACATCCTGGTACACTGTCAGAGGCATTCATATTGAGTCATATTGTTTCATAGTTTTTCATATTGAGTTGTAAGTAAATAAAAGTGTGATGATCATCATTATTAGAGCATTGTCCCAGTGAGGAAATAAAAATGGGGGAGGCTAAATGAGCCTAGCATAAAAAATGAATGATAGAAAAAGAGAGGAGGGTCTTTGCTACTGTCTTTACCACACTTGTGCTTCAAAGTGGCACCTTGTTCTTCATATAGAGAGTCAGATGTTATGTAATTTTCATATGCTAGTGGGAATCACTTTTTTAATTATTATAAACTTGGCTTTATATTTTGATGACGGGCTTCCTCAAATGCCCAAGGTCTACATGAGCAAGCAAGTTGGATGCACACCCCACTTAGCTTCAGTAGAGCTTCCATACACTTATAGCTCTAGTGCATCATTTTCATGGAAATCCCTACTCCTTGCATTGACATCTATTTATGGGCATCTCCATAGCCCGTCAATACGCCTAGCTGATGTGGGACTATCTTCTCCACTTTCTACCCCTTTGATATCTACCACCATATTCTATTCCACCTTTATGCTATGTCCATGGTTCATGCTCATGTATTGCGTGAAGAATAAAAAGTTGATGCACATTGAAAAAGTACGATCCAATTGCCTCACTTGGAAACCATGGTGCTTGACATTTGTATTAATGTGGTGAAGACGGATGCATGCCTTGTTAATATAATAAGATGAATGGGGGATAAACATTCTTTTAGGATCGTATAGTTTGAAAGATTAATGATTTTGCTGCTTGTGGTTATAAATATTACTATGTTGACGTTTGTCAATTCATCGTTTCTCAGTGAGCATACATGCAAAAGATTACATATTGGGTAGCACATCACATCAAAAAATCAATTTTATCATTTACCTACTCGAGGACCAGCAAGAATTAAGCTTGCGGATGCTGATACGTGACCAACGTATCTATAATTTTTGATTGTTCCATACTAATATATTATCATTCTAGGATATTTTTGAGTAATAATTTACGAATTTATATTGTTTTTATCACTAACCTATTAACCCAGTGCCCAGTGTTAGTTCTTGTTTTCTATGTGTTTTTTACTTTTCAGGTTTATACTACCAAATGAAGTCCAATTGCCCCGAAACTTTTTTATGATTTTTTCTAGACCAAAAGAAGACCTGGAACCTTCTAGAAAAGACCGGGGGCCGCACAAGGCAGGCACAAGCTAACAGGGCATGACGAGGGGGTCGGCATGCTCTGATGGCTTGTCCCTCCTTGGCGGCCCTCCTACCACCTTTCTTTGGCCTATAAATTCACATATATTCCAAAAACCCTAGGGGACATTTGAAAATACTTTTTTCACCGTCGCAAGTCTCTGTTCTGCCGTGACCTAACTTGGACCTCCGTTCTGGCACCCTGTCGGAGGGGGGTCGATCATGGAGGGCCTCTTCATCAACCTTGATTCCCTCATGATGATGTCTGAGTAGTTCACCACAGACCTACGGGTCCGTAGTTAGTACCTAGATGGCTATCTCTCTCTCTCTCTTTCGATCTTCAATACAATGATCATCGCATCTCTGCTTTGATCCATCCAATGTAATTCTTTTGTGAGGTGCATTTGTTGGGATTCGATAAATTGTGGGTTTTATTCATGAAAAGTATTTGAGACTAATATAAAATTATTATGATTCTTATTTGCATGGTCATTGCAGCTTCGTAAATCTCTATGATCTATTTATTTGCTTTGGACAACTAGATTGATATTTCTTTAGTGAGAGGGGTGCATTGTAGTGGGTTCAACATGACGGGTTTCTATATCTCAACGACAGAAGGGGACAAGATAAGTCTTTGTCTTTTTCCACTAAGGATAAAACGATGGGGTTTATTCATATTGATTGAGTTTACTTTGCCTACATCATGTCATCGTTCTTCAAGCATTCTCTGTTTTACTTAATACTCTAGATGCATGTTAGATAGCTGGCGATGGGTGGAGTAATTGTAATAGGTGCAGGCATGAGTCGGCCTATTTGTTGTGGACGTGATGACGTGAATATCACATAACTATGCGCTTTTCTATCAGTTTCCCAATCGTAATTTGTTATGCTTACTTTCTTGAGAGATACCGCTAGGGAAACTATGGCCACGGGGTCTATTCACTTATATTTTTACAAAAGTTATCTTTACTTTGCTGCCATTATTTACCTTTTATTTTATTTTCCAATTTAAAATTATCTACTATTATCTACACACTTCACTTGCTTGCAAATAACGAGATCAAGGGGATTGACAACCCTGTTGTCGCATTGGGTGCAAATTGTTTGCTCTTTTGTGTGCAGCCGCTGAAGATGGTTGCAAATTGATATTCCTATTGGTTCGATAAACCTTGGTTTCTTAACGGAGGGAAATACTTACCTGTATTGTGTGGCAATTACCCGTTCCTCTTCACGAAAAACCCAACGCATATCACAAGTATCACGCAACGCTCACATCGTAGGCCCGAGGGCTACTGTCGGCCCAGTGCAATTAGGCGTACCACAACCCATCTACCGGCAGAGTCCAAAGCTGATGCTGGGCCTACTCAGGAAGGTGGATCTCCCTCCTTCCTCTCCCGAGGGGTTTTGACTCGTGAGGGGAAGGACCCTTTGCATGAGGCTGAGACATGTCGATCTAGCTTGGCAGGCGGGAGCGCCTCATGAGGCCTTCTCCGCAAGGCGGCCTCGTGAGGCATTCTATATGGGGTCGGCTGCATGGAGCGGTCCCCTCCACAAAGGTGATTCCCCAACATCATGGTAAGGACAAAGGGGAGAGCGGGACAATTTCCATTCCGGTGATAGGGGAGGCAGTGGAGCCCACCTCCTCGAAAGCAACTCCCAAACTGTTTCCCCTTTGGTGTAAGGAGATCAAGACGGATCGGCGCTGCAGGATGGAGGTCATCACTGAGCCCACTGGCATGTCACGAAGACTGGTTTAGCTGGTAGAGACTACCTTTTGTCAGGATAAGATTGAATTCATGTTCCCCTTCGAATTGCCTCCCTATGGCTACCCATTTTTGCTGATATTCTTCTGGGATGAGGACCAATCCACTGCAAGAAGGAGGAATGGGCATCTTTGTAAGGGAGGCATCCATTCTCTCCCCTAAGATCTCGTGTACCTCGAGCACAACACTTCTCCACAGAGCAATCCAACACAAAGCAGGAGTAGGGTATTACACCGCAAGGTGGCCCAAACCTGGGTAGCTCGCGTGTCCCTATTGTCTCTGGCAAGCAGCATCGAGCATGTCGTCGGTCCTCTTAAGTTCACCATCAAGTTGTAGGTAGCTGAGCCAAGCCCCTAGTGTTCGAATCTCTTTCACGGAGAGGTTCTTGGACCTAGATCCAGGACTCTGACATCCGCACCGCCTCGTCTACTCCACCAACGCTGACGACCATCGTAGACGTCTCGCCGGAGCAACCCGAGGCCACCGTCTTCCATTGTCGTCATGGTGCTCTGTTCGGTCAACCCCAGCCACGCTAACACCACCTACGACTTCGCCATCCTCCCATGCATCTCCTGGACCCAGGGCCGCCACCGAAGACCACCATAGGCCTCGCATGCATCGACACGGAGCCGCCGCCTCCTCTTTAAGTCGGAGCCTACCAGAGTTCACCACCTCCTTTGTAAGCCACTAAAGTCCTCCCCACTCTCTGATCTGAAACGACTGGTGTAGATTAGATCGTATTAAAGCCGCAAAGCATTTTTCTTCAAGTACGAGTCGTCCGCTCATAGCTCTAGCACGCGCACACCTCCTGGCCAATGGGGATTAGCCATGTGTGCCCGTGTCCAACGCTTAGTTGTTTTTCTTTTCTGTTTAATTTTCTATTCTTGTTTTGGTTGTAGGAATTTATTATGTCCTAGGATATTAGTCCAAATTGAGTCTTTGTTTTTGCCTTGGATTACAAATTTTATGTAGTTTCTGTTTGTGTGATTATTTATTAAATTTGAATAGTTTAAATTTGAATTGGTTCAAATTTTCTTCAAACACTACTTTGACAACAACTTGAGTTTAAAAATAGATTTTGATTTGAGTCCTTTTGTTCCTATTCACTAGTAGAATTGTTAATTTAGTAGTCTTTAGTGATATAGTTTTAGTTATTTTGAAATTAGGGTTTTAGCAAAAACAATACTGTTTTGACTTCATCTTGTTTTGTCTTCAACTTTTCAAATTTAATTGATTTCAATTACTTCCTTTTTGTGATTTTTGACAAACTATTCTATGCTACTGTTATTCAATAGTAGCCACTTTTATTTGTAGGTGAAATAATTTTTATTATTTTGTTTCTCTAGTTTCATAGCAAAACTTGTTTAGGTCGTAAGTAGAATTTTATAAGAGATTTTAAATTAATTCATTTAGCTACAAAAACTTTGAATAAAATACTTTATGTTAACGTAGTTGATTTATATTTTATTTTCTGTTAATTTATTATTTTAGTGTTTTTGTTGCTGCTAAGTTTTATTAGGACAAAAAAACTTGTATTGCATAGTGGGTTACTCTTCATACTTGCATTAGTTGTTCTTCAAAAGTAATTGTTTTTGCTAGTGAAAGATTTACAACAATACTTTCTATTAAGTCTTCATTTTTTATGTTTTTTTGGTGTTGATAACAGGTTATTTACAGGAAAACTATTCCTAGTTGCTCCGACAAAGTTTTTTTGTTTTAACTTTTGTCTTAAGTATTTCCGTCATCCCAACAATAGTGTGTTTAGTACTTGCTTTTGCATCTTGAATTGTTATATTTATTGCTAGTATGATTGCTTATATTGGTGCAATGGTTGACTATATAGATTTCATTGGAGAGTGATGAATAGTTCTATCAAGTTATTTCTGAGAGCGATATCATCTTCATCAACTTACAAGGCAAGTTCACTTTGACCATTTTATTCATACCTATGTTTTCATTGCATTTTAGTGTTACCTTTCAACGAATCCCTCCAGTAGTGATATTGAATTCTTGTAGTTGAGTAGAATGCATGAGGTAGGAACCCATCTCCCTGATGTCAAGCCCGGGATGTTATTTAGTATATTATGTTATGTTATAGTAGACGGGGGTTTTGGTATGAGTGTTCATGAGTGGTGTGACCAGGACGACATTACGTCAATGACGACAACTTCATGATGGCATGTTCAAGGCTTCCATCTTTAGGACCTCGGGACTTCAAGACTCGAGACAAGATTTCAATACACACTGCTAGATGGAATGGATCAAACGGCACCCCGGAGATTTACCATGTGGGATAGCCACGGCACCCCGGAGATCTACCGTGTGGGCTTAGCCTAGTTAGGTGGGTATTGGCCAGTCATCATGAGAAAAGTTCAACCCATACTCAAAGAGACGGAAGAATACTTCATGTTAGGATGCTTACCTGTGCAACCGCAAGTCAATATGGTCTCTAGCTTGGTTGATCTTTATTATGACTCTATCTGTATCAGTGTTATGAGATTTAGTCTATGTTAGGATTGGATGGGTACTGTCATGGGTTAGGGAAACTCTTTCAAAGACCATGTATCATTCATCATGTTCTCAAACACCCGGCTGTGCGAGGACTTGCAAGGAGGAAACGATTCTTGTGGGTAAAGTGCACAACAATCTGTAGAGTTTAAAACCTAATCGATTAGTCGTGTCCCCGGTTACGGACAATTTGAGCCTCTGGACTTGGATCTATCCCTGAAAACTCAACACCAGAATGATAACTAATTGTGGGCAACTTATGATACTTGTGGGCTATGAGACATTGGTTGGCGGAACCCTGTCATATTAGATAACTTTGTAGTGAAAACTCCTGACATTACTTTGTTGTAGGAAAAAGAAAATAAAACCAGCTTTTATGCAAAAAAAACTCAGACACTGAGCCATAAAGCATTATTGCATATCAAATAGTCTTTATCATCTATTGCTATTGTGAACTTGTCGGTGCATTCAATGTACTGACCTACACGTCTGCAACGTCTTATGTTGAAGATCTATGACGAGTAAGAGTATGATATAGGGTTACAGTCTACACTCAACTTGTCGTTGGCGTTGATGGGACTCCACACCCCTATTGTTTTGGTTCTGCTATGATATAAGGTATACTATGGATCTATCATATTTATTTTACATGTGATTTTATGGTATTTCGTCGAAGTATTGTGTGTGCCAGCATACTGATCCAGGGATGGCACAAAAAGCACACAGGCACCGATCCATTTGGGTCAGGTCGCTACAAAGATAGTATCAGAGCACATGTTGATTGTAGGACGTAATCCTAGAAACAGGAAAGTCCTTAGGAAAGGATTTCTCAGAAACTTTGTTTTCAAGACATCTTTTACTTCTCATCTTATCTGAGCTTTATCAAATGTTCTCTCTTACCTCAAATAGTTAGACAATACCATTTCCCCTTTGTCCACACGAAGGATCAACTGGGACCACTTCGAGATGGACAAGATATCGAAACAGTTGATGGCCACTTCAGAGTAAATAGGATTACACCATGCATTAGAAGAATTGAAGCTACATCAGTTGAAGACTTTGAAGACCCAAAGATTTCGAAGACCATGAAGCATTCCAATATTTATATGACCTTTAGCTGACCAAACCCCTGTTATCTACTCATGTTAGAGGCGATGATTGGTGAGCTATCATTTATGTACGTTTTCTCGACAGCCACCAATAAAACCTATTTTAAAACCATAATGTTTTTATTATGTGTATCTCTCTATCTCTCTTAACTCATCCCAAAATCCTTGGACCCAATAGATGATGAATGAAGATTGACTTGTATTTTCTAGATCGATGATAACCCACAAGTATAGGGGATCGCAACAGTTTTCGAGGGTAGAGTATTCAACCCAAATTTATAGATTCGACACAAGGGGAGCAAAAGAATATTTGAGAGTATTAGAAGTTGAGTTTTCAATTCAACAACACCTGGAGATAAATATCTGCAGCAAAGTGATCAGTAGAACAGTAATATGATAGGTTGATAGGAGTAGTAATAGTAACAGTAGCGGTAACAATAGAAGTAGTGATTTTGTACCAAGCACAATAGTAACAGCAGTAATAGTAACTTAGCAAGAGCAATAAGTGGAAAACTCGTAGGCACTGGATCGGAGTATTCGTTGGATGATATTCATCATATAACAGTCATAACCTAGGGCGACAAAGAACTAGCTCCAATTCGCCAATGTAATGTAGGCATACGTGCTTATGGAAAAGAACTTGCATGACATCTTTTGTCCTACCCTCCCGTGTGTGGATCACTAGAAGAGTATATCTAGAGGGGGTGAATAGACTACAAGCAGGAATTTAAAATCTACACAAGGTGCAAAGTTATGTGTTGGCAGATTTAAGCAATTATAGCAAGTCTAGCACACCCTACACATGCAAGTCATCAAGTATAGCAGCGTAAAGTAAATACATTGCACATGGAAGTAAAGAGTAGAGATAGGAGTATCAAACGCATGAAGGACACGAAGATTTTTCCCGTGGTTCCGATAGGTGGTGCTATCGTATGTCCACGTTTATGGAGTCTTCAACCCACGGAGGGTAACGATCGCGAGAGTCCATGGAGGGCTCCACCCATAAGGGTCCATGAAGTAGCAACCTTTACTATTCCATAATGGCTTCCATCCATGAAGGACTAGCCTCACTATGGGTAGATCTTCACGAAGTAGGCGATCTCCTTGCCCTTACAAACTTCTTGGTTCACTCCACAACACGGAGTAGGAGGCTCCCCAGCGACACCTAACCAATCTAGGAGGCACCACCCTCCAAAAGGTAATAGGGTCGATAATGTCGATGAACTCCTTGCTCTTGTGCTTCAAGATGATAGACTCCTCAACAAACAATCACTCTCTCATAGATTTAGCTTTGGTGGAAGAGATTGATTGGGTGGAAAGCAACTTGGGGAGGCTAGAGATGAAGATTCAAATGGTTGGAATGGAATGGCATGATCCCAACACAAGAGTAGGTGGCTCTCTCTCAGAAAATCAATTGGTATGAGTGGGGGTCTATTCTGAGTGCTTCTCTTGCAAGTGAGTGGTGGTGAAGGGGTATTTATAGGCATCTCCAAAAATCCAACCATTACACCTCATAAGTCCAACTCGGTGACACCAATGTATTAATCTCGATGGTACCGAGTTGCCTCAAAGGTAGCAACTTTTGGATCTCGGTGTGACCGATACATAAAACTCGGCTGCAATGACAAGGTGACCAATGATCAGATTGCCAGACTCGATGACGCCGATACAACAAACTCGGTGGGAACGATTTTGTGAATTGCGTAACAGAAAGTTGTCAACCCAAACTCGATGGCACTGTATCGGAATCAGTTGCACCGAAGGGTTAGGGTTTAGCTGAATCTGTCTGAGGCTGAGAATCGGTGGCACCGAGTGGGACGTGTTGGTTGCACTGATTTTCAATTTTGGCTTTGGACAAACTTTTGTGGAAGAGCTTGTGGGTGTATGTGGTGACTATCACTTGTGCACTGCTTGAGCATTTTGTTCACCAACACTACCTTACCCCCTTTTAATAGTATTGACTTTCCTATGGACTCAAAGTGGTTTCTCATAAAGTAAATTGTAGGGTCCTATTTTTCTTGAAGCTTTGTCAATGCTATTCCTTATCCTTCTTCTTGGGGATACTCTCCACACTCCTTTTGCCAACCCAGCTCTCTCTATGAACTTTATCTAAAATACACTAGATGAAAGTATTAGTCCAAGAGACAATGTATGTTGTCATGAATTATCAAAACCACCAAGGGAGCATATTGTGCTTTCAATCTCCCCCTTTTTGGTAATTAATGACAACATACAATCAAAGCTTCAATTTAAGATATGCAGAAATTTATGAAGACTTTGAAGGATACATGACTCATACAAGCTCCCCCTAGCAGTGTGCAATCCATTTTAAGGATGGTTGCTTTTGAATGCATGAACATACACATCGTAGGAAGGACATGATAAGTCATGTATATCTTGTAAATGTGCATTAAATATATGAGAATGAAATGATATGTGCAAGACTCACTCTTGCAAACAATATGTGCAAGAAGCAAGAGGTCATCTTGAACAAGAATATCATGCATATACTTACCTTGAGGTCCTTTAGCATTTAATAGTAGGAAAACACTTGAGAAAACAATGTTAGGAAACACAAGTGTATTGTATAGTGCAAATGGAAATGGAATCAAGAGTACCAAGATACCAAATAAGTTTAGAGTTTTCTCCCCTAGACACCAATTGTGAAAGTTTTTCTCTCTCCCTCATTCATAATATATAAATATTGAGAGTAGGTAGGGTTGAGAAAATCTAAAGCATGTGAGAATTAAATTTCAAATTTATTCTTCTCTCTTCTCCTTAAGAAGTGTTTGTGTGATAATGGATCCTTGATAAGTTTTATCCCCATTTATATGATAAGGTTACACTTCTTCTTTTCATGATCATCTCTCCCCCTAAAACAATAATGCTTAGATATCTGCCCCTTTGGTATGAGTATCTCTCCCTTTGTTATAAGCTTTGAAGCTTTGATATTTCTCCCCCTTTGGCGTTAATTTCCAAAAAGGTGAAAAGGGATCATAGAATGGGAAGGGATCCTAGAGATATAGGGTCATTGAGAGCATTAAGACAAGGGTTCCTCGAAAACTATTTTTATCCCCCTTAAGATCTAAAAAACCTTTAATAATTTCTCCTCCTTTAATATAGGGATCCTTGCTAATTTGAGATTGTATATCTTGATGCTTTATCCCCCTACGTCATTAGAATCATTGAGTTTATCATAAAACAGAGCAGACAAAGTGCATAGAGGTCGGTGGCTCCGAGAAAAAAGATTCGGTGGCACCAATATGTGTTTCTGCAATAGGACTGCAATATTGGTAGAACCGAGTTTTTGTGATCGGAGGCTCCAAGTTGGAAAACAGAAACTTGGCAACTTTGTCAAGTGCAATTTTTCATAATGTCTCAAACAATTCTCAAATATTTACAATTAATTCGCAGAAAGATTTGTAATGAATTTTCAGAAGGATTTGCAATGAATTTTTAGAAAGATTTGCAATGAATTTTCATCTAGGTCAGAGTTGAATGGAAATGTCAAAGAGTAACACAAGAAGGATTCTCCATTCAATTCTTATGACTAGATGATGGGCGGTGACTAGGTCACCTATATTAGAGTATATTGACTTAAGGAGTCAAGCAAGAATACTTGATCATAGGTCATACTCATCGTTAAGCTCAAAATGGGGTTACCATTTTTTGATTAAGCATTTAATGTCTTCATATCGCTTGAGTTGCTTTATCTGACTTGGAGTAAAGCGATATCAAGGATATGAGTACATACCTTTGAGTGATGTTTATGATGTAGCTTGTAGGTGAACTTGATGAGGATGCTCGAAGTTGCTGAAGTTCATATTGAGTTGGGAGCAATCCTTGTTGTTTTCGTTCACTTTTCACCTACATAGGTGTGACAGCCCAAGTGATGTCCCTACCTTATTTGGCAGGTACCCCATGTGTGAACCTTGTGCCATGAGCTTATGAGATGTATGTTTGCTCCTTGTCATTCATGTGTGTTGCATTCATGCATCATCTCATCCATCATACATTCATTTTGCATGCTTGTTGGTTTCCATGTGTCTTGTTTGATGTATGGTGGTGAGTGTGTTGGTTTGTATGTGTGAGATGTTTGTGTGTGGTTGGATCCATGTGTGCATCTCCTCTTCTTTCCCCTCTCTTTTCCTTTGCAACATCCCCTTCCAATACCCCCCCCCCTCTCTTCCTATTATTATTATCAAAAGATTTAAGTTGTTTTAAAATTGTTTAAAAATGTTCAAGAGGTGGCCCCATGTGTTTTATGAATTGTGAGCATGATAGATTTGATGTTAGGGGTTTGTTGTATTTGTGATTTAAATTAAACACGAGCTGCCATTTTATATATTAAATAAATTACTTGCTCTATAAATCAACTTAATATTTTTATTAATAAGGGGTCTTTATTTCATCCACAAAAATATTTTACTTTTCTCTAAAACCCTTTTCTTCTCTCAGGGTTTTATTTTGTTGTGGCTGGTTTTATTAAATGGGGAAAACCCTTTGCTTCTTCTGTTTTATTTGAGAGAGAGTGAGAGAGAGGATAGTGGGCCGTGGCCCAGCCCAGAGGGGCAAAACGGCCACCTGCCCTGTCTCCCTCCTCCGTCAGTCATCGTGCGAGCAGCAGAGAGCAGCGAGCAGATCGTTGTCGCCGTCGGCGTTAGCTGTTCATGGACGTCGAGGCGCTCCCCTCCTATTTAACCTGGACGTCCGCGCCCCTCTAGGGTTTCTCCATCGCCGTCGCCGCCTTCCTCTCCTTCTTCCTCCTTCCTCCCCCTTCTCTGTCAGAGAGCGCAGGTGAGATTCAGGGAGTGCAGAGGCGCTGGTGCTCGCCGTCGTCGTCGCCTCCGACGACCTCGTCCCCGGTGGTGATGGCGTGGAGCTCGCCGTTGTCGTCCGCGTTTCGTTCCCGGCGCTAGGAGGCCAGAGGAGGCCTTCTTCTTCTTCCTCCTTGTCGCCGGAGCGTCGCCGAGCCTTCTTCCTCTTTATGCGTGTCGTCTCCGCCTCTCCTTCCCCTTCGTCGCCGTCGCTCGCGCCCCCGTGTCTCCGAGAAGCCCTCGGTGAGCAGCCATCCCCGCTGTCCCCTCTCCTCGCTGTAATTCATAGAAGCGCCGCCGTGGGCATCGTCACCGCCGCTCAAAAGTCCCGAGCTTCAGCTCGCCTCAGGTCCCCCTCATCGCAAGATGAGACGAGGGATGGATTCCCCATAGTGCCCCTTTCGATTCCGCCCGTTCCTGTCGCCGGAGATCCCCTGTAGTGGCCGGAGTGGTTACCGCCGTTCCCTGTCGCCGGTGCCTTGCTCTGTCTTCAGTTTCATCAGAGTGCTCGGTTCGGTGTGTGTATAAGATAGGTCGATCCCCCCCTTCTGTTGAGAAACGGTAGCGTAGCGCAGTGGTAGCGCTCGATGGGGATGTCCAGGAGGACTCGGGTTCGACCCCCGAACCCTCCCCTTTCTTTTTGTGTGTTTTTCTGTTTTTCTTTCTCTTGTTTTTATTTCTCTCTTGCTATGTGTGTAGAGTGCCTATGTGTGTATGCACATATGCATGGGAGCACACGTGTATGTGTGTGTATGCTATGCATACACACATGAGTGTGTGTGTGTTTGTTTTATGTTACTCATGTATGTGGGTGTGCATATGTGTATGGTGGTGTGTGTATGTACCAAATGGTATATATACACATGTATGCATACATATGTGTGTGAGTGAGTGTAGTGTGTAGGTGTGTGTATGTGTATGTGGGCATACATGTATGGAAGTGCATGTGTGCCTATATATACACATGCTTGAGGTGGTATGCATTGTGTTTGTGTGTGTATGTCCTACATGCACTCACTTATGAGTGATGTCTATGTGTATGTGAGTAGATGACCATGAGTATATATGCATGTGTAGGTGTGTGAGGTTTCTTCTTGCATGTTGCTGCCATGTTTAGTGTAGATGAGTAAGTGAGTGGATGCTAGACCTTGTGCATGTGTAGATTTATGTGTATGTGAGAGCTCTCATGTGTATATGTGCATGTATGTCTCTCCTAGCTGTTTTCATTTCTTGTTCTTGATGCTATGCTATGCCTAAGTACCTTATTCATGCCTATTTACCTTTCCCATCAAGTGTCCAATAGAGGTCATGCCAATTTTGGCCTCTTCCATAAGTGTGGGCAAGTGACATAAGTCATCCATGCCATTGTGGTGATTATTTCGACCCCCTTATCTCCCTCTTGCTCCAAGCAAGTATAGGGGTATGAGTAATGCATTTGGGGTAGAATCAACCCAGGAATGCATCTGTGAAGTCAGATTTGACTTTGGGTCAACTTCACAAAACTGCATTTTTATGTTGTGATGCCCTTTTGTCCATTTTATATGATTTAATTCATGTATGGTTTTAAGTTCTTGCCAACATGAAAGTGGTAGTTAAAGTTGTTGGGAATGTCACAGTATTTCTGTTATCTATGCTAAGTCACCAGATTAGTGGCTACCTTGCTGTTAAGTTGCTATGATGTTGTTGTTTCCTGCCAACCTGAAATATGACTTAAGTCTGGGAAATCTGTTGTTATTGTTTTGCCATGTAGAGTGGGTTGTATCTAGTGATATGTTTGGAATTTGAGCATGCTCACTGCTAGTGATTTGTATTAGATATTTCCTTCTACCATCCTGTTAATTTTCATGCCAATAGGAGCTCCCTAGCATATTTAACCAGTGTTGTCAACTTGCTACTTTATTAACTCAGATTCCAGAAAACTGGAATTTTCACAAAGTCCCAGAAAACTGATTCATCATGCCAACTTGATTGCTTCTTGTTTATTGATGTGTGCCTCCTTTGCTGTTTGCATACTTAGATGAGTTTAAGTGTGTGTTGAGTAGATTCTGTCAACCTCTTGTTTGTGGCTGTAGGGCTCCTATAGCTCTAGTTGTGATCTGTAGAAGTTGCTATGTTGCTGTTTAGTGGTAGATTTAGTGTTTTATTGTTTTGTGACTTGTGGGAGCTATACTCCATGGAATTGATTGATCCTTGAGTCTATTGTGATTGATTTTTCATCACCTATCCAGTGGCTACCTTGGAATGCCAAGAATTAGCCCATGGCTTGGTGTTCTTGTGATTTTGCCTCTGTGCTTTGTCATGAGCGTTTTGTGAGAACCGTAACTCCGTTTCTTGCGATCTTTATATGCATTTCTATCGATTTTGCATGCTGCATCCATATTTGCCATGTTCATGCATGTCTAAATAACTAAACATGAGGTTATGTCCAGTTTCATGAATGAACAACTTTGCACGTGAAACATGACTAGTTTTGGATTGCCATGTTAGAATTCTTCATAAATGAATCATGCATAATTTTGATTGTGAATTGCACCTTGGTTGGATGTTTATTGTTGTTGTTTCTCTTGGGTAGACGCGAGTGTTGATTCTGAGTACGAGGACCCAGGAGAGTACCATTACGAGGATCCCGCTACTTGTTCCACTGAAGAACCAACAGGCAAGATGATCGTACCCGGATCCCGATACTATTTTTGCTTGCTAGTTTCTCGCTCTTATCGTTACAATTGCGCTACCTACCACTTGATTCTCAGCCTCCCAAACTGCCATGACAGCCTCTAACCTCCACATCCTAGCAACCTTGATTGGCTAAGTTACCGCTGCTCAGCCCCTCTTATAGCGTTCTTAGTTGCAGGTGCAGGTTGATCCATGTGATAACATGGATTTGGATATCACAATATTATGTTATTTAATTTAATGCACATATATATCTTGGTATTGGTGGAAGGCTTGGCCTTTTGCTAAGTGATTTGTTCCGCTGTTACCGCCATTAGTTCCTGGTTACCGGTGTTATGTTTTCCATATTATGCACTCCTAACATGCTCGGGGTTGGTATGGGGACCCCCTTGTTTATTCGGTTAAGATTAAAACTTGTTTGGCAAGACCCAACATTGGTACTACGTTTGCTTAACAACTTAATATAATTGCATAGGGTCTTGCAAACCCGTGGATAATTTAATCAACCCCCGGGGCCAGTGCTCCTCATGGGTGTTGGTCCAAACTAGAGCATTGTGCGTGGACAACCCACGGCAACTTGGGAGATTCTATCAGGCCTCCGTACGCGTCGCTTATCCGTCGTGTCCTGAGAACGAGATACGCGGCTCTTATCGGGTTCGTCGACACGTCGGGTGGTCTTGTTGGATTTGTTTTACCTTTATCGAGTGTCTTGCGTGTGGAGTCTGACTTTCTTCAGGTTTACTCGAGGTGTTGGAATTCCTTTGGAATTACCGATGATGATCGCGAGATCCGCGGTCGAGGCATTCCCATGAAGTGTGGTTAATTTTGTAATGGATTAGATGGAGCACCCCTGCAGGGTTAAATCTTTCGGAAAGCCGTGCCCGCGGTTATGTGACAACTTGGATATTTGTTTAACACCCGGTTATAGTAAACTTGAAGTAAACTCTAATTAAAATACACCAACTATGTGAGTAACCGTGATCGTCTCTGCTCGTGAGCATGATCCGAGAGAGAACACGGTGGGGTTATGATTGACGTAAGTAGGTGTTCAGGATCTCATAGAGATTATACTAGATTCGATAGTTCTTCGTAGGCCACTCATATTTCTTTCATGTTGCGTAAGCTAGCCACCATATATGCTTAGTGCTGCTGCAAACTAAACACTTACCCCATCCCAACCTTTAAGCTCAAATAGTCTCGGTACCCGGGCACATGATAGCTGAGTCCTCTGTGGCTCATAGTTTACTACAAAACTCCAGGTACAGGTTCAGATGAGTACGTGCAGGATGACCTTACCCAGCTCCGGTGGGAGTATTATGAGGAAAGAGGCAGGATGTACGTGACGTATCCGGATGAGTAGAGGACCTGGTCGTGATCTTTGGGGTAGCAAGATAGTTTCATTTGCATCTGTTTTATCGTTTGATTTCGTCCATAGTCGGACCCTGTTTTCATCTTGATGACCTGAACTCTGAGTGGAATTGTAATTTAGCATGTGGTGAGTGTAAGCCAACTTGTATACTCATCTCTTCTGTAATGTATGATGCAATGTTACTATACTTGCTAATGGCAAGATGTGCCTCTATCCCTTGTGAGGCCCTCGTGTCTCAAAATGGATAGACACGCATCTTGGGCGTGACAATAGGTTAGTCATGCAAGGAAGAACATGATATATTAAAACGACATGATACAAATTGTGAGTTGATACAATTGAGAAATATATGTCAAGGATATGTTCTGTTGTCTTCTTCCTTCCATCATCAAACATAGGTTGTGGATACTTGGTCATAACAAGATTGCCTAAGATATGAGTTGATGGCAATCTTGTGGAGTGTTGTTCTTCCAAGTACCTATAAAAGGGTTAGATGCAAGACAAGGGAGCATGGGATTCCAGGATATATGATATTCAAGATAATAATAGCATGTAATGGACAAAAGATCTCATCCCCTTGCATGCATCCGAGTGAGCTTAGCTCAAGTTTGAAGCATCAATTATGTTCAACTCACTCCTCAAATGACAAAACACTTTTTCATCAAGTGGCTTAGTAAAGATGTCGGGCAATTGCTTGTTAGTACTAACATGCTTAATATTAATATTGGGCCATTTGCATTTCTATCCCTAACTCGAACCACCTACTCATATACTACTCATATATTCCCCTAATTTCAAAGCCTACTCAAATTTGCCCCTCCGTCGTTAGGTGCCCTTACAGAAATGCCCTTCTGCTCCGTTACCGTCCGGTCAAAGAGCTTTGACCGTCCTGAAAAAATAGCAAAACAAATATAAAAAATCTAAAATTTTGTGAAATTGAAAATACTCATGTGTGCAAGGTGCGTGCAAATGTTCGTGCTATTTGGACATTCCAGGAGCTCGTGGTGAGGAAAAACAGTTAATTTGTACTCTTGTGAACAGTAAATTTGAAATAAAATAGTAAGAAAATTCAAAAAATATGAAACATTTTGGCATCAAAGAGGCTTGGGTGCACAACGTGCTTGCAAGTTTTTGTGAACAAATGACATGCAAGGAGCTCTAGCAAAAAAATAGTCATGTTTTCCAAAGTTTTTTCCCGAGCCGAATTTTGTTTTTTTCTCCACGAGCTCCTACAGTATCCAAACACAACAAAAATTTGCACACAACTTGCAGCCCCGAGCCTCTTTGATGCTAAAAAAATTTCATATTTTTTTGAATTTCCTTTCAATTTTTTTGAATTTACTGTTCACAAGCATACATATTTACTGTTCTTTCTTTGCCACGATCTCTTGGAATGTCCAAATAGCACGAAACTTTGCACACATCTTGTGAACCTGAGTATCTTTGATCCCACAAAATTTCATATTTTTTAGATTTGTTTGCTATTTTTTCAGGACGGTCAAAGCCCTTTGACCGGCTTTGACCAGACGATAACGACGCAGAAGGGCATTTCTGTAAGGGCGCCTAAGGGCGGAGGGGCAAATTTGAGCAGGCTTTGAATTTAGGGGAAAATATGAGTAGTGGGTTCCAATTAGGGACACAGATGTAAAAGACTCATTAATATCTCCTTTGGCAACATGATCATGAATGAAATGATGTCGAACTTGAATATGCTTGGTTCGAGAATGTTGCACGGGATTATGACCAATCTTAATAGAACTCTCATTGTCACATAGTAATAGCACATTTTTAACATAGATGCCATAATCTTTAAGCGTTTGTGTCAAACATAATAATTGCGCACAACATGATCCAGCGGCAATGTATTCCGCTTCGGTAGTAGATAGAGATACCGAGTTTTGTTTCTTGGACGACCAAGACACGAGAGATCTACCAAGAAATTGACATGTACCCGAGGTGGATTTTCTATCAACCTTGTCACCAGCATAGTCCTAGTCGGAGTAGCCAACAAGATTAAAACAAGATCCATTGAATACCAAATGCCAAAGTTTGGTGTATGTATCAAGTATCTCACAATGCGTTTCACAGCCTTAAGATGACATTCTTTAGGTGAAGCTTGATATCGGGCACACATGCACACACACTAAGCATAATATCGGGATGGGAGGCACATAGATATAGAAATGAACCAATCATTGATCGATAAACCTTTTGATCAACCGGTTCACCCTCCTTAGTGAGATCATCGTGTCCGCTAGTGGGCACGGGAGTTTTCATACCTTTGCACTCTTGCATGTTGAACTTATTGATCAAGTCCTTGGTGTATTTGGTTTGAGAAATAAATGTACCTTCTCTCGTTTGCTTGATTTGTAAACCAAGGAAAAATTTCAGCTCACTCATCATAGGCATCTCATACTTCTCTGACATCAACCTTCCAAAATTCTCACTAAATTGTGGGTTAGTAGATCCAAAGATAATATCATCCACATAAATTTGGCACACAAATAATTCACCATTAACTCTCTTTGTGAATAGGGTTGCGTCAATTTTACCAATTTCAAAACTTTTTTCAATGAGAAACTTTGTTCCTCTCGAAGTTGTGAAGCTCTTCATGCATAGCGTTCACCCAATCCTTGTCTTCAAGTGCTTGTTCAACCTGCAAGGGTTCAATGCTATAGATGAAGGAATAATGCTCACAAAAGTTAGCTAAGCGAGTTTTAAAGCGAGTGATCCTCCCTGTTTGTATATCACCAAAGATTTGGTTTAGGGGATGGTTCTTGGTCACTTGTGCTCGAACTAGGGGTAGCTTTGGCCTGTTGGATGGTGGACCTTATTCTTAATTATCTCCTTCATCTTTATTGTTATCGAAGTGGTCATATCCTTGAGGTGGTGGTGAAGGAGGTTGTGGTGGATCTTCATGATGTACTTCCTCCTCGTCTTCATCTTATTGTGTACCGCTTGTGGATGCTTCCATGTTGTTTTGTTGGTAGCCTTGATCCGAAGTGGAAGCTTCCACTTGGGTTGATGAAGTACTTTCCTTCACGTCCATGGGACGAATCTTGTCGATGGGCAAATCTTGGATAGCTTCCAAAGGATATTTATCACCTAAATCATTTGGCAATTGTTCGACTTGTGAACCATTAGATTCATCAAACTTCACATCTACCATCTCTTCAACTTTTCGAGTGAAGTTGTTGTAGACACGGTAGGTGTGAGAGTTTGACCCGTAACCAAGTAGGAAACCTTCATGAGATTTAGGAGCAAACTTAGCATGATGATGCCTATCGAGAATGTAGCACTTAGAGTCGAATACCTGAAAGTATCCAACTTGCGGTTTGTTACTGGTGAGAATCTCGTACGCCATTTTACCGAGAAGCTTGTGCAAGTAGAGTAGGTTTGTGCCATGACATGTTGTTTCCATGGCTTTTGCCCAAAAGTGTCTTGGCGTCTTTGTAGCGACCCGACCTGAAAGGTCGAATCTCCGGTGTTTCTGTACCATCCCAAGATCATGCTGGTACACACACGGTACATCAATGTATATATCAAAGTGAAATCACACAGCATTAATTAATTGAAATCTCATATCGAGTCCTTTATTACAATAAGGATTACAATAAAGTGGTTGAAGGCCAACTCATGAGATAAACTAAACCAAAAACTTGCGGAAGCTCCATAGGTAGTTGAGTCCATCTGACTCCAAGGGCATCTCACCGAGCGTAGAGCGTATCCTCACTCCTGGTCGGAAAAGTACTCTGCAACATGATACGTTGCAGCCGTATAGGTCAGCATATTGAATATGCCGGTAAAGTCACAAGAGAGGGGGTAAAGTAATCATCTAGTCTATATGCAAATATGGCAGGTGGGGTAGTAAGTTTTTGCATAAAGCCAAATTTTTCCTACAACAAGAGAGGGCAAAAGCATAATTACTACAATGTTGGTTGATAAATGAGATGGTTCCACCAACCAATTCTCATACCCAAGTTGACGTTTTAAAAAATACCCACATCAATGTAATTTATTGTGTTGAGAGTTCCAGATAGTTTCAGTTCCTTTGGCTCAAACTGTCCATGACCGTGGACATGGCTAATCGATTAGGTTTGGGTACTCTGCAGAGTTTTGCACACGTTCCCCACAAGATTTTATCGCCTCTGTTGGATTTCTCGCACTTCATGGTGTTTGAGAAACGGATGACCAAAACATGATCTTCTAAAGGGTTTCCCCGAGACTCTATCGGTGCCCATCCTTTCCTACCGTTCTTCTACATCTCGTAGCACCGCCTGTCCAGGGTCACCATGATATCCAACCAAGCCAGAGCCCATAATGTCTTGTGGCTGTGCAGGTAAGCCTTGGGTTTTGAAGCATCCATCCATCTCTTTGTGCCTGGGTGGACCTTTCCGCATGAATACTGGCACTTCTCCAGCATCATCTAGGCTAACCACTGGTTTCTCCAGGGCGGCGTTCAACCATCATCCACCCAGAGGTATGTTGAAAACTCGGAGTCTTGAAGACTTGATCATCATGTAGGTCTTGAAATTATTAACTCACAACTCTCATGAATCACACAACCAACCCCGTCTACTAATAGCATAGCAAAATGTAAATCAACGTTTCTCGGGGCCAATGTGTCAAAGGGTTGAGGGGTACCTACCACATGATACTGCAACAAGTAACCAAGTTTCCAAATTACCTACTTTGCATGCAATTGGGGAGATGGAAGAACTAATGCGATAAAACATAGGTATACATGGTCAAAGTGACTTGCCTTGTTGACGATCCTCGAAATCAAGTGACTCTAGATAACAAGCTTCGCACTCCGAATGATCTAACGAATCAAACAAGAGCACACCATAAGCATAATCACAATACAATTCATTCAACAGCAAGGTAAACAAATGCTTCAACAAACAAAAGCACAATCAAAAGAATAATCACTTAAAGTATAAGACTATAAAAAATTTGGTGTCAAAATCCCTACTAAGACATACAAGTCAAAACAATTGGTTTTGAACAACTAGACAATTTAGATAACAGAAAAGTAAATATAAAAGTTTATTTGAAAATAGAAGTATTTCATTATAAAAGTATTGTGCTAAAATAAGTACTAAAAAACTTTTTCTAAACAATATACATGGTGAAAACAAGATGAACCTATTCAAACTAGAGCACAAAACAATTTGAAAAACATATTTTATTTACAGAAAAAAAACACCTAATGTTGAATCAACAGTACCTAATGAAATTTAAAAACAAAGGTTAACCTAATTCAGGTTCAAATTAAATAAAAATCAATTTAATTAAAATCTATTAAGAACTAAACAGATTCTGTTTTGTTAAAATCAGTAACCAAATTCATTCTAAAAATTCTCAAACTATGTAGAATAATAGGTTTAACTAATACAAAATAGTGGCAAAAAGATTCACTCAAAAATATATTTTCAAACTCTAGTTATACAGATTTTAGTAATTTAAACAAATTTTATTAGATTCAAAATTTAAAGTTCAAATTTGAAATCTAAGCATAGAGACATAAACTACATCAAATTTGTGAACTAATGCAAAAAGAATTAAATAAAAACACCAAATATTGTAAAAGATATGATAAAAACAAAAACAGAATACATTTTGTTTTCTAAAACAGAAAAGAAAAACAAAAACTTCCTATCTATCGGACAAGGTCTACGTGTCAGGTTGTGATTGGCCGCGAGGGCGTGCGAGTGAGAGCTAACGAACGGACGACCGACGATTAAAGCATATCGATTCGATTATTAAACAGATCTAATCTCGCGCGTTGACTACGGATCCGACGGCTATGGGTGGAGGTGGAGGCTTACAGAGAGGGGGTCGGGGTCTCCGGCGAGGTCAACGGCGGCCGGTGGTCGGAGATGCTCGGGGACGATGGTGCGGTGGTCGGGGGCGGCGTCCGAAGGCTTCAAACGGCGGCGGCGAGTCTCCAGCGTCGATTGGTGGTGTCGGAGGGGGCTGGGGATGAGTGTGGCGAAGGGCCCGAGCTCGGGGACGTTCGGTTGGGATGCCGAACTCCGGCGAGGGCTGGGGCAACGCTCCGACGAGGGAAAAGTGGGTTTTGGGTGTGGAACGAATAGTGGAGGGTCGGGGCTTTATATAGGGGCGATGCGGTGGTCGGGGAGGGTACGAGAGGCGAGATCCACGGAGAGGGATCTCCGCCGATGGCGGTCGGGCGTGGGGAAGGGGATGACCGCGCTGACGCCGCGGTCGGACGATGGGTCCCACGCATCAGTGAGGGTGAGGGCGTGGTTAGCGCGTCGGTGGCCGACCCGGAGTGGTTTCGGGAATTAAAGACGGTGGGCCGGCCCGGTTCGTTTTAAAAACTTTCCTTTTCTATTTCTAGCGCAGTAAAACTCTTTTAATGCATTCAAAACAATTCCAAACTTAGGAATTATATATATATCAAAATGATCAGGAGAATTAATGCTATTTAATGAACATTTTTCCTCTGTCATATTGAATATCTTTTTTTTAAATTTATTTTCAGAAAATGCCTAATTGATTTTAAAATAACCCCCTGATTTAATTGCTCAAATATTTCACCAAGATGCCCCTGGTGTGGAGTGTCATGTTACTCCTCTCTTTCTTTGAACATTTCCAGGGGTTTTCAAATAGATGAAACAGATACATGGAAAAATAGAAATGGCCTTTCAGAATTTCAAAAAGAACACTTCAACAAATTCATTACATTCCAACAAAATGATGATGCAAAGCTATATATCATAACATTCCAAAATGAAATTTTGGGATGCTACAGTCTTGTATTCGTCAAGCATTGTTCTTGCCATCTCGGTTCTTCCTCTCAACAAATCCATTTTGTTGAGGCGTGTACGTAACCAAGACCTCATGTGAAATACCCTCTTTGTCAAGAAAGGTATCCACATGGGTGTTCTTGAACTCTGATCCGTTATCGCTTCGAACCTTCTTGATCTTCACTTCAAATTGATTTTGCACTTTGCGTGCAAAGTTCTTGAAGATCTTCTGTAGCTGCGACTTATCATCAAGAAAGAATACCCACGTGAATCTAGAAAAATCATCAACTATAACTAGACCATAAGAGTTTCCACCGAGACTCTTGTAAGCATTGGGACCAAAAAGATCCATATGAAGTAACTCTTAGTGGTCATGATGTTCTTGACCGGATGACTTCCACCTACTTGCTTTCCTGCTTGACAAGCGCTGCAAAGCCTATCTTTGTCAAAGATAACATTTTTAACACAAAGAATGTGATCTCCCTTGATAAGCTTATCTAGATTGCGCATGCCTACATGTCCTAGCCATCTATGACATAGCCAACCTTTAGAAGATTTTGCAATGAGGCAAGTACGACGTTGGGCCTTTTTAGTGAAATCAAAAATGTATAGATCACCTCTATGAATAGCAGTAAATACAATTTTATGATTATCAAATCAAAACACTTGGCAATCTACTTTGCTACTGGGATACTAAGGAAGTTGAATGATAACGATGTGCCAAGAATTCCCTAGACCTCAACTCCTCGGAAGAAATCAAGTCAGACAGGAGGCACCAAGACAGAACTCCGTCACATCGGTAACATATAGTTTCCCAAATACTCGCGTGATCCTAAAAAAATTTGAGTGAGAAGAGGGTAGAATCAAAATTCCTAAGTCGTAATTCCTCACCAAAGCATAGAAGAGGAGTAAAAAGAATCCTACTCTCCGATATAACTAGACAATAGTCTTTTTTTTACTAGACTCGACTCGGCCAAGTTCGATCAATCAAGAGGGCTCCTAGGTCGGTACAGGCTCTGATACCAACTTGTCACGCCCAAGATGTGACCCTATCCTTATTTTGGCTCGAGGGCCTCGACAGGGATAGGAGCGCATCTCGTCATGTTGCAAGAATGGATATTATTACAAGTACATGTACGGAAGAGATGAGTATATGGAATTGGCTTACACTCTCCACAAGCTACAACAAGATCACATCAATACAAAAACATACTCAAACATCATACAGAAGAGCAGGGTCCAACTACGAACGAAAACAAATGGTAAAATGACATCCATCCTTGCTATCCCAGGCTGCCGCCTGGAACCCCTCCTAGATTGATGATGAAGAAGAAGAAGAAGAAGAAAAACTCCAAATCAAACAAGCATCGTGATCACGTCAAATCATCGCATTACCTGCACATGCAACTGTTGTTGTAGTAATCTGTGAGCCACGTGGACTCAGCAATCTCATTTCCAAGGGTAGCAAGACTATTAAAGCTTAATGGGTGAGGTATGGTTAAGTGGTGAGGCTGCAGCAAGCGACTAAGCATTTATTTGTGTGGTTAACATACGAATACAGAAATCAAAGTATGGTGGTCTACGCACAACGGACGTGAACTAGTAATGATCACTAACTGATCCTGAACACCTACTTATGTCAATCATAATCCCACCGTGTTCTCTCTCGGATGAGGACTCACGAGAAGAGACAGTCACGGTTACGCACATAGTTGGTGTATTTTATTTGAGTTTACTTCAATTTTGCTATGACCTGGTGTAAAACAAAGTATCCAAGTTTGCCACATAACCGCGGGCACGACTTTCCTAAAGATTTAACCCTGCAGGGGTGCTCCAACTCGTCCATCACAAATTAACCACATGCCGCGGGAATAACCTCGACCATGGATCTCGTGATCATCCTAGGCAATTCCAAAGGAAATCCGACACCTCGAGATAGCCCGAAGAAGAACGGAGTTCCTCATGCAAGACATTCGAGAAAGGTAAAACAAATCCAGCAAGGCCTCCCGACGTGTCGACGATCCCGATAGGAGCCGCGTATCTTGTTCTCAGGACATGGCGGATAAGCTAGTGTACGGTGTCCTGACAGAAATCACCCAAGTTGCCCTGGGGTGGCCCCGCACAGTGCTCTAGTTTGGAACAACACTCATGAGGAGCACTAGCCCGGGTTGTTGATTAATTATCCATGGGGTGATCATGCCCTATGCAAATTTTAGTTGTTATTAAGCAAATAGTACCAATGTTGGGCCTTGCCAGACAAGTTTTATCCTAAAACGAAAATCAAGGGGGTCCCCAATAACAACCCCGAGCATGTTAGGAGCGCTCAATTATGGAACATAACACCGGTTCACAAGTAACTAGGGTGGCAAGAGTGGAACAAAACACTGAGCAAAAGACCAAGCCTTCCACCCTTTACCAAGTGTATAAGTGCATTAAATTAAATAGCAATAATATTGTGATAACAAAAGAATGTCCATGTTGTCACATGGAAGCAATTGCACCTGCAGCTAGAAACGCTATAAGAAGGGCTAAGCAAGCGGTAACATAGCCAAACAAAGGTTTGCTGGGAAGGTGGAGGGTTAGAGGCTTTTCATGGCAATGTTGGGAGGCTTGTCATACAAGTGGTAGGTAGCGTGACATAGCGACAGAAAACGAGACATCTAGCATGGCAATGATAGTAGTGGTATCTAGGGAAATGCGGCATCTTGCCTGAGATCCCGCTTGGAAGAAGAACGAGTCCATGAAGAAGATGAGCCAACATAGTCAAATGAATCCTCACACTCCGAATGCTATCGGAAATCTATCGAGAAGAAGCAATCCAAACACAACAATCAACACAAGATACACAACAACATATGCATGACACGATGCGCAAACAAATATGATGCATGTCCGGTTTAATATGCAACGCAGGGCATGGCATGGCAAGCACAACAAACAACCACAACATATTAAGTGAAGTTCAATATGCAACAACTTGCATATTGATGAAACTCCATGCTTGAATTATTTAGTTCACTCTTGTTAGGTACTCATCAATATTAAATGTTGTCTAACATGGGTAGTCATGGCATAAGGCAAAGATGGAATTAACAATTTTAAATGGAGAGGGACAACATACATATAACAAAATAATAACTCTCCATATTATGAGAAAGTGGTTAATGTTGTTTATCATGTCAAGAGGTGAAGCACAAACAACTACACTATCTAGGCACTTTAAATGGGGCCGGAAGCAACATATAGCATTTCCGAAACATCCCCATAGCATAATATGAATCTGGTCCAGATCTGTACTAACCATGTTTTATATTTATTAAACATGAAAACAAAGTGTGGCATGATATTCTACATGTTTTTCTACACAAGTTACATATGTAAAACATTTTCAATGGAGCTACGGTTCAAAAGTTATTAAATAATTCATATCGGCATGGCAATTACGCAAATTGCATGAAAAAAGCAAGTTAAACATTTTTTAGCACATGTGGAAGTTATATATTGTGAATCTACAGAAAATTCCAGTCATATTACATATATAAAGTTTTTACATATGATGCACGATTAATTAGATATTAGCAATTTAAAAACAGGGGTTTTTCTGTAAATCTGAAATTCACGGGTTAATTAACAAAATTCGCAAAATTAAAAAAAGGTCTACAGGACGAATCTGACTCTAGCCCAACAGAGACATGGGCGCAAGATAGCTACACAACGCACCGAGCGGGGCTTAGCGGGGTGGCTCACCAGAGGGCCAATGGGCCTTGGCTGGCTTAGGCCGGCGAGGGGCGAGGCGATGCCGGCTAAGCCTTGGGCGCGCTGGCACGGCCCATGTGGGCGACTAGGGCGAGGGCAGAGTCATGGTCGTCGTCCTGTCGACCAGGATGAACTGGCGGTGCTGGATCCGATCTCCGGCAACCTTGAGGCGAGGGACGGCCAAAAACGGGGTGAGGTTGACCGGATCCGGCCATGCCTGCTCGGATCTGGCAGGGGGTGGCCTACGGTAGCGGCGGGACGAGCTCCTATGGCGACAAGGGAAGAGAGAGATTAGATGAGGGAGAGACGTTACGGGAGGAGGAAGAACGAGAGGGAAGGGAGGAGGTCCGGCGGCAAGGGGTGGTCGCCGGCTTCGGGGCTCCGGCGGCCAGAGTGGCTCAGGTGGCCGGCAACGGCCGGCGCGGTTGAGGAGCTTGGGCGGAGGCAGAATGGGGGCTTGGGGAGCTACGGGAGCTCGGGGGCAAGCTGTCTCGCGGCGGCGGGCAGATAGGCTTGCCCGGGCCCGATCTGGGCTCGGCAGGACTGCAGGGCTGGAGGTGGGAGGAGAGAGACGACCAAGTGGCGGCTGACTGGCACGGTTCTCGAGGCAAAGCTAGGGTGATGCAAATAAGGCAGGGGTTGTTTATATAGGGAATGGGGGTTAGGTTAGGGGTTTTAGGCCGTTTTCGGACCTTCCGATCACAATCGCATGGCTCCGGTCGCGGTGTAGGCTAGGTGGGTTGGTGTTGGGCTGTGTAGATGGGCTAGGGGGATGAGAGGGAGATTGCGGCCCGTGACACGAGTTTTATAAACCGAAATTGTCTGACAAATAAACGATAGCCACACTTCTATGGTTGATTGATGGGGTATCAAATGACCTCGAATGCGACAAAATTTGGTGGGTGGTCTACTTATAATATAACAAGACCGCACACCAAGTTTGAACCCAATCCGAGAATATTTCTCGTGCACTTTAAAAACGGTTTTTTAAACGATCCCGTGGGCGCATGCATGTGTGGTTGGTCTCGAAACGGTCGACGACACAAACGGAGAGAACCGGTGACTACTAACGGATGCAAGTTTTCGAAAATGAGTGACGATGCTATGCAGATGATGTGAATGATGCTATGATGAATGCGACAACCAGAGAAAACACAAAACGACAATGGAATAAAAGGGGAATCTTCTGGAGTGTCGGTCCCGGGCTGGTACAACTCTCCTCCACTACACGAGGATCTCGTCCCAATATCTAGAATGAGAAGGGGAAGAGAAAGAGCAAGAGATAAAACTTAGTTGCTTCTTTGACAAACGAGTGAAACCAATGAAACATGAACGTTGGAAAGAGATGAAGAATGACATGAGGAACAAGCAAGAATTCACAAGAAATTTTGGTAGCACTTTGGTAGGAAAGAGAGGCGAAATTTGATATGAAGGAAAAGAACTTAAGCATAGGACACAACACTCCGGTAAAGAATAAGCAAGAAAGAATATGATCTTAATCAAAATAGATGAGAGTTGAAAAGAGCAACACCATTATGCCTCCAGAACAAAAGAATAGAAGCTAGATCTTTGGAGAGAAGAGAACGGAGAAGAAAATGACACTTCTACCACCATTGAATTTGAAAAGCATGGTTGAACGGAGTTGATGGAGAATCAACAACGAAAAGATTTGGCTTGTTATGGGCTTATAAAAACATCTCAAAATTGTGAGGTGACAACCTGCCACAACAAAAACAATTGATTGCTTGAGAGCAACAAGATATGCAAAACTTCTTTCACCAAGAAGAGGAGGAGAAAACTTGGATCATTTAAGACACCATGATAGCAACAATCCTTAGGAAATGCTTAAGGTGAAATACAACCCAAGATAACTCCGAGAAGACATGTTGGGTTTACTTATCTCATTCTTGACAATTTTCCTTCGAGACTCCTCATAATCAAGAATTTAATAACACCATTTCAAAAGACAATGGACAAGGCATTGAACTTAGAAATCCAAGATAAAGAACACTTGAGCACCTCCAACAAGAATCTTGAAGATAACTTCGAAAAAAATTACATTCTTACCAAACCACCATGAAGAAGCATCACAATGAACTTCGGAATGAAAGGATGAAGCTTGACAGTGAAGGTAGAAAGAGAACTAGATTGAGGCCTTGCTATGAATTAGATGATGCTTAGCGACAAGATACTTGAGAAAACTAGGAACTCCAGAAAAGGAAACATGAGAACACTTGAAACCCAGAATTGATATCATGAACAACTCCGGAAGAGGGATTCCAAAGATAGGAAAGATATATAGAGCAAAAACTTGCAGAAGTCCTGCACGAGAACACCGGTAAGAATTAGAAACAAAAGAGGATAATGCAAATGAATGATATAACATGAGAATGAAGAGAGCATGATCCATCTAATAGAAAACTTCAACAAGGTACCGGAATAATTGAGATACGAACGAATAGACAAAAATTCAGAAGAATTTGAGAATGAAAGCTGAAGGCTAAGAACGAAGAAATCTTATGAAATGATGGCCTTCGGAGGATCGAGAACTGACAACAACTATGAAATGCACCGGAGAGATATGGGAGAAATTCTCATGATTGAATAATTTGAAATGATAGCAACAACCTAAAACCATGAATCTTTGGAAGAACGAACAACAATTTAACAGAAACTCTCCTTCGATCTTAAAGCATTGAATGATGACGAGAAACAGCACCATGAATTACTAAGATACTCCGAAATAATGAATTAAGAAAGGTTGAGCCAACAATGAAATTAATTCAAAGAGATCTTGGAGAAGGAATATGACTGATGGAATTCAATCTTACATCATATAGAGAAGAACTTCAGGACATCTCCGGGAAGAATAGAAGAGCCAGGTAAGATCCTAGGGAAAGACCTGTGGGTTATGAGCCCACTCAAAAGAAACCACTTTTGAAATGATAGCTTAGGAAGAGAGATTGTACCGGTGCAAATTAAGAACTTGATGAGGTGAGACCCTCGAAATAATTGAAAGTATATTGAATGCAAGCACGAAACTTCTGAGATATCTTCAGCACTCCAGATAGAATAGAGAGACGAAAAACAAGAGATACTTGGACAGAATTCCAACATGGGAGAGAAATTAGAGAATGAAAATGATATGATGACCACTGAGAACTTGAATTGAATGCGCCGAAAAGGAAAACAAGAACGATGAATGATGAACTTGAAGCACTTGAGGACCTTCACAATGAATCACCGGATACGATACAGAAGGAAAGATGGCGGAAGCATCACATGAATAGAAAAGGCACTTGGATGACAATTTAATCATTGAATAAAAAGGGCAGGAGGGTGGGGGGAAAACAAAGACAACTTGGAACAGATGAGACGAACTCCGGAAAAGAATATGAGGATTGATCTTGCAAATATTGAAGAGGATTGAATTAACTTGAAGAGAAGCGCACCGGTAGAAAAAGAATTGATATGACAACTCCATTTGATCCAAAGGATTAGTCTCATGGAAATATGAGAACACCATTTAGGAAATATGAAATCACCACTTGACATCGAAGCAACTCGAATTACCATATTCGAAAACAAAACAAAGTATGAGGCTTACGAAACAAGCCAGAAACAAATGCATAACAAAGATTCCGTCCGATATTTTCGTGGTAAGGCTCGCACAGGCTCGATCTTACAGTAGCCATCATGTGGAAGGTAGTGCACAATACATACGAAGCGTCCCTGAGTCACAGAAAGATACAAGGACTCTTTAAGACACAACGAGACCGTTTTAGGAAAGACTGTGAACAAACAAATCCACTAGATGTCGAACCCGAACCTCACATCATGATTTGTTGGAAGATATCATAGGTAACTACTTGAATTCCCACCTAAGAACTTCTGAGAACTTTCTTGGTTATGCAATCAGGTGCTGGGGATAAAAGGAGGAAAATACCTCACACAACTAACAAACCTACACCCCAACTGTATCCATCCTTCAACACATAATCAGAGGCTTCGCAAGTCCATCTAACTTGGATCCTCAAAAGCACAACGATACTAACCATGGTGGTACCCCGGACGCATCCCCAGTACTGGGTGACTCCGACCTTATTCACCACGACAAGTATTGAGGCAATTCCGAACACCCTCCGTCCTAAGATACTAAGGAAGCTGAATGATAACGATATGCCAAGAATTCCCTAGAACTCAACTCCTTAGAAGAAATCAAGTCAGACAGGAGGCACCAAGACAGAACTCTGTCACATTGGTATCATATAGTTTCCAAAATACCCGTGTGATCCTAAAAAAATTGAGTGAGAAGAGGGTAGAATCAAAATTCCTAAGTCGTAATTCCTCACTAGAGCATAGAAGAGGAGTAAAAAGAATCCTACTCTCCGATATAACTAGACTCAAAATAGTCTTTTTTTACTAGACTCGACTTGGCCAAGTTCGGTCAATCAAGAGGGCTCCTAGGTCGGTACAGGCTCTGATACCAACTTGTCACGCCCAAGATGCGACCCTATCCTTATTTTGGCTCGAGGGCCTCGACAGGGATAGGAGCGCATCTCGTCGTGTTGCAGGAATGAATATCATTACAAGTACATGTACAGAAGAGATGAGTATATGGAATTGGCTTACACTCGCCACAAGCTACAACAAGATCAAATCAATGCAACAACATACTCAAACATCATAAAGAAGAGCAAGGTCCAACTATGGACGAAAACAAACAGTAAAATGACATCCATCCTTGCTATCCTAGGCTGCCGCCTGGAATCCATCCTAGATTGATGAATAAGAAGAAGAGAATAAGAACTACAAATCAAACAAGCATTGCTCTCACGTCAAATCATCGCATTACCTGCACCTACAACTGTTGTTGTAGTAATCTGTGAGCCACATGGACTTAGCAACTCATTTCCAAGCGTATCATGACTATTAAACCTTAATGGGTGAGGTATGGTTAAGTGGTGAGGCTGCAGCAAGCGACTAAGCATTTATTTGTGTGGCTAACTTATGAATACAGAAATTAAAGTATGGTGGTCTACGTACAACGGCCATGAACTAGTAATGATCACCTACTGATCCTGAACACCTACTTACGTCAATCATAATCCCACCGTGTTCTCTCTTAGATGAGGACTCACGTGAAGAGACAGTCACGGTTACGCACATAGTTGGTGTATTTTATTTGAGTTTACTTCAAGTTTGCTATGACCGGGTGTTAAACAAAGTTTCCAAGTTTGCCACATAACCATGGGCACGGCTTTCCGAAAGATTTAACCCTACAGGGGTGCTCCAACTCGTCCATCACAAATTAACCACACGCCGCGGGAATAACCTCGACCACGGATCTTGTGATCATCCTAGGCAATTCCAAAGGAAATCTGACACCTCGAGATAGCCCGAAGATTAGAGTTCCTCACGCAAGACATTCGAGAAAGGTAAAACAAATCTAGCAAGGCCTCCTGACGTGTCGACGATCTCGATAGAAGCTGCATATCTCGTTCTCAAGACACGATGGATAAGCTAGTGTACGGTGGCCTGATAGAAATCACCCAAGTTGCCCTGGGTGGCCCCGCACAGTGCTCTAGTTTGGACCAACACTCATGACGAGCACTGGCCCAGGTTGTTGATTAATTATCCATGGGGTGATCATGCCTTATGCAAATTTTAGTTGTTATTAAGCAAATAGTACCAATGTTGGGCCTTGCCAGACAAGTTTTATCCTAAAACGAAAATCAAGGGGGTCCCCATAACAACCCCGAGCATGTTAGGAGCTCTCAATTATGGAACATAACACCGGTTCACAAGTAACTAGGGTGGCAAGAGTGGAACAAAACACCGAGCAAAAGGCCAAGCCTTTCACCCTTTACCAAGTGTATAAGTGCATTAAATTAAATAGCAATAATATTGTGATAACAAAATAATGTCCATGTTGTCACATGGAAGCAATTGCACGTGCAGCTAGAAACGCAATAAGAAGTGTTGAGCAAGCGGTAACATAGCCAAACAAAGGTTTGCTAGGGAGGTGGAGAGTTAGAGGCTTTTCATGGCAATGTTGGGAGGCTTGTCAAACAAGTGGTAGGTAGTGTGACACAGCGACAGAAAACGAGACATCTAGCATGGCAATGATAGTAGTGGTATCTAGCGAAATGTGTCATCTTGCCTGAGATCCTGCTTGGAAGAAGAACGGGTCCATGAAGAAGACGAGCCAACATAGTCGAACGAATCCTCACAATTCGAATGCTTTCGGAACTCTGTCGAGAAGAAGCAATCTGGAGACAACAATCAACACAAGATACACCACAACATATGCATGACACGATGCACAAACAAATATGATGCATGTCCGATTTAATATGCAACGCGGGGCATGGCATGGCAAGCACAACAAACAACCACGACATATTAAGTGAAGTTCAATATGCAACGAGTTGCATATTGACTAAACTCCACGCTTGAATTATTTAGTTCACTCTCGATAGGTACTCATCAATATTAAATGTTGTTTAACATGGGTGGTCATGCCATAATGCGAAGATGGAATTAAGCAATTTTAAATGGAGAGGGACAACATACATATAACAAAAAAATAACTCTCCATATTATGAGAAAGTGGTTAATGTTGTTTATCATGTCAAGAGGTGAAGCACAAACAACTACACTATCTAGGCACTTTAAATGGGGCCGGAAGCAACATATAGCATTTCCGAAACATGCCCATAAGCATAATATTAATCTGGTCCAGATCTGTACTAACCATGTTTTATATTTATTAAACATGAAAAGCATTTCCGAAACATGCCCATAAGCATAATATTAATCTGGTCCAGATCTGTACTAACCATGTTTTATATTTATTAAACATGAAAACAAAGTGTGGCATGAGATTCTACATGTTTTTCTAGACAAGTTACATATGTAAAACATTTTCAACGGAGCTACGATTCAAAAGTTATTAAATAATTCATATCAGCGTGGCAATTATGCAAATTGCATGAAAACAGCAAGTTAAAAAAATTATCACATGTGAAAGTTGGATATTGTGAATCTACATGAAATTCCAGTCATATTACATATATAACGTTTTTACATATGATGCACGATTAATTAGATATTAGCAATTTAAAAAAGGGGGTTTTCTGTAAATGTGAAATTCACAGGTTAATTAACAAAATTCGAAGAATTAAAAAAAAGGTCTACGAGCCGAATTTTACTCTAGCCCAACAGAGATATGAGCGCAGGATAGCTACATAACACATCGGACGGGGCTTAGCGGGGTGGCTCACCAGAGGGCCAATGGGCCTTGGCTGGCTTGGGCTGGCGAGGGGCGAGGCGATGCCAGCTAGGCCTTGGGCGCGCAGGCATGGCCCATGTGGGTGACCAGGGCGAGGACAGAGTCATGGTCGTCGTCCTCTCGACCAGGACGAACTGGCAGTGCTGGATCGGATCCCCGGCGACCTTGAGGCGGGGGACGGCCAAAAAGGGGAGAGGGTGACCGGATCCAGCCATGCCTGGTCAGATCTGGCCGGAGGTGGCCTACGGTAGTGGCGGGACGAGCTCCTGTGGCGACAAGGGAAGAGAGATATTAGAGGAGGGAGAGAGGTTACGGGAGGAGGAAGAAGGAGAGGGAAGGGAGGAGGTCCGGCGGCAAGGGGTGGTCACCGGCGTCGAGGCTCTAGCGGCTGAAGTGGCTCAGGTGGCCGGTGACAGGCGGCGCGGTTGAGGAGCTCGGGCAGAGGCAAAACGGGGGCTTGGGGAGCTGCAGGAGCTCGGGGGCGAGTTGTCTCGTGGCAGCGGGCAGATGGGCTTGCCCGGGCCCGATCTGGGTTCAGCGGGCCCGCGGGGCTAGAGGTGGGAGGAGAGAGACGACCAAGTGGGTGCTGGCTGGCACGGTTCCCGAGGCAAGGCTAGGGTTGTCCAAATAAGGCAGGGGTGTTTATATAGGGAATGGGGGTTAGGTTAGGGGTTTTAGCCCGTTTTTGGACCCTTCGATCGCGATCGGACGGCTCCGGTCGTGGGGTAGGCTAGGTGGATTGGTGTTGGGCTATGTTGATGGGATAGGGGGATGAGAGGGAGGTTGCGGCCCGTCACACGAGTTTTATAAACCGAAATTGTTCGACAAATAAATCGATGACTGAATTACTATGGTTGACCGATGGGGTATCAAACGACCTCGGAATGCGACGAAATTTGGCACGCAGTCTACTTATAATATAACATGGCCGCTCACCATGTTTCAACCCAATCCGAGAATATTTCTCGCGCATTTTAAAAACGGGTTTTTTAAACGATGTCGCGGGCGCGTGCATGTGTGGTTAGTCTCGAAACGGTCGACAACACGAACGGAAAGAGCCGGCGACTATGAACGAATGCAAGTTCTCGAAAACGAGTGACGATGCTATGCAGATGATGCAAATGATGCTATGATGAATGCGACAACCAGACAAAACACAAAATGGCAATGGAATAAAAGGGGAATCTTCTGGAGCGTCGGTCCCGGGCTGTTACAAAAGGTCACGTATCTTCGAGGACCTTGATTAGGCGTGATCTCTTGGAACATGTCTTTATTTCCATTCATGTGATCCGTGCATCCACTATTGGGAATCCACTCTTTTCCACCGGACATGCAATCCTTGAAGTTTGCCATTAGACTTAGATTCTTCATGATCTTTTCATACTCGATGTCGAACAACTCGTCTTCATCATAGTAGCCATGTTCTTCATTATCATATTGGGTAGAGGGGGTTTCGATCTTTATAGGGGGCGGCTCGGGGTCGTAGAAAGGAAAGGGAGAGGAGGTCACGGCGGCTCAGATCTGCTCCGGCGAGGTAATGGGGAGGAGGGAGGAAAGGAAGGGGACGACCGCGGTGATCGCACGATCGGTCGGTGAGGCTGGCGCATCAGAGGGAGAAAGAGAGAGGGCGCGGCGTCAGTGGCCGGTTCGAAGGAGGTGAGCCGCGGTGGACTTTCCTAATAAAAATCGTTTTCCTTTTATAAAATAATAGAGAAGGAAACTAACTTTATGGCAATCAATACATTTCCAAAAAATGAAGATTTATATATTAAATTGACCAGAGGAATTAATGCAATTTAATGAACATTTTTTCACGGCCAAAATAAATACTTCAAAAAATATTTTTCAGAAAAATGTCTAATTTGATTTTAATTCTTGTTGCAATAAACTTTCAAATAACCCCCTGGGTTTTTATGGTTCAAAACTTCACAAAAATAACCCTGGTGTGGAGTGTCATGTTAGTCCTCTCAAAATCTTGTCAAGGGTATTTGAATTCTTTCAAAATTTAAAATGGAACCAAATATGAAATGAATTCCAAAAAAGAATAACTCAAAGATTTTCAAATCCACTTTTCGAATTCCTTGTTTATGAATAAGTCATGTTATCTTCTCTCACTGATTTGAAATGAAATTGAATTTTGAATTCAAATCACAAAAGGGGAAAGTCATTTTATTCCCTCTCATTCAAAAGTGTTCAAAAAGTTTCAAATTTCACTAAATTCAATCACTCACAAACAAACATTCATTCTAATATTTATTTTAACATTCCAAAATTTGGGATGTTACAGCATATGATCACGAAGCTCAAATAGGCATTTATCGAAGTTTGGATCCCTAGGCTTCATATTGTGAAAAGCAACAGTTTTATGAAGAATTTCATCAAGATTACTTAATGTAATATTTGGATATCGTTTCTCGAAATCATTCCACAAAGTATAAGCACAAGCAAAGTTCTTGAAGTGAGAAAGCACGAATCTTGGTAAGCCTCTAATAATTAGATTGATGGTTCTAAGGTTACCAATTATGTCAATTTCCTCTTCGTGTGTGGGATGCAATTCATCAATGGGGAGCACATAGGGGTTTTCAATATGTTTTCTCAAATGGAATTTGTCAAATAGATCAAACATGGCCTTCTTCCATTAACTATAGTAATCTCCATAAAGAATGGGCACCCTACAACTCAAACTTTCCACACTAGACACATCCATCTTCCTCCACGGTGATGAAACCGAAGCAGTGGAGACCAATGCTCTGATACCAATTGTGGGATCACTAGAAGACTATGTCTATAGGGGGGTGAATAGACTACAAGCAGGAATTTAAAATCTACACAAGGTGCAAAGTAATGTGCTGGCAGATTTTAGCAATTATAGCAAGTCTAGCACACCCTATGCTACCTCTTGAGTAAGCGTTGGTTTTCCCTTGAAGAGGGAAGGGTGATACAGCAAAGTAAATAATTATTTCCCTCACTTGTTGATAACCAAGGTATTAATCCAGTAGGAGGAACAAGCAAGTCACCAATGGGTGCACCTACATAAACAATCAAACTCTTGCACCCAATGCTATAAAGGGGTTGTCAATCCCTTCACGATTATTTGCAAGGATTAGATCTGATAGATATAGATGCAAACAAGAAACGAAAGTAAGAAGTAAATAAATTGCAGCAAAGTATTTTTGGTATTTTTGGTTTATAGATCTAAAAGTATATTATGGAAAGTAGACCCGGGGGCCATAGGTTTCACTAGAGGCTTCTCTCTCGAAGGAAAATATCATGGTGGGTAAACAAATTACTGTCAAGCAATTGATAGAAAAGCGAATAATCATGTAGTTATCCAAGGCAATAATCATGCATATAGGCATCACGTCCGTATCAAGTAGACCGAAACGATTCTACATCTGCTACTACTACTCCACACATCGACCAACTCCTGCCTGCATCTAGAGTATTAAGTTCATGAAGAACAGAGTAATGCATTAAGAAAGATGACATGATGTAGAGGGATAAAGTCAAGCAATATGATGAAAACCCCATCTTGTTACCCTTTATGGCAACAATACAATATGTGCCTCGCTACCCCTACTATGTCACTGGGTGAGGACACCGCAAGATTGAACCCAAAACCAAGCACTTCTCCCATTGCAAGAATTACCAATCTAGTTGGCCAAACCAAACCAATAACTCGAAGAGACTTGCAAGGATATGAAATCATGCAAATAAGAATTTAGAGGAGATTCAAATAAGATTCATGGATAATCTGAACATAAACTCACAATTCATCGGATCTTGACAAACACACCACAAAAAAGGATTACATCGGATAGATCTCCATGAAGATAATGAAGAACATGATATTGAAGATCAAAGAGAGAGAAGAAGCCATCTAGATACTAGCTATGGACCTGTTGGTCTGTGGTGGAATACTCACGCATCATCGGAGGGGCAATGGAGTTGATGTAGATGCCCTCCACGATCGAAACCCCCTCCGGCAGATTACTGGAAAAGGCTCCAAGATTGGATCTCTCGGGAATGGAGGCTTCTAGAGGCGGAAAAGTATTTGTGTGGCTCTTTCTAATGTTGGGGGAATATTTTGCAATTTAAAGGCCAATAATTAGGGTTAGGAGACCTGCCGGAAGGCGACAAGCTTGCTAGGCGCGGCCAGGGGGCGCGCCTAGCAGGCTTGTGGCTCCCTGGCACCTCCCGTGCCATGCACTCCAAGCTTGATTTATTTTTTTCTTTCCAAAAAATCCTTCTGAAGGTTTTATTCCGTTTGGACTCCTTTTAATATTACATACCTCCAAAACTCAAAAACAAGGAAAAAACAGAAACTAGCACTGGGCTCTAGATTAATAGGTTTGTCCCAGAAATAATATAAATAGCACATTAATGCATATAAAACATCCATAATAGATAATATAATAGTATGCCATCATCAAAAATTATAGATACGTTGGAGACGTATCACCCCACACATGCTAGTCATCAAGTATAGCAACGGAAAGTAAGACATTGCACATGAAAGTAAAGAGTGGAGATAGGAAGATCAAACACATGAAGGACATGAAGATTTTTCCCGTGGTTCCGATAGGTGGTGCTATCGTACGTCCACATTTATGGAGTCTTCAACCCACGGAGGGTAACGGTCGCGAGAGTCCACGGGGGGCTCCACCCATAAGGGTCCACGAAGTAGCAACCTTGACTATTCCATAAAGGCTTCCGTCCACAAAGGACTAGCCTCATTATGGGTAGATCTTCACGAAGTACGCGATCTCCTTTGTAGGATTGAGAGAGGTGTGTCTATAGGGGGGTGAATAGACTACTAGCAGAAATTTAAATCCTAACATTTTCCCAAGTTAATTGGTTGGCAGATTTTAACTATTTTAGCAAGTCTAACAGCACTACACATGCATGTCTACAAGTATTGCAGCGAAAAGTAAAGACATTGAAATGTAAGTTAAGAGATGGGATAGGAAGATCAAACGCAATAGGAGACTCAAGGATTTTTCCCGTGGTTCCGATAGGTGGTGCTATCGTACGTCCACGTTCATGGAGTCTTCAACCCATGGAGGGTAACGGTCGCAAGAGTCAATTGAGGGCTCTACCCATGGAGGGTTACACGTAGAAGCAACCTTGACTATTCCATGCGGCTTCCGTCCACGAAGACTAGCCTCACTATGGGTAGATCTTCACGAAGTAGGCGATCTCCTTCCCCTTACACACTTATTGGTTCACTTCACAACACAAAGTAGGAGAATCCCAAGCGACACCTAACCAATCTAGGAGGAACCATCCTCCAAAAGGTAATAGGCTCGATAATGACGATGAACTCCTTGCTCATGTGCTTCAAGATGATAGACTCCTCAACACACAATCACTCTCTCACAGATTTGGCTTAGTAGAAGAGATGGGATTGGTGGAAAGCAACTTGGGGAGGCTAGAAATCAAGATCCATATAGTTGGAGTGGAAGATCTTGACCTCAACACAAGGGTAGGTGGTTCTCTCTTAGAAAACTGGGTAGGATAGGTATGGAATAGTTCTGAGTGCTTCTCTTTCGAGTGGGTGGTGGCGAAGGGGTATATATAGGCATCCCCAAAAATCCAACCGTTACGCACAATAAGTCAGACTCGGTGACACCGATGTGTAAATCTCGTGGTACCGAAGTGACCAAAAGTGGCAACTTTTGAATCTTGGAGGGACTGATATACAATTCTCGATTGCACCGACAAGGTGACCAACGGTCAGATTTGCCAATCTCAGTGACGCCGATTCACCATTTTCGGTCGGACCAAAAATGAGAACTTGCATAACAGAATCTTGGCAACCCAACTCGATGGCACTGAGTGAAGTTTCGGCTGCACTGAAGTGTTAGGGTTTGGCTGAGTCTGTCTAGTGTTTAGAATTGGTGGCACCAGGATAGAAAAGTTGGTTGCTCCGATTTTGCATATTTGGCTTAGGACAGACTTTGGTGGGAGAGTTTGTGGATGTTTTGGTGACTGTCACTTGTGCACGTTTGAGCATATTGTCCATCATCAAAACTTTACCCCCTTTTAATAGTATTGGCTTTCCTATGGACTCAAAGTGATTTCTCAAAAATATAAAATGTAGAGTCCTCTTGCTTGAAGCTTGGCCAATCTATTTCCTTGAATCTTGGGGTGATTCCACAATCTCCTCAATCATTTTGCCAACTCAACTCTGCATGGACTAATAACTGAAATACACTAGATAGAAGTGTTAGTCCAAGAGACAATGTATGTTGTCATGAATTATCAAAACCACCAAGGGAGCATGTTGTGCTTTAAATCTCCCTCTTTTTGGTAATTGATGGCAACAAACAATCAAAGCTTCAATTAAAGATATGCATGGATGCAATGAAGTCTTTGAGAAACACATGAATTAGATTTGTCCCCCTAAATGTGTGCAGTTCTTTAAAGGATAGTTGCTTTGGAATGCATGGACACACATATTAATTAAAGGTATATAAGAGTCATGTGTATCTTGGCTATATGCATCAATATATGTGAATGAAATGTATATCCTTGATCAAGACTTCACTCTTGCAAACAATATGTGCAAGAAGCAAGAGATCATGTTGATCAAAGATATGATGCATATACTTACCTTGAGTTCTTGAGAATTCTAGTAGTAGAGACACACTTGAGAAAACAATGTTAGGAAACACAAGAATATTCTACCAATCAAATGCAATAGAACTCAACGAATACCAAGATGTGGAGAACATATAAAATATGATGATCCTTAAGATTTATATGTCTCCATCTTTAGCATAAATCTATTATATCTTTTCTCCACTTTGATATGAAATGGTAGTACATCCTCTCCCCCTGAATCTCAGCAACTAGATATTGGGATCGGATAGGGTGAGAAAAGGAATCCTTTGTTCACTTGAGACTTTTCTCCAAAAGTACTTTTCTCCCCCCCTACATTGGTGTTCCTCTCCTTGATTATATAAGTGTGAAATTTTGATATTTTCCTCTCCCCCTAAATCATATCTCCCCCTTTTGCATAAGCATGTAACTCTCCCTTTATCATGAAGCTTTGATATTCTCCCCCTTTGGCATTAAACACCAAAAAGGTCAAACTTGGGAGTAGTGTCAGGGATCAATGAAAAGGAAGGGATCCTAGAGATCAAGGGTCATTGAAAGTAGGGTCCACTAAAAGACTAAGGGGATCATTGAATATAACTTCTCTTCGTTTGGCAAATTTGAGTTTTCTTCTCCTTGGAGCTAGGGATCCTTGAATAAAGAATTTCTCCCCCGAAGTGTTGTTTGTTCTTCTCCCCCTAATTATTTTTTCTTTTCTTTCTTTTTTGAGAAGGGGTCATTGAAGGAACAAGAGTATCTCAAGAACAGATGCAAATAAACGATAACAAAGAAACTCAGGTTTTGAAAAAAAAGAAAATCGGTGACTCTGGGATAAATAAATCATTGGTACCGAGATTGCGTAGTGCAACTCATCTGCAAATTCGGTAGGACCGAGTTATCGATATCGGTGACGCCGAAAGATAAACCAAGTTTCTGTTTTAGAGAGACAAACAAAACTGTTTCAAAAAGAAAAATGTGAAAGATTTACAAAGGACATCAAATAGATAAGATTTGAGTGGTTACGAGAAATCATGAAAATAGAGAGCAAACCACACAAGATTCTTAACTAAATGATGGGCGGCGACTAGGTCACCTATATTAGAGTATATTGACTTAGGAGCCAAGCAAGAATGCTTGATCATAGGTCATACTCATCGTTTAAGCTCGAAATGGGTTTACCATTTTTTGATTAAGCATTTTGATGTCTACATATCACTTGAGTTGCTTTAGCCCATGTCTTGGAGTAAAGCATTTTCAAGGATATGAGTACATACCTTTGAGTGATGTTGATGACGTTGCTCGTAGGTGAACTTGTTGAGGACGCTCGAGGTTGATGAAGATCATCTTGAATTTGGATCTATCCTTCTCGTTCTAGTACACTAGTCACCTACAAAGGTTAGTCATGCAAGGAAGAGCAATGGATATATCCTTTTGACATTATATCACTCATAGATTTTCCAACTAAGATCATGTATATGTCAAGGATATGTTTTTGTTATCTTCTTCCTTCCATCATCAAGAGGGGCTGTGGATACTTGGTAATGACAAGATTTCTTATGATTGGAGTTGATGGCAATCTCATTGAATGAAGTTCTTCCAAGTACCTACAAAAGGTTAGATGCAATACAAGGGAGCATAGTATTCCATGGCATATGATAATGAGTTATGAGAACATGGAGATAATAGTTAAGCTCATGCCCTTGCTCGCAACCGAGTGAGTCTAGCTCAAGTTTGAAGCATCAATGATGTTCAACTCACTCCTCAAATGACAAAATGTTTTTTCATCAAGTGGCTTGGTGAAGATATCGGCCAATTGTTTATTAGTACGAACATGCTTAAGATCGATATCTCCTTTGGCAACGTGATCACGAATGAAATGATGTCGAAGTTGAATATGCTTGGTTCGAGAATGTTGCATAGGATTATGTCCAATTTTAATCGCACTTTCATTGTCACAAAGTAGTGGAACATTTTTCACATGAATACCATAATCCTTAAGCATTTGTGTCATCCATAGTAATTGCGCACAACAAGATCCAGCAGCAATATACTTAGCTTCGACAGTATATAGAGATACCGAGTTTTGTTTCTTGGAGGACCAAACACAAGAGATCTACCTAAAAATTGACAAGTACCCGAGGTGGATTTTCTATCAACATTTTCTCCGTCATAGTCCGAATCGGAATAGCCAACAAGATTAAAAGAAGATCCCTTCAGATACCAAATGCCAAAGTTTGGTGTTTGTATCAAGTATCTCACAATACGTTTCATGGCCAGAAGATGACACTCTTTAGGTGCAGCTTGATATCTAGCACACATGCAAACACTAAGCATAATATTGGGACAAGATGCACATAGATATAACAATGAACCAATCATAGATCGATAAACCTTTTGATCAACCGGTTCATCCTCCCTCGTAAGGTCAACATGTCCACTAGTGGGCATAGCAGTTTTCATACCTTTGCAACTCTGCATGTTGAACTTCTTGATCAAGTCCTTGGTATACTTAGTTTGAGATATGAAATTTCCTTCTCTTGATTGCTTGATTTGCAATCCAAGAAAGAATTTCAGCTCACACATCTTAGACATCTCATACTTCTCGGACATCAACCTTCCAAATCTTTCACCAAACTGAGGGTTAGTGGAACCAAAGATAATATCATCCACATAGATTTGGCATACAAATAATTCTCCATTAACTCTCTTAGTGAAAAAGGTTGCATCAATTTTACCAATTTCAAAACCTTTGTCGATGAGAAACTTCGTTAAACATTTATACCAAGCACGAGGGGCTTGCTTAAGACCATAAAGAGCTTTGCGAAGCTTGTAAACATGATTAGGTTTCTTAGGATTCACAAAACCAGGTGGTTGCTTAACATAAACTTCTTCCTCAATTTCACCATTTAAAAATGCACTTTTTTGTCCATTTGGTAAAGCGTGATATCATGGTGATTAGCATAAGCAAGAATAATATGAATAGCTTCAGGTCTAGCAACGAGGGCATAGGTCTCACCATAGTCCATACCTTTGACTTGCGTATATCCTTGGGCTACGAGACGAGCCTTGTTGCGTATGACTTGACCATCTATGTCTTGTTTGATCCGAAACACCCATTTGGTTTCGAGGATGTTGTGCTCATCTTCGGGCTTCTCCATGAGTGTCCACACTTCGTTCCTCTCAAAGTTGTGTAGCTCTTCATGCATTGCGTTCACCCAATCCGCGTATTCAAGAGCTTGTTCTACCTTTAAAGCCTCAATGCTAGATATCAAAGAATAATACTCACAAAAGTTAGCTAGACGGGTTTTAGAGTGAGTGATTCTATCACCAAAGATTTGGTTTAGGGATGGTTCTTGGTCACTTGAGCTTGAACTCGGGTCAGCTTCCAATTTTTGGATGGTGGAGCTTCTTCTTCTTCATCATCATCTCATTCATCTTCATTGTTGTTGAAGGTGTCGTTCCCTTGAGGTGGTGGTGAAGGTGGTTGTGGTGGATCTTCATGATGCACTTCCTCCTCTTCATAATCTTGTCGTGTACTGCTTGTAGATGCTTCCATGTTGTGTTGAGGTTCACCTTGACGTGAGGTAGGGGCTTCCACTTGAGTTGATGAAGTACTCTCCTTCACCTCCATGGGACGAATCTTGCCAGTGGGTAGATCTAGTATGGCTTCCGAAGGGTCCTTATCACCTACATCATTTGGCAATTGTTCGACTTGTGAACCATTAGATTCATCAAACTTCACATCTACCGTCTCTTCAACTTTTCGAGTGAAGCTGTTGTAGACACGGTAGGTGTGAGAGTTTGACCTGTAACCAAGTAGGAAACCTTCATGAGATTTAGGAGAAAACTTAGCACGATGATGCATGTCGAGAATGTAGCACTTACAGTCGAATACCCAAAAGTATCCAACTTGCGGTTTGTTACTGGTGAGAATCTCGTATGTCATTTTACCGAGAAGCTTGTGCAAGTAGAGTAGGTTTGTGCCATGACATGTTGTTTCCACGGCTTCTGCCCAAAAGTGTCTTGGCGTCTTGTATTCGTCAAGCATTGTTCTTGCCATCTTGATGAGGATTAGGTTCTTCCTCTCGACAACTCCATTTTGTTGAGGTGTGTATGTAGCCAAGAACTCATGTGAGACACCTTCTTCGTCAAGAAAGGTATCCACATGGGTGTTCTTGAACTCCGATCCATTATCGCTCCGAACCTTCTTGATCTTCACTTCAAACTGATTTTGGGCTTTGCGAGCGAAGTTCTTTAAGATCTTTTGAACCTGTGACTTATCATCAAGAAAGAATACCCACGTAAATCTGGAAAAATCATCAACTATAACTAGACCATAGGAATTTCCATCGAGACTCTTGTAAGCATTGGGACCAAAAAGATCCATGTGAAGTAACTCGAGTGGTCTCCTAGTAGTCATGATATTCTTAACAGGATGACTTCCACCTACTTGCTTTCCAGCTTGACAAGCACTGCAAAGTCTATCTTTGTCAAAGATAACATCTTTAACACCAAGTATAGGATCACCTTTGATTAGTTTATCTAGATTTCGCATGCCTACATGTCCAAGTCTTCTATGCCAAAGCCAACCTTTAGAAGATTTTGCAATTCAACAAGTGCGAGGTTTGGATCGTTTAGTGAAATCAAGAATGTATAGATCACCTCTATGGAAACCGGTAAATACCATTTTATGATTATCTTGACGAAACACTTGGCAATCTACTTTTGTGAATAGAACATTGAAACCGAAGTCGACAAGTCTACATACGTAAACAAGATTGTAACCAAGGGATTCAACAAGCATAACATTTTGAATAGAGCTATCATGGGATATAGCCACCTTACCCAGGCCAAGTACCTTACCCTTAGAGTTGTCTCCAAAGGTCATGTATCGTTGAGGACCTTGATTAGGTGTGATCTCTTGGAACATGTCTTTATCACCAGTCATATGATCCGTACATCCGCTGTCAATAATCCACTCTTTTCCTCCGGACTTGTAATCCTTAAAGTTTTCCATAAGACTCAGATTCTTCATGATCTTCTCGTACTCGATGTCGAACAACTCATCTTCTTCATAGTAGCCATGTTCCACATTGTCATCATCAAGTGGGAAATCCTCATCATAAAGAACAAGAGATTCGTTAGAATAGTGATCATGACAATGTTCAAGTTTATGAATGTGGATGGCTTCAAAGATAAGGTTGTTAATACTGGTGACATCTCCTTTAGCACGCATAAGATCACGAAGCTCAAATAGGCATTTATCAAAGTTTGGATCACTAGGCTTCATTTTGTGAAAAGCAATGGTTTGATGAAGAATTTCATCTAGATTCCCTAAGGAAAGATTTGGGTATCATTTCTCCAAACCAGTCCATAAGGTATAGGCATAGGCAAAGTTCTCATTTGAGAAAGCACGAATCTTGGTAAACCTCTAACAATAAGATTGACAGTTTTTAGGTTACAAAGCATGTTAATTTCCTCTTCGTGCGTAGGATGCAATTCATCACTAGGGAGCACATAGGGGTTTTCAATATATTTAGTCAAATGGAATCTATTGAATAGATTAATCATGGCATATGGAATCTATTGAATAGATTAATCATGGCATTCTTCCATTGACTATAGTATTCTCCATCAAGAATGGGCACTCTACAACTCAAACTCTCCATTCTAGACACATCCATCTTCCTCCACGGTGATTAAACCGAAGCAATGGAGACCAAAGCTCTCATACAACTTGTAGGATAGAGAGAGGTGTGTCTAGAGGGGGGTGAATAGACTACTAGCAGAAATTTAAATCCTAACCTTTTCCCAAGTTAATTGGTTGGCAGATTTTAACTATTTAGAAACTCTAGCAAGTCTAACAGCCCTACACATGCATGTCTACAAGTATTGCAGCGGAAAGTAAAGACATTGCACATGTAAGTAAAGAGATGGGATAGGAAGATCAAACGCAATAGGAGACTCGAGGATTATTCCCGTGGTCCTGATAGGTGGTGCTCTCGTACGTCCACGTTCATGGAGTCTTCAACCCACGGAGGGTAACGGTCACGAGAGTCCACGGAGGGCTCTACCCACAGAGGGTTCCACGAAGAAGCAACCTTGACTATTCCATGCGGCTTCCGTCCATGAAGGACTAGCCTCACTATGGGTAGATCTTCACGAAGTAGGCGATCTCCTTGCCCTTACAAAATTCTTGGTTCACTCCACAACACGAAGTAGGAGGCTCCCAAGCGACACCTAACCAATCTAAGAGGCACCACCCTCCAAAAGGTAATAGGCTCGGTAATGATGATGAACTCCTTGCTCTTGTGCTTCAAGATGATAGACTCAACACACAATCACTCTCTCCCAAATTTGGCTTGGTAGAAGAGATGGGATTGGTGGAAAGCAACTTGGGGAGGCTAGAAATCAAGATCCATATGGTTGGAGTGGAAGATCTTGACCTCAACACAAGGGTAGGTGGTTCTCTCTCATAAAACTGAGTAGGATAGGTATGGAATAGTTCTGAGTGCTTCTCTTTCGAGTGGGTGGTGGTGAAGGGGTATATATAGGCATCCCCAAAAATCCAACCGTTACACACAATAAGTCGGACTCGGTAACACCGATGTGTAAATCTCGGTGGTACCGAAGTGACCAAAAGTGGCAATTTTTGAACCTCGCAGGGACTAATATTCAATTCTCGGTTGCACCGACAAGGTGACCAATGGTTAGATTTGCCAATCTCGATGACGCCGATTCACCATTTTCGGTCAGACCAAAAACGAGAACATGCGTAACAGAATCTTGGCAACCCAACTCGGTGGCACCGAGTGCAGTGTCGGCTGCACCGATGTGTTAGGGTTTGGCTGAGTTTGTCTAGGGTTTAGAATCGGTGGCACCGGGAAAGAAAAGTTGGTTGCGCCGATTTTGCATATTTGGCTTAGGACAGACTTTGGTGGGAGAGTTTGTGGATGTTTTGGTGAGTGTCACTTGTGCACGTTTGAGCATATTATCCATCATCAAAACTTTACCCCCTTTTAATTGTGGAAGAGATTGATTGGGTGGAAAGTAACTTGGGGAGGCAAGAGATCAAGATTCATATGGTTGCAATGGAATGGCATGATCTCAACACATGAGTAGGTGGCTCTCTCTCAGAGAATCAGTTGGTGTGAGTGGGGGTCTATTCTGAGTGCTTCTCTTGCGAGTGACTGGTGGTGGAGGTTTATATATAGGCATCTCCAAATATCGAACCGTTACGCCTGATAAGTCCAACTCGGTGACACCGATGAGTTAAACTCGGTAGTATCGAGTTGTCTCAATGGTAGCAACTTTTGAATCTTGGTGAGACCGATACATAAAACTCGGTTGCACCGATAAGGTGACCAACGGTCAGATTGCCAGACTTGGTGACGCCGATTCAACAACCTCAGTGGGACCGATTTTGTGAGTTTTCGTAATAGAAAGTTCACAACCCAAACTTGGTGGCACCGAATCGGAATCGGTTGCATCGAAGGGTTAGGGTTTGGCTGAGTCTGTCTGAGGCTGAGAATCGGTGGCACCGAGTGGAAAGTGTTGGTTGCACCGATTTTCGATATTTGGCTTTGGACAGACTTTTGTGGAAGAGCTTGTGGGTGTATGTGGTGACTGTCACTTGTTCATGTTTTGAGCATTTTGTTCACCAACAGTACCTTGCCCCCTGTTAATAGTATTGGCTTTCCTATGGACTCAAAGTGATTTCTCACAAAGTAAAATGTAGAGTCCTCTTTGCTTGAAGCTTTGCCAATGCTATTCCTTCTCCTTGTTCTTCTTGGGGATACTCTCCACACTCCTTTTGCCAACCCATCTCTCTCTATGAACTTTATATGAAATACACTAGACGAAATTATTAGTCCAGGAGACAATGTATGTTGTCATGAATTATCAAAACCACCAAGGGAGCATATTGTGCTTTCACCGTGGCAGCGGGGTCCATAAGGAAACTAAGGTACATTAAGGCCTCCTTTTCATAGAGAACCGGAAGAAAGCATTAGCACTTAGTGAATACATGAAATCCTCAAACTACGGTCATCACCGTGAAGTATCCCAAATATTGTCACTATGGGGTTGACGGATCATAACACATCATAGGTGCATATGACTAGACAAGATCAGATCAAGAACATAGGTATAATGATGATAACATAAAAGGTTCAGATCTGAAATCATGGCACTTGGGCCCTAGTGACAAGCATTAAGCATGGCAAAGTCATAGCAACATCAATCTAAGAGCATAGTGGATACTAGGGATCAAGCCCCAACAAAACTAACTTGATTACATGATGAATCTCATCCAAATCCTCATCGACCAGCAAGCCTACTAAGGAATTACTCACTCCTGGTGGGGAGCATCATCGAATTGGTGATGGAGAAGGGTTGATGATAACGAAGACCGAAGATTCCCCTCTCTAAAGCCCTAAACAGACTCCAGATCTAGCCTCCCGGAGAAGAACAGGAGGTGGCAGCAGCTCTGTATCGTGAAACGAGGTAAAACCTTCTCTCTGATGTTTTTTCCGAAGAATTGTGAATTCATAGCATTGGAATTAGGGTCAAGGGACCCGCGAGATGTCCAGCCTCCACCAGGCCGCGTCATGGGGGCCTGGCGCCCTGGTGGGGTATGGGCACCCTGGGCCCCCTCTCAAGTAGCTTCTGACTCCGTAATTCCTTAAATATTCCAAAATAAATCTCCAAAAAAATTCGTTATGTTCCGAGAACTTTTATTTCTGTACAAAAACAACATCATGGTAGTTTTGCTAAAAACAGCGTCAGTCTGAGTTAGTTACATTCAAATCATGCAAATTAGAGTCCAAAACACAAGCAAAAGTGTTAGGAAAAACAGATACGTTGGAGACGTATCAATCGATGACTTTCTTGCAGCCAGAACAATGGATTCAAAACATGGAGGATCACATGAGGAATACCAATGTTGAAAGAAAGAAGATGGTTCAGTATGCTCTTCAAAACTTTGCAAAAGGTGCTGCAACTTGGTGGAAGATGTATGAAGCTATTCATGGAACTCAAAGATAAATCACTTGGGAAGAATTCAAGATGACTCTGCAAAAATATCATGTGGTCACCAACACCAAGAAGTCTCGTGAGAACTATATGAAGAAACTTTGTGCATGCAAGATCTATGGAGAAAAAGGACACACCCATGAACAACACAACGATGGATGTCGTCATTGTGAAGGAAAACACCCAGCTAAGGAACGCCCAACTTGGTAGATGACATGTTTCTTGTGTGAAGGAACTATTCATTACCCCGTTCACTGCCACATTTACCATAGGGTGCAAGAAATTACCAAATAGTAGAAAGAAACAATGAAAGAAACTCTTCGTGAAATTTCAAAAGAACCTATGATGAAGGAAGATGTTGAAGATCCTGATGTTCAAGGCCTAACTAGATTTTTCTCCAATGTCTGCTACTCATGCGGAGAAGGACATTTTTCACGGGATTGCATGACGGAAAGCCAAGAGTACACGGGAGACTTCCCGACAGAAAAAGTGGAGCTTGAACCACATGAAATAGAAGAATTGATCGGAATGAAGAGACCCAGGAAGAGAAAGAGAATGTGCCCCAGAACAACCAAATCTCCACAAAGAAGGATAAGAGTCATGTTACTTGTTTTGAGTGTAAGAACACAGGACATTATGCCAACGACTGCCTAGAAAGGAAGCAGAGAACCCCAGGAGCAAACACCGTCACCAAGAAGCCCCGAGACTTGCCGAAATTCATTTGTTTTCATTGCAGGGAAGCAGGACATTATGCTAATAAATGCACAGACAAGAAGAAGGCTCGAACTAAGTAGTTGAGATTTGATAATGGCAATAAGTGTAATAGGAAGCACTCTTGTTTTCATGAGGTTATACAGTTGTTTTATGTAATTGAAGTCTCAGAGATTGTAATGAGTTCATGAATCAATAAAATTAATGTGTCATGATTTCCTACGTTAAACTGTATGAGTTGTTACTTTATGAACAAAGATTCCTGATCATTTCTGAGGATATGAGAAAATATGGTCTATGCATGCATTTGTGCATTTCATTTTAAGCTGGTAGTAATCGGTAAAACCACAGGAACAAAGGAAAAAGAATGTGTCATTCATGACAAGGAGTTTGGACAAATTCATACGGATGGAAGCAATGTTGGACAATATCATATCATCTGGATTTTAGCATTTGTAATAAGACAATTACTTTGGAATTTGGATCTTTGAGAAAAGATTAAGGCTATAATGAAGGATTGGATATGAAAATAATATGATTTTATGGAGGAAAAAGTATCCTTTAATGGTGAACACACCAATGGAAAAGAAAATGTATTCCAAATAGTGGGGTCTGTACCAAAAATAAGTGTGAGAATTATTTTTATATGATGGTTACCACTAGAGTATGAATAAATGTAGTACTAATGGAATTAAAGGAGGTATACTTTTGGAATATTGACCATCTAGTAACTCCAAAGGGGAGTTAAAGCTATACAAGTGATGAACTAGGCCCATAACCCACAAGTCCCAAAGTAATAGGAGCAATCACTACCTTGTAGAAGAAGGAACTTGGAAGAAGTTGTGATATCACTAGCAGACGTTTCTTAGGAGGATACCAAAACCCAAGAGTTGTGAATAAATGATAGACGCTTTGTTCAGCTCGCAGAATCAATGGATTTATTCGAACTTCATCTATGGACAACAGAAATTTTGCAATGCTTATGAGGATGCCCAACTGTTAGAATAGGTGATTCACTGTCTATGTATGTAGTAATGATTCAAGTACGGGGTGGATTGGCCCCCATACTTGAGACTTTTAACATTAACTATCATATGTTGATGGAAAATCAGAGAGCCTTAAAACCTTAGAAGAGTGCCAGTACAACAAGCCAAGAACCTTAGAATGCTAGGATGATGGAACCCTATAAAGGCAACAGTTGTCATCATAGGTTATACAATGATATTCAACCCAGACGCATTTCCTGCAGGAGAAACCCTTATTTGTTGACCAACATGAGGTTAACGATTGTTCTTTAGTAATGGCGACAAACCTGCCAGTTAAGAAAACCCAGTCTCGGAAGAAACTTACCAGGATTAAAGGACACAAGATTTGAGTAAAAGGTTATGCCCTCATCGAAAGAGCCTCGGTGGAAGAGTTATCCCAGAGAATATCAGAAGACCGATACCATCAACTCTAAGGATGGAGTACCTGAATTTTCAAACCCTGACTTTGATTTTAAGTTTTGTAGAACCCCACACTTTTTCTGATCAATGGATTTGTTAGAAGACCACCAAACCCTAACTATTCCTTCTAGCCTCTTCGAATCTCGAGGACGAGATTCATTTTAAGTGTGTTAGTTTGCAACATCCCAAAAGTATAAATTCTAGAATGTTAAATTTAATCAATATTTTTGATCGTTTGTTAGTTTGTTGAGTGATTGATTGATTGAAAATGAGTGAAATTGAAAACTTCTAAAATTAAAGATAGGTAATATAATGACATACCCAAACAATTCTTATTTCCATTTGAATTCAATTCCATTTCCAATTTAAAATAATATAGAGAATATGACATGACTTATTCAAAAAAAAATATTTGCAATTATTTTACATTTGATCTATTCCAATTTCTGAATTTGAACGAATTCAAATTTCATTGCCCAAATTCCCAAAATAATGAGAGGAGCAATATGACACTCCAAACCAGAGGCAAATTTGAATTTCATTTGAATCTATAAACCCAGAAAAATATTTGGAAAACATTTGATCTTTGGATCAAACTCATTTCTTTGAATTTTGGAGATTAACTATTTTAAAAAGTATTTCAGAAGTCTCTAAAAATATGTTCATGTTTTAGGATATATTTTTCTGATCATTTTTGTATATTATAAGCCTATATAAAAAGTTTGTTTATCTTCGTTTATTTTCATTTTCTTTCTCTGTTTAAAACAAAGAAAAATATTTTTCTTGAAAAAGACAAAAATGGCCAAAGCGAGCCAGCCCAGGAGCGCCCCCTAGGCCCAACTAGCTCGCCCGCGGCCCAGCCGAGTGCGCCCACCCGAATCCCCTCCGAATTGGCCACCCACACCTTCCTAATCTCTCTCCCCCTCGCTTACAAACAGAACCCACCATCTGATTCTGAATCCCGCCTCCTTTTCTTCTTTTTCTTTCCAAATTCGCTGGAGACCGGCGGCGGCGGCCTTGGGATCCCCGATCTCTTTCCTCTCGTGTGTCGAACCCCTCCCCCCACCGGGCACCACGCCTATAAAAGCCACTCCCACGTGAAGATTCCCAGCAAAAAACCCACCATAGCCCCTCTGACCTCGTTGAAATTCCTCATCGTCTTCACCTACTGCAGTCGCCCGCTCCCACTCACCATCGTTGCATCTGACCACCCCAACCCTCCCTGACACCACCTTTGGCCTCGACGCCTTCGCCCGCACCTCCTCGTCTACTCCCCCAACGCCGATGACCATCATAGATGCCTTGTCGGAGCAACCCGAGGCCACCGCCCACCATTGTTGTTGTGGCGCTCCGTTCGGTCAATCCCAAGCCACGCTAACACCACCTATGACTTCTTCGTTGTCTCGCGCATCTCCCTCACCCATCCACCGCCGCCGGAGACCATCGGAGGCCTCGTCTACATCAACATCGAGTTGTCATCATTGTTAGAGTTCGTTGCCTCCTTTGTAAGCCATCGAGGTAGCCCCTCAAGTGGCCTGGTTGAAATCCCTTGAGTTGCCCCGAGGTGGCCCCACAAGTGGCTCTAGTTTGGACCAACACTCATGAGGAGCACTGGCCCGGGTTGTTGATTAATTATCCGCGGGTGTCGGCGGGTCCCTATGCAATTTTATTAGTTATTAGGCAAATGTAGTACCAATGTTGATCCTTGCCAGATAAGGTATATCCCAAAACAAAAATCAAGTGGGTCCCCATAACAACCCCGAGCATGTTAGGAGCACTCAATATGGAACATAACATCGGTACACAAGTAACTAGGGCGGCAAAGATGGCATAAAACACCGAACAAAAGGTCAAGCCTTCCACCTTTTACCAAGTATGTATGTGAACTAAATTAAATAGAAATAATATTGTGAAATAACAAAATATCCATGTTGTCACATGGAAGCAACTGCACCTGCAACTAACAACGCTATAAGAAGGGTTGAGCAAGCGGTAACATAGCCAAACAATGGTTTGCTGGGAAGGTGGAGGGTTTAGAGGCTTTTCATGGAAATGTTGGGAGGCTTGACATACAGGTGGTAGGTAACGATACATAACAATAGAAGCAAAACAACTAGCATGGCAATGATAGTAGTGGTATCCAAGGAAATGTTCATCTTGCCTGAGATCCCGCTTGGAAGACGAACGCATTCGTGAAGTAGACGTAGTCGAAATCCTCACACTCCAAATGCTTTCTGAACTCTATCGAGAAGAAGCAATACGGAAACAATAATCAACACATGATAAACACCACAACATATGCATGACATCATGTGCAAACAAATATGATGCATGTTCGGTTTAAATATGCAGGGCACGACAATCACAACAATCAAATACTACACATTAAGTGAAGCTCAATATGCATCGAGTTTACTTAGTTCACTCCTATTTAGGTACACAACAATATTAAATGTTGTTAAACATGGAAAAAGGTTAAGCATAATGAAACTACACTATCTAGGCATCTTAAATGAGGTCGGAAACAACTTATAGTATTTCTGAAACGACCCCATATATTAATTTTGAAATTGGTCCAGATCTGAACTAACCATATTTTATATTTTTTAAACATCAAACAAAATGCACCATGTGATTCTACACGTCATGCTAGGCGATTTACATATATAGAACGTTTAAAACGGAGCTACGGTCTAAAAGATATGACAAACACAAGATGAATATGCCATGAATGCAAAATTCATGAAACACAACCACAAGTATTTCAAAACATGTATGCAACATGATAATATGATACTACATGAAATTCTAAGCAAGTTTCATATATGTCATGTCCAAAACGGAGCAACGGTTCAACCACAACAAGCAACACAAGGTTTAGGTATAATCTGCCCAAAAACAGCAACATAGCATATTGCAACCCACAAATCAACAAGCTACAAAGAACAACAAGGGCATGGACATGAAGTCTACAATATGCTTAACAATTCATCTAAGCAAGTCTAGAATTGTTTATGCAGTAGTGTGTAGTGATATATTTTAGTTTATTTTAAATTAGGGTTTTAGGAAAAACAAGACTGTTTTTTATTTAACTTTTCACTTTTAATTGAGTTAAATTACTTCCTTTTTGTCATTCTTAACAAATCGTTCTATGTTTTTCTTATTCAACGGTAGCCACTTTTATTTGTAGTTCAAATAATTTTTATTATTCTGTTTCTCTAGTTTTGTAGCAAAACTTGTTTAGGTCATAAGTAGAGTTTTATAAGAGCTTTTCAATTAATTCCTTTTGCTACTAAAATTTTCAATAAAATACTTCCTCTTAACGTATTTGATTTATATTTTTTCTTTTATGTTAATTTATTATTTCAGTGATCTCTTTTCTGCTAAGTTTTATTAGGAAAAAATGTATTGCTTAGTGGGTTACTCTTCATAGTTGTTTTAGTTGTTCTTCAAAAGTAATTCTTTTTGCTAGTGAAATATTTACTAAAATACTTTTTTTAAGTCTTTATTTTTCATGTTTTGTTGCTGTTGATAATAGGTTATTTACAGGAAAACTATTCCTGGTTGCTTTGACAAAGTTTTGTTGTTTTAACTTTTCTCTTAAGTATTTCCTTCATCCCAACACTAGTGTGTTTAGTACTTGATTTTTCATGTTGAATTCTTAGATTGATTGCTAGTATGATTGCTTATATGAGTGCAATGGTTGACTATATAGATTTCATCGAAGAGTGACGAATAGTTTTCTTGAGTTATTTCTAAGAGTGATATTATCTTCAACAACTTACCAAGCAAGTTTACTTTGACCATTTCATTCATACCTATGTTTTCGTTGCATTTAATGTTACCTTTCAGTGAATCCATCCTGGAGTGATATTGAATTCTTGTAGTTGAGTAGAATGCATGAGGTAGAAACCCATCTCCCTGATATCAAGCCTTGGGACATTATTTAGTATTTTATGCTATGTTATAGTAGATGGGGTTTTCGGTACTAGTGTTCGTGAGTGGTGTGACCAGGAGGACTATATGTCAATGACGAAAACTTCATGATGGCATCTTCAAGGCTTCCATCTTTAGGACCTCAAGACTTCAAGACTCGAGACAAGATTCCAATACACACTACTGGATGGAATGGATCGAACGGCACCCTGGAGATTTACCATGTGGGATAGACACGGCACCTCGGAGATCTAACATGTGGGATTATCCTAGTGAACTAGGTATTGGCTAGTTATCATGAGTAAAGTTCCACCCAGACTCAAAGAGCTGGAAGAATACTTCATGCCCGGATGCTTACCTATGTAGCCGCAAGTAAATATGGGATATGGCTTGGTTGATCTTTGTTGTGACTCTCGTCGGACCAGTGCTACGAGATGTAGCCGATGTTATGATTGGATGGCCACTGTCATGGGTCAGGGAAACTCTTTGAAAGACCATGTTTCGTTCGTCCTGTTCTCAAACACCCGACGGTGTGAGGACTTACAAGGAGGGAACGATTCTTGTGGGTAAAGTGCACAACACTCTGCAGATTTTAAAACATGGTCAATTAGCCGGTACCCCTGTTATGGACAATTTGAGCCTCGCAACTTGGATCGATCTATAAACTCTCAACACCGGACTCATAACTAATTGTGGGCAACTTATTATACTTGTGGGCTATGGGACACTGATTGGCGGAACCATGTCATATTAGATACTCTCTAGTGAAAACTCCTGACATTCCTTTGATGTAGGAAAAAGGAAATAAAACCAGCTTTTATGCACACAAAAACTCAGACACAGATCCACAAAACCTTATTGCATATAGAATAGTTTTTATCATCTATTTCTATTGTGAACTTGCGGGTGCATTCAATAAACTCGCCTACATGGCTGCAACGTCTTATGTTGTAGATATTTTTATGACGAGTAAGAGTACAATATACGGTTACGATATAAACTCAACTTGTCGTTGGTGTTGATGGGACTCCACACCACTATTTTTTTTGTTTCCATTGTGATATAAGGTATACTATGGATCTACGGTATTTATTTTGCATGTGATGTTATGGTATTTCATTGAAGTATTGTGTGTGCCAGCATACTGATCCAAGGATAGCACAGAAAGGATAGAGGCACCGATCCATTTGGGTCGGGTCGCTCCATAGTCTGCGATGGTTTGGATTATGTGGGGTACCTCCCATTCGATTTTGGGCCTGCACTGGGTCGTACCTCTCGTGGGATGATGTCAGGTCAGTGGAGGGTCATTTCTTTTCGGTTCTAATTTGTCAGACACTTTTCATGTGATTTTCAGTGACCTCGTGTGTTGGTCGAGGGGGCTTCGATGCGGCTTATTCAGTTCTTGGCCTGCACTGGGTTGGATTATTTTGGGTGCCCCTCATTCGGTTGTTGGCCTGTGTTGGGTCGTACCTCTTGTAATGTTGTTGGGTCATTTGAGGGTCATTGCTTTTACATGTCGAGTTTGCCAACTACTTTTGGTGTGTTGCCAGTGGCTAGTTAGGAGCTCCTTAGGGATACTGCTTCTTGGTTTGTTTGGGAAACATCGTGTTGCTCGGTTTGTCCTGTTTGGTGTTGCCTCATTCGGTGTGGTTTTTTCGCTCTTGGGATGTTGTATGTGGATGGTTAGGAGGTCATTGGGGTGCAGCTTCTTGGTTTTTTTGTGCGGGTGGTGCTAAGTTGTCCCATAAAAGAGAAGTGAGTCTACTTGTCGGCAAATGATTTGAAATTGAAACTGGCTATAGAGGAAAGCGAAGCCCTAATTCCCCATTCTTTCTATCTTACATCGCCATCAAGCCCTGGTTGTAGAGTCATTGGTTTCTAATCGCAATGGATTTATGTTTTTTTGGATTTTCCATTTGTTTCGATCAGCCCTGATTTGGATAGTGTAACGCCCAAGATGCGATCCTATCCTTATTTTGGCTCGAGGGCCTCGACAATGAGAGAAGTACATTCTCGTCGTTTCGCAAGCATGGATATCATTACAAGTACAAGTAAAGAAGATATGATTATATTGAATTGGCTTACACTCGCCACAAGCTAAATCATGATCACATCAATACAACACATATTCAATCATCATACATAAGAGCAGGATCCGACTGCGAACGAAATCAAACGATAAAATGACATGCATCCTTGCTATCCCAGGCTGCCGGCCTGGAACCCATCCTAGATCGATGAAGAAGAAGTAGAAGAAGAACTCCAAATCAAACAAGCATCACTCTCACATCAAAGCATCGCACTTGTACCTACAACTATTGTTGTAGTAATCTCTAAGCCACAGGGACACAGCAATCTCATTTCCAAGGGTATCAAGACTAGCAAATCTTAATGGGTGAGGCATGGATAAGTGGTGAGGTTGCATCAAGTACTGAGAACTTATTTGAGTGGCTAACTTATGAATACAACAAAATTAGAAGGATGGCCTACGCATAACGGACGTGAACTAGAAATGATCACTAAGTGATCCTGAACATCTACCTACGAGTCAAACATAACACCACTGTGTTCTCTTTCGGAGCAGACCTCGCGAGAAGAGACGGTCACGGTTACGCACACGGTTGGTGTATTTTATTTGAGTTTACTTCAAGTCCGCTATGAACGGATGTTAAACAAAGTTTCCAAGTTGCCGCATAACCGCGGGCACGGCTCTCATGAAAGATTTAACCCTGTAGGGGTGCTCCAACTAGTCCATCACAAACAACCACAAGCTACGTGGAAAAACCTCAACCACGGAAAACCCGTAGTCTCCTTGGAAATTGCGGTGGAAAACCTCAATCTCAAACTAGCCCAAAGTATCCTCAGAATCCCGCGCACAAGACGTTCGATAAAGGTAAAACAAATCCAGCAACGCCGCCCGGCAGGCCAGATCCCAATAGGAGCCACGCATATCTCTTTCTCGGTGCACTACCAGATAAGCAATATGTATAGTGGCCTATTAGAAATCCCTCGAGTTGCCCCGAGGTGGCCCCGCAAGTGGCTCTAGTTTGGACCAACACTCATGAGGAGCACTGACCCGGGTTGTTGATTAATTATCCGCGGGTGCCGACGGGTCCCTATGCAATTTTATTAGTTATTAGGCAAATGTAGTACCAATGTTGGTCCTTGCCAGATAAGGTATATCCCAAAACAAAAATCAAGTGGGTCCCCATAACAACCCCGAGCATGTTAGGAGCGCTCAGTATGGAACATAACATCGGTACACAAGTAACTAGGGCGGCAGAGATGGAACAAAACACCGAGCAAAAGGCCAAGCCTTCCACCTTTTACCAAGTATGTATGTGCACTAAATTAAATAGAAATAATATTGTGATATAACAAAATATCCATGTTGTCACATGGAAGCAACTGCACCTGCAACTAACAACGCTATAAGAAGGGCTGAGCAAGCGGTAACATAGCCAACCAATGGTTTGCTGGGAAGGTGGAGGGTTTAGAGGATTTTCATGGAAATGTTGGGAGGCTTGACATACAGGTGGTAGGTAACGATACATGACAATAGAAGCAAAACAACTAGCATGGCAATGATAATAGTGGTATCCAAGGAAATGTTCATCTTGCTTGAGATCCCGCTTGGAAGACGAACGAATCCGTGAAGTAGACGTAGTCAAAATCCTCACACTCCAAATGCTTTCGGAACTCTATCGAGAAGAAGCAATACGGAAACAACAGTCAACACATGATAAACACCACAACATATGCATGACATCATGCGCAAACAAATATGATGCATGTTCGGTTTAAATATGCAGGGCACGACAATCACAACAATCAAATACTACACATTAAGTGAAGCTCAATATGCATCGAGTTTACTTAGTTCACTCCTGTTTAGGTACACAACAATATTAAATGTTGTTAAGCATGGCAAAAGGTTAAGCATAATGAAACTACACTATCTAGGCATCTTAAATGAGGTCGGAAACAACTTATAGTATTTCCGAAACGACCCCATATATTAATTTCAAAATTGGTCCAGATCTGAACTAACCATATTTTATATTTGTTAAACAGCAAACAAAATGCACCATGTGATTCTACACGTCATGCTAGGCGATTTACATATATAGAACGTTTAAAACGGAGCTACGATCTAAAAGATATGACAAACACAAGATGAATATGCCATGAATGCAAAATGCATGAAACACAACCACAAGTATTTCAAAACAGGTATGCAACATGATAATATGATACTACATGAAATTCTAAGCAAGTTTCATATATGCCATGTCTAAAATGGAGCAGCGGTTCAACCACAACAAGCAATACAGGGTTTAGGTATAATCTGCCCAAAAACAGCAACATAGCATATTGCAACCCACAAATGAACAAGCTACAAAGCACAACAAGGGCATGGACATGAAGTCTACAATATGCTTAACAATTCATCTAACTGCACGAACATGAATGGAAGCATGGATCAATAGCAAATGAACTCAGAAGATGGCATGTTGAAACAACATTTTAGAGACTTAGAGAAAATACCAGTTTTTAACAGAGCGGTTTATTATGAAGGCATATTGGCAACAATAAACTATATGCTACAGGGCATATATTGGCATGAAACTTAAGAGCATGGTAGTAGACATGATGCACTACATTTCATTCCATAGTGGCAAGATCTATTATGCACAGAAACATGGATATCATCAACACAACGTGGCAATTAAAATAATCAGGTTCTCAGACTTGGTGAAAATTAGAGTAGACATGTGCAGTAATTTTTAACAGATTGACATGTTTGATAGCATACGACTCTATGATGGAAATCCTATATATGCAACCCAATGGCACAACATCAGAGAGCATAACATGCCTAACAAAACATTCTATGGTGGCAAACTCAACGGAGCCCTGGATCAATGGCTAATCACATGGTAACATGGCAACAAAATATAACAGATTCTAGACTTAGAATTATTTTGGGCATATAAAAACAGCAACATTTTTATAGCATGTTGGCAACAACAAAATAACATAAACATGGATTATCATGGCAAACAAAAAAATCAGGGGCTAATGCACATGTCAAAGGGCATATCTCATGCTCAAAAAATAATTCATATGATGCATGGATTTAATCACATGAAAATAACGAAAGGGCATCACAGCAAAAATAACATGCACACAAATTTACTCAAATAAAAAAACTAATTGCACAAATGGATTCAATGGATTTTTCTACCCTAAAAGCATATATAATATGTGGGTGTTTACATTGAAAAAATGACGCAACAATTTTGCATGATTATGACATAAACCATTTTAGCAAGTTATCTATGCAAACTAATACAAACAACAAGTTAAACATTTTTAAACATGGATGAAAGTGGGATATAATTAATATAAACAAAATTTTACATATTTTTCATATATATTTTAATACGTTTAATTAATTATTAGCATTTTAAAATGATGCATTTTTCTGTAATTGTAAATGTCCAGGATAATGTTAGTTCGCAGAACGCAAAAAAAAGGTTATTGGGCCCAAACTGAATTTAAACATGCCTACAGGTGCGGGCGTAGTACACTATACGACGCTCTGGGCGACAGATAGGTAACATCAACAAGGGAAGGGCTAGGGCACTCACCCTGGACTTTGGCCCGTTCGATGGAGAGGCTGGCGCGGCCCACCCGAAGGGTGTTGCAGGGCGAGCGGGAGCTGGGCCACCGTGGCTTGCAGGCGCAGGAGGGCCATGCGGGCGACGGTCAATGGGCGAGCGGGGTCGGGCGCTCGTCCTTGATCAGATCGAGACGAGGTTGGAAGGCCGCAACGGCGCTGGCAACAGCCACGGCGGCCGACGAGGCTCGGAGGTGGGCCGGGGAAGATGCAGGAGCGCAGACCTAGGCCGCTGCGGTCGGATCCCGCTAGAGTCGGGGCCAAAACATGGGCAGTAGAGCGAGGGGGCGGGCATGGATCTCGAGGTCCCCTTCCATGGCAGCGGGAGCTACGGGCGAGAACGACACCGGGGCGACTTCTCCGGCGACGGCACGGGTCAGCAGCCTGGGGAGGTGGTCCGTCAAGGCAACAACGGCGAGGCAACAGCCACGGAGAGGGCACGAGGTCAAGGCAGCCATGAAGGCGCTCGGGCGCGGGTGGATCTCTTCTCCTCGAGTGGGCGCGAGCAACGACGGCAATTCGTTCCTGGGCGGGCCTCGGATGGTCTTGCCGGGCCCGTGGTTGAGGAAAGAGGAGGTGGGAGAAAGTGGCGGCTATGGGTTGGTTGTGCGGATTTTCAGGACGGCTAGGTTTCGTTTAGGGCAAGCTAGGGGTGTCTATATATAGCAGAAGGCTAGGGGTGAGGGGTTTTGCAGGAATTCGGACCGTACAATGTTTATCAAACGGTTCCGGACACGGAGGGGGTTAGGATAGGCCTAGTGGGCTGTGTAGAGTGATGGTGGGCTAAGAAGAGAGGGAGGTTACGGCCCGACGATAGAGTTTTAAAACACCAAAAACGTCCGACAAATAAACCGAGGACGGTGGAGCTACGGTCGACCGTTCGGGTATCAAATGGACACCGATTGCGACGAAATTGGACAGGTGGTCTAGCTACACTATATTAAGACCGCACGCCAACTTTCGTCCCAATCCGGAAATATTTTTTGCACGCTTTTAAAAACAATATTTTACCGATGTCACGGGCACGTGCGTGTGTGGTTGTGCTTGAAACAATCAACAACGAGAACAGAGAGAACCGGCAACTACGAACGTACGCGGGTTATGAAAAATGACGGCGACAGAGTGTCGATGCTATGCAGATGATGTGAATGATGCGACGCGATGAAGAATGCGACAACCAAACGAATCACACGACGACAATGGAATTAAATGGGAATCTTCTCGAGCATCGGTCTCGGGCTGTTACAGATAGATAGCTTGGCTTCTATTCGCTGACAATGGTTTTGCCAAGGAAAGGCTTTGGTATCACCAGAGTCGGCATGCGTTGATGTAATTGAAATATAACGCTTGAGATTAATATAAATTTTATGGTTTATAACCTTATGACTTTCATCGTTTGGTTTTTTAGTTTGTACTTGTGAGTACATTGTTTCCGATTGGTATTCTTTCCCTAGGGCACTCTCCCTATTACAGCCCATAGGTCACACGTCCCAGAAGAAGGAATCGTTTCTCCGTCTACGGCTTGGGAGAGTTGCAACAAGGATTATACGTATTAAGTGCATCATGTATGAAAATAAGGTGTGCCATGTTATTTTTTTCTCTTTTCTCCTCTTACCATGCAACATCATGTCACTGTTGTGTATGAGTGGCGGTGATTGTGTTGGTGGGGATGGTACGCATGTTTGCTTTCTTTGCTGATATGTGTTCTTTATGTTCTGCTTTGTGCTCTCTGGGTGCTGCCTTCGCCATGCCCTGGTTTGATCCGCACAATTCCACTCTTTGACCATGTGGTTGATCCTGGGCCCATGTATTGCTAGCCTTGCGGTATGGTGGCTTGTGTTTCCTGTCCTTGTATTGCCCCATCTTGCGTTGCGCATCGTCCATGACATCACCATGGTGGAGCGTGAGGCAATGAGTCATGCGAAACATAGTGAAGTTGGCGGAGATCTTCAATTGGGTGGCCATGGAAGCACACGCCACTAACCCCATCTGGCGGGAACACTAGGAGTGCCTCTTTGGGGTCATGCCCGACCCCGATCCTTCGCTGCTGGCCTACCTGTCTTCCACCCGGATCCCTTTTTTAAAACAAAACATGCCCTTTATTTATTAGAAATAATGGTTACATCGTCAATAAGGATATTTACAATATCATTCATAGGTTCATCGAACCAATCCGTAGTCCCATAGAATTTAGCTAACCTAGCAAGTTCGTCAGCTACTTTATTTGCTTCCCTATTACAATGTTCAAATCTAATAAGCGGAAAATCGTAAGCCATAAAATAACAATCATCAAACATTGTCGCCGTCGCTCCTGGTGAAAGTCATCCATTCTTCATTGTGTCAATTACTTCCATATTGTCAGAGTTAACAACAATACGATTGCTTCCCATCTTCTGTGCAAATAATAGGCCAAATCGTAGAGCCAAAACATCTGCTGTTAATACACCTGCACACCAATCCATCATCCAATTGACTCCAACAATGAATCTTCCTTTGTCATCTCTAAGTACAACCCCCATTGTGCCTCTAAGCATGTCTTGATTGAATGAAGTGTCGATATTTAATTTCAAAAAACCCATAGGTAGTCTTATCCATCCCTCTTTCTACTTGTTGCCCTTGGGGATTGGGCAATAACATAGTTTGTCGTTATAACACGGGCTCCCATAGAAATTTGGTACGCATCTTGGGATTTTCCATGATGGACTAGCGTACGTCTATCCCACCATAAGTACGAAGGTGTAATGGATATCAATTCATGTATATTCTGGGTGCCCACTATAGATAGCTCATGTTCTGGCATAAGAAGAAGGAGTCGATAGCAAAAGCTTTTTTAATGGCCTCGTGCAAAACCAGCCTTTCCCAAACCTCCTTTGTCTTTTGACATATAAATTAACATGCTTTTTGTATCTTCTAGCCCGTTTGAACGTGATGGGTAGATGGGCGAAACTTCCATGTGCCTATTTGCAAGTGTAACATGACACAGAAGGGTTCCATGTAAAGCACGCCAAATAAAATCTTCACCTTAGCTGGACAAGATAATTTCCAAATCTTACTCCAGATAGTATTGACATTTGTTCTACCTATACTATTTGTGTGTTGCGTGTTTGTTCCATTCCTCCAAATAAGCCGAACAATCTGTGAAACATCCATTCTTTGTAAAACTCCAAGCAATGAAATCCGACATGTTATGCATTGGGAGGGGGATCGCGAGCACCCTTTGAGAATCAATTGGCCACAACGTTTGTATTACTAGATCTTCATCCCATAATTTGGTGACTGGATCAATAAGATCAACGACTTCTGATAGGAGTTGCCCCCTTCTATGGGTAATAACCTTTCTATTGGCCCCGTGTGGGATCCAAGCATCTTTCCAAATATCAAAAAAATCCAGTTCCAACTCTCCAAATATAACCATTTTTTTAGAGAATCCACTATTGGGGAACGTTGCATGGGAAACAAAAACAATTCCTACGCACATGCAAGATCTATCCATGGTGTTGTGCATCTATGAGAGGGAGAGTGGATCTACATACCCTTGTAGATCGCTAAGCGGGAAGAGTTAAGAAATGTGGTTGATGTAGTCGAACGTCTTCACGATCCAAATCACTAGCCGTCCCGCGATCCGATCACGATCCGTCCCGCGATCCAATCATGGTCCTTCCGATCTAGTGTCGAACGGACCGCACCTCCGCGTTCAGCACACATACAGCTCGATGATGATATCTACCTTCTTGATCCAGCAAGAGGGAGCAAAGAGGTAGATGAGTTCTCCGGTAGCACAACGGCATGGTGGCGGTGGTGGTGAACTAATTTGGCAGGGCTTCGCCGAGCTCCGTCGAACTAATCTAGAGGAGAAATGATTTAGAGGAAGAAGTGAGCATCATGTGGCTATTAGGGTTAGGGCTTCCCTCAAATCCTCTAGTATCTATACTAGGAAGGAAGGGGAGGAGGCAGCCTCAAACCCTCCACAAGGAGGATTCGGACAAACCTAGGTGGAGGAGTCCTCCCCCAACTAGGATTCCTCCTCCCACAAGGGAGGTGGAGTCCTTGGAGGACTCCCCACTTGGACCTCCTCTCTCCTCTTCGCATGGGCCCTTAGGGTCTGGCTTGCCCAGCCCACTAAGGGCTGGTGCACCACCCCTAAGGCTCATGTGGCCCCCGGATTAGGTGGCCCCTCCCGATCGACCCCCGGAACCCTCCCGGTACCCCCAATACACTACCGGTGACGCCCGAACTTTTTCTGGTGACCAAAACAGGACTTCCTATATATCAATCTTTACCTCCGAACCATTACGGAGCTCCTCTTGACGTCCGAGATCTCATCTGGGACTCTGAACAACCATCGGTCACCAACATACATAACTTAATACTACTGAAACGTCACTGAACCTTAAGTGTGTAGCCCCTGCGGGTTCGAGAACTAAGTAGACATGATCGAGACACCTCTACGGTCAATAACCAATAGCAGGACCTGGATGCCCATATTGGTTCCTACATATTCTACAAAGATCTTTATCGGTTGAACCTCTATGTTAAGGATTCAGTTAATCTCGTATGATGTTCAATTTGTTCTTTGCTATGTTACTTGCCCGAGATTAGATCGCCCGTATCTCCATACCTAGTTCAATCTCGTTACTGGTAAGTCTCTTCACTCGTTCCATAATACAAGATCCCATGGCTAACTCTTTAGTCACTTTGCTTGCAAGGCTCATTATGATGTTGTATTACCGAGTGGGCCACGAGATACCTCTCCGTCACACGGAGTAACAAATCCCAGTCTTGATCCATGCCAACCCAACAGACACCCTCGGAGATACCTGTAGAGCACCTTTATAGTCACCCAGTTACGTTGCGACATTTGATACACACAAGGTACTCCTCCGGTGTCAGTGAGTTGCATGATCTCATGGTCATAGGAACGGATACTTGACATGCAGAAAACTATAGCAATAAACTAGCACGATCATATGCTATGTTTATAGTTTGGGTCTTGTCCATCACATCATTCTCCTAATGATGTGATCCCATTATCAAATGACATCTCATGTCCATGGCTAGGAAACCTTGACCATCTTTGATCAACGAGCTAGTCTATTAGAGGCATACTATGGACATGGTGTTGTCTATGTATCCACACATGTATCTAAGTTTCCGATCAATACAATTCTAGCATGGAGAATAAACGATTATCATGAACAAGGAAATATGATAATAACTAATTTATTATTGCCTCTAGGGCATATTTCCAATAGTCTTCCACTTGCACTAGAGTCAATAATCTAGCTCACATCGCTATGTGATTACATTGTTAAGAATCTCACACCCAATGAGTTCTGGGGTTCGATCATGTTTTGCATGTGAGAGAGGTTTTAGTCAACAGTATGCAACATTCAGATCCATGTATACTTTTCAAATCTCTATGTCATACTTTAGATGCTGCTACCACACTCCATTTGGAGCTATTCCAAATGACTGCTCCACTATACACATCCGGATTACTACTTGGAGTAATATGGATTGGTGTTAAAGCTTGCATCGACGTAACCCTTTACGAGGAACTCTTTATCACCTCCATAATCAATAAATATTCCGTTAGTCCTCTAGTTACTAAGGACAATTTTGACCATTGTCCATGATCCACTCATGGATCACTCTTGTACCCCTTGATAGACTCATGGCAAGGCACACACAGGTGCGGTACACAGCATGGCATACTATATAGAGCCTATGTCTAAGGCATAGGAGACGACCTTCGTCCTATCTCTTTCTTCTAATGTGGTCGAGCTTTGAGTCTCACTCAACTCCACACCTTACAAGTCAAGCAAGAACTCTTTATTTGACTGATCCATTTTGAACTCTTTCAAAATCTTGACAAGGTATGTGCTCATTGAAAAATCTTATCAGGCATCTTGATCTATCTATGTATATCTTGATGCCCAATATTTAAGTAGCTTCATTTCAGGTCTTCCTTTGAAAAACTCCTTTCAAAAAACCCTTTATGCTTTCAAAAAATTCTATATTATTTATGATCAACAATATGTCAACCACATATACATATCAGAAATTCTATAGTGCTCCCACTCACTTTCTTGTAAATACAAGTTTCTCATAAACTTTTTATAAACCCAAAAGCTTTGATCACCTCATCAAAGCGCATATTCCAACTCCGAGATGCTTTCTCCAGTCAATAGAAGGATTGCTGGAGCTTGAACACCTTTTAGCATCCTTAGGACCGACAAAATCTTCTGGTTGTATCACATACAACCTTGCCTCACGGAAATCATTAAGCAAACTCTGTTTTGACATCCATCTGCCAGATTTCATAATCGAAAAATGTAGCAACTGCTAACGTAATTCCAACAGACTTTAGCATTGCTACGGGTGAGAAAGTCTCATCGTAGTCAACTCCTTGAACTTGTCAGAAACTTCTTTGCAACAAGTCGAGCTTTATAAATGGTGACATTTACCATCACCATTTGTCTTCTTAAAGATCCATTTGTACTCAACGGTCTGCCGTTCAATGGGTAAGTCTATCAAAGTCCATACTTGGTTTTCGTACATGGATCCTTTCTCGGATTTCATGGCTCCTAACCATTTGTTGGAATCTGGGCCCGCCATCGCTTCTTCCTAGCTCGTAGTTTCACTGTTGTCTAACAATATGACCTCCAAGACAGGATTGACGTATCACTCAGGAGCAGTACGAGTCCTTGTCGACCTACGAGGTTTGGTAGTAACTTGATCTGAAGCTTTATGATCATCATCATTTGCTTCCTCTTCACTTGGTGTAGGCATCACAGAAACATCTTTCTGCGTCGTGCTACTATCCAACTGAAGTAACGGTTCAACAACCTCATCAAGTTCTACTTTCCTCCGACTCAATTCTTTTGAGAGAAACTCTTTCTAGAGAAAGGACCCTTTTTAGAAACAAACACTTTGCCCTCGGATCTAAGATAGAAGGTATACCCCAACTGTTTCCTTAGGGTATCCTATGAAGATGCACCTTTCCGCTTTGGGTTCGAGCTTATCAGACATAAGCGTCGCATTCCCAAACTCAAAGAAATGACAGTGTAGGTTTCTGCCAAACCATAATTCATACGGTGTCATCTCAACGAATTTAGATGGTGCCCTATTTAAAGTGAAGGTAAGAAAATAATGATATCCATCGCATGCTACAACACTCATTGGACCGCATACATCAACATGTATATCTCCAATAAGTCACTTGCTCGCTCCATCATACCGAAAAATGAAGTCTTAGTCATCTTACCCATGAGGCATGGTCTGCATGTCTCAACCGATTTGAAATCGAATGAGTCCAAAGATCCATCAGCATGGAGTTTCTTCATGCGCTTTACACCAATATGACATTTTGCAGCAGTGCCACAAGTATGTGATACTATCATTATTAACTATGCATCTTTTGGCATCAATATTATGAACATGTGTATCACTACGATCAAGATTCAATAAACCATTCTCATTAGGTGCATGACCATTGAAGGTATTATTCATGAAAGCAGAATAACCATTATTCTCTAACTTGAATGAATAAACGTATTGCAATAAACACGATCTAATCACGTTCATGCTCAATGCAAACACCAAATAATATTTATTTAGGTTCATCACTAATCCTGAAGGTAGAGAGAGCGTGCGATGGTGATCACATCAACCTTGGAAACACTTCCAACACACATCGTCACCTTGCCCTTAGCTAGTCTCCGTTTATTCCATAGATTTTATTTCGAGTTACCAACATTTGGCAACTGAACCGGTATCTAATACCCACGTGCTACTAAAAGTACTAGTAAGTTACACACCAATAACACGTATATCAAAAATACTTCTGTTGACGTTGCCAGCCTTCTTATCTACCACGTATCTAGGGTTCTTCTGCTTCAGCGACTGTTCTCCTCATAATAAAAGCACTCGGTCTCGGGTTTGGCTTCAACCTTGGGTTTCATTACTGGGGCAGCAACTGGCTTGCCATTCTTGAAGTTTTCCCTTCTTGCCCTTGCCCTTCTTGAAACTAGTGGCTTTACTAACCATCAACACTTAATGCTCCTTCTTGATTTCTACCTTAGCGGTGTCAAACATCTTGAAGAGCTCAGGGATCATCTTTTCCATCCCTGGCATATTTATAGTTCATCACAAAGCTCCAGTAGATTTTGTGGCAGTGAATTGGAGAACTATATCAATCACTATCTTATCTAGAAGATCAACTCCCATCTGATTCAAGCGTTTGTAGCACCCACACAATCTAAGCACATGCTCACTGATTGGCCTATTCTCCTTTCATCTTGCAGGCAAATGAATCTTGTTGGAGGTCTCATACCTCTCAACACGGGCACGAGCCTGAAATCTCAATTCGAGCTCTTGGAACATCTCATATGCTCCGTGACGTTCAAAACGTCTTTGGAGCCTCAGTTCTAAGCCATAATGCACGACACACTAAACTATCAAGTAGTCATCACAACGTGTCTGTCAGATGTTCACAACATCCACAGATGATGCTAGAGGGGTGGCACACTGAGTGGTGCATTAAGGACATAAGCCTTCTGCGCAGCAATGAGGACAATCCTCAGTTTATGGACCCAGTCGGCATAATTGCTACCATCATCTTTCAACTCTATTTTCTCTAGGAACATATCAAAAACAGGGGAGCTACAGCGCGAGCTAGTGATCTACAACATAATTTGCAATGACACTTTGACTGTGTTCATGATAATGAGTTCAATTAATCATATTACTTAAGAACTCCCACTCAAATCAACATCCCTTAGGTTGTCTGAGTGTGACATGATCCAAATCCACCAACCCAAGTCCGATCATCACGTGAGTTGAGGTGGTTTCAATGGTGAACATATCCATGTTGATCATATCTCCTATATGACTCATGTTCGACCTTTCGGTCTCTTGTGTTCCAAGGCCATGTCTGTACATGCTAGGCTCATCAAGTTTAACCCGAGTGTTATGCACGTGCAACACTGGCTTGCACCCGTTGTATATGAAAGTATAGTCTATCACACCCGATCGTCACGTGGTGCTTCAAAACGACAATCTTTCACAATGGTGCACACTCGGGGAGAACATAATTTTATCTTGATAATTTTAGTGAGGGATCACCTTATAATGCTACCGTCGCCCTAAGCATAAAAAGATCAATAAAAGGATTAACATCACATGCAAATCATAAGTGACATGATATGGCCATGAACTTGTGCTTTTGATCTCCATCTCCAAAGCACGCATGATCTCCATCGTCACCGGCATAACACCATGATCTCCATCATTGTGTCTCCATCCGGGGTTTTCGCGCCCACCATGCTTCTACTACTATTGCTACCGCATAGTGATATAAAGTAAAGCATTACATAGCGCTTAATGATTGACAGGCAGGTCATACAATAATTAAGACAACCCTATGGCTCCTGCCGGTTTCCGTACTCATTGACATGCAAGTCGTGATATTCTATAAAAACATGATCATCTCATACATCACATATATCTCATCATGTAATTTGCCATATCATATCACAACATACCCTACAAAAACAAGTTAGATGTCCTCTAATTGTTGTTGCATGTTTTACGTGGCTGCTATGAGTATCTAGCAAGAACGATTCTTACCTACGCAAAACCACAACGGTGATACACAAGTTACTTTTCAACCTTCTCAAGGAACACCTTTGTCGAATTCAATCCAACTAAAGTGGGAGAGACAGACACCCGCTAGCCATCTTTATGCAACAAAGTCACATGTCAGTCGATGGAACCGGTCTCTCGTATGTGGACGAGTAAGGTTGGTCCGGACCGCTTCATCCCAGAATTCCGCCGAATCAAGAAAATACCAAGGGAGTAAGAAATCTGAATGTAAATGCCCACAAACTCCTTTGTGTTCTACTCATGATCTCATCTACGCATAGACCTAGCTCATGATGCCACTGTTAGGGGAACGTTGCATGGGAAACAAAAAAATTCCTACGCACACACAAGATCTATCCATGGTAATGAGCATCTGCGAGTGGGATAGTGGATATACATACCCTTGTAGATCACTAAGCGGGAAGCATTAAGAAACGCGGTTGATGTAGTCGGACGTCTTTGCGATCCTAATCGCCAGCCGTCCCGTGATCCAATCACGATCCGTCCCGATCTAGCGCCGAACGGACGTCACCTCCGCGTTCAGCACACGTACATCTCGATGACGATCTCCGCCTTCTTGATCCAGCAAGAGGGAGCGGAGATGTAGATGAGTTATCCAACATCACGATGGCATGGTGGCGGTGGTGGTGTAGTTGTCCCGGCAGAGCTTTGCCAAGCACAACCGAGACGATCTAGTGGAGAACAGATCTAGCGGGAGAGAGAGGCAGCCGTGGATTTTCTTATTGGGGACTGCCCTCAAAAACCCTCCAATATATATAGGAGGGAGGGAGGAGGAGGTAGCCCTAGGGTTTCCCCTATTCAGCCGAACCAAGGAGGAGGAATCCTCCCCCCACTCGGATTCCTCCTCCCACAAGGGAGGTGGAGTCGTAGGAGGATTCCCCACTTGGCTCTCCTCCTTCCTCTTTGCATGGTCCCTTAGGGGCTGGCTTTCCCAGCTCACTAAGGGCTGGTGCGGCATCCCTATGGCCCATGTGACCCCCTGGAGTGGGTGGCCCCTCCCGATGGACCCCTAGAACCCTCCCGGCACCCCCGGTACACTACCGGGATTACCCGAAACTTTTCCAGTGACTAAAACGGGACTTCCTATATATCAATCTTTACCTCCAGACCATTCCGGAGCTCCTCGTGACATCCGGGATCTCATCCGGGACTCCGAACAACCTTAGGTCACCAACATACATAACTCAATACTACCGAAACGTCACCGAACTTTAAGTGTGCATATCCTGCGGGTTCGAGAACTATGCAGACATGACCGAGACACCTCTATGGTCAATAAAAAAGTGGAACCTGGATGCCCTTATTGTTTCCCACGTATTCTATGAAGATCTTTATCGGTTGAACCTATATGTCAAGGATTCAGTTAATCCCGTATGTTGTTCCCTTTGTTCATCGGTATGTTACTTGCCCGAGATTCGATCGTTGGTATATCTATACCTAGTTCAATCTCGTTACTGGCAAGTCTCTTTACTCATTCCGTAATACAAGATCTCGTGGCTAACTCTTTAGTCACTTTACTTGCAAGGCTCATTGTGATGTTGTATTACCGAGTGGGCCCTGAGATACCTCTCCGTCCCATGGAGTAACAAATCCCAGTCTTGATCTAGTCCCACTCAACAAACACCCTCGGAGATACCTATAGAGAATATTTTAGTCACCCAGTTACTTTGTGACGTTTGATACACACAAGGTATTCCTCCGGTGTCAGTGAGTTGCATGATCGCATGGTCATAGGAACGGATACTTGACATGTGGAAAACTATAGCAACAAACTGACACGATCATATGCTATGGTTATAGTTTGGGTCTTGTCTATCACATAATTCTCCTAATGATGTGATCCCATTATCAAATGACATCTCATGTCTATGGCTAGGAAACGTTAACCATCTTTGATCAACGAGCTAGTCTACTAGAGGCATACCAGGGAAGCAGTGTTGTCTACGTATCCACACATGTATTTGCATTTCCAATCAATACAATTATAGCATGGATAATAAATGATTATCATGAAGAAGGAAATATAATAATAACCACTTTATTCTTGACTGTAGGGCATATTTCCAACACGCACCATATCCAATAGAATACGATTACGACGCTCGACACACCATTACGCTATGGTGTTCCAGGTGGCATAAGCTGTGAAACAATTCCACAATGTTTCAAATGCATGCCGAACTCATAACTCAGATATTCTCCACCATGATCAGATCGTAGAAATTTAATGGGACAATTGCATTTTTGCCCCTAGTTGGAACCTACCGACGGGTTTTGCCCTTACTTTTCGACTCTGCTCAGTTTTGCCCTTAGAGTTGCCTCCGAGGTCCGCATAATTGCTACCATCATCTTTCAAATCTATTTTCTCTAGGAACATATCAAAAACAGGGGGAGCTACAGCACGAGCTAGTGATCTACAACATAATTTGCAATGACACTTTGACTATGTTCATGATAATGAGTTCAATTAATCATATTAGTTAAGAACTCCCACTCAAATCAACATCCCTTAGGTTGTCTTCATGTGACATGATCCAAATCCACCAACCCAAGTCCGATCATCACATGAGATGAGGTGGTTTCAATGGTGAACATCTCCATGTTGATCATATCTACTATATAACTCATGTTCGACCTTTTGGTCTCTTGTGTTCCGAGGCCATGTCTATACATGCTAGGCTCGTCAAGTTTAACTTGAGTGTTCCGCATGTGCAACACTGGCTTGCACCTGTTGTATGCGAACGTAGAGTCTATCACACTCTATCATCACGTGGTGTCTCGAAACGACGAACTTTCGCAACCATGCACATTGGGGGGGAACACAATTTTATCTTGAAATTTTAGTGAGGGGTCACCTTATAATGCTACCATCGTCCTAAGAATAATAAGATGCATAAGAGGATTAACATCACTTGCAAATCATAAGTGACATGATATGGCCATGATCTTGTGCTTTTAATCTCCATCTTTAAAGCACCGGCATGATCTCCATCTTTAAAGCACCGGCATAATCTCCATCTTCACCGCATTACACCATGATCTCCATCATCTTGATCTCCATCAATGTGTCGCCATCGGGTTTGTCGCGCCCACCATGCTTCTACTACTATTGCTACTGCTTAGCGATAAAGTAAAGCATTACATAGCGCTTAATGATTGACACGGAGGTCATACAATAATTAAAGACAACCCTATGGCTCCTGCCGGTTGCCATACTCATCGACATGCAAGTCGTGATATTCTATACAAAAAATGATCATCTCATACATCGCATATATCTCATCATGTAATTGGCCATATCATATCACAACATACCCTACAAGAACAAGTTAGATGTCCTCTGATTGTTGTTGCATGTTTTACGTGGCTACCATGGATATCTAGCAAGAACGATTCTTACCTACGCAAAAAACCACAACAGTGATACACAAATTGCCATTCAACCTTCTTAAGGACCGCCTTTGTCGAATCCGATCCAACTAGAGTAGGAGAGACAGACACCCGCCAGCCATCTTTATGCAACAAAGTCACATGTCAGTCGACGGAACTGGTCTCTCGTAAGCGTACAAGTAAGGTTGGTTCGGGCCGCTTCATCCCACAATACCACTGTATCAAGAAAAGACCAAGGAAGGAAGCAATCTGAGCACCAATGCCCACAAACTCCTTTGTGTTCTACTCGTTATCTCATCTACGCATAGACCTAGCTCATGATGCCACTGTTGGAGAACGTTGCATGGGAAACAAAAAAATCCTACGCACACGCAAGATCTGTCCATGGTGATGAGCATCTATGAGAGGGAGAGAGGATCTACAAACCCTTGTAGATTGCTAAGTGGGAAGCGTTAAGAAACGCGGTTGATGTAGTCGAACGTCTTCGCGATCCAAATCGCTAGTCGTCTCGCGATCCCATCACGATCCGTCCCGCGATCCAATCATGGTCCTTTCGATCTAGTGCCGAACGGATGGCACCTCCACGTTCAGCACACGTACAACTCAATGATGATCTCCGCCTTCTTGATCTAGCAAGAGGGAGCGGAGAGGTAGATGAGTTCTCCGGCAGCAACGGCATGGTGGCAGTCATGGTGAACTAATCCGGCAGGGCTCCACCGAACTAATCTATAGGAGAAACGATCTAGAGGAAGAAGTGAGCAACACGTGGCTATTAGGGTTAGGGCTGCCCTCAAATCCACTAGTATATATAGGAGGAAGGGAGGGGAGGAGGCAGCCTCAAACCCTCCACAAGGAGGATTCGGCCAAACCTAGGGGGAGGAGTCCTCCCCCAACTAGGATTCCTCCTCCCACAAGGGAGGTGGAGTCCTAGGAGGACTCCCCACTTGGCCCTCCTCTCTCCTCTTCGCATGGGCCCTTAGGGGCTGGCTTGCCCAGTCCACTAAGGGCTGGTGCGCCACCCCTAAGGCCCATGTGGCCTCCCGAAGTAGGTGGCCCCTCCCGATGCCCCCCCCCCCAAAACCCTCCTGACACCCCGATACACTACTGGTGACGCCCGAACTTTTTCCGGTGACCAAAATGGGACTTCCTATAAATCAATATTTACCTCCGGACCATTCCGAAGCTCCTCGTGACGTCCGGGATCTCATCCCGGACTCCGAACAACCTTCGGTCACCAACATACATATCTCAATACTACCGAAACGTCACTGAACCTTAAGTGTGCAGAGCCTACGGGTTCGAGAACTATGTCGACATGACCGAGACACCTCTACGGTCAATAACCAATAGCGGGACCTAGATATCCATATTGGTTCCTACATATTCTACGGAGATCTTTATCGATTGAACCTCTATGTTAAGGATTCAGTTAATCCCGTATGTTGTTCCCTTTGTTCTTCGGTATGTTACTTACCCGAGATTCGACCGTCAGTATCTCCATACCTAGTTCAATCCTGTTACTAGCAAGTATATTTACTCGTTCCATAACAGAAAATCCCGTGGCTAACTCTTTAGTCACTTTTCTTGTAAGGCTCATTATGATGTTGTATTACCGAGTGGGCCCTGAGATACCTTTCCGTCACACGGAGTAACAAATCCTAGTCTTGATCCATGCCAACCCAACATACACCATCGGAGATACCTGTAGAGCACCTTTATAGTCACCCATTTACGTTGCGGCGTTTGACACTCACAAGGTACTCCTCCGGTGTTAGTGAGTTGCATGATCTCATGGTCATAGGAACAGATACTTGACATGCAGAAAACTATAGCAATAAACTGACACAATCATATGCTATGTTTATAGTTTGGGTCTTGTCCATCACATCATTCTCCTAATGATGTGATCCCGTTATCAAATGACATCTCATGTTCATGGCTAGGAAGCCTTGACCATCTTTGATCAACGAGCTGGTCTATTAGAGGCATATTAGGCACATAGTGTTGTCTATGTATCCACACATGTATCTGAGTTTCCGATCAATACAGTTCTAGCATGGACAATAAAGATTATCATGAACAAGGAAATATGATAATAACTAATTTGTTATTGCCTCTAGGGCATATTTCCAACATCCACTCCCCCATAATGCTTTGCCAAGTAAAGGAAGACCCTTTTTCTGACTCGCATTCATTAAGTCACCATCCGGAAAATGTTTAGTTTTCAATATGGTGGCACATAGGGAATCGGGGTTATCAAGCATGCGCCACGCTTGTTTGGCTAACAGAGCCAAGTTAACACAATGTATATCTCACAAGCCCATTCCTCCATGATCTTCTGGTACACACATCTTCCACCAACCATCCAGTGCATTCTCTTATGAATGTCTTCTTCACCCCACCAAAAGTGTGACATCGCGTCAATGATTCCTTTGCAAAAAAATAGGAATTTTAAAGACGAACATAAGTTGGGATAGCTTGTACAATCGATTTGAGTAATATTTCCTTCCCTCCTGCTGATAACAGTTTTTCCTTCCATCCACTAATTTTCATAATAATGAGACTAAAAAATATACTAGATTTTTCAACACTCACCATTTGGCCCGATGCAGCACAATGAGCATCGAAAACTGATTTCAACGCCTCCGTGTTCATCGAATTAGCATGCATAAGGATCAAAAAGTCATCTGCAAAGAGAAGATTTGAAATTGGTGAGGCATCACTGCTAACCTTAATTTCGGAAATACTTCCATTCTTTTCTGCATTAGTTAAGAGTGCATTCAGGCCCTATGTACATAACAAAAATAAGTACGGGGAGAGATGGTTTCCCTGCCTCATTACTCTCGAAGGTTTGAAACTCTCGGATTCTTCCATATTAAAACGAACCCGATATTCCACCGAGGAAACACGCTGCATAATTAAGTTCATCCAATCCTGCTGAAATGATTTCCTTCAAAAAAGGCCACTCCACTCGATCATATGATTTGTGCATATCCAGTTTGATTGCACACAAGCCCTCTTTACCGTTCTTTTTTTTCTTTGTCTTATGGAAACATTCGTAAGCCACTAAGAACTCTAATCATTCTTCCACGCATAAAAGCACTCTATGTAGGGCTAATAATATCTAAGAGAATTGTCTTCAGACGAGCAACAATCATTTTTAAAATAACCTTATACACTACATTACATAAATTGATCTGTCTAAATTGTGTTACCTTCTCCTGAGAATTAGTTTTTGGGATCATTACAATTGCAGTATTATTCCAACCATCAGGTATAGTGCATATTAGAGGGATCCATATCCCTTGCTGGCGGCAAGGGATAATATGTTAACATTTGTGGCGGCAGCAAGGGATAGTTTCCTTCGTCTTTCCTCATCCTTTTTTTCTTTTCATTAGTGTCAATGTCGGCCTTTTGGTTGTGGGCAGCCCCTGCCTATGATACCTTTTGTATGGAACGTGTCCGAGTCTTGTTTATAATGCATCCATTAGTACTTTGATCCTGTTCCTGCTTCCTGACCAAAGCACATAATTATAGACAACTTAAATCGAAATTATCTTTATCTAATTTTTGAATTAGTAAATCATCTATACTTATTAATAAAAGAAATAGGTATTTTTGATCCGTCATACTATATTTTCATAAAAGCCTCTCAAGTTCATGTAATCAACCCGAAGTACATATTAAGTAATTTTTTTAAAATTCATATCTTCTAGACCGTAACTCCAACTTTAACATATTATATATAAAATTTAATTAAAAAATATGTAGAATCTAAATACGATATTATTTTACCTGTTAACCATTAAAAAATGTTTATGATTAAACCTTAATCAACAACGTATGATCAGTCTTTTTTCCATACCGGTGTCGGTTCTAGTTAAAAATGAACACTTCGGCAAAACCAAGATGAGAAACGAAAAGAACTATCTATAATCACACATGTACATCTTACCAAAATCTCAAAGAAAAAAATGATGTATCATCCTATATCGAAATGGAGACGTATTAAAATTGACAACATTCAAAAATTGTGTGATTATGTGAACACTAAGGCCACGATCGACGAGAATGAGAAGAATAAATAAAAACGCAGATGGAATGTCATGTATTAGAATAAAGGGCATGAACCTATTGAAGTCTCTTTTTTTACAACCAAGCATGAAGAGAAGAGAGTCTCAAAGTAGATTCGGCAATGTCGAGTCGATCTAGCATGGAAAATTCCTCGCTATGCGCTCACCTTGTGCCTGCTTCTGCTTCATCTACAGATCGGATTCCTTCTCCAGAGTTCTTATTTATAGGCTTTATAGCCAAGCAGTCCAATAGAATAGCTGCTTCTTCTAAAGCAGATTAGAGTGCGCCGACCAAAGCTACGAAGCGGCCTCTACCTCTTTCCCTACTGTTCTGGTTGAACAAGTGATACTTATTAGTTCACTTGTTGCAACGGACTTATTTGCTAGTTTAGGCTAAAAAAGGAAGAGATACACACAATCAAAAGGAGATAGTTTTCTCTCCCTTTTTCTACAAGGAACGAGGGAGTACATCCTAACAGGACACTATCATTAATATCTATATGTTTCAATAAACCAGTGGCCATCTTAATCTATATCACCTTAGTCAAAATGATTTGATTGCAGCACAATATCTCCATACTACAACACCAACACAGTAACATCATCATGTCAACGCGCCGTACATGCTCTTTTGTGAGGCTTGTGCCCTACAAGGTACTACGGTTAGGTCCTACTGTACATCAGCTGGGAAGCTAAAGTCATCCAAAACCTAGAGTAGACTAACAATTTCCCACCAATGGGAAGAACATATATTCTAGCCTTGTAGCTTGATACATGTACATCTTCCGGTGAAACTACATCCTGAAATCCATGACGCAGACAGTATTGTTGGAGAAACAAGCTGCTATCTTGCTGCCTTCTTTGTTCCAGCACACTTCAAAAATACCACCGCTCCCTCTGAAGGTCTTCAGGATCCTGCCTTCTTTGACGGACCATATATGTAGGCTTTGATCCAGCGACCCACTAGCCAGGTACTCGCCATCAGGGCTAAAGGCCACAGAATAAACTGGCTGCCTGTAATCAATCATAAATTGACGAAAGTTTAGCATTCTGTGTGTGACATGGTAAGTCGCCATAATTTTCTTCTCTTAGTATCAGTACCTATGGCCAGCCAAGCTGTACAGAAGGTGTCCTTGCTCAATTTCCCATAGCTTGATAGTTGAATCAAACGATGCGCTGCATATAAAACAAAATAGTCCATCATTGCTGATAAACACGAGGAACCTGCTGGGGTAGCAAAATCCTCCTCAGAAGCAAGGAACCTAATGCAGATACCAAATTCTGCTAGTTTACCGACTATCTTATACACGAGGGATAAACAAAGCTATCAAACAGAAACTGAAACCACTGAATGGTGAACTACTAGGTGTTTGCACTGAAATAACATTGACCAAGAACTGACCTACAACACAAGTTGACGCTGAAAAAATATCATCTTGGACTATTAACATGCTCCGTACAAATCATGATTTGGCATGAGCTAATTTCTTACTGCTGGCTATTCTATTACAAGAAGATATGTTCTTGCTGAAGCGGGGCTAGTGTGCCATATATCATCCAAAGGAAGCATTATACTGGATTGCAGTAGACGCTGAGAACGACTAACCACCCAACTAACTACCCATCGATAATTTCCAAAATTACAGTGGATATCGATGCAGGTAGGAGAGAGCGAACTTACTGAACAACCACTTTGCGGTGTACTGCAACTATCAAGTTTCCCAGGATACACTACCTCTGACCAAATACATGATGTCCCAGAAAATGTTCAGTCAAACTTTACAATCTTTGACCACTGATTAATAGACTAAATGAATTTGTTAGACAGAAATTTAACACAAGATTTCTCATTAAAAATAATTTTACAATGTTTAATTTTATTATTACTAATGCATGCAGGATTAATTGGTCCAGGTTACTCACTGAAGGCTGGACATAATTAAACGTGGGGAATACATGTTAGAACAGGTCGGTCAGTTGACCCAACAGTCAACTGTCAGAAATGAAAATACAAAGGCATTATTAGTCTTTTAAAGGCTCTGAGCTAGTGCCCAAATTATACCTTGCTAAAAGCAGCTGCTGATTGGGATTGTTTGTTCCTGGACCTGTGGGGCTCCATCTAATAGTGTATATTTCCTGCAAAAAGACAGTTGAGCAGATGAGAGAAACTTAGAAAATCGAAGGGATCAGGCAAGGATAACGAATATCAAACCTTGGTATGCTCTTTAAAATCATATACACATTTGTCCTGCTTCACACTCCATATCTGACAAAGGAAAAAAAGAAAAAGGAACGCTTCATTACGAAAAAAAAAGACAAAGCACCTCCATAGGGTCAGCTTCTGTGAAGTTTGACCAATTCTACGTTTAAAAATATCAACTTAAGTTCGACCAATTTTATGTTTAAAAATATCAACTTATGTTTTTTGAGGAAGTGGGAGTAAAAAAAGTGGACTCTGTATCCCCCGCTAACATGGCATGTATCTGACAGCCCAGTCCGCTAAAAAAAGACAAATTGGCATGTATTCACCAGTTTATATGGAGATCAAAATATGCATCAAACCCTCTCCATCTTCACCATCAGTAAGTTCTGGTCCAACCGAAAAGAGCCATCTGCACCAAACTTAAAGCATCTCCCACGAAATACTTGCCAATTTGTCACCTATGTGTGCCCGTGCTTTCGCCTCCGCATCCGAAGCTCCAAGCATACACCGCATCATCCATAACTTGCGAGCGCACACTTGAAGACTGTTGCTTCATGCTGTCCGGTACGTTGATGTTAAATCCTAGCATCAATTCCAATTTTTTAATTTGGTCATTTAACTGTGATATGGAGATAATCACGATCTCCCATGTTGCTAAGTATTCATGGGTCATAACTGTGGCATTGGTCTTCTTCAATGCTTTGATTTCAGCATTTTCTTTCCGAACCTGCTGATGGCAGCATCAATCTCAAGGTTCTTGCATGGCATCGTTGGAAGTGCATATATCCCCCCTGTGGGTTTTGGTGATTTATGAAAAGACATTCAATTAAGTATATTTCAGGTTTAGTCCATTTGGTAAGTGAAAACAATGGAAGGTGACCTCTACTTATGTTTATCAAGGTGGTTGTAACCCAAGGCTCTTAGTTAGGTTGCAATTTCATAGGATTTTGGTGGATCGAAGATTCCACATTGAATCTAAGGACAACCATACTATGAAGATGGTCAAATGCAAAAGGTCTAGGGACGAACACCTGTGAAATAATTACAGGCGCTCCCTAAGGTCTCAACTTCAAATTCTTTAATCCATCTCATTTTACTCTAATCCCAAAAGCTCCAGACCAATCGGACGGTGGAACCTAGCCAGGTGAGTTGTGAGAGTTCTGCTGAGCAAACTGGCGATTTTCCAAAGTTCCATCCAGAACAATGTTTTTCTGTGTTTTATACCTACCTCTGTTAGCTCCAGTACCTCCAAGCTCTTTCTTACTTGGCACTCTTGAGCGGTTATCGTTTACTCCAGCCAGTTATTCCTATATAGGTTTTGTGCTCCTGAGCTATAGTGAGCTGGGACTTAACCATTTCTGTCAAGCTCATTTTCATAGTGTACTCTGTTAGACTCGGTACCTCTTAAGAAATCTTTGTCCGGTACTACTGAGCACACTCCTTCAAAGCAGAGATGAGTCATCTTTTGTCTGGAACCTCTGAGCTTTGTTCCTCCTGTACCTCCGGGTATTTGGAAACCAAAGATGCTTCTGGACAGTCCGGTACCTCCAGGTACTTTGGACAATTCCAGGGCTCTAGGATTTAAACACTTGTGCACTTCTCCTATTCAATGGTGACCCTACCTCAAGCTTGTGTCTTGTCATATGTATTTCTAGGCTTTTGGTGAACCCAATGATTCACACTGAGTGTAGGACAACCATACTATGAAAAGGGGCACAAGCAAAGTACTTTGGTTTGAAATCCAACAACAAATCCTAGACCAAAGTCGTCAAATCCACTCCCTAGAGTTTGTATGAGTTTTTCTAAGCTCCGGTACTTCCGAAGATTTATCTTCCAGTTCTACAATGCCACTTAAGACTTACTCATGCTCAAAGAACAAACCTAGATTCCACGGTTCGGAACCGCTGTTTACTTCATTTCGAAATTGCCAAGCCAATCCTTACTGAAGTATTCTCTGTTTGCCCCTGCAGTTCGAGCATACAAAATTTCATCAATACTTTTGAACCGCCTCGGTTTGCTTCTTTGCGAGTCACAGTATAAGTTCGGTTCCTCCACTCTTTTCGCTCCGGAACTTCCGAGCTGTGAGCATATTTGCGAGTCACAGTATAAGTTCGGTACCTCCACTCTTTTCGCTCCAGAACTTCCGAGCTGTGACTCGCCTTTTTTGCAACCTCTCTGTTGAGAACTGCTCTGTCCACTACGGTAGTCACCGAGCAACTCGTTTTACTTGATACTTCCGAGTCGTTCTATCTTCATAGAAAAAGAGCTACCTTTTTCGTTCAGACCCACCGTTCATCTTTTCAACCAAACTTTCTAGTGTTGTGATTGTTCAAATTTATTTGAACTCTCTAGGTAGCTCTGCAAGTTTTTTTCCGGTACTTCCGAGCCAGTTACCTTATCTAGTAATGGGCAGATTTTGGATCTCCTCTATAAATATGCTCACATACCCTTTCGTAAATGCAACCATTCCATTCCATCCTCAGTCATTTCACTCGCTCCACCACTTGCAAGACACTCCATCCCACTCTACTCTACTCCATCCATCTACCATGCAGAGGAACAGAGATCCAAGGCAAGAAGAGAAGAAGGGTTGGGTGATTCCATGTTCACTTCTTAGATCTTTGAAGGCCAAGAACCTCCCTTTCTTCAGACCCTACACCTCAACCTCTCCTTTCACCACAATCTTATTCTTTTGAGTGTTTATGTGGATTCTTGAAGTATTGACTGAAGATCATTTGAGGGGTTCTTGTCAAGCAACTTTGCTTTTCTTGTTACTATTGGATGGTGTGTGTGCATCCTAGACGGCTAGGACTCATTTGAGAGCCTTTGATAACTTGGTGTGGAGGTCTCGAGTTTGTACAGGCTCAAAGATCACCTACTTGGTGAAGATCTATCCTTAGTGGGGCTTTCAAGCGCATGCCATGGTGGAACAGGATGGTTGTGCTCAGTGGGCCGCTTGGAGGGCGACACAACTAGGATCCTTGTGATCCTAGAACATTTGGTTCAAAGCCTGCATCAACGTGGATAGCATCAACTATTCGAACCATGGGAAAACAACCTCATGTCACGAGTGTTTGCATTCTCTTAACCCTACCTCCTACTTCAAGTTCTTTTTTTCCTTGTTAACTTGCTTGCTACATTCCTTGGGTTGTCTAGTCCTTGCAGTATTGTTCTAAGAACTGCCAACCTTAAAATTGCAAGTAGAATTATTTGATAGGACTATTCACACTACCTCCTACTTACTAGCAAGTTGTAATTTTCTGCTGATCAATACTCTTGCTAACTTGCTAGCTATGTTCCTTGTAGTGTTGCTCTAAGAACTGTCAACCTTAAAATTGCAAGTAGAATCATTTGGTAGAACTATTCACCCCCCCCCCCTCTCTCCACCCCATTTAGAACTTAGACCTCAATCCAAACACTTTATTTGTTACTCCTGGAGGGTGTGCGCCTCCTAGAATGCTAGAGTGTCACTTGAGAGCCTTCATGTGTGAAAGAGTCAGGAAGTTTGTAAAGGCCTTGAGAGTGTCTCTTTGTGTGAAGATCTACCACAAGTGAGGCTCCCTTTGTGGTTGCCATGGTGGAATAGGTGGACTAGGCCCTTGGTGGCATAGTTAGCCAAGACCTTTGTGGTTGTAGGATTTTGTGTACAAACCTCCGCCAACGAGTCTTTTGGTGGCTTTTTCAGGCTTCTAGAATAAGCTGCCCCCATACCCAGCTTATTCTAGAAGCCCGACCAAAAATATGTCTTTAAAAGTCTACTAGTCAAGTCTTAATTAGTAGGCTTCTAAAAATATAATTTTGGTTGGGCTTCTAGAATAAGCTGGTAGGGGGCAACTTATTTTAGAAGCCAGCAAAAGAATTGGCCCTAAGATTGCACCAACAATCCAAACCTTGGGTAAAATCACATGTGTGCGATCTCTTCCCCTACTACTATACTTATTGCGAACTTTGCTTCCGCTGTTAATTTCATATATTTGCATGCAACTAGGGATACTTAGTTTTATCTCTTCCCACTCCGCCTATGTTGTCTGAACATAGCCGGTCCCAAGCCCGGGTAAAGGAGGAGGGTTGTGATAGGCTTGGCGAGCCAACGTGAAAACCCAGCCACTCTTATGGAGATGAAACCCAAAAGATTTTCGTTGGGGCGTAACCCTCTCAACGACGCGCCACATCGGAACCCGGGTGTGGTGGAAAATGGGCAAGGGCCGGGCCGTCACCACCAAGGTGGCGCGCCGTATCGTGATCTGGATACGGTCGCAAGTGAGCGAGGATCGGGTCGTCGCATCCTTAGTGGCGTGCTACATCGGCGCCCGGGTGTAGTGGAAAATGAGCGAGGGTCTTCGCATTTGACTCAACGATTGCGAAGGGTAAGGAAGCTAGCCGAGCCTAGGAGGATTCGATTAGGTAGCTGGAACGTAGGGTCTCTGACAGGTAAGCTTCAGGAGGTAGTTGATACAGCGGTGAGGAGAGGCGTTGGTATCCTTTGCGTCCAAGAGACCAAATGGAGGGGACAAAAGGCGAAGGAGGTGGAGGGTACCGGCTTTAAGCTGTGGTACACGGGGACGGTTGCAAACAGAAATGGAGTAGGCATCTTGATCAGCAAGAGCCTCAAGGATGAAGTGGTAGACGTCAAGAGACGTGGGGACCGGATTATCCTGGTCAAGCTGGTAGTTGGGGACTTAGTCCTCAACATTATCAGCGCATATGCCCCACAAGTAGGCCACAATGAGAACACCAAGAGGGAGTTTTGGGAAGGCCTGGAGGACTTGGTTAGGAGTGTACCGATTGGCGAGAGGCTCTTCATAGGAGGAGACCTCAATGGCCACGTGGGCACATCTAACACATGTTTTGAAGGGGTGCATGGGGGATTTGGCTATGGCATCAGGAATCAAGAAGGAGAAGATGTCTTAAGCTTTGTGTTAGCCTAGGACATGATTGTAGCTAACACCCTCTTTAAGAAGAGAGAATCACATCTAGTGACTTACAGTAGTGGGCAGCACTCTAGCCAGATTGATTTCATCCTCTTGAGAAGAGAAGACAGGCGTGCATGCCTAGATTGTAAGGTGATACCTGGAGAGAGTGTTGTCCCTCAGCATAAGCTTGTGGTTGCTGACCTCCGCTTTCGGATTCGTGTCCAGCAGGACAAGCGTGCCAAAGTCGCTAGAACGAAGTGGTGGAAGCTCAAGGGGGAGGTAGCTCAGGCGTTCAAGGAGAGGGTCATTAAGGAGGGCCCTTCGGAGGAAGGAGGTGATGCAGACAACATGTGGATGAAGATGGCGACTTGCATTCGTAAGGTGGCCTCAAAGGAGTTTGGAGTGTCCAGGGGAAGTAGAAGAGAAGCTAAAGATACCTGGTGGTGGAATGATGTTGTCCAGAAGGCAATCAAGGAGAAGAAAGATTGTTTCAGACGCCTATATCTGGATAGGAGTGCAGACAACATAGAGAAGTACCAGATGGCAAAGAAGGCCGCAAAGCGAGCTGTGAGTGAAGCAAGGGGTCGGGCGTATGAGGACCTCTACCAAAGGTTAGACACGAAGGAAGGCGAAAAGGGCATCTATAAGATGGCCAAGAGCCGAGAGAGGAAGACAAGGGATATTGACCAAATCAAGTGCATCAAGGACGGAGCAGATCAACTCCTGGTGAAGAACGAGGAGATTAAGCATAGATGGCGGGAGTACTTTGACAAGTTGTTCAATGGGGAGAGTGAGAGCTCTACCATTGATCTGGATGACTCCTTTGATGATACTAGCAGGCGTTTCGTGAGGCGAATCCAGGAGTCGGAGGTCAAGGAGGCTTTAAAGAGGATGAAAGGAGGCAAGGCGATGGGCCCCGATTGTATCCCCATTGAGGTGTGGAGAGGCCTCGGGGACATAGCAATAGTATGGCTAACCAAACTTTTCAACCTCATTTTCGGGCAAACAAGATGCCAGAAGAATGGAGACGGAGTATATTAGTACCAATCTTCAAGAACAAGGAGAATGTTCAGAGTTGTACTAATTACCGTGGAATTAAGCTGATGAGCCATACAATGAAGCTATGGGAGAGTCATTGAGCATCGTGTAAGAAGAATGACAAGCGTGACCAAAAATCAGTTTGGTTTCATGCCTGGGAGATCGACCATGGAAGCCATTTTCTTGGTACGACAACTTATGGAGAGATATAGGGAGCAAAAGAAGGACCTGCATATGGTGTTCATTGACTTGGAGCAGGCCTATGATAAGATACCGCGAAATGTTATGTGGTGGGCCTTGGAGAAACACAAAATCCCAACAAAGTACATTACCCTCATCAAGGACATGTACGATAATGTTGTGACAAGTGTTCGAACAAGTGATGGCGACACTGACGACTTCCCAATTAAGATAGGACTGCATCAAGGGTCAGCTTTGAGCCCTTATCTTTTTGCCTTGGTGATGGATGAGGTCACAAGGGATATACAAGGCATGGTGTATGCTCTTTGCAGACAATGTGGTGCTAGTCGATGAGAGTCGGACGGGGGTCAACAAGAAGTTGGTGTTATGGAGGCAAACCTTGGAATCGAAAGGTTTTAGACTTAGCAGGACTAAAACCGAGTACATGAGGTGCGCTTTTAGTACTACTAGGAACGAGGAGGAGGATGTTAGCCTTGATGGGCAAGTGGTGCCTCAAAAGGACACCTTTCGATATTTGGGGTCAATGTTGCAGAAGGATGGGGATATCAATGAAGATGTGAACCATCAAATTAAAGCCGGATGGATGAAGTGGCCCCAAGCTTCTGGCATTCTTTGTGACAAGAGGGTGCCACAAAAGCTAAAAGGCAAGTTCTATAGGACGGCAGTTCGACCCGCAATGTTGTATGGCGTTGAGTGTTGGCCGACTAAAAGGCGACATGTGCAACAGTTAGGTGTGGCGGAGATGCGCATGTTGAGATGGATGTGTGGCCACACGAGGAAGGACCGCATCCAGAATGATGATATACGAGATAGAGTTGGGGTAGCGCCAATTGAAGAGAAGCTTGTCCAACATCGTCTGAGATGGTTTGGGCATATTCAACGCAGGCCTCCAGAAGCCCCAGTGCACAATGGACGGCTTAAGCATGCTGATAATGTCAAAAGAGGCCGGGGTAGACCGAACTTGACATGGGAAGAGTCCGTAAAGAGAGATCTGAAGGACTGGAGCATCACCAAAGAACTAGCCATGGACAGGGGTGCGTGGAAGCTTGCTATCCATGTGCCAGAACCATGAGTTGGTCGCGAGATCTTATGGGTTTCACCTCTAGCCTATCCCACCTTGTTTGGGACTAAAGGCTTTGTTGTTGTTGTTTGTATTATTTATTCACCCCCACCCCACCCACCCCACCCACCCCCCACCCACACACACACACAAAGACAAGTAATCGTAAAGAGAGCGCAAAGATGCACAGTTCACATTCTCCAGAAGCTCATGGCCCCATAACCCCATGGACAAACGACCTTTGTGGCCAACGCCAATGTCTCCACGCTGCTCTCCGCCAACGTTCTTCTCCTGCTACCTAGTAACAAAGTGGTGTTAGCACCACCGCCACATCTTCCAGTTTCGAGAGTCTAAGCCAACACACTCATTGTCACAACAAGCGGGGTGTGACAATCTCGTTGTCGTAGGCTCCCTGTCAGAATCCCTCCATTTTCGAGAGCTCTGAGTTGTCGTGCACCTCGCCTAACTAAACCCGCTAGAGTCGCCGTCGGCATACTTCAAGGTTTACGAGTCATTCCGAGGTTGAGACTCATAGACTAAGCGTGACTAATTGACACTAGTCGACACTGAAGTTGCGACTCATAGACTAGTCAACACGGAAGTGTAGTCAGCCCTAGATGAAGCAGCACAAGGTTGTGGAGGAGCAACTCCATCTTGCTGCTACAATATGTACAACACAAGTGTCGAAGGAACTACTTCAACGTGCTGCGCTAGATATCGCTCTAGAGGCGGAGGTAGGGCTGATATGCCAACAGGAGTTCAATCCAAAACTCCTAGAGCACAAGATCTAGTCCAAGATCTTAAATAGGAACAACAAGTTCTATTATAGGTAGTGTTACATAGTCTGGTTACAAACTAGAGGTGAGAACCTCTATTTATAGGGTTTTGGGAAGCCTTCACATACTTCTACTTATAGCTGGAACACTCAAGAAAACATTATTTAAGATTCACCATTCTACTCATAGCTACTCACAATTAGAGGACTCTAGAAAACATTATTTAAGATTCACCATTCTACTCATAGCTACTTAGAACTAGAGGACTCTAGAAAACAGTAGGCAGGGTAGAAAAGAAAAGAAATACTACACTAGAGTGGAAGCATCTAGAAGTAGCCAAACAATTCCGACATACGATTTTTTTTCCTCATCTAATGTTCCTCATCACTAGAGTTGAGACTCATAGACTAGTCTTGACTAGTCCTTGGACTCTTGATCCATGGGATACTTTGTTGTCATCGTAATCGGCAGCAAGATGGCGAACATGGCCGAGGACATGGCAAAGGGGGCATACAAGAAGACAAGGCCTTGCTTTGACGAGCCCTAGCTATGCTCTCATCTCTCGATGCAAGCACGTTTCCATGTGTCAGGCTCTCATGCAACGGCTGTCACGGCCACGGGCAAACCTGCATCACCGTTCAAACCCTCACAACTAGCTCTTCTTTGTGCGCAAACCAGCGCCCACGCACAACACCTCCACTCTCACCACAGCGCCCCTGCCATGCATGCCGTGTTTGTCTTCCGCCGCCCACAAGGGGGCAGGCATGCATGCTTGTAAAGGTAAGCTCGTCGTCTTTTGCATCAGTTCCTCCTCAGCTTCCGAAATGTGATGGAAGACTTAAGGCTTTTTTGCAGTTTCCAGTCCCCTACTTACACCCCAACGAGTAAACTGGTGGACCAGAGCTATCAGATATGTGCCACATCAGCATGTTATGGAGCCCTCGTGTATTTAGGACTGTGCACCATATAGACAAGTCTGTTATCTTAAATGCGTATTTTCAGAGTTAAAGCACAAAATTGCACCGTCACAAATACTCCCTCTGTAAAGAAATATAAGAGCGTTTAGTAGTGATCTAAACGCTCTTCTATTTCCTTACAGAGGGAGTAGTTTAATGGCTGTAGGTGTTTGTTTCACTCAAATGTAAATTAGAGAGTTGAGATACTTATACATCTGCACAAGTAAGTAAAAAATGCAAAATGCAAAATAACATACAGTAATACTCCCTCCGTCCGGAAATACTTGTCCTAGAAATGGATGTATCTAGGCTTATTTTAGTTATAGATACATCCATTTTATTCACTTCTAGGACAAGTATTTCCGGACGGAGGGAGTACATTTTAATCAATAGCAAGACCATGAAAATATAATACAAAACAAAACAGCCAACAAGGAGCCTGAATTATTAGTTCGTGATGTATTGTACACAATGCTGCAAGAACTAGAAAAACTATTAACAATACAGAAAGCAAGATGATACCTTTGCAGTACAATCATCAGAACAAGAAGCCAACAAAGAACCAGTTGGATCCCACTTGATAGCATTAACTTCACTCTGGACAGTGTATTTACAGTCAGGTGGCTAATAAGCAAATACTTTTTACGTAAAAAAATATTAATTATGTTTTCATGGACAAGAAATGGTACTGTAACTCTTTTTTGCACAAACATTATGAAGCTATATAACTAATAGCTGCTCAGTGATTATACTCAGTAATTTCCGGTAGCATCTAAAATTATGTAGCCAAGCAATTTATGTACGGACAAATGAAGACACTCATCCAAACAAAATGGTGAGAAGCGATGGAACTAATTGATCGGTTATTCTAGAATATATGAAGAAAAGAAAGGATGACTTGTAAAAATAACCCATGAACATGAACAGATTTTCATTTCATATAAGATAGTATTTCATACTTTGGGGAACTTACTAACTGCTGAAGAAGCCTATAGAAAATTTCCATGTCAGTTTTTTGGTTGTAAGGATCAAGCCAAGAAAAGGCACATGCAACACAGAAAGAATTTTGCACAGTTCGAACCCCAAGAAGCCTATCTTTACAACAACCCAGCACACCCATCCGCAGCATCCTTCCACCGTCCACAGAATTCCTACGGCCTCATGTGGTTCCCCACTCGTCGGAGACTGATCTGGACTATCCCAAGCTTGCCATGGCCAGAGGGTGGCCTTCTCCGTGCTCACTGCTACCGGAGCATGATATCCTCTAGATGGGCCACCTTGCAGCCTGACAGAACTTGGTGGAGTCAGTCTGCACCGACTGGTGAGTCTACCTCGGTGCCACAGCCATCCCACGTCGATACCATCCTCCTTGTCGGGCAAGGTATGGGCTTTGAGCATGTGTGCCTCCAATACTGCACTCTACGACACGGTCATATAAAGACCTACTCCGGGGTTCACGATGCCTACGCACAGCTTCTCATGGAGCTTTGGGTTCAGCTGGATGGTAGGTGCCAAAGATACAGGAAAAGATGTATCTCTGTTCTTTATAAAGACCTACTCCGGGGTTCACGATGCCTACGCACAGCTTCTCATGGAGCTTTGGGTTCAGCTGCATGGTAGGTGCCAAAGATACAGGAAAAGATGCATCTCTGTTCTTTATCACCTGACTGGTCAAATTGTTTGAGAACCAAGACGATGTGATGTTAACGAGTATCGGCTATATTTCAAGTTTGTACTAGAAATGAATAGCTTTTTAATAGTTTGAATGAGCCTTCGTAAAGTACCCTGTGATATATTGGAAAAACTAAAGGTCTTGAATTTTCTTTCATTCTCGGGATGTTCTATTCAGACATGAAAAGGACCAAGTTATTCTATCTGCAAAAGCAATTTGCATGACAATGGCGGAGCGGAGTGGTGATATAATGGTAGAGCCGGGTGGGCAGGTAGGGATGAAGGGAGGGGGATGACAATTCTTTGTCTTCTTCTGTTATAAGGGTAGATAAGGAGACGCTGTGAGGAGAAAGAGGATCAAAGGAATGCATGGTATTCGCAAGAGAGGGTGGAAGCGGGAGAAAGGCACCGACATTTGTTGTGAGCCAAAGGTTAATGCCTTTGATCAATGCCTCTATACGCCCATTCATTGTGTTCTGTAGCAACACATAGGCACTTTGCGAGCACATTACAAAATAGAATGTCATGTTTAAGAAAACTTACTTGATGGCCACTGAATGTTTTAACTGGGCGTGGATCCCCAATCTTGCAAACATAGATCATGTTATCAGTTGAGCATGTTGCAAAAGAGTTGTTATTTCGCCAATCAACATCTAGTGTTGGAGCTACATGAAGAACGAGGAAAAGTTAGTTTCTGTGCTACACATTTTGTCATGTCAAAGACAACTGGGCCATGAAAACTATACCTGAATGAAATTCAAATTGCTGCTTGCACTCCCATGTCTTTGTATCCCAGACAATAGCAGTTTTGTCTACGCTGCCACTTAGAAGAAAATCACCTTTCCTATTCCATTTCAAAGAAAATATAGGTCCCTTGTGTTTGAATAAAGTCTGCTTTAACTCTCCTGAAATATTCGTGCAGATAGATAAGAATGAAAGAATGCACAAAATCAGCAGGAGGCACAATATGACCATGCTTTAAGGCCCATCCATGTTCTGGCGACTGTTGTTCGAGTAAGATGAAATTATTGACTAAGCCCATATTAGGGGGGGGGATTATTATCGTTGTCTATTAAACAGAGTTTAAGGCAAAGGATAACACACACACTGCACGCACACCCACCCACCCACACACACACAAGATAGTGACTTCTTACCGTCTCTATTCCATATTCTTGCCTGGCCATCATAGGAGCCCGTGGCTAATAGTGTTCCTTCCCCCTGGCATGGATGATAAGCCAAATTTTACAAGATAACATGACTTGTTAATGAACCTAGAGGTAAAAGGTGGCATTGGATAACGAGAAATGAACAAGTCGGCCAAAATAGACATGGCTACCAATATGACGTTGTACTCTAGATTGATTTTGACCAAAAAACAATTCACGAATAAGGAATTTTGAATAGAAAAGTATACACCATCAAGGAACCTACATTCCAGTCAAGTGTGGTGACATCCTTGCTCTTCTCGTTGGTCCTACCCTTAAAATGTTTTAAAACATGAACACTTGCAGGAGAGGATTGAATGGAACCACATGGACCATCAGGAATTGTCCAAATTCTAGCAGTTGAGTCTCCTGACCTAGCAAGAACAAAATAGCAGTATAACTCGATAATAAACAACTTTGTAACTACAATAAGGAAAATATAGACTAGAGTTTCACAGACAAAATGAGGGATGGGATAGAATGAGTATATGAAGGGAAAATGCAAATTATCAGGTTTGAATTTGAGAAGCCAGATATTACAAGGAAAGGAGATCTCCATTCCTTCGATCTTGACAGGTCATGCTGTAATCAGGAACTCGGCATGTATCTCAAGAAGACTTGGGCAAAAAGAAAAATATCAAAACAACAGACACTACAATTGTTAACATATAAATAACTTGGCAATTTGATGCCATGATAAAACTGAGCGCGTGAGGAGGCTACAACTACAAATCAATACAAGAACACAACTATCTATACAATAGAGCAGATGACCCACCCAGAAGCTAGAAGAGAACCAGCTGGACTCCATGCACAAGCAAAAACCTAAAAACAAACAGATGCAAGAGAAACAGGAAGTTATAAGAGGGTTGATGAATCTATTTGACAGGGAAAAACATCTAAGCACTAAAAGAACCTACTAACCTCTGAACTGTGTCCTTCCAAAACAGTTACATCCGCACTAAAAATTTCATGAGGAGTTGTACTTGCATCCATTGGTTTAGGACCTGAGAAACTATATATCAGTAGACAATACAATAATTACGATGAATAAGGCCCTGGTTCTCCACATAACTAAATTTAAAACATAGTGAGATATGATATAACGCAAAGCTCTCTGAAACGCTAATACGGAAACTGAGATACCAAGAAAAAGTAAATTCGCATGGGCCTACTACTTGCTTTAAATCATAAGTCAAACTGTTACTCCTAGAGTCACATTAGTATCATCTTATTTTAATAAGATGGATGGTATGTCCAAGTGTTAGCGTCCCTGCACAGGTGGCTCCACCTACAGGCAAGGACCAGCCCGAAGGTGCGCGGCCCAGCCGCGTACGCAGGCCCAATCCACGCTTCTACGGGCCCGAGTGGAGAACGACCCAGCCCACGACTACTTAAGAAGAGAGCGTAGCCACTGCTAGGGTATCCGGGCAGGATCAGGCTAGACACCGGCGACAGCTACCACTTACCTTGTTCTTCCTGTATGAGTGTATCGAATTCGTTGTAATTGATCTGTATCCTACTACTTCAGAGAGCTCGCTACATCAATACATCCACATCCTATCATCTGGTATCAAAGACCATCCCATCACCCTTCCAATTCGCCGATCTGGCCCAATTCGTGGAGACTCGAAGCCTTCGCCAAGCACGAAGCACCCTGAGGGCCATGGATCCATCGATTCAGGCGTTCCTCGACAAGCTGGAGTCCGCCTTGGAGGCCAACACCGCGGCCACTCGCGCTTCGTCGGCCAAAATCGATGATCTCCTCGCGTAGCGCCCAGATCTCAAGCGATGCATCGCAGACCTCGACGATGCGGTGGCGGCCCTGCAACAAGCCCAGCCACCGCCAGCCCAAGATGGCGGGGGCGATCGGACGAGCGTTGCGGCGACTCCGCCGCCAACGACGCGCGGCAATGTTCCTAGCGCCGCCGCCGGCGTGGCGAGCTCGTCCCACGGGTCTTTGGACCACGGCGACGTACATCAACCTCGGGAGTCGCCGGGGGCGTCGCTCCAGACGCCACCGCCACTCCCTGCATGACGGTCAGCTCGATTCCATCTCACCTCTGTCCCTACCATCTCGGTTTGCTCATGCCAGTCAACTCCTAGCTGGGTTGGGCCAGGCTCACCCAGCAATCGTCTTTCCGGTGTTCGCGGGCGAGAATCCGCGCCTCTGGAAAACCCTTTGCGAGCAGTATTTCACCATGTTTGGTATTAATCAATCATTTTGGGTTCCAATGGCATCGCCAATTTCTCTGGGTCAGCCGCAGTGTAGCTGCAATCGATTCAGAAAAAAATACCTGAATTCGATTGGGAGTCCTCCTCCCTTCTCTGTACTCGTTTTGGTCGCGATCGTCACCAATTACTCATACGTCAATTTTATAAAGTCAAGCAAACTTCCACGGTCACTGATTATATAGAGAGATTTGAGTTGATTATTAATCATTTGAGCTCTTATTCGGATTCTGTTCACCCATTTTATTTCTCACCCGATTTGTCGAAGGATTGCGGGCGGACATTCGCACGGTGGTCCTGGTTCAACAGATGCCTGACTTGGACATAGCCTGCTCCCTCACGCTCCTGCAAGAGGAGGTGATCCATGGGGCGTTGGGCGATCTTCATCAACCATCAGCGTCGCGACCGCCCGAGGCTGCTGCTCGTAGGGGTATTCCTCTGCCCCTGCCCGCACCGCCGTCTCGCGGCCCGCCGCCAGCTACAGCCACTGATCGCCGTGGTTTGGACGGAGCTCGTGCGGATACATCGCACCAAGACAGTGCACGCACGGACTCATCAAAACTCGCGGCCCGCCGCCAGCTACAGCCACTGCTTCAAGTGGGGTCACGAGCATGGCTGCCCCACGTTCGTTCAGTTGCACGCGGTTGAGGAACTTCTCGACCTGTTCGGCATCAACACCGTGCTCGATAGTGATGTGTCATCACCATCCAGCTCGCCCTCGGAGACGGTCATGGCCATCTCCTGTCCAGCACTTTCGGGAGGTGTGGCCCCGAAGGCATTCCAGCTCCGTGCGTGGATCCAAGGTCGTGAGGTTCTGATGTAGTGGATTCTGGCAGCTCCACCTCCTTTATCAATCAAGAACTGGTCAAGAAGATCTCGGGAACACAACAGCTACCTCGTCCCTGCAAGGTGCGTGTCGCCGATGGCGACGAGCTGGTCTGCACAGCCCAAGTTCTTCAGTGCTCGTGGAGTACACAGGGGAATGAATTTCACACGGATATGAAGATTTTGGCTCTGGGCACTTACGATGCCATCTTGGGTATGGACTGGCTTGAGGCCCACAACCCCATGACCATCGATTGACGTGCCAAGTTCCTGCAGTTTACAACCGCAACGGGCGTGGCTTCTCTGCATGGCCATGAGTCAGATTCAACAACTTGTCACACCATCAATTTCATGCAGCTCCAGAGTATGTGCAAGGCTGAAGCTGTTTCACAAATCGTTTACCTCTGCTCGGAAGATTCAGCATCTGACAAGGGAGAACCTATACCCGCATGTATCCAAGAAGTGCTAGCAGAATTTTCGACGGTGTTTGGCGAGCCAGAGGGGCTGCCGCCACGGCGTGACTGTGATCACCGCATTCCCCTGATTCCGGGAGCCCAACCAATCAGTATTCGACCCTACCGGCATAAACCTGATCATAAGGACGAGATCGAAAGGCAAGTGGAAGAACTGCTGAAATCCGGCATCATTCAAAAAAGTTCCAAGTCCGTTCGCCTCTCCGGTTATCTTGGTGAAGAAGGATGGGACGTGGCGTTTGTGTGTGAACTATCGCCACCTCAATGCATTAACAGTGATAGGCAAGTACCCAGCCCTAGTTATCGAAGAGTTGCTCGACGAGTTGCACGGTTCTTGTTGGTTCTCAAAGCTTCATCTTCGTGCCGGGTATCATCAGATTTGTCTAGCCGAGGGGGGGGGGAATACAAGACAGCATTTCAAACTCACTCGGGCCACTATGAGTATAAGGTGGTCTCTTTTGGATTGGCATGGGGCCCGGGGACTTTCAATGGAGCAATGCACGACACTCTACGCCCGGTGCTCCGTCACGGGGTGCTCGTTTTTTTTATGATATTTTGATACACAGTGAGACCTTGGAGGAGCACAAACTGAAGCTAAGGGAAGTGCTTGGACTTTTGCAACGCGATCAGTGGAAGGTCAAGGAAAGCAAATGTGCATTCGCTCAGCCACAAATCTCTTACTTAGGCCATGTGATCAGTGCCCAGGGGGGTGGCAACGGACCCGAGCAAGATACAAGTAGTGGTGGATTGGAAAGCACCTAGTGACGTCAAGGGGGTGCGCAGTTTTCTCGGCCTTGCAGGTTACTACCGCAGATTTGTCAAGAACTTTGGAGTCATTGCACGACCATTGTTTAATTTTCTCAAGAAGGGAGTTCCATTCGTCTGGACCAACACCACACAAACTGCTTTCCAAACCCTCAAAGATCAGTTGATTGCTGCACCGGTTCTGGCATTACCTGATTTCCACCAACCATTCGTGGTCGAGATAGATGCTAGCGACAAGGGTATCGGAGCTGTGTTACAGCAAAATGGCCATCCTTTGGCGTTCATGAGCAAAGCTTTGAGTCCTCGCTACCAAGGGCTTTCCACTTACAAGAAAGAATATTTGGCAATTATCGTCGCAGTTGACCAGTGGAGACCGTATCTGCAACATGCTGAGTTTATTATCCATACGGATCAGCGGAGTTTGGTGCATCTCGAGGAACAACGCCTCACTACCCCCTGGCAGCAAAAGGCGTTTACCAAGCTCCTAGGCCTCCCTTACCGGATCAAATACAAAAAAGGCTCAGAAAACTCAGCTGCAGATGCTTTATCGCGTGCCAATCCCAATGAGACCCTGTCAGTGGTGTCTGAATGCCAACCAGCGTGGCTGGAAGATATCGCCAACAGCTACCAGTCCAATCCTCAAGCACTCCGGCTTCTGGAGCAGTTAGCGATTCAAGAGGATCCGAAAGGGCGTTTCTCTCTGCAGCAAGGCATTTTGCGTTTCAGGGGGCGCATCTGGCTCGATGGATCCACCTCCCTACAGCAACAAATCATCCGTGCCTTCCATGATAGCCCTCTGGGAGGGCACTCAGGATTTCCTGTGTCGTATCGCCGCATTAGTCGTATGTTCGCTTGGCCAAAAATGAAACTCCACATTCAACACTATATCAGATGTTGCACTATCTGTCAGCAGGCGAAACCGGACAAGGCCGCTCAACCCGGGTTGTTGCTTCCATTACCTATCCCAAGGAACCTTGGGACTTGATCACTATGGACTTTGTGGATGGGTTACCTCAGTCAGGCAAGTCTAACTGCCTCTGGGTATTGGTCGATAAAAGGACCCATTTCATACCCATTGCTCATCCCTATACAGCAGCTAAAGTGGCCAAACTGTACATGCAACATATCTACAAACTCCATGGATTTCCTCGAGTGATAGTGTCCGACAGAGACCCAGCCTTCACTAGCCACTTTTGGCAAGAGCTTTTCAAGTTTGCAGGCACAGAGCTGCGTCTGAGTACAGCTAACCACCCACAAACTGATGGTCAGACAGAGCGCGTGAATCAGTGCGTAGAGACCTTCTTGCGCTGCTTCACACATGCCTGTCCACGTCGCTGGAGTTTTTGGCTACCATTGGCTCAATTTTGGTACAACTCTTCCCATCATTCTGCCATTGGGATGTCTCCCTTGAAAGCTCTCTTTGGTCATGAGCCGAAGCACTGGGGAATTACAGCCACGAACACTTGCTCTGTTCCGTCTTTGACAACGTGGCTCGAAGAGCGTGCAGTCATGCAGGAATTGATTTAGCAACATCTACACCGTGCTCGGCAATGCATGAAGAGTAACGCTGACAAGAAGCGTTCTTTCCGGGAATTTGCAGTGGGAGACAGCGTGTTCCTGAAGCTTCAACCATATGTCCAATCTTCAGTGGCGCCACGGGCAAATCACAAGCTGTCTTTCAAGTTTTATGGACCCTATCCCGTCATTGAGAAGATCAACGAGGTGGCTTACAAACTGCAGCTTCCAGCGCAGGCGTCAGTTCATCCGGTCTTCCATGTCTCGCAGCTCCGACGTGCTCTCCTCCCTGGTACGGTTGTTACACCTGATCTTCCCATCTGTACTATGTGCTTGCTGTTCCCATAGCCATTCTTCAGTCCCGTTGACGTCGGAAGCAAGACGCCATGGTGGAGCAGGTCAAAGTGCTTTGGTCGCCGAAGGCGACAATGGAGGACACCTGGTTAGATCGAGCTGCTCTCCAGGATCGCTTCCCTCAGGCTGCGGCTTGGGGTCAAGCCACCACTCAAGGAGGAGGGGATGTTAGCGTCCCTGCACAGGTGGCTCCACCTACAGGCAAGGACCAGCCCGGAGGTGCGCAGCCCAGCCGCGTACGCAGGCCCAATCCACGCTTCTACGGGCCCGAGTGGAGAACGACCCAGCCCACGACTACTTAAGAAGAGAGCGTAGCCACTGCTAGGGTATCCGGGCAAGATCAAGCTAGACACCGGCGGCGGCTACCACTTACCTTGTTCTTCCTGTACGAGTGTATCGAATTCGTTGTAATTGATCTGTATCCTACTACTTCAGAGAGCTCGCTAGATCAATACATCCACATCCTATCACCAAGGAGGGGACATTGTCCTAAATCAGCTCCAACGGCGATAATAGATTTATTGTATGGCTACATATCAGGAACTACAAATAGAATCATGGTGGAATAGATCAGAAAGCATATTTTGGATCACAAAGTTGAGTCAGTATCATTTGTGTCGATACCAGTATTTGCAGAATATATCAGCTATTTCAGCTGCTACGTCTGACATTTAGAATATATACATACATATATTAACGCAGATTTTTTACCACCCGGTTGCTATACCAACCCCCCCCCCATGCTATCTCCTTTGAATGCATGCCTCATTATCTGTGCACACACTCCTATCTTCTGCCCTCTACTGGGATTCAATTAATGAACCATGGTAATGCTCACACTAATATGGATCCAGCTAGCATGTGTCAGACCAGGGGTATCAAAACGTCACATCATGAATAGTTAACCTTCTAATTTAACCTTAGATGTATGAAAATGCTATAGCTTCCTAACTATTTATAATACTAAAAATATTGGTTGATGAGTAAGATGGAGATTCTCTAAAATTCAAAATGCCCCATGAATGGAAAAAAGACTCCCCAAAAATGGATGCATGTATACACAGTATCAACTTTTAATTTTGTTACTACTCATCATGGGCATCAGGCATGATTAGTCAGCTTTAAGTGCAGTATGCAGTACAAAGTCGTCAGGTGGTAATGGACTAGTCTCAGTGCAATCAGACAAATGAAAGACTAATCAATGGCAAACCTAAAAGATGCTACGAGTGTAAAATAGCTATTCTACAACCCTACTAAAATGGTGTCAAAATGTAATAAAATAGCCACAAAATGTAGTGACTTTTCATTAATCTTTTTACTGCCCAGGCCACTGTTTTACTACACTATTCCAAAACTACTACATTCTGTACACTATTTTACTAGGGGTGTACAATACCCCATTCTGCACTTACGCTTACCATAGCATTCCTACATATATACTCCCTCCGTTCCTAAATATAAGTCCTTTAGATTTCAATACGGACTACATACGGATGTATATAGCGCTGCGTTTGGATGTACGTATTCAGCCTCCGAATTAGGATTGGAATCTAGGTGCTTCAATTCAGCCGTTTGGATGGTGTCTGTATTGGTTCGTGGAAATGTACTGAATACCAAGCATGATGTCAGTAGGCTCGTGCGCTTCTTCCCACAATACCGAGCTCCAGGCCTCTGTTTTGCTCTGAAATCACTTGCCCCGCAAAACATACCGGTTCGCTCGCACTGAAAAAAATAAGGGGGGAAGAGCTCGCCATTGCTGCCCCCTGGATCTCCCGATCCCATGCCCCTAGTGGAGCGACGCCGCGGGAGGCCCCCGGATGTCGGCGAACGGCGGTGAGGCAAAGCGGAGCAGGCCAACCCGGACAGCAAAGACGCGCCGGGACCAGCTCGTAGGCAGGTTCGGGGTGAGCGACGCCGTAGAAGGCGAGCGGCGACTGTGGGTAGGTCCAGATGAGAACCGTCCGTGGGCAGGTTTGGGGAGAGTGGCGGCCATAGGCAGGTCCGGACGGCGCGTGTTAGAGATGCGAAGATGAGCAAGAGGGGCAGGTCCGGGGGGAGCTGCTGCCGTGGGCATCAAGCGTTGACGAAGGTGAGCATGAGGGGCCCCGGACGCCGCGAAGAACGCCAGTGCCTGCGCGGCGGACAACACCAGTGGCCGGCGTTGGCAACGGATTCCCCTGTGGCAGCGCTCTGCTCCAGTGGATCAAGGTCTCATCCGCTTGAGACATATCCGCATTGATGAGGACATGACTACCTTGGATACGACCAAAAATGTTGCATACATGCATATTTGTGAGGTGATTTCTTATAATAATTATGCAATAATTTATTTATGTTATCCGGAACAAAAATACTTCACCTATTTTTATTTTATGCCTAAACGCAGAATGGTCGAACACTTGTATGAACCACGTGTGATGACAAAGAAAGAGGAAATGGTTGGGTGCTATTCAAGAGGTCCTCTAATGTCAAAGGAAACAATTAGGTGTTGTTCAAGAAGTTCTCTCACGTCACTTTTAGCCCAAGAGAAGATAGAGTCCAAGTCTCTCACGTTCTGGACTCAGATTCGGACTGCACAGACACACCTGTCTCAAAACGTGAACAACTTTTTCATACGGACTCGGAATTGGGTGATTCTTTTTTTGCTGGAAACTAGATTTCATATGCGTTCCAGCACAGTTGGAATCACCTTAAAAGTCGTCCGGATCGCGAAGTTATCGACGAAACAATCTGACGTTGCATCAGAATCCGAGTCAAACTACAAGTCCAAAGGTGTTGCATCACCTCCACTTGGGCCCATGGGCCTTGTACGACCTAGGGTTTGTTTTAGGGTGTCTTGGGACGTCCTCCCACCTCCTTGGCCGCCACCCCTTGCTCCTATATAAGTAGATCAATCTAGTAGTTTTTCCTTTGGGTTTTGTTTAGTTAAAAGTTAGCCATTGCAACTTCGTGTACTTCGTTTGTGTCCAACGACCAGACCAAGACCGCTTTCGGAACCCCACCCTTATCAATACTTCATATATATTCGCAATATTCAGATTGCATTATCATATTCTTGCTTGTTCTTTGATTGCTTGCAGGAATAGACCTTCGTGGTCAGGTTGATCGTGCTCTGGCGTGGTCAATAACCTCTTGGAGATTGGTTTAGCGATTGCTAAGGCGCAACGTCGTGCACGTTCGTAGTCGGATCGTCAAAGTCTTCTCCACCAAATAGATAGTTATCATCTCATCGAAAGATCGGGACCCTCGCCTCCATCAAGTGGTATCAGTTTTCAGGTTGCTCGATGAGAATTTCCAGTTATTCGTAGATTAGATTTCTTTTTCTTACCTATTGCCCAAGAAAAAGCCAGAAAAAAAAGTTAGATCTATTCATCTTTACTCCAAGCCAGTCTGAGCCTTTGCAATTTTCTTTTCAGTGCTTGCATAGTTGAATTATCGGTTGCATCGTCGTGTCAAGTTGCTGGTCTTAGCGTCTAGTCTTTTAGAGTTTCGAGTTCTATTCACAACTTGTCACGCCGGCATCGCACCATCTTCATCTCTGCTGCCATATACCACCACCACGCCACTGTCATCCCTTTCATTATCACCCACTACCATCTATCAATTTTCATCACATGCTACCCATTGTTCATTGTCATTATCATACTTGAGGTCGTTCACATCTATGCTTGATCCAATCTGCTTCTTATTTGGTTGAGAAAAAAAAGTGAGAGAGAAAAAAAAAAGAAAAAAGAAAAAAGAAAAAAAAAGTGAGAAAAAAAGAGAAGAAAAATAAATAGAGAGAAGAGAAAAAAACAAATTTCGGATCTACCTAGACTCAATCCCGTATGTGAATTCGGATTGAAATCTGTTTTGTGCAGTGTTCAGTAAAACAAGCGTCTCTTCCTCATACGAACTCGGAATTGAGTGATTCTTTTTGCATACGAAAGCTTGAGTTAGTAGCATTCTTGAGAAAAAATATCAGAAATTTCACATAATATTTTCTAGAGGAAAGCTGCAGAGAGAGTTTTGTATATCTTGCATGTCGATCATTTATCATCATTGTCTTTACTGCCATTGTGATCTTCACTTATATCTTGCAGTCGAGAGCTAATTCATATCATACCTTGCTGCTATTTGTCCTACGCCGTGACTCCATTAGTGTTCTAGGCTCGCGTCTCTAGTACAGTATAGCCTAGGACCAGCACAGTACCGTCGTTGAGCGTTTATTCAATATTGCATCTCTGAATTGATTATTGCTAATCTTTTGCTACCATATATTAAGCCTTCCAAGCTCCACATATTTCTACATCGTGTATACATACGTTCACCTGGTAATCGCTTTACCCAATCTTCAGAGAGATTGACACCGTCGGTTGCCGGTCGCCACCTGCTGCATGATAAGAATTTGTAAGACATTGATATTTGCTTTATTCTGAGCATTTTACCACCACATCCCAGTAGTTCATAGGAACAATATACTTGGATCTTTGTTTCTTGTTTCTACTAGTCATGACAGGATCCAAGGTTGTCAATTCATGGGCTTCTTCGATCGTGGGAGACGTGCCACCACAAAAACCGATACGAGAGATGCAAAGAGATCCAAATGCACATGATGAGGTTAATGTTTCTATACCTCCATTTAATGGCCGATTTAGACCTGCTTTATATATCGAGTGGGAGTTTGAAATAAATGAAATATTTGATTCCCATAATTTTACTGCACATAAGAAAGTTAAGGTCGCAGTTGGTTCTTTCACTGGTTATGCTTTAGTTTGGTGGAGCGAATATTGTCGGTTACACAAAGATATTATACCTATTACTTGGGATGATTTGAAACTTGCCATGAGACACACGTTCGTTCCTGCTTATTATACTCGTGACAAGCTTAAAAAGTTACAATATTTGAAACAAGGTAGTGACACCGTAATGAAATATTATGATGATTTACAAATGACCTTGTTGCATTCCTCATTAGAAGAAAGTGAAGAAGATTTTATGGATAGATTTTGGGGAGGATTAAACCTTGATATTCAGGAGATACTAATTCATGAAAAGTGTTATTCTATGGATCGTTTGTTTCGTCTTGCTTCCAAAGCTGAACAGGAAATAAATCAACGTGTTGCCCAAAAGGAAATAGAGCGCAAGGTGCACATTCCAAGAGTTGATACCGTTGTTCCTTCAACTACTAGGCATACTGTGACAACCACATCAAATCTTTTGAGGGCTACATCGCCTTCACCATGTAACACGTCACCACCGAGAGTGCCTACATCATCTGAGTTGATCATAAGAGGTAATGCCAAAGGTATTGATCTTCCACCTCCACATGAGTATGATGAATGCCTTGTCACTTCCACTGTACCCTATGATGAGCTACCCATTACTTTGATCACACCACCTATTTTAGAGGACTATGTTCATGATTATACTTTCTCATGTGATCAAATAACTACAATATCAACAATTGTGAGTGCACCCATTGAATTAACTATTGATGAGCAAGAACCGTGTGAATCAGTAAATAAATCTAATTTGGGTCAAATATGTTTGAAAATAATTCTGCCGGTGTTTAATCATTTTGATATGACCTCCAATCTTGGTGATAATTCTGTGTCAAATGACATGTTGCATGTTTGCTTATTTAAGCATGTTGTAGCATCTATATTTGAAACGATTCACGCTTATTTACCAATATTGGGATGGTTTAACGATGAACATCATGAATCTTTTGATATGAATAAGGACTTCACTTATATGTGGAAACTGAGTTGCAATATTGTGATGCCTTCTACTTCTTGTCATAATCTTTTGGCTTTATATTTCATGACATGTGATGAGTGCCCTTGTATATATATGTCACATGTGTCACAACTGAGAACAATAAAAATGGATGACATATACATATACAATGTGTATGCCTTTTCTCTTTTGGTAGCCACATTTCAGATTAAGCAACGCCGAGGACGGCTTTGTTTTCAAAAAGGGGAGGATGATGAGGACATGACTACCTTGGGTACGACCAAAAATGTTGCATACATGCATATTTGTGAGGTGATTTCTTATAATAATTATGCAATAATTTATTTATGTTATCCGGAACAAAAATACTTCACCTATTTTTATTTTATGCCTAAACGCAGAATGGTCGAACACTTGTATGAACCACGTGTGATGACAAAGAAAGAGGAAATGGTTGGGTGCTATTCAAGAGGTCCTCTAATGTCAAAGGAAACAATTAGGTGTTGTTCAAGAAGTTCTCTCACGTCACTTTTAGCCCAAGAGAAGATAGAGTCCAAGTCTCTCACGTTCTGGACTCAGATTCGGACTGCACAGACACACCTGTCTCAAAACGTGAACAACTTTTTCATACGGACTCGGAATTGGGTGATTCTTTTTTTGCTGGAAACTAGATTTCATATGCGTTCCAGCACAGTTGGAATCACCTTAAAAGTCGTCCGGATCGCGAAGTTATCGACGAAACAATCTGACGTTGCATCAGAATCCGAGTCAAACTACAAGTCCAAAGGTGTTGCATCACCTCCACTTGGGCCCATGGGCCTTGTACGACCTAGGGTTTGTTTTAGGGTGTCTTGGGACGTCCTCCCACCTCCTTGGCCGCCACCCCTTGCTCCTATATAAGTAGATCAATCTAGTAGTTTTTCCTTTGGGTTTTGTTTAGTTAAAAGTTAGCCATTGCAACTTCGTGTACTTCGTTTATGTCCAACGACCAGACCAAGACCGCTTTCGGAACCCCACCCTTATCAATACTTCATATATATTCGCAATATTCAGATTGCATTATCATATTCTTGCTTGTTCTTTGATTGCTTGCAGGAATAGACCTTCGTGGTCAGGTTGATCGTGCTCCGGCGTGGTCAATAACCTCTTGGAGATTGGTTTAGCGATTGCTAAGGCGCAACGTCGTGCACGTTCGTAGTCGGATCGTCAAAGTCTTCTCCACCAAATAGATAGTTATCATCTCATCGAAAGATCGGGACCCTCGCCTCCATCACGCATCTCCTTCCAATTCATCAACAGGACATCCAAACATGAATTGGTATTGCCTCCTCCGTTGAATTCCAACTAGCAGTTCCATGTGCAACCAAACAGTAGATTTGGTATTATAGCATATTTCCAAAACATGGCTGATTTGGTATTGGACCCAATACAATTCAGAGACTCTCAATACATACATCCAAACAGAGCGTAGACGTATTTTAGAGTGTAGATTCACTCATTTTGCTCCGAATGTAGTCCATATTGGTATCTCTAGAAAGACTTATATTTAGGAACGGAGGGAGTATTTTGCAGCTGAGTCACTCTTATACAATATTTTGCATGTCACGATGTTTAGTTGTTTACACCAAGAACTGTACAATTATTGCATCAAGTGAAAACTTGCTAGCCCTATCATTTAGACAGTACTCACCAAATTTAGAAGACAAGAGCATGAATCAAATTATAATTATGAAGCATTATACACAGGCCATAAATAATCCAGCATATAGTCATTTGAGTTTTACTAATAGTTAGCTAAAATATATTGAAAAAATCGTGGTAGAACGGGAACAGAACAACTAAAAATAAATTACCTCCACTGGCAAGGAGATCCTCCTCGTGCTTAACCTTATCAATATGTTCTGTGTGTTGTTTTTCTCTTTCCTTCTCTTTCTCTTGCACCTTGTCTCTTTCAATTCTGTCTTTTTCCATCTCTTGGTCTTTTTCTTTGTCATGGCGCTCTCTCTCCCGTTCACCTCCAAGACGATTTTCATGCTCCTTGATGCACTCTTTCGCTTTCCCCTTGTCCTTGTCGCAATCAATTTGAAGCCTCTCCCTTTTTCTCTTCTTCACAATCTGTTGCAACTCTTCAACATCTTTTGTGATGATTTCAAGAGGTTCCAGAAGAGCAAAATCCTTCTCAACTTCTTGATCATTCTGAAACAAGAGAAGTGCATGATGTACCACACATCAGCCACAGTATAAGTAAGAGATAAACATACTTACTTCATCAGTATTTGCTTCTAATTCTATGTACTGGAGGCCTTTCTGCACGACAGTGATAAGAGCGCCAGGAGGGACAACATTTCCATCTATCCCACCTTTATGTATCCCTGCTTCATACCCTAAAGTAAATGCGGCATGAACAAAACCTGGAAAGTTAGTTGGAAGACACACAGTTAGGCCCCATTTGGAATGCAGGAATTCAAAAACAGGAATAGCAAAAAATACAAGAATAGAGAAGGAATCCAGGTTCAAAACAGAGGATTGCGAAAACACAGGAAAATGTCACAAGGCGGGAAAGTCAATCAAGGGATATGTGTACATTAAGTACTTGCATAATTGTAAACGCCACATTAAGAAACTACTTGGTGAAAATAATTAAATCTTAAGCTCATACTACAGTGAGCTAATGATGCTCCTTGGCTCCCTGCGTATATATACACCAAACAACAATTGCATGCATGCTTACTGTTAAAAATACCGGCCGATATTTAAGGTAATCAGCCAGTTAATCCCAAATCCGTAGGTCAAAGATGCGATAACACCTTATCCATCGGGTTAACTGGTCCAACGGATTAATCGGATGTAAGGCCGATCTATCCCACTGGGCTGATTAACTGAATAGAGGGGAAGAGAAATTTGGGCTCCAAATTTTCGGCACATTCCCTCCTTTACCCGTTTTAGGCAGCCCGTTCAGCGCCATCCGCCAGAGGTGCCTGCATTCCTCAAGGATACAGGCACCAAGCCTCTTCCTCCTGCTCGAGCTCGCCGCCACCTCCACACACACACACACACACACACACACACACGAGACCAGCACCAGCAGCACGGCAGACAAGCTTGCCTCCCCCTCCCCGAGCTCAGATCCCTTCTTCCTGCTCCAGGTCGCCGCCCCCTCCCCAAGCAGTTTGTGCTATGCTGATCTGCTTTGTGCTATGCTATATGCTGCTCCTGGTGCTGCTTATTGCCGCTCCTTTATTGTTGCTGCTGCTGCTGCTGCAATATTGCTATATGTAGAAAAGATATACAGATATGGCCCTAATTAGCCTACCAATAAATGGGTTACCGATAAATTCAGTTAATAGGCCGATTCGGCGATTAATCCCTACTCTTCACCCAACCAAGCAGCTACAAGTCCGATATCCTGAACATTGATGCTTTAAGAAAAGAAAACATATTATTTCTCCAACACATGATACATCATTCTTATCCTCATCCTCGGTTAATCAAGCATTTTATCTTCACCGTGGCTGAACAAAACATCACCACCTCCACCACCACCCCCTCCTCCCTCCCTCTTCACAATGGCACCTAGCACACAAACCTCTGCCAGTACCATGTTCAGCTTGTTGCCACGATACCATTTTCATAATTAACAGAGCCCCTCCATGCATACCTGTCCTACGACTCTTGAAGCTTTCTTGCACTCCGTGACCTCATTCCCCTGTCTCTTCGAAGGGCTCCATGGCGCCAAGTGAGCCACTGCTACTGAGGTTGCAGTGGCTCAGCCTTAAGCGAAGAGCCAAAAAATATATGGGAGTGGATGTTTGCAGTTTTTAAGAATTTCTGTCTAAGTATGGGAAACGCGTTCCTACCTGTAGAAATCTTATGGCCGTTCCCATGATCCAAACGGCACAAAAGGAAAAATCCCCATGTGAACGGCATTCCTTTGCTTTTTCGGTGGTTTTCCCGTGAACCAAACATGGCCTTATTAATGAGAACAGAGAACCATGCGTTCAAACATAACTAAATATGCCAGCAACTCCAGAAGGGTACAGAAAAATATCCTAGAGAATAATGCTCCCCCCGTTCCATAATTATTGTCATGGTTTTAGTTCAAATTATGGAACGGATGGAGTAACAAACAGTTGCACAGTAGAGCATGACAAGGCTGGACAAAATTCAGAAATACAATCTCGAAAGGAAAAAAGTTCAGAAATCCCAGCATAAAACCGTCACCGCAATGCACTGATGAGTAACAGGTGCTTACAGAAATCAACAGAACCCAAATAAGAAACAACCGATGGCACTATTTTGATGGTTTTGTCTTCTAAGGGGTTGTATGAATTTCTGCATTTGGGGTCAGTAAAACCAATACTGCCGCAGAGGTGGACGAAATAGCACCAAAAGAACAATTTAACCCCAAAAGTAACACTAGAATTTCTTGAAACTAAGCGATCAAGTTCCACTATGGGCAAAGTAATCTAAAACCCTAATCTGAAAAGGAATGAAACCTAAAAGGTAATTAATAAGAGAAACAGCATTGTAAAACCTGAAACCACAGTCCCAATCTAAAAAGTCGCAAAACACAAGCTCTAGACACATCGTATGCAGCATTCAGCATTATCAGATCCCTATTCTCCTATGTAACACGCAAATCCACCAAAACCTCGCCATCTGCAGCACAAAGGCCTCTAACACCTAAATCCGCGCAAAGCACGCCAGATTCTCTCGACCTAATAGCCAAATAGAAACGTGACATGAAGGAATGGGTCTAGGTGCGGACCGGACTCCTGGAGGTAGCGGAAGACGAGGAAGTTGAGCTCCGCCGAGGTTATCGCTCCCATCGTCGGCCAACGCGAGCGCGCCGCCGGAGGTAGCGGGCGCGCAGCGCGCGGTGATGCGGTCGGGAGTCGGGAAGAAGATGTGAGAGAGAGACGGAGAGGGGATGAGGCAAGGAACGAGGATCGATGGGCGAAACCGGGGGATGAAGCGGAGCGGGATACAAAAGTGAAATTATTCTTCTGGTTCTAGGGCTTGTTCGGGAGTGCTCCACAGCCGCGAACTCGGCAACTCCGCAGCCAAACAGGCCAACGCCATTACGCCAGCTTTACTATTATTACTCAGGATTTTTTGTACGTGGATATTTTATTCATCGACCTTCATGTATGAAATGTTCCAAATTTTATATAGTATAAAAAAAAGTAAAACTCAGTCACCTATGGTCCCTTCATCGATTGCATGAGCCATCAGATTATTATCAACGCACCAGATGGCTAGGTCACCACGTTGTACGCATAGTAGCTTATTTATCACATTCTCTGAGTCTCTGAGTGTCTGCTTCGGTGATTGACTTAAACGTCCTCACGCTTAATCGGTCCAAGAAATCAGGTCCTAGTTTCTCTGTTCTTGTGGGGATAGTATGTGGTCATTAACTCGTTATTACTTCGCGGCATTCTCTTCTCCTTTTCGTTGTATAGTGGATGGTTCTTTCTCGCTAGCCTAACTCAAACCTGGCCAAACGGGTCGTGCGTAACGGGCCGGCCCAGAAGCACGGGGCGCCGGCACGGCACGCGGCCCGGCCCGGCACGAGCTAAACGGGTCGTGCCAGGCCCGTGCCTGGGCCGCCCCCCCCCCAAGCACGCGGGCCGGCACGGCACGGCCCGATTAGCTCGTGCCGGCCCGCGGCACGGCACGACACGGCCCGGCCCGTTGGGCACGCGCGGCCCGCCGGCCGGCACGCGTCAGCCGTCAAGCAGGGGCAAGGAGTTGTTGGGGCGTTGGGCGCTGCGCAGCGCAGCCGCGCAGGGAGCCGTTGGGGCTTGGGGGAGCGGGGGGAGCGGGGGGTAGGGGGGTTAGGGGGGTTTAGGGGGATTAGGGTGGTTTTTTTTACTATAATGTATAGATTTAAAATTTTGATCGTTAGAGGGTCAAATTAGTCCAAAAATTATCAATCTTTTGCTATAAATAGGGCCACCCAGCCCACATATTTCTCACACTCAAACATGGATGATCATGCCAATACTAGCTTCCCACTCTCCGATTTCGGTCTTGGGGTTGGGGATATGGATGATTATAGCCTCTTCCCTCCGACCGTCGATCCCACTACCATGCCCCCACCCATGCAACATGCCTATACCGAAAATCCCACTCTCGACCCCCCTCCTGAACCCGAATGTCAAACCAATTATAGTAGCGGGACGGGTTCCTCCACCAGCCTGGGTGCAAGGAGAGCTCGTCGTAGAACCTCTCCTGCGTGGGAATATTTCGATGAAGAAATATCCATCGTGGACGGTGTACGGAGGGTGACGGCAAGGTGCAAAAGGTGCCGGAAGGAACTAACCGAAGAAGCCAAGGCGGGAACCGGCCACCTGAAGAGGCATGTGGACGCCCACGCCAAGGCGGACGCAACAAGCGCGTCGAGCTCGGCAGGGGCAAGTATGCAAACTCAACTCAGGTTCAACCCTGACGATACGGTAAGCAATTTCGTGTACGATGCTAATGTTGCGCGAGAAGGTTTATGCCGTTTTATTGCTTCTGATGATTTACCACTAGGCATTGGTGAATCTGACGGTTTCGTTGAATATATTCAAACTTGTCATAATCCTAATTATAGACCAGTTTCTAGACAAACTACAAGTAGGGATATTAAAAAGCTATACCTAAGTGGTAAAGAGAAAATAAAAGAAGAATTTTCTACGTGCACTTTTTCAATTTCGTTAACATCTGATATATGGACTGGTCGGGCTAAGCAAGACTACATTAGTGTAGTAGCTCATTATGTTAACGAACATTGGCATCTACAAAAAAGAGTCATAGGATTTGAATTAATAGATGTATCACATAGTGGTCAAAACATTGCTGAAGCTGTACTCAAAGTTGTGAATGATTTTAATCTTGCCGGCAAGGTTTTCGCAATAACTTTGGATAATGCTTCAGTAAACACCAGTGCAATGACCACCCTCACTCCTATATTCTCCGTATATGCTGCATCCTTTTTAATGCATCAACGTTGTGCTTGCCATATCATTAATCTTATTGCTAAAAGTGCTTTACATTTATGTGAATCACACGGTGAATGCATACGCACTGCAATATCTTATCTTTCGAATTCAACTCAACGAATTTCAAACTATAAGAGATATTGCATTGCTATAGGCGCAACTCCTCATAAGTTTAATTCAGACATGCCTGTTAGATGGAACTCTACATATTTGATGCTTAAGGCAGTTATTCGAGACAGAGTTGCTTTCAATGGTTTCATTAATGCAAATTATGGGGCTGAACCTCTACTCACCTCTGAGACTTGGCATGTTATTACATCATTGTATGCATTTCTTGAGTTGTTCTATGATGCAACAATAACTTTGTCTGGGATTTATTATCCCACATCTCCTTTAATGGTGCATACCTTATTAGACATTGCTAGTCATCTGAAAGCATATGAAGGTGATGGATTGTTAGTTAATGTTGTTGCCGACATGAAAACCAAGTATTTAAAATATTGGGAACATATTCCACTGTTGTATGCATTTGCATTTATCTTGGATCCCAGAGCTAAACTTGAAGGGTATCGTAGCGCACTCAATGTACTATCTGCATCCCTAAGTTTAGATTATACGGGTGACTTTAACACGGCTCGTGAAAAGCTTTATGATGTTTTTGCTAAGTATGAGCAAAAGTATGACGGAGTCCGAATGCAACGACCTCCACCAGCACCTACTACAGGTAAAAAAAGAGGAGCATGGAGCAAGATCTTTGGTTCTTCCTCCTCCTCTACCGCTGGAAGCTCTTCCACATCAACATCCGTGATTCAAGGTTCCGGGGAGTTAGCGAAGTACCTCAACAGTGACAAAGTCATGTTTGATTTAGATACTGAGGAAGACTTCAACATACTCCAGTGGTGGCAAGAACACAGACTTACATTTCCGGTGCTTTCGATATTAGCACGTGATGTGTTATCGGTACCCGTCTCTACTGTGTCATCGGAGTCCGCTTTCAGTCTTGCTGGAAGAATAATTGAGGAAAGAAGAACTAGTCTCACTCCTGATATGGTGAGAACACTAATGTCCGTGAAAGATGGGGAGCTATCAAGAAGGAGAGCCCAACACACTACATAAAACAAGGAACTGCTGGAAATGTTTGAAGATATGAACTTTGACGAAGACGACACGGCATTGGTAGATTAGTAGTGTAGTCCTTTTTCTGTTTTTTTGTAATTTTTCTTATCTTTTTGTAATTCTAGAGCATGGCTTTGTACTCTTTTACTTCCCAGGGATGGAAGGTTTTAATGAGGCAACCACTAATAAAGATCAAGATTTATCCCACATGATGACACTTCATCTCCATTTATTTTTTTTGTATCTAACGTGCCATTTTCTACATTTTTAATAATTTTTTTTGATCTTTTTGCTGTTTTTCCGTGAAAAAACATATATAATAAAGCTCAAGATTTATCCACATGATGACACTTCATCTCCATTTATTTTTTTGTACCTAACGTGCCATTTTTCTATATTTTTTACATTTTTTTGATCTTTTTGCTGTTTTTCCGCAAAAAAACATATGTAATTGTCCAAACGGGCCCGGCATGCCTAATCGGGCCTGGCGTGCCACGGGCCGGCCCGTTTACCCGTCGTGTCGTGCCTGGGCCAGCGCCCCGGGCACGCGGGTCGGCACGGCACGACCCGATTAGTAATCGTGCCGCGATGGGCCGGGCCGTGCCGGGCTCGATTACCAGCGGGCCGTGCCGGGCCGGCCCGTTCGGCCAGGTATGGCCTAACTCCACTCTATTTCATCTTCGTATTCATCTTGCGTCCCGTTGCGACCATTCTTTGTATCTCTTTTCTTGTCTACGGACATATTGATAACGTGTGTAGGTGTTAATCTCTATTTTTTTGTGTATGTGATTATCTCATGAACAATAGCAGCAGCTGAGCCGATGGATCTATGGCAATGGCAGACGGAGGCGAAGTGGAGGAGGAGGTGGTGGCGGCGGCATCAACAAATCAACGGTGTTAACAAGGAGAAGTAGTGTCTGGACCAATTCTTGCTATGCTCACCTTTATCTCTATCATAGGTGTTTAGGAAGAAAGTAAAGAAAGCTTTATAAGAAGACATAGGTGTCTTTCATGGTTGCAACATCTGTTAACTCTCTGCATCTGCGTCCTTCAATAATTTTTTGTTGTGAATTGTTGGGCTATAATTATTTATTCTCCCCAAATCCGCTCCTAGATTTAGCATTTTGTGTCGTGATCCATTTTTTCTCTATGTTGATGCAATCGCTCAAATCCAGATTAAAAATCTACGGTTTCGTATGTGCTAAGTTACTAAGATAATAAAAAAAAGTGGTTGCCCACTGATAACCCACAAATATAGGGGATCGGTTATAACATTTTTGATAAGTAAGAGTGTCGAACTCAATGAGGAGTTAAAAATAGAATTAATATTCTCTTATTTTTATCAACCACTGATACAACTCTAAGCACGCTAAATGTTTGCTTTACCTAGAAACAAGAAATAAAAAACTATTTTGCGTGTTTGAAAGATAGCTTTGCAAGATAATAAAAAGATGAAAATAAAAATTAGGTATTATTTAATAAAATAACAATAAATTAAATATAGCGACTAAGGAAAAGTGGTGGTACGATGTGCAAAAAAATTCCTAGGCAATTGATAACTAGAAAGATAATCCTCGTTGCAGTTTTATGTATGGGAGAGGCCTCTACTAGCATAACATCGTTGCTTCAATTTTTATGCACTTATGATTAAAACTATTAGCAAGCATCTGTGTAACAGTTCGAAACCGACGCTTCGGATGCCTTCCATTTATTTTGAGTTTCGTCATTATTTGGTCCTTGCATTTATCATCGCATCATTAGCATCGTATTGAAACCCTGTCACCGTCATTTTTTCAAAACTTGCATCTGTTTGTAGTTGTTGGTTCTTCATGTTCTCGTCGTTGACCGTTTTGAGACCAAATACATACACGCGCGTGCACGCGGTATCATTAAAATATTGTTTTTAAAAGTGGAAATAAAATTTTTCAAAGTGGGTTAAAAGTTGGCGTGCGGTCTTAATATATTGTAGGTAGACCGTTTGTCAAATTTCGTTGCATTCGGAGTCTGTTTGATACCCCAACCGTTAAACCTATAGCGACACTATAGCCGGTTTAAATCGCAAACGTTTTGGTTTTATAAAACTATGTTGTCAGGCTGCCCGTTTTCCTTCTCATCTCCGCCTAGACTCTCTACACAATGCACCAATGTGCCAGCAACCTAGTCCGAAAACTCCCACGGACCCAAACTCGGTGGTCGCGACCAATGGGTTCGGATCATCCCCGTAATATCCCAAACATTCTCCGTTTCTCCATTGGACTCCCCTAGCCTAGTTTTTTCTCGATCGTCCAATCTTAATCGGATGGTTCAGTTAGCCCTTACACTCCTCTCCCTAATGCTATTTAAGCAATCCATCGCACAAACCCCTAACTTCTAGGGATCCTCTTAGCTGCCAATGTTGGGGAACGTTGCATGGGAAGCAAAAAAAATCCTACGAACACCCAAGATCTATCTATGGAGATCAACGGCTAGGAGAGGGGGAGTGCATCCACATACCCTTTGTAGGCCGCTAAGCGAGAAGCGTTAAGAAACACGGTTGATGTAGTCGAACGTCTTCACGATCCAATCACAACCCGTCCTGCGATCCGATCACAATCCGTCCCGATCTAGCGCCGAACGGATGCACCTCCGTGTTCAGCACACGTACAACTCGATGACTGATACGTCCATTTTGCATCATGAATTTATATTGATATTTATTGCATTATGGGCTGCTATTACACATTTTGGTACAATACTTATGCATTTTCTCTCTGATTTTACAAGGTTTACATGAAGAGGGAGAATGCCAGCAGCTGGAATTCTGGACTGGAAAAGGAGCAAATCTGAGATACCTATTTTGTGCAATTCCAAAAGTCCTGAAAATCTACGGGGAATTATTTTGGAATATATAAAAAATATTGGGCGAAAGAAATACATCATGAGGCCCACCAGGGAGCCACAAGCCTGTTGATCGCGGCCCCCCTGGACGCGGCTAGCGAGCTTGTGGCCCACCTGGAAGCCCTCCGGTGCCCATCTTCTACTATATGGAGGGTTTCGTCGAGGAAAAAATTATAAGAGACCTTTCGGAACGAAGCACCGCCGTCTCGAGGCCGAACATGGGCATAACCAATCTAGAGCTCCGGTAGGGCGATCCTGCCGGTGAAACTTCCCTCCGGGAGGGGGAAATTCAAGCCCTCGTCATCACCAACGATCCTCTCATCAAGAGGGGGTCAATATCCATCAACATCTTCATCAGCACCATCTCCTCTCCAAACCCTAGTTCATCTCTTGTATCTGATCTTTGTCTCAAAACCTCAGATTGGTACCTGTGGGTTGCTAGTAGTGTTGATTACTCGTAGTTGATGCTAGTTGGTTTACTTGGTGGAAGATTATATGTTCAGTTAATACTCCTCTGATTTTGAACATGGACATGTTTTGTGAGTAGTTACGTTTGTTCCTGAGGACATGGAATAAGTCTTGTTATAAGTAATCATGTGAATTTGGTATTCGTTCGATATTTTGATGAGATGTATGTTGTCTCTCCTCTAGTGGTGTTATGTGAACGTCGACTACATAAAACTTCACCATTGTTTGGGCCTAGAGGAAGGAATTGGGAAGTAATAAGTACATGATGAGTTGCTAGAGTGATAGAAACTTAAACCCTGGTTTATGAGTTGCTTCATAAGGGGCTGATTTGGATCCACATGTTTCATGCTATGGTTAGATTTATCTTAATTCTTCTTTCGTAGTTGCGGATGATTGCGGGAGAGGTTAATCATAAGTGGGAGGCTTGTCCAAGTAAGGACAACACCCAAGCACCGGTCCACCCACATATCAAATTATCAAAGTAGCGAACGTGAATCGAGTGAGCATGATGAAAACTAACTTGACATAATTTCCCATGTGTCCTCGGGAGCGCTTTGCTTTATATAAGAGTTTGTCCAGGTTTGTCCTTTGCTATAAAAAGGATTGGGCCACCTTGTTGCACCTTTGTTACTATTATTACTTGCTACCCGTTACGAATTATCTTATCACAAAACTATCTGTTACTGATAATTTCAGTGCTTGCAGAGAATACCTTACTGAGAACCGCTTGTCATTTCCTTTTGATCCTCGTTGGGTTCGACACTCTTACTTATCAAAAGGACTACGATAGATCCCCTATACTTGTGGGTCATCAATGATGCCTTCACCACTTGATCTAGCGAGCGAAGGTGAAGTGGTAGCTTGAGTTCTTCGGCAGCACGACGGTGTGGTGGCGGTGGTAGTGGAGTTGTCCCGACATGGCTTCGCCAAGCGGTGTCGCGATAGGAGGGAAAAGAACTACGAGAGAGTGAGGAGGGCTTGTGTTGTGGCTTGGGGTCGACTGTGTTCCCTCCCCTCTCATATATATAGGGGCAAGGAGGAGGGGCGCCCGCCCTAGGTTTTCCCCTAGGGTTGGGCACGACGGCCTAAGGGGCTGCCTTAGCCCCCAAGGAAGGGGGACGGCCACCCTAGGGGCATGCCTCGCCCTTTGGCTACATGGGCCCTTGGGAGGCGGGGCGCCCATCCCACCAGGGGCTGATGCTCCTCCCTCTCAGCCCACTAGGGGATGATGCTCCTCCCTCTCAGCCCACTAGGCCCTCCCGGGTAGGTGGACCCTCCCAGTAGACCCTCAGACCCCTTTCCGGTACTCCCGACGAAATATGGCAAATCCCGAAACTATTCCGAAACCCGAACATCAACTTCCCATATATAAATCTTTACCTCCGGACCATTTCGGAACTCCTCTGACGTCTAGGATATCATCCGGGACTCCGAACAACTTTCCTTCACCAACATATATAACTCAACAATACTATATCTGTTGGGGAACGTTGCATGGGAAACAAAAAATTTCCCACGCGCACGCAAGATCTATCCACGGTGATGAGCATCTACGAGAGGGAGAGTGCATCTACATACCCTCGTAGATCGCTAAGCGAGGAGCGTTAAGAAACGCGGTTGATGTAGTCGAACGTCTTCGCGATCCAAATCATCGAGCTTCCCGCGATCCCATCACGATCCATCTCGCGATCTAATCACGATCCGTCCTACGATCCCATCACGATCCGTCCCGCGATCAAATCACGAATCGTCTCGTGATCCTGATCACGGTCCTTCCAATCTAGCGCCGAACGGACGACACCTCCATATCCAACACACGTATAACTCGATGACGATCTCCACCTTATTGATCCAGCAATAGGGGCAGAGAGGTAGATGAGTTCTCCGGCAACACGATGGCGTGGCGGCGATGGTGATGGAACTATTCTGGCAGGGCTTCGCCTAAGCACCGCCGAACTAGACTAGAGGAGAAAACTAATCTAGATGAAGTAGAGGGAGCACGTGGCAATTAGGGTTAGCTTTCCCCTCTAAATCCTCTAGTATATATAGGATGGAGGGAGGGGAGGAGGCAGCCTCAAACGCTCCAAAGTTGGCCAAAATTGGAGGTGGAGGAGTCCTACTCCAATCCTATTAGGAGTAGGATTCCTCCTTTCCACTTGGAAACTCTTTCCACCTCTCCACCTTTGGTTTTTTCCACCCCTAGCCGCATGGGCCTTAGTGAGGGGATCGACCATCCCACTAAGGGCTTGCTTGACTCCTCCCACAGCCCATGAGGCCCTTTGGGTCGAGACACCCCTCCCGATGGTCCCCGATACCCCTCCCGACACTCCCGGTACACTACCGATGAGCCCAAAACTTTTCCGATGACCAAAACAGGACTTCCTATATATCAATCTTTACCTCCGGACCATTCTGGAGCTCCATGTGACGTCCGAGATCTCATCCGGGACTCCTAAGAACCTTCGGTCACCACCATGCATAACTCTGTACTACTGAAACGTCACCGAACCTTAAGTGTGCAGACCCTCCGGGTTCGAGAACTATGTAGACATGACCGAGACACCTATACGGTCAATAACCAATAGCGGGACCTAGATGCCCATATTGGTTCCTACATATTCTACGAAGATCTTTATCGGTTGAACCTCTATGCCAAGGATTCAGTTAATCCCGTATGTTGTTCCCTTTGTTCATCGGTATGTTACTTGCCCGAGATTCGATCATCGATATCTCTATACCTAGTTCAATCTCATTACCGGTAAGTCTCTTTACTCTTTTCGTAATACAAGATCCCGTGGCTAACACTTAGTCACATTGCTTGCAAGGCTTATTGTGATGTTGTATTACCGAGTGGGCCCTTAGATACCTCTCCGTCACACGGAGTAACAAATCCCAGTCTTGATCCATGCCAACTCAACAGACACCCTTGGAGATACCTGTAGAGCACCTTTATAGTCACCCAGTTACGTTGAGATGTTTGATACACACAAGGTACTCCTCCGATGTCAGTGGGTTGCATGATCTCATGGTCATAGGAACAGATACTTGACATGCAGAAAACTATAGCAATAAACTGACATGATCACATGCTATGTTTATAGTTTGGGTCTTGTCCATCACATCATTCTCCTAATGATGTGATCCCGTTATCAAATGACATCTCATGTCCATGGCTAGGAAACCTTAACCATCTTTGATCAACGAGCTAGTCTATTAGAGGCATACTTGGGACATGGTGTTGTCTATGTATCCACACATGTATCTAAGTTTCTGATCAATACGATTCTAGCATGGATAATAAACGATTATCACGAACAAGGAAATATGGTAATAACTAATTTATTATTGCCTCTAGGGCATATTTCCAACAATATCGTCACCGAATGTTAAGTGTGCGGACCCTACGGGTTCTAGAATGATGCAAACATGACCGGGACACTCTCCCGCCAATAAATAATAGCGGGACCTGGATGCCCATATTGGTTCCTACATATTCCATGAAGATCTTTATCGGTCGAACCACGATGTCAAGGATTCACACAATCTCGTATACAGTTCCCTTTGTCCATTAGTATGTTACTTTTCGAGATTCGATCGTGATGAGGACACCCTACTAATGTTATGCCCACAACCCCTGCTGATATACATATTGGACCAATTACTAGAGCTCAGGCACATCAATTGAATTATCGGGTACTTTCGTTTCTTGAAAAACCTTCTAATGTTCATGACCATATGATGCTGCCTAAATTAGATACTTTTGTTTTACTTATGAATGAAGGAACTAACATGGACAAGAAGGATGGCCATTGGAGCGGGATCAAGCATGGAGAAGAAGGTGCGCACGCGGGAAAGAACAATGGAGCTTGCAGTGATGATTTTTGCACTTTGAAGCCACCGTAATGAGAGCAAGAAGCCTTGGACAAAATATGCATGATGCCACTTTATAAAATTCGTCCATAGGCTATTATAGGTGTTGCGCCACCTTATTTTTGGGTCAGGCCCATGTAATTTTGAAATACCATATTATAGGCTGTTTTAGAGTCCGTATGTATGGGGAAACTAAGTTAGGGTCGGTTTCGGACCCCTCCTCCAAGGGGGCACGAAATCCCCCTCTATTCCCCCATATATATAGCCCTTAGGGCTTCGCTTTAGATTTGGGTTTTGTTTAGATTACATGTTATCCATAGCTGCAACTTCACGTTCTTCGTTTGTGTTCCATGAAAAAACAAAGGCATCACGGAACCCCACTTTCATCAATAAAGCTTTCCTCTTATATTTGCAATATCCAGATCGCAATCTGAGTTTCTTGCTTGTTCTTCGTTTGCGTGCAGGAAATAGACCTTCGTGGTCAGGTTGATCGTGCTTCGGTGTGGTCAATGACCTCTCGGAGTTGGTTTAGCGATTTCTAAGATGCGACATCCTCACACGTTCGTAGTCGGATCATCAAAGTCTACTCCACCAAAACGATAGCCACCATCTCATCTAAAGATAGGGACAAGTTCGCCTCTATCAAGTGGTATCAGATTTCCAGGTTGCTCGGTGAGATTTACCAGTTTTTCATAGTTTAGATCGTATTTGTTCTTCATACCTATAGTCCACGAAAAAGCCACGAAAAAATTAGGGTTAGTTCATCATATCCGAACCAATCTGAGCCTTTGCATAATCTTTTTAGTGTTTTTCTTTGTTGAATTTGCGGTTGCATCGTCGTGTCGAGTTGCTGGTCTTAGCGTCCAGTCTTTTAGAGTTTTGAGTTCTGTTCACAGGTTGTCACGCCGCCACCGCACCATCTTCATCGCTGCCATATACCACTACCACACCAGATACATCACCGCTGCCATCTACCACCACCGCATATTGCCACCAATCCGAGTCATATAGACCAACACATATTCGCCATCACGACAATCCGAGTCCACCTCCATCACATATTCGTCGCCAGTCCATGTTCCACCACCCCTACATACATCCACCACTAGTCCGAGTTACACCAGATTCGTATCCGCCATCAATTCCTAGTCCGAGTCTAGTATATGCTGCTTTGTTGCTGATTTCCATATCCCGCGATATTACGTGTCATGGGCAAGGCACACTCCCCAACTTCAGTGCTATCCGTAGAAGAAAAATAGTTCCAGTTTAAAAAAACTAAGTCTGGAAAATTCTGGCTAGGCAGTTTTGAGATCATTCTAAGACTTTTTCGGAAAAAAATTGTTGCCGAGCAAAAAAAAGTCGAAAAAAGAAAAAAAATCAGAGTGTGCTCCGCCTTTGTTTACGTGCATCGTCGTGATTTTGTTGGTGTTCTAGGCTCGTGTCTCTAGCACAGCCTAGCCTAGGACCTGCACAATATCGTCGTTGAGTGTTTATTCAACTTTGCATCTCTGAATTGATTATTGCTGACCCTTTTTGCTACCATTTTGTAAGCCATCTCGATCCACATATCTCTACGTCGTGTGTTTGGCATCACCTGGCAATCGCTCTATCCAAGCTTTGAGAGTTTTGACTAGAACAGTTGTCGATCACCACCTGCTGCTAGGTAAGAACTGGTAAGAATTTGAGATTTGCTTGATGGATTTGTGACACACCACCACCACTTCCTAGTAGTCTGTAGGTTCATGTTCTTGTGTGTTCCTATTACTGCTAACCATGCTAGGATCACAAGCCGACGAGGTCGAATGGGAGGTTATGACCAACAAGGAGCTCCATGATAAATTCCAGCAAATGATGGGTCAACAGGTGAACGACTTGGTGACGAGCCTTGGAGAGTCTATGGAGAAGCTAGACGGTTTGGAGAAGATGGTCGACACCAAGCTTGATGCTAAATTCAATGAGGTGCTTGCACGCCGGCCTCCACTAGCTGTACCTATCGTACCTCGGCAACACCAACACCAACAACGCCCAAATTTCGTGGGACGAGCGCAACGTGTGCTTATCGACCAAGGCCAAAATTCGGGTGCCATTGCTACTACTGCAACTTCGATGGATGCTGTTGCTACTATTGTCATTGAGAAGAATGAGGATTATGATAAAGATTATGATGATTATTACGATGATGAGGCAGAGGTTTCTCCACATCAGGCCAGGGGCAACCACCACCACACGCACCAGGTCGGCCACATGGCTACCGTCACAACGGTAGGGATCCACCCCCCCTCAGGTACGGGATCATGACCATCTCCCTAAACTTAAATTGAATATTCCGACATTTGAGGGTAGATATGTTCCTGATATATATCTCACTTGGGAGTTAGAAACAAAGCAACATTTTACATTTAGGACAGTAAAACCGCACCTACACCCAGCCCTCTGAGGCCATCAGCAATTTTAGCTCTTAGATCTTGTGTTCTAAAGATTTATGGTCGTCGATTTACTTCTGGTCGTGAACTGGGCCTCTCGTCCTAAAGGGCTGCTACTTCGGAAGAAAAAACCGAGCCACGTGGTTGATTGGGCCCTCGACCACTTAAGGCCCATTTGTTTTAGCCTTGGACCGCCCTCGCACATTGTTGTCTCGTCTCCCAGAGGACCCGAGCAAAACAACCCTCCCGACGTCGCCGCCGCAAGGAACCTCAAGCAGCGTCAACCCTCCCCTCATCGAAGAACCGCACAAGTGGTGGTGAATCTTCTCTTCCTCGATCGCTCCCTTCCTCCACTACCTCTACTATGCTACCTCCGATGATCCCTCCCTATCCCGCTAATGTATGTCGGTCATAGGTTTCTCTCAACGACGGATCTGAAAATCCTCGGGTGCGCTACCGCTCGATCTCTCTCTCTCGAGCACCTGTCGAGAAGGTAGACACACATCATGTTGTCTCTAGGTGTGAATGTCGAGTAGGCAACATCGGTCGGTTGCCAGTGGAGGTATAGCGGATCATGGTGGCTACAATAGCAGCAGTTAGATGTGCACATATCTGTTGACTTTGCTTTTGGCTGCAACAACCTAATAACTCTAATGGAGATGTACAGAAGTAGTCTGGCATTGCAACATGGTGTGCAGATCCATTTTTGTCAGCATGCAATCGGTGTGTCAAATCTGAACAAGCAAGCGTTGGCTGCTACACTTGCCAATCAGTGGACACAGGTACACGCGTACACTTCGATGCTTCATTGTGTCTGATATGTCCAAGTAATCAGCTGAAAAGGAAATAATTCCTTGTTGTTGGCGACGAATGGGCCGAGTAAAGTTTTAAAGCTTGGACCTAGATTACATCCTGTATTGAAACATTCTATACTAACGTTGGTGCAATATTAGTATTCAAAGTTTGGTTGATACTTTGGTGAAAGTTCACAGCAAAGCATAGTAGACAGAATTGCAGAGCAAGGAGAGAAGAGTGAGACAATTGCAAAGCCGTCTACGACCGCATGACCTACCTCCCCGCACTAGACGCCACCTTATGATGTTATGCATTATCTTGCCTCCAGTTTAATTCTAGCTGCTCAACTTGCATATTTTACAACAGGCCCAAATACATTTATGGATATTTTCAGTAGCTTTCCATCCTTAAGTGTTCAAAATAGTTTCCTAAAGTTATTTTCCTTGTTCATTCTTATATTATTTTGTTCTAATGATTTTCATGACAATTCATACGGTCTTATAGTTTTTTTTTGCCACTGATATATATGCAGTTGCAATATTTATTAAGTGTAAACTCTATTTCACTAGATGGATGGCTGAAACATTATGCATCAGGTACCTATTTTGTTTTTTGGAAACAAACTAGGTTAAGAATCTAACAAGTCAACCTTTTAAGAAATCTAATCTTATGTCGTGTTCTCAGTAGAGGAAGTGATGTCCAACCGAAAAAATAAAGGATGTGATGTGAAGTTTCTACATACATAGGCTTCAGATTGTTATTTACACTACCATGCAATGAACATTCAAATATTAAGCATGACTTTAATAAAGTTTAACATGCCATTTTTCTATTAGAATACTCTGATCCAAGCTAGGCATGTAGTTGATCTCTCCTAATCTTCCTGTAAAAAAACCTCACCTAATCTTCCCCTGCTTGCAATTTCTTCAGTTATGGGATTTTTGGGATTTCTCATCTAATCTTTGAGATTTCAATGACCAATGTGGAGCACATATATTTTTATCTAACCCTGGCGCTCATAATTCCCTGAACCCCCAGTTTTTCTTTTTTACATTGCATTTGACTGATGCCCATGAGGTTTACCTTTTCATTTCGAAAATTTGTGGTCTCCTTCCTGTTATACATCCACCGTTTAGTCTTCAGTTCAATCTCACGCATGCAGGGACACCTTAGGTCCTCAGCTTCCAAGTCTAGTGGGAAATGGAGAGGGACACGAAGACTATATTCATACCGATGGTAGCGGGGTGATGGAAGAAGGACCTGCTGGTGCTGTGGTGAGGACTATATACCCCAAGTCCTTTAGCATCTACAATCCGAGATTGAATAATAACATATTGATATGATCCTCCATTTATGGCTTTGTTTTTATAAAATTTGATTATGTTTATAGACTTTGGAATTCAACATTCTTCCATTTGGTTTGCCTTTTGTTCGTTGGTTCATTTGGCAGCCTGTTGTTCTTGTCCAGATTGTTTCTCTTCATGCTACCCTTGTCCCTTTTTCATCCGGGATGTCTTTTAATCTGCTAGCTGCTCGTCTCAACATCTGTAAATTAGCTGTTGGGTGCTACATGCATGTGCACCATGGCACATCGTATTAGAGTCCAGGGGAGGAGCTTTACCTATTGGCTATGGCGCAGAACAGTTACTGTGCAGGTTTAGTAAGAGAGGACTTGTTTGGTTTCAAACTGTTATTGTGTAACTTTACCAACGAGCTACTGTACTTGTACCAAGAAGATACATCTGTAGTCAATGTTTATATACAATATTAGCTGCAACTCATCTTCTTTTAGTCCATTCTTAATTTTTCTGGAGTTTTGGTGTTTCATTCATCACTTCACAGACTAGATGCTAATGGATTTTGTGTGTTCCAAAATGGGGCAAGTTGTTGGGTTCAATTTAATTCCTATAAATGGGAGGAGATATAAATCAGTCCGATTGTGCACTAAGGGTTTGCGCATCTTTTGCTAGCTACACATGTGTTGTAGTTAGATATTAGTTCTCTTGTAGATATGAACATTTGTACATTTAGTTTTCATGTAGATTAAAATAGGTAGTAGATTTGAATTGTATTTCATATAACAGGTGATCACGAGGAACTTGCAGCGACATCCTTTGCCTGATTTCTATGTTGCACATTATGGAGTTAGGCATGCCCTCATTTTTTGAATTCCACGTCTAAAAGTTGGGTAATTTGCAAAGATATATCTCCCCGAAATTAAGAATAGTAAGTCCTTTCACACTAACGTATCCATACTATATGCAATCATACAGTACATATGATCTCACTAGCAATTTCTTCGAATAGTACTTCTCACAGTAGTTCACCAAATCACGAGTTGCGGCTAATGATGGCAAGGAAAAGCGAGCAGCCACAACAACCAACCGACGACAATTCATAAAAGAAACCAAGATTGCACAATGTGAGGTATGTGAATATGCTTTCACAATTATGTGAGATCATTCTAGGTTGACATTGCATTGCCCCTAGAGCTGCCTTCTTCCATAGTAGCATGATCCGTGGTGTAGCTAAAACTCCTAGCAGGTTAGAGCACTACCATGATCTTGGACTGATCTCACAGCTGTAGACATACTTACCCTCCTGTATGTTTCTTGTATTATCCTCCTAAAAACAAGTAAATGTGCTGTATTTTGTTAATTCAAAAGGTTTAGTACGTTGATTTCCTTAGATTCCAAGCAGTCTGGTTAGTTTTCAACTTCCAGTTTCATGTCACCATATAGTTATGGAGGTTCCTTCTACTTATTGGAGCAACGGACGGGTGCGGCAACACGCGCCATCAATGATCTAGTGTTTACAATTTCATGAGGATAGACGTGTTGCTGTTGTTGTTTGTGCTTTCACTAGTTTTGCTTGTGTTTGGTGGTCTGAACATTGTAGAATACATCATGATAATATCCCTACTACTTGGGCTGCTTTGAAAACTGCTATGCATAATCGTTGGGTTTCACCATATTATCAACGTGAATTGCTTCAAAATTTGCAGCGTTTAAGACAAGGAAAAAAATATGTAGAGGAATATTATCAAGAATCACAAACTGGTATGATTAGATGTGGTATTGTTGAGGAGAATGAAGCTATGCTTGCATGTTTTATGGGTGGATTAAATAGAGAGATTCAGACTATTCTAGAGTATAAGGAGTATAACACTATCACTCATTTATTCCATCTTGCTTGCAAAGCCAAACGTGAAGTGCAGGATCGACAGGCAATGGCGAAAACTAATTTTTCTGTAGGTCACACTTCATCATGGACGCCACGTACCTCCTCTACTTCCACACGTCCTGCTACAACACCTCCTACTTCAGCCTCCAACTCCAACCGAGATACCAGGAAACATGCCCCTGCCCCACCCTCCGCGAAGAGCACACCTTCCGGGCCTGCATAGAACTCTTCTTCATCCATTGCTTCCACATGGCAAACACATGAGGTTATATGTCGTCGTTGCAAGGGTGGAGGTCACTATGCGAGGGAATGCCCATCCAAGCATGTGATGATTGTGACAGAGGATGGTGGATACGACTCCGCTAGTGATTATGATGAGGAGACTTCGGCTCTTACTGCAAGTGAAGAACAGGGTGTCGAGGATACTAAACAAGAGACACATTACATGGCTGCTGAGTACGCGGACAGGTATGAAAGATTAGTTGCTCAACGTGTTCTGAGTGTGCAGGTTACACAGGTTGAGCAAAATCAAAGGCACAACTTGTTCCATACAAAGGGAGTTGTGAAGGAGCGTTATGTTCGCATCAATCATCGATGGAGGGAGTTCCAACAACTTGGCTAGCATGGAGATGGTGGAAAAGCTGTCTCTAACCACCAAACCACATCCTCATCCTTATTACATCCAATGGTTCAACAACAATGACAAGGTTAAGGTAACACGTACTATTCGTGTGCATTTTAGCATTGCTACATATTCTGATTATGTTGATTGTGATGTGGTACCCATGCAAGCGTATTCCATTTTACTTGGTAGACCATGGCAATTTGATAAAAATTCTATACACTATGGTAGGACAAATCAGTATACTCTTGTTCATAAGGATCAAAATATAACTTTGCTTCCTATGTCTACTGAACATATTATGAAATATGATATTGCTAGAGCTAGTAAAGCAAAACAGGAGCAACATAAGAGTGAAAATCAGATTATAGCACAGGAATTTGAGCAACACCATAAGCCTAATAAACCATCGTCTAGTGTTGCATCTGAAATAAAATTGAAGAGTGGATGTTTACTTGCTACTGAATCTGATATTAATGATTTGGATGTTATTACATCTGTTTGCTATGCTTTTGTATGCAAAGAGGTATTATTTTCATTCGAGGACATGCCTCCCTCTTTGCCTCCTGTTGTCATTAATATTTTGCAGGAGTTCGCTGACGTCTTTCCACAAGACGTGTCGCCGGGATTACTACCTATTTGAGGGATTGAGCTTCAGACTGACTTATTCCCGGTGCATCGCTACCCAACTATTTGCCTTATCGTACCAATTCACAGGAGACAATATGCGCCAAGTACAGGAGCTACTCGACAAAGCATATATACGCAAATCCCTTAGTCCTTGTGATGTTCCTATTATTCTAGTGCCTAAAAAGGATGGTACATCGCGATGTGTGTGGATTGTAGAGGCATTAATAATATTACTATTCGTTCTCATCATCCTATTCCTAGGCTAGATGATATGCATAATGAATTAAGTGGCTCTACAATTTTTTCCAAAGTTGATTTGCGTAGTGGATACCATCAAATTCGTATGAAATTGGGAGATGAATGGAAAACAACATTTAAAACTAAGTTTGGATTATATGCGTGGTTAGTCATGCCTTTTGGGTTAACTAATGCACCTAGCACTTTCATGAGATTAATGAATGAGGTTTTACGTGCTTTTATTGGACGATTTGTGGTAGTCCATTTTGATGATATACTGATTTATAGTATATCTTTGGAGGAACATTTTGGAACAATTATGTGCTGTTTTTATTGCTCTATGTGATGCACGTTTGTTTGGTAACCTTGGGAAGTGCACCTTTTGCACCGACCGAGTATCTTTTCTTGGCTATCTTGTTACTCCACACGGAATTTAAGTTGATAAAGCTAACATTGAAGCTATTGAGAGTTGGCCACAACTCAAAACGGTCACACAAGTGAGGAGTTTTCTTGGCCTCGCTGGTTTCTATAGGCGTTTTGTGAGAGATTTCAGCGCCATTGTTGCGCCTCTCAATGCGCTTACAAAGAAGGACGTGCCTTTTGCTTGCGGTACCGCTGTCACGCCCAAGATGCGATCCTATCCTTATTTTGGCATGAGGGACTCGACGGGGATAGAAGCACATCTCGTCGTTTCGCAAGAATGGATGTCATTACAAGTACATGTACAGAAGAGACGAGTATATGGAATTGGCTTACACTTTTCACAAGCAACATCAATATCACATCAATACAACAACATATTCAAACATCATACATAAGAGCAGGGTCCGACTACGGACGAAACCAAATGATAAAATGACATCCATCCTTGCTATCCCAGGCTGCCGCCTCGAACCCATCCTAGATCGATGATGAAGAAGAAGAACTCTAAATCAAACAAGCATTGCTCTAACATCAAAGCATCACATTACCTGTACCTACAACTATTGTTGTAGTAATCTATGAGCCACAGGGACTCGGCAATCTCATTTCCAAGGGTATCAAGACTAGCAAAGCTTAAATAGGTGAGGTATGGTTAGGTGGTGAGGCTGCAGCAAGCAACTAAGCATTTATTTGAGTGACTAACTTACGAATACAGAAAGTAAAGTGGGTGGACAACGGCCGTGAACTAGTAATGATCACTAAGTGATCCTGAACACCTACTTACGTCAAACATAACTCCACCATGTTCTCTCCCGGATAAGGACTCACGAGAAGAGACAACCACAGTTACGAACATGGTTGGTGTATTTTATTAGAATTTACTTCAAGTTTGCTATGACCGGGTGTTAAATAAAATTTCCAAGTTTCCACGTAACCACGGGCACGGCTTCCCGAAATATTTAACCCTGTAGGGGTGCTCCAACTCATCCATCATAAACTAACCACCCTCAGCGGGAATAACCTCGACCACGAATCCCGTGATTTCTTAGGCAACTCCATTAGAAAACCGCAACCTTGAGATAGCCCGAAGTATTTTCAGAATTCCTCGCGCAAGACATTCGAGGTAGGTAAAACAAATCCAACAAGGCCGCTCGACGTGTCGGCAAACCCGATAGGAGCCGTGGATCTCGTTCTCAGGACACGACAGATAAGCAAAGCGTACGGTGGCCTAATAGACATCTCCCAAGTTGCCCCGGGTTGGCCCCGCACGGTGAAGCATAAACAACTACAACATCTAGGCATTTTAAATGAGGCCGAAAGCAATGTATAGCACTTCCGAAACGTCCCCATATGCAAATTATGAATTTGGTCCATATCTGTATGAAACATATTTTAGAGTTGTTAAATAGCAAAATAAAATGCACCACATTATTCTACACATTTTTGTAGTCAAGTTACATATATGGAACATTAAAATCGGAGCTATGGTTAATTAGTTATGAGACAAACCGTTTTAACATGGCATTTGCAAATTAAATGCAACAACAAGTTCAAACATTTTTATCATGCATGAAAGTAGAATATTGCGATTCTACACAAAATTCTAAGCATCTTACATATATATCATGTTTTATCTGGATACCATGTTATTTAATTATTAGCATACGAAATCAGGGTATTTCTCAAAATGCAATGCACTGAAAAAAATGCTAATCTTATGGACATATAAAAGAACATATATGGGCCAGACTCAGCGTTGTGCAGTGGCCCGGTATGTGGATCAGGCCCCAAGTGGCCAAGTGTGTGTGCAAATACTTCCTCCGTTCTGTTATCTAAGGTGCATTATTTCCAGCTCGGTGACCAAGGCAACCATTTTTGGAGCATAAAGGACAAAAGTACCCCTGGTTTTAGTTGAACGTACAAAATCAATTATGTGAGGCTCCCACTGATTTGACCATTCAATGCAGATTTGCTTCCGACCATGCATGACACATGCATCTGCGTATCCCAGCAAATCAGGGACGCTAATTACTGCGTTGCCTCTTATACAAAAATGAATACCCAAGTAGCGTGCGCGCTCATCAGAAACTAGCCAAAAAAAAAATGGAGCGCCCTGGACTCGAACCCAGTACCTCCAGTTTAAAAAGCTGGCTACGCTAACCAACTCAGTTACTCACATGCTCATGCTTAAAAGTGGTGGCATATCTAAATAAACTCAACCACCAGAACGGATCTAGGCAGAAAGAAACAAAGTTCAGATATGATAGGCTTCTCACAACGGGGAACGAAGAGGTCGGCGGCCATGGTGAGAAGACCCAGAGGAGGTCCATGGCGAGCTTGGGGAGGCACATGTGAGGGCGTGGGGGTTCGGCCTCTTGTGATTTATGGTCGGAATCGGAGGGATTGGATGGACTTGAAGCTCCAAGCGATGGCGTCTATGGCTTCTTGCTCCTTGACTTGGTGAACGGGAGCAAGAGAGGGAGGGAGAAGTGAGAGATGCAGGAAGAACAAAGGACGGAGAGAGAGAGCAAGAGGAGATGGAGGCACGACCTGGTGGTCGGGCTTATCGACGGTCGGCGTCGCCAGCGATGAGGAGGCAAGGTCGGACACTGAGTTGAGGGGCTTGAGGAGCTCCTCTCCTTGGGGCAGGACGCCCACGGGGTGCATCTCCTTGGCGTGCGTCGAGGAAGATCCAGGAGAGGTGCACGCAGGCGTGCGTGGTGGAGCTGCTCATTCCACATGATGACAGCGACCATGGTGTGGTTTCATCATGGAGCTCCTGGATGCGCTGCTTCTGCTTCTTGTTGGCATCATGCTGGATGCATGGGACGAGTGTGGGGACGATGAGGAGCTCCGGTGGCCTCTAAAGGATGCAATTGATACGGGGTTGTCCGATCTTTACGGAGGATCTGCTCTATGATGTGAATCAACGCCACCTGAGGGGTACGAAGGAAACCCTCGATCCCGGCCAATAGCGATGTTGGGTAATGGATAACTAGTGCAACCTGACGAGACCGAAACTAGCTACTGCACATGCAACAACCAGCAACAAGTATTCGCCCAACCACACTCTTAGGATTCCAATCCACGCAACCACGCATGAAGTTGGAAGCACGAACTGGTCGCCACCTCAACGGCTGCTGTTGTAAAATCACAAAGTGAGTTTACCCTCTCACAAGGCAAGATTACAAGAGCTAAGGAGGAAGTGAACTCTCAAACAAGATTCTGGTTGCACTTAGCTAACCTATGCTAAAATCAAATTGCCAAAGAGTTATGGCTGAAGTGGGGGAAGGGGTATTTATACTAGGAACATCCCTCCTAGTTTAGGTGTGAAACTAGTCCAAAAGAGGGGCTCAAATTCGTGCTAACCAGCTGGTCAAGGGAGCAAACTCATGGAGCCTCGCGCAGCAATTAATGCTTTGGACAACTTGCATTGGAACTCTCATATCCTTTGACTCAGGACTCCAAATGATGCGCCGTTTGATTTTCCTGAAAGTAGACATTATTTTCTGTCCATTTTGTACCACCACACGTGTTGGATACTCATATTTTTGTGTGACATGGTGCAGCAAGTTCTAGGACGAATTCTGGAACTAGGCATGCAACAATAGAGTGTTGTGATGGGTTGCTATTCTTCTCTAGGATGTAACTAGTTGCCCTTGTCACCGAAACATGGTTTGCATCAGAGTTGAAGCTTGTTCTCTTAAAACTTGTGGTATGGGCTTTAGAACTTGTTTCTTCATGTGTTGAAAGTTGTTGGTTGCCCTCAACATTGTACCTGAGTAAAATCAACACACAAGATTTAGGTAGTATAAAATTCTCATGCGTAGTTGAATTATGGTCAGCTAGGAGCGCATTCAACTCTTGTTCTATTTGTTTGACATGGCTCCTTGTCATGGGACCCAAATACGTCTTCTTTGTGGAAAGACCATTTGATAGTTGAGATTTGTCATGTGGAGAAGATGGCAAATGAGGTGAACTAGGGATGTCTTCATCATCCTCCCCCTCTTCAAAAGGAGTCATCCTTGACTCTTGACCCTCTTGATTAAAGCATGGAGAGAAATCAGCAACGTTGAACGTTGGACTCACAGCATAGTCTTCGGGAAGCTCAATCTTGTAAGCTGATCTTAGCCAAGACTTTGAATGGTGCATCTCAATGAGGCATTAGCTTGGATTTGCGCTTCTCTGGGAACCGATCTTTACGCAAATGTATCCAAACCAGATCTCCGGGCTCAAAACTCGCCTTCTTGCGGTTTTTGTTTGCCTTAGCTGCATAGTACTTGGACTTCTTTTTCTATCTCTTCTCTAGTCTTCTCATGAATCTTCTTCACATATGCAGCACGCTTAGAAGCCTCCAAGTTACATCTTTCTTGCAATGGAAGTGGCAGCAAGTCAATTGGTGCAAGTGGTTTGAATCCATATACCACCTCAAATGGGCACATGCTTATGGTAGAGTGAACTGCTCTATTGTAAGCAAACTCCACGTGCGGCAAACACTCTTCCCACTCCTTCAAATTCTTCTTGATCATGGTTCGTAGCAATGCTGAGAGTGTGCGGTTCACCACCTCTGTTTGTCCATCAGTTTATGGGTGACATGTTGTTGAAAACAGCAGCTTGGTTCCCAACTTTGCCCATAATGTTTTCTAGAATTAGCTCATGAACTTCACATCACGATCTGAAACAATGGTCCTCGACATGCCATACAAGCGAACAACTTCCCTGAAAAACAAATCACCAACATGTGAAGCATCGTCGTTCTTGTGGCAGGGAATGAAATGTGCCATTTTAGAGAACCTATCAACCATAACAAAAACTGAATCCCTCCCCCTCTTAGTCCTAGGTAGTCCTAAAACAAAATCCATACTAATGTCTTCCCAAGGAGCATTTGGAACAGGTAAGGGGGTATATAAACCATGGGGGTTCAGTTTAGACTTAGCTTTGTGGCATGTGATACATCGTTGCACAAATCTCTCAACGTCCTTCCTCATCTTTGGCCAATAAAAATGATCAGCCAACAACTCATAGGTATTCTCACGACCAAAGTGTCCCATTAATCCTTGTGCATGTGATTCTTGCAACACCAAAGGCCTAACCGACGAATCTGGAATAGACAATTTGTTAGCCCTAAAAAGGAACCCATCATGCACATGGTATTTATCCCAACCTTTCCCATCTTTGCATTTTGCATATGGTTCTGGAAATATATGATCAGTGTAGTACAATTCTTTTAAGTTCTCAAGTCCTGGTACCTTCACTTCTAGTTGTGTCAAAAGAACATGCCTACGTGACAAAGCATCAGCAACCATGTTTTCTTTTCCTTTCTTGTACTTCACAACATATGGGAAAGTTTCAATGAATTCTACCCATTTAGCATGCCTGCGATTCAGTTTAGCTTGGATTTTCAAATGTTTCAAAGCCTCATGATCAGAATGTACAATAAACTCCTTAGGCCATAAGTAGTGTTGCCATGTTTCAGGTACTCTAACCAAAGCATACAACTCTTTATCATAAATAGAATAATTCAGTTGTGCTTCACTCAGCTTCTCGCTAAAATATGCTATTGGTTTTAGTTCTTGCATTAACACCCCTCCAATGCCTATTCCATTAGCATCACATTCTATCTCAAAAGTTTTATTGAAATCAGGTAGAATCAGCAAAGGGGCTTCAGTTAATTGTTTCTTAAGCTCAATAAATGATTCTTCTTGTGGTGCACCCCATTTAAAAGGAATTCCTTTCTTTGTCAATTCATTCAAAGGTGCATCAGTTGTACTAAAATCTTTCACAAACCTCCTGTAAAAACCAGCAAGGCCATGAAAACTTCTCCCCTGGCTTACGTTCACTGGAGTTGGCCAATTCTTGATGGCTTCCAACTTAGATTCACTCACTTCAATTCCTTGCCCTGAAACAACATAGCCAAGAAAGACAACCTTGTTTGTGCAAAAGGAGCACTTCTCAATGTTAGCATGTAGTTTTTCAGTCCTTAGAACATTCAACACTTGTTTTAGATGTTCAATATGTTCCTCAATGGACCTGCTATAGATTAGGATGTCATCAAAGTACACAACAACAAATTTGCCAAAGTAAGCTCTCAAAACATGGTTCATCAATCTCATGAATGTACTCGGTGCATTAGTTAACCCAAAAGGCATGATTAACCATTCATACAAGCCAAATTTTGTTTTGAAAGTAGTTTTCCATTCATCTCCTTCTTTCATCCTAATCTGATGGTATCCACTTCTCAAATCAATTTTGGAGAAAACAGTAGAGCCACTCAATTCATCAAGCATATCGTCTAACCTAGGAATAGGATGAAGATACCCAATAGTTATAATATTGATAGGTCGATAGTCCATAACCAATCGCCATGTTGCATCTTTATTAGGCACCAAAATCATAGGTACATCACAAGAACTTAAGCTTTCATGCACATAACCTTTTTCTAAAAGTTATTGTACCTACCTTTGTATCTCCTTTGTTTCTTCACGATTGGTGCGGTAGGGAGGTCGATTTGGAAGTGATGCTCCTGGAATGAGGTCGATTTGATGTTCTATGCCATGCAAAGTAGGTAGGCCAGCAGGTACTTCCTTTGGAAAAACATCCTCGAAATCCTGCAAGACATCACAAACAACACTAGGGAGACAAGTCAAGTCGTTAGCTGAAAGCAAAGTGTCTTTGTACACAAGTACAACGACCACTTGATTTGGGTTGAGCCTCACATCTCTCAATTCTAATTTGGTGGCTAACATGATAAAGTTCTCTCCCTCCCTTCTATTTTTATCTCTCAGATTTGGCTTTTGGCGCTCACTCACAGATTTGTGGATCTCTCTCTCTCACACTTTTTCTCTCCCTCTTTCTTACTCGCTACTTTTACTTCAGAAACTTTTTGCAAGTGTTCAGCCATGATTTGTTGGGGTGTCATGGGTCTTAGCACCAAGTCTTTCCCTTTCCACTTGATGGTGTATTGATTGGTTTTGCCACAATGTTGAGCTGAAAGATCATATTGCCACGGTCTGCCCAAGAGCAAGTGACACACCTTCATGGGCACAACATCACACTCAACATTGTCATTATAGTCTCCAATCTTGAATTGCACTTGTACCATGTGCATGACCTTCAGCTCTTCACATTCACTCAACCATTGGATATGATATGGATGGGGGTGTTGTAGCAGCTTCAACCCAAGCTTATCACACATTTCTCTACTAGCAAGATTGTGACAACTTCCACCATCAAAAATTACTTTGCATACCTTGTCTTGCACTTTGGCTCTCGTTTGAAACAAGTTGTGTTGTTGTCCATTCTCAGCTTCTTTGATTTGCACATTCAAAACTTTAGTGACAACAAGAGAAGCACCTTGCTCATAATCACAATATGTATGCTCGTCCCATCTGAATCTTCATCATTCGTAGTTTCTTCTTAAGGTTTACTACAAGACTCATACTCTCCATTCTTTGTGATCAGCATGGTACGCTTGTTGGGACAATCTTTCTTCATATGGCCACGTCCCTTGCATGTAAAGCACTCTATATCACTAGTTTTCCCCATGGAGCCAATGGATGATGAACTAGGGGCTGCAAATCTGCTCTTCTCCTTCGAATTTGATGCATCATTTCTGTTCGTGGCTGCACGTGTATGGGACTGATTTCCACCACCAGAACTACTCATGATACCTCGGCCAACATTAAATTGTGGCACAAACTTACTTCCACTTGATGTGGCTCGAGCTGTGAAGGTTGTAGTCCTGTTTTGCTTGTTGTCTTCTTGCAATTGACGTTCTGCCTTAGAGGCAAGATGTACAAGCTCTACCACATTCTGATATGGATGTAGATCAACAACTCGCTTGACATTAGGATTCAGCTCATAGAGAAACCTTGGCATGGACTTCTCTTCATCTTCATGTATGTTGGATCTTATCATTGCCTTCTCCATCTCCTTATGATACTCCTCGACAGATAATTTTCCTTGCCTCAAATTCTGGAGCTTATAAAAGATATCACGCCTATAATGCCTTGGGACAAATCTTGCTCTCATCTCTCTTTTCATTTCAGCCCATGTAGCAACAGCAGGTTCTCCTTCTTCTTCTCGCTGAATATGAACTTGCTCCCACCAGATTAGAGCATAGTATTCAAACTCAAGTGAGGCCATAGCTAATTTCTTCTCCTTCAGATTAGTTGTGCATGCGGAAAATCTTGTCAACCTTCAATTCCCATGTGAGATAACTTTTAGGGTCAGATCCACCATCAAACTTGGGCATGGTAAATTTCAGCTTTCCAAACCTCTCCTCATCTTGTCGTCCACGACCATAGTTTCTACGATGATGAAACCTATCATTCTGGTGCATACCATGTTCATCTTCATCAAACTCAACTTCGCTATCTTCATGGTGCAGGTTTGCTCTCTGGTGGCCTCCTCTAAGACCACGACCAACAACAGCTTCATGATGACCATGACCATTAGCATGAGCATTTCCATGTCCAGGACCGGGAGGTATCATGGCATGGGGAGCAGGAGCATGGTTTCTTCTAGCTTGTGCATTGGATGTAGCAGCTTCCCCATCAGTTGCATTATGTCCATCACCATGGACAATTGCATCTTCTCGGCCTTAACAAAGCTCTCGCACAATACCAACAACAATGTCAGCCCTCATGGCTGCCATATTCCGAGTGAGCTGCTCATTAACATTACCCATAAGTTGCTGCAAATCTCTTGACAACTTGTCTTGCTTCTCTTTAATTGGATCAAGGTTGTTTCTGAATTCTCGACATAGATGATCATGCAAGGCATTGAAGTGAAACCGTGTGACGGGCTGACTGATATGCCTATTTCCTTCAACATCATACTCATCTTCATCAGCTGCCATGGTTAGTTTTGCAAAGTCCTATAGTACTAGAAGCATATATGTGGGTAACAACTCAAACTCACCTCACTTACCAACCAAAGCTCATGTAACTTCCAAGTGAGAGCTGAATCGTGCTCAACCGTGGTGCCGGTGGTTGGTATACAAAGAGTGATAATCAAGTGAATACAAATCAAGGGTTGCACATGCGGGGCTGTTTTGTGGATCTTGGGTGGGGTATATATGTAGCAAAATATATACTAATCTGCAATCTAGATATTGTTCAACCAAGTAATCATCCACACAAGATTCTAATGCCATAGTTGCTAAATGAGATATAAGTGAAGAACATGCAACTCACACCAAGGAATCAGGTTTGCTGCAAGCAAAGATTGAAGACTTTGCACACTTGACATGTTTCAGCTCACAACACAAACATGGATTTCACAAGATATAAGTGAAGAACAGTCCCAAATATCTCTCTTTTGCTTCTTGCACACACCTTTTCTTTTCTTTGGGCAGATCTTTCTTTCTCTCTTCTCTTTTTTTGTGTGTTTTTTAACAAACTTTCAACAAGGGACTTGGATCTGAACACACACTTTGGGGGAATCACGAAAATTGCAATGGTTGAGCTCAAATAACAAGAACTTGCAGCTGAAACTTTGGCAGCAAGCACATACAAGTTGATCTGATTTTTGTGGGTGGAAAACACAGTGTGAATCAGATTTCACAAGGATGGACAGAAAGAGCACAGAGTGGGCTTTCCAAAAAGCACAAAAACACTCAAAACCGACTCCGGATGATAAAGATATGCAAGATTTGGTAGAGGGTGCAGATCTGAAATCTATGCACGAAAATGAATACAAACACACAAGATTGGATGAAAGGGAACTCAGCAACTAAAAACCAAGATCCAGTGGACAGGAACTTGAGAAAACTCACCAAATAACAGATTAAAGGCTGCAAAGCGGCTAGGTAAAGGTGATTTTTTTGTGGGCTATGATGTGATGCATAAACCAATATGATGCATGTCGAGTTTAATTATGCAAGACATGGCAAAACACAACAATCAACCTCTATACATTAAGCGAAGCTCATTATGTAGCGAGTTGCATATTGACGAAACTCCACATTCAAATATTTAGTTCACTCTCGTTTAGGTACTCATCAATATTAAATGTTGATTAACATGGCAAGAGGTGAAGCATAAACAACTGCAACATCTAGACATTTTAAATGAGGCCGAAAACAACATATAGCACTTCGAAACGTCCCCATATGCAAATTATAAATTTGGTCCAAATCTGTATGAAGCATATTTTAGAGTTGTTAAACAGCAAAATAAAATGCACCACATTATTCTACACATTTTTCTAGTCAAGTTACATATATGGAACATTAAAATCAAAGCTATGGTTAATTAGTTATGAGACAAACCGTTTTAACATGGCATTTACAAATTAAATGCAACAACAAGTTCAAACATTTTTATCATGCATGAAAGTAGAATAGTGTGATTCTACACAAAATCCTAAGAATCTTACATATATATTATGTTATATTTGGATACCAGGTTATTTAATTATTAGCTTACGAAATCTGGGTATTTGTGTGAAATGCAATGCACTGGAAAAACTGCTAATCTTAGGGACAGATAAAAAAACATATATGGGCCAGACTCAGCGTTGTGCAACGGCCCGGTATGTGGATAAGGCCCCAAGTGGCCAAGTGTGTGTGCAAATAGTAAGGGCACTGATCTGCGCCGACGCGCCGGCCGAAACTTTCGGCCGGTCGCGCGTGAGCCGTCAGATCGAAGCCTGTTGACCGTCAGATCGAGCCATGCAGCAAAAATCGTCGATGGTAGCAAAAACAAGCAGCGATGTAGCAAATTTCAGCCACGGATGCAGCAAAAACAAGGTTGCAGCAAATCGTTGTCGTCGTCGCGCGAGGTCGCAACACCGCCTTGATGGATGTAGCAAAAAAGTTAGCGGATAGTAGCAAAATGCAACTATGGTTGTAGCTATCCTTGCTGGGCAGAGCCGATTGAAGCTTTGTCTGTCCATGGTTGAAGCTTTTTTCAACAACGTTTGAAGCTTTTTTAGATGACGGTTGCGACACTTGTATACGTGCGAGCCCGGCCATGGAAATAGGCAACAAGGACGATAGGCGGCGACTGGAACTGGCGGAGCGGATGGCCTACGGGGCGGGCACCGGCGATGCGGGCGGTCGACGGGGGCAAGCACTAACGATGCGGGCAGTGGCGCACAGGGCTGCAGCAACACAGGGGTAGTAGCAGCAAAGCGCGTAGGGCAGCCAGATCCAGATGGATCACGCGGATCGCACGCGACCGGCTCGAGCTTTCCGCCGGTGCACCGGTTGTAAACGTTCACCAAATAATAAACAGAAACTAGCCCAAAAAATTTGAGCGCCCTGGATTCGAACCCAGTACCTCCAGCTTAATAAGCTGGTTGCGCTAACCAACTCAGTTACTCACATGCTCATGCTTAAAAGTGGTGGCATCTCTAAATAAACTCAACCACGAGAACAGATCTAGGAAGAAAGAAACAAATTTAAGATAGGACAAACTGCTCACAACGGGGAACGAAGAGGCTAGCAGCCATGGCGAGAAGACCCAGAGGAGGGCCGTGGTGAGCTCAGGGAGGCACAGGTGAGGGTGTGGGGGTTCGGCCTCTTGCGATTTCTGGCGGAATCGGAGCAATTTTATGGACTTGGAGCTCCAGGCGATGGCGTCCATGGCTTCTTGCTCCTTCACCTGGTGAACGGGAACAAGAGAGGGAGGGAGAAGTGAGAGATGCAGGAAGAAGGAAGGAGGGAGAGAGAGAGAGAGAGAGCAAGAGGAGATGGAGGCATGACCTGGTGGTCGGGCTTGTCGTCGGTCGGCGTCGCCGGCGACGAGGAGGCGAGGTCGGACACGGAGTTGAGGGGCTTGAGGAGCTCCTCTCCTTGGGGCAAGACGCGCATGGGGTGCCTCTCCTTGGCGTGCATCGAGGAGGATCTAGGAGAGGTGCATGTGTGCGTGCACGGTGGAGCTGCTCGTTCCACACGATGGCAGCGACCATGGTGTGGTTTCATCATGGAGCTCCTGGATGTGCTATGGCTGCTTCTTGTTGGCGTCACGCTGGACGCACGGGACGAGTGCAGGGATGACGAGGAGCTCCGGTGGCCTCTAAAGGATGCAACTTTGGGGTAGCTCCTTGTCGGGTGCAGACTCGTGAAGAGGACCATGCTAGGAGGAAGAGGAAGAGGCTCGGGGACGATGAAGAGGGCGCATGAGCTCGCTGTCCGTGGCGAGTGTGCTCCTGGTTCGTGAAGAAGATGCAAGGGAAGAAGACCCTTAGCCAACGGCGTGGAGGCGATCCAGTGTAGCTAGCAACCAAAATTGGTCGAGGACGAAGACGTGGTGCCGAAGGACATGCCGGAGTTGATCTTGAGGCCCTCCATCCATGAGAATGACGACGGACGTTGGAGGTTTTTTTGCTCTCGGGTGCTCTATTCTTGAGGAAGAAGAACCACCAGAGGAAGGAAGAGAGGTTTTGGCGGCGCTAGAGAGGAGGGAGAAGGCTAGGTTAGGTCACGGACATCGAGGGGATTATATGGGACGGAATGGAGAGGTACGACAGCAATCGGAGCGGCGCCATCGTGATTAGACGACCATCCTGTTTTTCATACCGCGATGACCTAGGTTGAAGATGATCCTGCCACTGGTGGGCTTGGAAGTTGGCTGGGCCTGGGCTGTCTTTGTCTATGAAACTCTTTCCCTTATCTATATTAAGAAGACAGATTTGGAAAAATAACAAAATTGGGACAGAGATGGGAATAGAGTTGGAGAGTTTTTTTATGGAGTCAGAAGAATGAGCTTGATTTTCTAAAATTAGTTTGGGAGTTTTTACAAAAAATAATTTTGAGTAAGTTTGAATTAAATTCGAACTTACTTGAATTTATAGCCGAACCAAACCAAACCTCAATGGACAGATATTTTAGAACGTGACCTACACACATAATGTGATTTATGGGCACCATAAGAACATTTAATTGAGCAACTAAAGTGTGTCTCAATTAAATAAAATGAATAGGAAAAAAATAAAGGAAGTCGCACTCTGAGGTATTTGGAACTTGGATGGTTTCAAGTTGGAGTTGAGCATGGGAAAAAATGGTGCAAGATAGATGTAACCTGGCATGAGGTTTAGGAAGGAATACACATGGAAGGATAACAATAGGTAGCAACCACATGACCAAATAAAAGAACACAAGCACAATTAATAATATGACGATGATGCATGATGCAAATAAATAAAACCACATTGCAAGCATGCAAGTCATGAGCCTATCATGAAGATAGTGGAGGACTTGGTCTCGAAATGGTCAACGACGAGAACAAAGAGAACCGGCAAATACGAACGGATGCAAGTTATGAAAAATGAGTGACGATGCTATGCAGATGATGCGAATGATGAATGTGACAACCAGACGAATCACACGACAATAATGGAAACAAAAGGGGAATCTTTTGGAGCGTCGGTCCCTGGCTGTTACAACCGCACAGGAAGAAGCCTTCATGGTCTTGAAAGATAAGTTAACACATGCTCCTTTACTCCAACTTCCTTGTTTTAATAAGACTTTCGAGCTTGAATGTGATGCTAGTGGAATTGGATTAGGAGGTGTGTTATTACAAGATGGTAAACCTGTTGCGTACTTTTCTGAAAAATTGAGTGGGCCTAGTCTGAATTATTCTACTTATGACAAGGAATTATATGCTCTTGTTCGGACTTTGGAAACATGGCAACATTATTTATGGCCCAAAGAATTTGTTATACATTCTAATAATGAATCTTTGGAACATATTAAAAGTCAAGCAAAACTAAACCATAGACATGCTAAATAGGTTGAATTCATTGAGACTTTCCCTTGTGCCATTAAACACAAGAAGGGTAAAGAAAATGTTATTGCTGATGCATTATCTCGTCGTTATACTATGTTTTCACAACTTGACTTTAAAATATTTGGTTTGGAGACCATCAAATATCAATATGTGCATGATGCTGAATTTAGAGATGTGTTGCAGAATTGTAAAGAAGGGAGAACATGGAACAAGTTCGTCATTAATGATGGATTTGTGTTTCCGTGCTAACAAGCTATGCATTCCAGCTAGCTCCGTTCGTCTTTTGTTGTTACATGAGGCGTATGGAGGAGGATTAGTGGGACACTTTGGCGTTAAGAAGACGAAGGACATACTTGTTGCACATTTCTTTTGTCCAAAGATGAGACGGGATGTTGAGCGTTTTGTTGCTCGCTGCACTACATGTCAAAAAGCTAAGTCACGACTCAATCCTCATGGTTTATATATGCCTTTGCCTATACCTAGTGTTCCTTGGGAGGATATATCTATGGACTTTGTTTTAGGTTTACCTCGAACAAAGAAGGGGAGGTATAGCATATTTGTTGTCGTGGATAGATTTTCCAAAATGCACACGGTATACCATGTCATAAGAGTGATGATGCTACTAATGTTGCTGATTTGTTCTTTTGTGAAATTATTTGCTGGCATGGTGTGCCAATTACAATTGTTTCAGATCGTGATGCTAAATTTCTTTGCCACTTTTGGAGATGTTTATGGGCTAAGTTGGGGACTAAACTGCTTTTTAGTACTACATGTCATCCCCAAACCGATGGACAAACTGAAGTAGTCAATAGATCATTGTCTACTATGCTTAGGGCTGTTTTGAAGAATAACCTGAAAATGTGGGAAGAATGCTTGCCTCATAATGAATTTGCTTATAATCGTTCATTGCATTCTACTACTAAGATGTGCCCTTTTGAAGTTGTGTATGGTTTCTTACCTTGTGCACCTATTGATTTGTTGCTCTTCCATCTTCGGAGAAGGTTAATTTTGATGCTAAAGATCGTGCTGAATTGATATTAAAGATGCATGAGTTAACTAAGGAAAACATTGAGCGCATGAATGCTAAATACAAACTTGCTGAGATAAGGGTAGAAAACATGTTGTCTTTGCACCTGGAGATCTTGTTTGGTTACATTTGCATAAGGATAGATTCCTTATTTGCGCAAGTCAAAGCTAATGCCATGTGCTGATGGTCCTTTTAAGGTGTTAGAGAAAATAAATGATAATGCATATAAACTTGAGCTGCCTACAGAGTTTGGGGTTAGTCCCACTTTTAACATTGCAGATTTGAAGCATTATTTGGGTGAGGAAGATGAGCTTCCGTCGAGGATGACTTCAGTTCAAGAAGGGGAGGATGATGAGGACATCCCTACTAATGTTACGCCCACAACCCCTGCTGCTATACATACTGGACCAATTACTAGAGCTCGCGCACATCAATTGAATTACTAGGTACTTTTGTTTCTTGGAAATCCTTCTAATGTTCATGAACATATGATGCTGCCTAAATTAGATACTTTTGTTTTACTTATGAATGAAGGACCTAGCATGGACAAGAAGGCTGGCCATTGGAGCAGGATCAAGCATGGAGAAGAAGGTGCATGCGCGGCAAAGAACAATGGAGCTTCTAGTGATGATTTTCGCACTTTGAAGCTACCGCAATGAGAGCAAGAAGCCTTGGACGAAATATGCATGATGCCTCTTTATAAAATTCGTCCATAAGCTATTATAGGCATCGCGTCACCTTTTTTTTGGGTCAGGCCCATGTAATTTTGAAATACCATATTATAGGCTGTTTTTAGAGTCCGTATGTATGGGGAAACTGAGTTAGGGTCGGTTTCGGACCCCTCCTCCAAGGGGCCACGAAATCCCCCTCTATTCCCCCATATATACAGCCCTTAGGGCGTCGTTTTAGATTTGGGTTTTGTTTAGATTACAAGTTATCCATAGCTGCAACTTCACGTTCTTTATTTGTGTTCCACGACCAAACAAAGGCGTCACAGAACCCCACTTTCATCAATAAAGCTTTCCTCTTATATTCACAATATCCAGATTGCAATATCAGTTTTTTGCTTGTTCTTCATTTGCGTGCAGGAAATAGACCTTCGTGGTCAGGTTGATTGTGCTCCCGCGTGGTCAATAACCTCTCGAAGTTGGTTTAGCAATTGCTAAGGCGCGACATCGTAACACATTCGTAGTCAGATCGTCAAAGTCTACTCCACCAAAAGGATAGCCACCATCTCATCGAAAGACAGGGACAACTTTGCCTCTATCAGATCGTCGGTATCTCTATACCTAGTTCAATCTCGTTGCCGGCAATTCTCTTTAGTCGTTCCATAATACAAGATCCCGTGACTAACTCCTTAGTCACATTGCTTGCAAGCTTCGTGTGATGATGTATTGCCGAGTGGGCCCAGAGATACTTCTCCATCATACGGAGTGACAAATCCCAGTCTCGATCCATGCCAACCCAATAGACACCCTCGAAGATACCTGTAGAGCACCTTTATAGTCATCCAGTTATGTCATAACATTTGATACACACGAGGCATTCCTCCAATGTCAGGGAGTTGCGTGATCTCATGGTCGTAGGAACAGATACTTGACATGGATAAAGCAGTAGCAATAAACTAACACGATCACATGCTATGCTTACGGTTGGGTCTTGTCCATCACATCATTATCCTAATGATGTGATCCCGTTATCAAATGACAACTCATGTCTATGGTCAGGAAACCTTGACCATCTTTGATCAACGAGCTAGTCTAGTAGAGGCCCACTAGGGACATAGTGTTGTCTATGTATCCACATATGTATCTGAGTTTTTGATCAATAAAATTATAGCATGGATAATAGACAATTATAATGAACAAGCAAATATGATAATAACCACTTTATTATTGCCTCTAGGGCATATTTCCAATAGTCTCCCACTTGCACTAGAGTCAATAATCTAGTTCACATCGCTATGTGATTTACATTGTAATGAATCTAACACCCATAGAGCTCTGGTGTTGATCATGTTTTGCTCGTGGAAGAGGCTTAGTCAACGGATCTACAACATTCAGATTTGTGTGTAGTTTGCAAATATTTATGCCCTCCTCCTTGTTGTAATCGCGGATGGAATTGAAGCGTCGCTTTATATGTCTGGTCCTCTTGTGAAACCTGGGCTCTTTGGCTACAACAATGGCACTAGTGTTGTCACACAAGAGAGTCATTGGATCCAATGCATTGGGCACAACTCCGAGATCTGTCATGAACTGCTTCATCCAGACTCCTTCCCTTGCCGCTTCCTAAGCACCGATGTTCTCCGCTTCACATGTAGAATCTGCTACCACGTTTTGCTTGGAACTGCACCAGCTTACCGCCCCACCATTCAGAATATATACGTATCTGGTTTGAGATTTAGAGTCATCCAGATATGTGTCAAGGCTAGCATCGACATAACCCTTTACGATGAGCTCTTGATCACCTCCATAAATGAGAAATATTTCCTTAGTCCTTTTCAGGTACTTAAGGATATTCTTGACCATTGACAAGTGTTCCATTCCCGGATCACTTTGAAACCTCCCTACCATACTTATGGCGAGGCTGCCATCTGGTCTTGTGCACAACATCTCATACATGATGGAGCCTATGGCTGAAGCATAGGGTATGACACTCATCTTTTCTATATCCTCTATAATCGTCGGACATTGAGTCTTACTCAACTACACACCTTGTAAGCCAGGCAAGAACCCTTTCTTGGATTGGTCCATTTTTAACCTTTTCAAAACCTTATCAAGATATGTGCTTTGTGAAAGTCATATTAAGCGTCTTGACCTATCTCTATAGATCTTGATGCCTAATATGTAAGCAGCTTCTCTGGGGTCTTTCATTGAAAAACTCTTGTTCAAATACATCTTCATGCTTTCCAAAAGTTCTATATTGCTTCCAATCAGCGATATGTCATCCACATATAATATTAGAAACTCTATAGAGATCCCACTCACTTTCTTGTAAATACAAGCTTCTCCATAAACTTGTACAAACCCATAAGCTTTGATCACCTCATCAAAACTAAGATTCCAATCCCAAGATGCTTGCACCAGTCCATAAATGGATCACTGGAGCTTGCACACTTTGTTAGCATTTTTAGGATTGACAAAACCTTCTGGTTACATCATATACAACTCTTCCTTAAGAAAATCATTAAGGAACAATGTTTTGACATCCATCTGGCTAGATCTCGCAATAGAAAAATGCAGCTATTGCTAACATGATCCTAACGGACTTAAGCATCGCTACGGGAGAGAAAGTCTCATCGTAGTCAACTCCTTGAACTTGTGAAAACACTTTTGCAACAAGTCGAGCTTTATAGACGATGACATTACCGTCTGCGTGCGTCTTTTTCTTAAAGATCTTTTATTCTGTATGGCCTTACGATCATATGGTAAGTCCTCCAAAGTCCACACTTTGTTCTCATACATGGATCCTATCTCGGATTTCATGGCCTCTAGCCATTTTTTGGAATCTAGGCCCACCATTGCTTCTTCATAGATCGTAGGTTCACTATTGTCTAACAACATGACCTCGAAGACAGGATTGTCATACAACTCAGGGGCGATATGAGTCCTTGTCGACCTACGAGGTTCAGTATTAACTTGATCTGAGCCTTCTGATGATCTTCATTAGCTTCCTTAGAAACATCTTTCTATGGCCTGCTACTATCCAACTAAAGTGACGGTTCAACAACCTCATCAAGTTCTACTCCCCCACTCAATTCTTTCGAGAGAAACTCTTTCTCGAGAAAGGAACCATTTTTAGCAACAAAAACTTTGCCCTCGGATCTAAGATAGAATGTATACCCAACTGTTTCCTTAGGGTATCCTATGAAGACGCACTTGTTCGCTTTGGGTTCGAGCTTATCAGGTTGAAGCCTTTTCACATAAGCGTCGCAACCCCAAACTTTAAGAAACAACAGCTTAGGTTACCATAATTCATATGGTGTCGTCTCAACGGACTTTGATGGCGTCGTATTTAAAGTGAATACGGTTGTCTCTAATGCATAATTCCCAAATGATAGTGGCAGATCAGTGAGGGACATCATAGATCACACTATTGGGGAACGTTGCATGGCAAACAAAAAAATTCCTACGCACATGAAAGATCTATCCATGGTGATGAGCATCTATGAGAGGGAGGGTGGATCTACATACCCTTGTAGATCGCTAAGTGGAAGCGTTAAGAAACGTGATTGATGTAGTCGAACGTCTTTGCGATCCAAATCGCTAGTCGTCCTGCAATCCAATCACGATCCGTTCCGATCTAGACGACACCTCCGTGTTCAGCACACGTACAGGTCAATGACGTTTTTTGCCTTATTGATCCAGCAAGAGGGAGCAGAGAGGTAGATGAGTTCTACTACATCACGACGACATGGTGGCGGTGGTGGTGGAGTTGTCCCGGCAGAGCTTCACCAAGCACAACCGAGACAATCTAATGGAGAACAGATCTAGCGGGAGAGAGAGGTAACCGTGGCTTTTCTGGTCGGGGGCTGACCTGAAAAACCCACCAGTATATATAGGAGGGAGGGAGGAGGAGGCAGCTCTAGGCTTTCTCCTATTCGGCCAAACCAAGGAGGAGGAATCCTCCCCCGACTCCGATTCCTCCTCCCACAAGGGAAGTGGAGTCCTAGGAGGATTCCCCACTTGGCTTTCCTCCTTCCTCTTCGCATGGGCCCTTAGGGGTTGGCTTTCCCATCCCACTAAGGGCTGGTGCATCATCCCTATGGCCCATGTGGCCCCCGGAGTGGGTGGCCCCTCTCGATGGACCCCCGAAACCCTCCCTGCACCCCGGTACACTACCGGAAATACCCGAAACTTTTCCGGTGACCAAAACGGGACTTCCTATATATCAATATTTACCTCCGGACCATTCCGTAGCTCCTCGTGTCATCCGAGATCTCATCTGGGACTCCCAACAACCTTCAGTAACCAGCATACATAACTCAATACTACCAAAACGTCACGAAACGTTAAGTGTGCAGACCCTGCGGGTTCGAGAACTATGCATACATGACCGAGACACCTCTACGGTCAATAAACAATAGCCGGCTCTGGATGCCCATATTGGTTCCCACATATTCTATGAAGATCTTTATCGGTTGAACCTCTATGTCAAGGATTCAGTTAATCCTATATGTCGTTATGTTTGTTCTTCGATATGTTACTTGCTCGAGATTCGATTGTTGGTATCTCTATACCTAGTTCAATCTCGTTACCGGCAAGTCTCTTTACTCGTTGCGTAATACAAGATCTCGTGGCTAACTCTTTAGTCACTTTGCTTGCAAGGCTCATTGTGATGTTGTATTATCGAGTGGGCCCTGAGATACCTCTCCATCACATGGAGTAACAAATCCCAGTCTTGATCCATGCCCACTCAACAGACACCCTCGGAGATACTTGTAGATCATCTTTATAGTCACCCAGTTACGTTGTGACCTTTGATACACACTGCTACCTCTTGAGCATGCGTTGGTTTTCCCTTGAAGAGGAAAGGGTGATGCAGTGAAGTAGATAGGTATTTCCCTCAGGTGTTGAGAACCAAGGTATCAAGCCAGTAGGAGGAACAAGCAAGTCACCAATGGATGCACCTACAAAAATAATCAAACTCTTGCATCCAACGCTATAAAGGGGTTGTCAATCCCTTCACATTTATTTGGAAGGATTAGATCTGATAGAGATAAATGTTACGAGTGCAGCAAGTAAAAGGTAAATAAATTGCCGCAAGTATAGATCTGAAAATATATGATGGAAAATAGACCTGGGGGCCATAGGTTTCACTAGAGGCTTCTCTCTTGAAGGCAAATATCATGGTGGGTAAACAAATTACTGTCAAGCAATTGATAGAAAAGCGAATAATCATGTAGTTATCCAAGGCAATGATCATGCATATAGGCATCACGTCCGCATCAAGTAGACCGAAATGATTCTGCATCTACTACTATTACTCCACACATCGACCGACTCCTTCCTGCATCTTGAGTATTAAGTTCATGAAGAACAGAGTAAGGCATTAAGAAAGATGACATGATGTAGAGGGATAAACTCAAGCAATATGATGAAAACCCCATCTTGTTACCCTTGATGGCAACAATACAATACGTGCCTCGCTACCCCTACTTTGTCACTGGGTGAGGACACCGCAAGATTGAACCCAAAACCAAGCACTTCTCCCATTGCAAGAATTACCAATCTAGTTGGCCAAACCAAACAAATAACTCGAAGGGACTTGTAAGGATATGAAATCATGCATATAAGAAATCAGAGGAGATTCAAATAAGATTCATGGATAATCTGAACATAAACTCACAATTCATCGGATCTTGACAAACACACCACAAAAGAGGATTACATCGGATAGATCTCCATGAAGATCATGAAGAACATGGTTTTGAAGATCAAAGAGAGAGAAGAAGCCATCTAGATACTAGCTATGGACTCGTAGGTCTGTGGTGCACTACTCACACATCATCGGAGGGGCAATGGAGTTGATGTAGATGCCCTCCGTGATCGAAACCCCCTCCGGCAGGTTACCGGAAAAGGCTCCAAGATTGGATCTCTCAGACACGAAGGTTTCCGGCGGCGGAAAAGTATTGGCGTGGCCCTTTTTGATGTTGTGACAATATTTGGGTATTTATAGGCCAAGAATTAGGGTTAGGAGACCTGCCAGGAGGCGACAAGCCTGCTAGGCGCGGCCAGGGGGGCGCCTAGCAGGTTGGTGGCGCCCTGGCACCTCCCTTGACGTGCAATCCAAGCTTGGATGACTTGTTTCATTCCAAAAAAATTCCTTCCACAAGTTTTATTCCGTTTGGACTCCGTTTAATATTCCATATCTGCAAAACTCAAAAACAAGGCAAAACAAAAACTGGCACTTGGCTCTAGATTAATAGCTTAGTCCCAAAAATAATATAAAATAGCATATTAATGCACATAAAACATCCAAACAGATAATATAATAGCATGCCATCATCAAAAATTATAGATACATTGGAGACATATCAGCATCCCCAAGTTGAATTCCTGCTCGTCCTCGAGTAGATAAATGATAAAAACAGAATTTTTGATGTGGAGTGCTACCTAACATATTTATCCAAGTAATATTCTTTATTGTGGCATGAATATTCAGATCCATAAGACTCTAAAAAAGCTTAATATTGATATAGAAACAATAACATTTCAAGCATACTAGCAAAGCAATTGTATCTCTTCAAAATATAATGGCAAAAGAAAGTTATCCCTACAATATCATATGGTCTGGCTATGCTCCATCTTCCCCACACAAAGTATTTATATCACGCACAACCCTGATGAAAAGTCAAGCAATTGTTTTCACACCTTTATTTTCTCAAACTTTTTCAACTCTCACGCAATACATGAGCGCAAGCCATGGATATAGCACTATAGGTGGAATAGAATATGCTGGAGGTTGTCAAGGGAAGGGAGAAGATAGTCTCACATCAACTAGGCGTATCAACGGGCTATGGAGATGCCCATCAATAGATATCAATATGTGTGAGTAGGGATTGCCATGCAATAGACGCACTAGAGCTATAAGTGCATGAAAGCTCAAAAAGAAACTAAGTGGACGTGCATCATGAAGAAAAAATCCACTAGCTATATGAAAGTGACAAAATGGGAGACTCTCTATCATGAAGATCATGGTGCTACTTTGAAGCACAAGTGTGGCAAAAGGTAGTAGCAATGTCCTTTCTCTCTTTTCTCTCATTTTTTGTTGGGCATCTAAGTCCTCTTTTATTCATTTTTTATTTGGGCTTCGTTGGCCTCTTTTATTTTTCGTAAAGTCCGGACTCTCATCCCTACTAGTAAGGGAATCATAGCTTCCATCATACTTTCCTCACATGGGACATGTTCTATAATGAAAATCATCACACTTTTATTTACTTACAACTCAAAAGGAAAATTACAACTCAATACCTATGACAAAATATGACTCTATATGCAATATGGAAGTGATGGTGCATTTCATAAAAGGAAACGATGGAAGTTGCATGACAATATATCTCGGAATGGCTATGGAAATGCCATAATAGATAGCTATGGTGGCTGTTTTGAGGAAAGATATATGGTGGCTGTTTTGAGGAAGGTATATGGTGGCTGTTTTGAGGAAGGTGTTTGTTGCACGGGCAAAAGTTGCGCAGTACTGGAAACGCTAGCAAAAGTGGAAGGGTGAGAGTGCGTATAATCCATGGTTTCAACATTAGTCATAAAGAACACATACTTATTGCAAAAGTGTATTAGTCATTGAAGCAAAGCATTAAACGCATGCTCCTAGTGGGAGGTTGGTAGGAGTTAACCATCGTGCTCCCCGACCCTCACACAAAGGTCGACAATCTATAAACAAGTCATGCTCCGACTTCCTTACATAGCGATTCACCATACGTGCATGCTACGAGAATCACAAACCTTTACACAAGTATTTTTACCAAATGACAATTTACTTACTAACATGTCTCTTAACATTACCATCTTTATATCTCAAAACTTTATGCAACGAATCAAACTTCTCATAAATACTCAATGCACTTAATATGGAAGTTTTTATTATATCCCTTTTGGATGCCTATCATATTAGGACCAAATTCATAACCTAGACCAATTACCATGTTGTTTTTAAAAACTCTCAAAATAATATAAGTGAGGTACGAGAGTTCAAGTATTTCTATTAAACGAAAACACCACCGTGCTCTAAAAGATATAAGTGAAACACATATAGCCAAGTTTCCCAACTCAAAAGATATAAGTGAAGCACATAGAGTATTCTAATAAATACATGATTCAACGTGTCTCTCTCAAAATATGTGTGCAACAAGGATGATTGTGTCAAACTAACAAGCAAAGACTCATATCATACAAGACGCTCCAAGCAAAACACATATCATGTGGTGAATAAAAATATAGACTCAAGTAAATTTACCGATGGATTGAAGACAAAAGAGGGGATGCCTTCCGAGGCATCCCCAAGCTTAGTCTCTTTGGCATCCTTGAATATGACTTGGGGTGCCTTGTTAATCCCCAAGCTTAGGCTCTTTCCACTCCTTATTCCATATTCCATCCAATCTTTACCCAAAACATGAAAGCTTCACAACACAAAAGTTAACAGAAAACTCGTGAGATCCGTTAGTATAAGAAAATAAACCACCACTTTAGGTACTGTTGTGAAATCATTCTTTATTTATATTGGTGTTATACCTACTATAATATAACTTCCCCATGGCTCATATCACATGATACAACCCATAGATTCATCAAAATAGGCAAACAACTCAAAGAAAACAGAATCTGTCAAAAACAGAACAGTGTGTAGCAATCTGAAAACTTAGTATACTTATGTAACTCAAACAATTCTGAAATATTAGGAAAAACTGGGAAATTTATATATAAATCTCTTGTAAAAATTTCAGATCAATTCTATGGTCTGAAAAAATTATAAAATTCCTGGACTTAGCGCGAAAGTTTCTGTTTTTCAGCAAGATCAAATCAACAACTACTATAGATCACCCCAAAGGTTTTACTTGGCTCAGACAATAATTAAAACACCAAAATTTTTTAATACAGAAGTAATAATGTGGGAAACACTTAAAAATAGAAGCAAAAAAAACAGAACACAAAATAAAATTGGGTTGCCTCCCAACAAGCGCTATTGTTTAACGCCCCTAGCTAGGCAAAACACAATAGATCTAGGTATTGTCATCTTTGGCATTGGAAACTTTTGTGAGGACCTTATCGAATCCAGGGGGTTCTTTCCTCTTCCCCCCATTTGTAGGGGGAGGATCCATCTTGGTGTCCAAAATGTCCAAACGCTTATTGCAAAGGGTAATCAAAGTATTCAAGCCATTAAGGTTCCTGTTGATATGTTTTAGGGGTTCGTGATATTGTTGTAATTCGACCAAGTGCTTATGTAAGTCACTCGATTTGTCTAGCACTTGAGCTCCCTCTTGTGAGAAAACAAACCCCCTTTTTGGTGGAGGGACCCCAAAATCCCTTCTAAAACTTCATAAGTGACATTTGTGTCAAGCTCAATAAAATTTCCTTTTGAGGTGAAATCTAGAAGCTCCCTATGATGCAAAGCTAAACCAATGTAAAAATTTCTAAGCAAAACTTTCACATCCCCTTTTAGATTGGAAATATGATAAGATTCCATTAATCTATACCAAGCATCTTTCAAAATTTCCCCTTGTTTTTGTTTGAAGTAAAGAACTTCAAAATCTGGTGACAAGGGGGACGTGGTAATATTAGACATAGTGGTCCAGCAGGAAAGAAGCAACCAAAATAGGAAGAATAGAGAAGCGAATCTTTTTGGTATTTCCTGAAAATCGTTTTAGAAGTGGGGGAGAGGAAAATGAGAGGCAAATGGCAAATAAAGTAAATGCAAGATATGAGTTTGTGATGGGTACTTGGTAGGCTTGACGTGTATCCTCCCCGGCAACGATGCCACAAATCCTTCTTGCTACCTCTTGAGCATGCGTTGGTTTTCCTTGAAGAGGAAAGGGTGATGCAGCAAAGTAGATAAGTATTTCCCTCAGTTGTTGAGAACCAAGGTATCAATCTAGTAGGAGGAACAAGCAAGCCACCAATGGATGCACCTACACAAATAATCAAACTCTTGCACCCAGCGCTATAAAGGGGTTGTCAATCCCTTCACGGTTATTTGCAAGGATTATATCCGATGGAGATAGATGCAACGAGTGCAGAAAGTAAAAGGTAAATAAATTGCAACAAGTATAGATCTGAAAATGTATGATGGAAAATAGACCCCGGGGCCATAGGTTTAACTAGAGGCTTCTCTCTTGAAGGCAAATATCATGGTGGGTAAACAAATTACTGTCAAGCAATTGATAGAAAAGAGAATACTCATGTAGTTATCCAAGGCAATGATCATTCATATAGGCATCACGTCCGCATCAAGTAAACTGAAACGATTCTGCATCTACTACTATTACTCCACATATCCACCGACTCCTGCCTGCATCTAGAGTATAAAGTTCATGAAGAGCAGAGTAACGCATTAAGAAAGATGACATGATGTAGAGGGATAAACTCAAGCAATATGATGAAAAATCCATCTTGTTACCCTTGATGGCAACAATAAAATACGTGCCTCGCTACCCCTACTTTGTCACTGGGTGAGGACACCGCAAGATTGAACCCAAAACCAAGCACTTCTCCCATTGCAAGAATTACCAATCTAGTTGGCCAAACCAAACCAATAACTCGAAGAGACTTACAAGGATATGAAATCATGCATATAAGAAATCATAGGTGATTCAAATAAGAGTCATGGATGATCTGAACATAAACTCACAATTCATCGGATCTTGACAAACACACCACAAAAGAGGATTACATCGGATAGATCTCCATGAAGATCATGAAGAACATGGTTTTGAAGATCAAAGAGAGAGAAGAAGCCATCTAGCTACTAGCTATGGACCCGGTCTGTGGTGGACTACTCACACATCATCAAAGGGGCAATGAGTTGATGTAGATGCCCTCCGTGATCGAAACCCCCTCCGGTAGATTACCGAAAAAGGCTCCAAGATTGGATCTCTCGGGAACGGAGGCTTCCAGCGACGGAAAAGTATTTGCATGCCCCTTTTTGATGTTGCGAGAATATTTGGGTATTTATAATTAGGGTTAGGAGACCTGCCAGGAGGCGAAAAGCCTGCTAGGCGCGGCCAGCGGGGGGGGGGGGGGCTAGGAGGCTTGTGGTGCCCTGGCACCTCCCTTGACGTGCACTCCAAGATTGGATGACTTCTTTCCTTCCAGAAAAATTCCTTCCACATGTTTTATTCCGTTTGGACTCCGTTTAATATTTGTCATTGTTTTCTCATGACAGATGCCATGGGTAGGCTTATCGATGTTGGTTGGGGCCGGAGGACACCGACAGGCTCCGGGGGCGGGATTAGGCACAAGTGGTGGTGACACGCGATGTACCTAGGTTCATGGCCCTCTATGGGAGGTAATACCCCTAGTCCTGCTTGGTCTAGTTGATAGATGGGTATGGCTACAAGGTTGCTCCTGGAGCTACTGTCTAGAGGTGGAAGAGGGAGCAGCCGGCTCACCTTCCTTTGCTATGTGGATGAATGAGTGGGAGGTGTCCCATGTGTGTGTGTGTGTGAATGAATCGTCCCCGTTGCAGGGGGGGCTCGGGTTTTTTTATAGGCCAACCCCCCGGATTACAATACCTTAAGGTACAGATTGGAGGGACCCGGCTGGCCAGGGGGGCCCACCGCTTGAGCCGTCTCATCGCCCGTAGGGTCCACCGGCTGCATGGTCCCATCACCCACTGGGGCCCACCAGCTGGCTTCGCGATTGGCCCACGCCCACCTGCTATGTCCTGGGCCGCCCGGGCGGCGTCGTCTTGCGCGAGCCGGCCGAAGTCTCCGCTACGACCGGCTGCACTCTAGCCACGTCGGAATAGGTAATCAAGTGGGCGGATGCGTTCCACCACTGTTGCCCCGCCTAGTCGTGGTCGGCGAAGGTCAGCGGTACGACCGGCTGAACTGTAACCATGCGCACCCGCGCGTCAGCGGTCACTGTGGCTACATTGGGGCCCGTCGTGGTGGTACCGTCTTGTCGCCGTACCCGCGTGTAGATGGATGGGATGGGAGCCTGTCCATCCAAGGGTCAATGGAGGAGCCGGTCCAAAGGCAGCCGACCGCGCCCAGTCGCCCGGGGCCGAGCCGACTCCTTGGACGGCCGGCCTCAAGCCAGCCGGCAATGCGCCAGCCGGCCGGGAAGCAGCCGGCCACGTGTTTTTTCTTGAAGTGGGGTAGAGAACCCCATTGCTTTGGAGTACCTAGGGGTAATAACCCCGTTAGTGGTCCTCGAAGCCGTTGGGGCCCGCGTTCGCTAGACGGAGGTGAGCCGGCGGCTTCCCCCGTGTGGTGTCCGCCTCCAGCACAAAGTGGAATAGCCAGCCGGGTCGGCTGCTGCTCCCGATGCCTTGGGTTCCGACGCGCCACCCCGGGACCCGGGTCGGCCCATAGTGAGCCACGTGGTGAGTAATGATGCCATGGGGCCCTCGCACACGGGCAGACGGGACGTTGCCCTGGGCCTAGCCTGTTAGGCCACGGGCGTAGCCGAGTAGGCCTTGGGGCGCAGGCCGAGATCTTCTGCCCCCCGACGCGGCAGTTGCAGCACAGGGTGCCCACGCGTGTGCGGAGATTCCGGGGGAGTGGGCGCAGTTAATCCCCACCTCCCCCGGTCATGGCTTTCTTGGTTTAAAAGGAGGATCAGACTAGGGGTGGAGGCACCCGCGCGCCATTTGCCCCCTCGGTTCCTCTCTTCTATGTCTTCCCAGCTTCTCATCACGCTACCGCTCCTCTCGCACGTGACTTCGCTCGCTCGCCTTCTCGCATAGCCCTGACATCGCGATGGCCGAAGGTCGCTCAAGGAACTGGGATGGCTCCATCCTCACGGAGGCCACCATCGCGGAGCTTCGCCGCCCGCGCATGTTGCCGTCGGTGGAGCACGTGATTGCGCGCACACCGGGCGACGAAGTGGTGCCCGAGCCGTAGGCGGGGGAGTTCGTCGTCTTCTCCTGCCATTTCTCCCGTGGCTTTGGGATGCGGGTGAGCCTCCTCTTCCGCCTCATGCTGGATATGTTCGACCTCCAGCCACACCACCTTGGTCCCAATGCCATTCTTTACATTGCGGGCTTCATGACGCCGTGAGAGGGCTACTTGGGGATGCTCCCCTTCGTGGATTTCTTCAAGGCGTTGTTCTACCTCAAGGCGCTGAAAAGCGCCGAGCAGCCATACGTGTGCGGGGGCGCGGTGGTGTGCTGCCGCGATTCGCACTTCCCGCACTTAAGCCTCATCGACTCCGTCAAGGGATGGCACCGGACGTTCTTCTACGTGAAGAACGCCGACCCGCAGCGGGATTACATCCGGGTGTCGGCATATGTCAATGCCCCGTCCTCCGGAGTGAACTGGTCAGGGACCGCTCCGTGCGGAACCGCCCTTGAAGAGCTCGACCGGCTCGTGAAGATGTGGAGTGTGGAAGGGCTGGTCGCCTTCGATCTGGTGGCCACCTTCATCACGCGTCGTGTGCTGCCTCTCCAGCTGAGGTCGCACCGGATCTACGACATGTATGGCTGCCAGGACCCCTGTCGGCCAACGACCGTCGACCTGACACCAGCACAGGTGGCGAAGCAAGTGAACGCCATCACGACCTTCCGGCTGGCGCCAACAATGTGGACCTTCAGAAAGGAGTTGTACGACTGGCACCACCGATCACCCCTGGCATGTTCTGTCAAGGTGACCTTTCTTGTTCGAACCCCTGTAGCCGGCTCCCGATCTTACTTTCCGTGTTGACCATAGTTGTTCATGCGACAGAACACGCCGGACGGCCTGCACCCCCAGATCTTCGAGGCAGAGTGCAACCAGTCCGACTTCGAGGACTACGAGCAGGGTGTAATAGCCCGGGACCAACGCTACAGAAGATTCCCCTTTTGTTTCCGTTCTCGTCTATGGTTCGTGTGGTTGTCGCATTCATCATTGCATCATTCGCATCATCTGCATAGCATCGTCACCCATTTTTGAAACTTGCATCCGTGAGTAGCTGCCAGTTCTCTCCATTCTTGTCGTTGCCCGTTTCGAGACCAACCACACATGCACGTGCCCGTGACATCATTTAAAAAAACGTTTTTAAAGCGCGCGAAAAATACTCTTGGATTGGGTCGAAACCTGGTGTGCGGTCTTATTATATTGTAGGCAGTCCGCCTGCCAAATTTCATCGCATTCCGAGTTCGTTTGATACCCCATCGGTCGTAGTAGTGCGGTTATGGGTTATTCGTCGCACGTTTTCGGTGTTTTAAAACTTTGTGTCACGGGCTGCAAACCTCCCTATCATCTCCTCCTAACCCACTCCACACACAACCCACCACCCTAGCCCCGATCCGGCCATCCGATTGCGATCGTACGGCCGAAATCGGCTCCGAAAACCATCAACCCTAGCCCATAAACCTACAAATAGACCACTTGCCTAATCTGGAGGAAACCCTAGCCTAACCTCCTCGAAATCTGCACCCCTAGCATCCTCAGCCACCCCTGTCTCCCTCCTCCCACAGTGGCCCCTCCATGCCCAGATCCAAGCCCGCCCGGGCCCGAACCAGGCGAGGCGCCCGAGCGCTCGAGCTCCTCCTAGCAGCCCCCATGGCCGCCCGCGTCCCGCGCCTCTAAGCCCACGCCCCACCGGTCGGCCCTCGCCGGCGAGCCACCTGAGGCGTTGATCTCACGCCGCCGCAGATGAGCCCTGTCGTCGTGCCTCTCTTCTCGTCCTCCTCGTGACCTCTCTCACCTCTGCACTCTCTCTCTCTCCCTCGTTGTGTTGCCAGGAAGTTGGAGCTGCCGCCCGATCTCCTAGCCCCGGTGCCGCCCCGAGCCTTCGTCGCCGGGAACGGAGCTGCCCTGGACGAATCTAGCGAGATCCACGCAGCCTTGCCCTCCCATGGCCTCGTCGTCACTGGTCCCGTGGGAAGCCTCGCCGCCATGTTGAGCCGCCGCCGCCGCCTCTGCTTCGTGCGGGAGGACGAGCCCCGTTGACCTCCCCCGCTCGCCCTCGCGCTGGGCTGCGCCGAGGCCCAGCTGCGCGCAAGGCCCAGACTCCTCCATCACCGATGTGGGCCTAGCCCAGCAAGGTGAGTGCTGCAGTCCTATTCCCCGCCCCGTGCACCGGTTATCTATCCTGCGCCCAGTGCCCTGTCCAGAATTCGGCCCATATTGTTTTTTTCCCTGCTGCGAATTTGTTAATTAACGAGTGAATTTCAGAATTACAAAAAAACCTATTTTAAAAAAAGCTCATAACCGTGCATCACATGTAAAAACTTTATATATGAAACTTGACTAGAATCTCGGGTAGATTCACAATATCCAACTTTCACATGCGTTAAAAATAGTTAAACTTGCTGTTTACATTAATTTGCACATATGCCATGTTAAAATGATTTATTTCATAACTAATTAACCGTAGCTCCGTTTAAAATGTTCCACATATGTAACTTGACTAGAAAATTGTCTAGAATCTCATGGTGACATTTATTTTGCTGTTTAACAACTCTAAAATTGTGTTAGGACAGATCTGGACCAAATTCATAATATGCATATGGGGTTGTTTCGGAAAGGATATATATTGCTTTCGGCCTTGTTTAAAATGCCTAGATGATATAGTTGTTCATGCTTCATCATTTGCCATGTTAAACAACATTTAATATTGATGAGTACCTAATGAGAGTGAACTAAATAATTTGAACGTGTGAGGATTCGTTCGACTACATTGGCTCGTCTTCTTCATGGACTCGTTCTTCTTCTGAGCGGGATCTCAGGCAAGATGACACATTTCCCTGGATACCATTACTATCATTGCCATGCTAGATGTCTCATTTTGTATCGCTATGTCACGCTACCTACCACTTGTTTGTCAAGCCTCCCAACATTACCATGAAAAGCCTCTAACCCCTCCACATCCCAGCAAACCTTTGTTTGGCTATGTTACCGCTTGCTTAGCCCTTCTTATAACGTTTCTAGCTGCAGGTGCAATTGCTTCCATGTGACAACATGGACATTCTTTTGTTATCACAATATTGTTGCTATTTAATTTAATGCACTTATACAATTGGTAAAGGGTGGAAGGCTTGGCCTTTTGCTCGGTGTTGTGTTCCGCTCTTGCCGCTCTAGTTACTTGTAAACCAGTGTTATGTTCCATAATTGAGCGCTCCTAACATGCTCGGGGTTGTTATGGGGACCCCCTTGATCTTCGTTTTAGGATAAAACTTGTCTGGGAAGGCCCAACATTGGTAGTATTTGCTTAATAACAACTAAAATTTGCATAGGGCATGATCACCCCATGGATAATTAATCAACAACCAGGGCCAGTGCTCCTCATGAGTGTTGGTCCAAAACGGGCTGCCTGCGAGGCCGCCTTGAGGAAACTCGAGGATTGGTTTTTCCCTGTAGCTAGACCCATCTGTCTTGTCCTGAGAACGAGATACACGGCTCTTATCGGGGTTATCGACACGTCGGGCGGCCTTGCTGGATTTGTTTTACCTTTCTCGAATGTCTTGCGTGAGGAACTCTGATCTTCTTCGGGCTATCTCGAGGTGTTGGATTTCCTTTGGAATTGCTTATGAAGATCATGAGATCCGTGGTCGAGGTTATTCCCGCGACGTGTGGTTAATTTGTGATGGATGAGTTGGAGCACCCCTGCAGGGTTAAATCTTTTTGAGAAGCCGTGCCCGCGGTTATGTGGCAAACTTGGATACTTTGTTTAACACCTAGTCATAGCAAACTTGAAGTAAACTCTAATAAAATACACCAACTATGTGCGTAACCGTGACTGTCTCTTCTCGTGAGTTCTTATTCGAAAGAGAACATGACGGGGTTATGTTTGACGTAAGTAGGTGTTCAGGATCGGTTAGTGATCATTAATACTTCACGTCCATTATGCATAGACCACCATACTTTAATTTCTTTACTCGTAAGTTAGCCACTCAAATAAATGCTTAGTTGCTTGCTGCAGCCTCACCACTTAACCATACCCCACCTATTAAGCTTTAATAGTCTTGATACCCTTGGAAATGAGATTGCTGAGTCCCTGTGGCTCACATATTACTACAACAATAGTTGCAGGTACAGGTAATGCGATGATTTGACGTGAGAGCGATGTTTGATTTGATTTGGAGTTATTCTTCTTCTTCTTCATCAATCTTGGATGGGTTCCAGGCGGCAACCTGGGATAGCAAGGATGGATGTCATTTTGTCATTTGTTTTCATCCGTAGTCGGACCCTGCTCTTCTTTATGATGAATGAATATGTTGTTGTATTGATGTGACTCTGATGTCGCTTGTGGCGAGTGTAAGACAATTCCATATACTCATATCTTCTATACATGTACTTGTAATGATATCCATTCTTGCAACACGACGAGATGCGCTTCTATCCCTGTCGAGGCCCTCGTGCCAAAATAAGGATAGGATCGCATCTTGGGCGTGACAAGTTGGTATCAGAGCCGACCTAGGAGCCCCCTTGATTGATCGAACTTTGCGGAGTCGAGTCTAGTAAAAAACTATTTTGAGTCTAGTTATATTGGAGAGTAGGTTTCTTTTTACTCCTCTTCTATACTCTGGTGAGGTATTCGACTTAGGAATTTTGTTACTACTCCTCTTCTTGCTCAAATTTTTTTTAGGATCATGCGGGTATTTTGGAAACTATATGATGTCGATGAGATGGAGTTCTGTCTTGGTGCCTCCTGTCTGACTTGATTTCTTCCGGGGAGTTGAGCTCCAGGGAATTCTTGGCACATCGTTATCATTCAGCCTCCTTAGTATCTCAGGACGGAGGGTGTTCGGAATTGCTTCAATACTTGTCGTGGTGAGATAAGGTCGGATTCACCTAGTACTGGGGAGGCATCCGGGGTACCACCATGGTTTAGTATCGTTGTGCTTTCGAGGATCCGAGTTAGATGGATTTGCGAAAGCCTTTGGTTATGTGTTGAAGGATGGATACAGTTGGGGTGTAGGTTTGCTATTTGTGTGAGATATTTCCTCCTTGTATCCCCCACACCGGATTGCATAACCAGAAAGTTTTCGGAAGTTCTTAGGTGGGAATTCAAGTAGGTACCTAGGATTATCTTTCCAACAAGTGCATAATGGGTATGTATTTGTTCTAGATTGTTTCGTAAGCCTCATCCTTCGTTTTGTTTTGAATATGGTAATTCGAGTTGCTTCGATGTCAAGTGGTGATTTCATATCTTGCTAAGTAGTGTTCTCATATTTCTATGGGAATGCTAACTCTTTTGCCCAATCAAGTTATCATATCAATTCTTTTCCTACCGGTGTGCTTCTCTTCAAGATAATTGTATCATCTACAATATTTGCAAGATCAATCCTCATATTTTGTTCCGGAGTTGTCTCATCTGGTCCAAGTTTTCTTTGTTTTTCCCACCCTCCCGCCCTTTTTCTTTAAAGCTTAAATTCTCTTCCAAGTGCCTTCTCTTCATCAATGCTTCCGCTATCATTTCTTTATATTGTATCTGGTGATTTCTTGTGGAGATTCTCAAGAGTTTTAATTTCAAGATCTATCCTCCTATTCCTTGTTCTCGTTGTTATTCTTCTCCGGTGGATTCAATTCAAGCTTCGGTGCTCATCATATCCTTTCTCATTCGTTCAATGCATTCCCATTTTGGAAATTCTTATCCAGGCTTCTCTTGTTTATTCATCCCTCTCTATTCTATCCGGAGTGTTGAAGATATCTCAGAAGACATCCATTTTCATTCTTGCCCTCTTAAATTATTTCAAGGGTCGCATATCATCAAGTTCTTAATTTGTACCGGTGCAATCTCTCTTTTAATCAATTGTTTCAACGGTGGTTTCTTTTGAGTGGGCCCATAACCCACAGTTTTTTTCCCAGGATCCTACTTCACTCTTCTAATCTTTTTCAGAGATGTTCTCAAGTTCTTTTCAATATTGTGTAAGAATGATTTTCATCAGTCATATTCCTACTTCATGATCGCTTTGAATCATTTTCATCATTGGCTCAACCTTTCCTTATTCATTATTCCAGAGTGTCTCAGTAATTCATGATGTTGTTTCTCGCCATCATTCTCTGCATTGAAGACCGAAGGAGAGTTTCTCTTAAATCGTTGTTCGTTCTTCCAAAGATTGTTGGTTTCAGGCTGTTGCTATCATCTCAAATTGTTTTGATCATGAGTTATTCCTCCCATATCTATCCGGTGCATTTCATAATTGTTTTCATTTCTTGGTCCTCCGAAGGCCATCGTTTCAGAAGTTCTTCGTTCTTAGCTTTCAGCTTTCATTCTCAAATTATTCTCAATTGTTGTTCCTTCGTTCGTATCAATTATTCCGGTGCTTCGTTCAAGTTTTCCATTAGGTGGATCGTGATCTCTTCGTCCCCATGTATCTTTGTTCAATCGTTGTATCCTCATTCGTTTCTAATTCTTACCGGTGTTATCATGCAAGACTTCTTCAAGTTTGTGTTCTATCTCTCTCTTCAATCTTTTAAAGAAGAATAAGTGGTGTGCGAAATCTGTTGCTTGTCAGCAATTTAACTTGATGAAGGATAAGCATAACATAATTCTTATTCTTTTCATCAAGGTGATATAAATCCTTCTTCTAGAGTTATTCATGATATCAAATTCTTCATTCTATGTTGTTCATCTTTTCTTTTCCGGAGTTCCAAGCTTTCTCAAGTATCTCTTCATGAAGCTTCTTCTAAATCATGACAAGCCTTCCATCTTATTCTTTCCAACCTTAATTCTTTGTTCATCATTTGTTTCCGGAGTTCTTCAAGATGCTGCTTCGTGGTGGTTTGTTAAGGGTGTAATTCTTCTCGAAGTGTTCTTCAAGATTCTTGTTGAAGGTTTAGTGTTCTTTATCTTGAATTTTTAAGTTCAATTCCTTCTCCATTGGTTTTTGAGATGGTGTTATTAAATTTTTCATTATGAGGAGTCTCAAAGAAAAATATTGTCAAGAATAAGATAAGTAAACCCATCTTGTTTTCTCGGAGTTATCTTGGGTTGGATTTCACCTAAAGCTTTTCGTAAGGATTGTTGCTATCATGGTGTTATAAATGATTCAAGTGTATCCTCCCCTCTTGGTGAAAGAAGCTTTGCATATCCTGTTGCTCTCAATCAATCAATTGTTTCTGTTGTGGTAGGTTGTCACCTCATATTTTGGAGATTTTTTCCATAAGTCCACAACAAGCTTGTTCTTTTTGTTGTTGGTGTTCCAACAACTCCGTTCAATATCTTCTTCCAAATATGTTTTCAAATCCATTTGTAGTAGGAGTTGTCATTTTCTTCTCCGTTCTTTTCCTTCCAATGATCTAGTTTCTATTCTTTTCTTCTAGAGGCGTTGTCATGTTGCGCTCTTTCAACCATAATCTAGTTTGATTAAGATCATGTTCTTCCCTTGCTTGCCCATTAATCGGAGTGTTGTGAATTTTTTCCATGATCCTTTTGACTAATGAAGTTTTGATTCTAATCCAACTAAAGTTTGGTGTCTCTCTTTCAATTCCTTTCCATCGTATCAAATTTTGCCTCTCTTTCCTACCGAAGTGCTGCCGAAATTTCTTTTGAATTCTTTCCCGTTCCTGATGTCATTCTTCATCTCTTTCCAACCTTCATATTTCATTGGTTTCACTCATTGTCAGAGAAGCAACTAAGTTTTACCTTTTTCTCTTTCTCTTCCCCTTCTCATTCTAGATCTCGGGACGAGTTCCTCGTGTAGTGGAGGAGAGTTGTAACAGCCCGGGACCGATGCTCCAGAAGATTCCTCTTTTGTTTCCGTTCTCTTCTGTGATTCGTGTGGTTGTCGCATTCATCATTGCATCATTCGCATCATCTGCATAGCATCGTCATCCATTTTCGAAACTTGCATCCGTGAGTAGCTGCCGGTTCTCTCCGTTCTTGTCGTTGCCCGTTTCGAGACCAACCACACACGCACGCGCTCGCGGCATCGTTTAGAAAAACGTTTTTAAAGAGCGGGAAAAATATTCTTGGATTGGGTCGAAACCTGGTGTGCGGTCTTATTATATTGTAGGTAGTCCGCCTGCCAAATTTCGTCGCATTCTGAGTTTGTTTGATACCCCATCAGTCAGCCATAGCAGTGCGGTTATCGGTTATTCGTCGGACGTTTTTGGTGTTTTAAAACTTCGTGTCATGGGCCGCAAACCTCCCTCTCATCTCCTCCTAGCCCACTCAACACATAGCCCACCACCCTGGCCCTGATCTGTCCGTCCGATTGTGATCGTACGGTCAAAATCGACTCCGAACCCTAGCCCATAAACCTATAAATAGACCACCTGCCTAATGTGGAGGAAACCCTAGCCTAACCTCCGCGAAATCCGCGCCCCCAGCATCCTCAGCCGCCCCTGTCTCCCTCCTCCCGCAATGGGCCCGCCAGGCCCAGATCCAGGCCTGCCCGGGCCAGAACCATGCGAGGCGCCCGAGCGCCCGAGCTCCTCCCAGCAGCCCCCATGGCCGCCCGCGTCCCGCGCCTTCGAGCCCGCGCCCCGCTGCCGTGCCTCTCTTCTCGTCCTCCTCATGATCGCTCTCACCTCTGCACTCTCTCTCTCTCCCTCATTGTGTTGCCAGGAAGTTGGAGCTGCCGCCTGATCTCCTAGCCCCGGCGTCGCCCCGAGCCTTCGCCGCGGGGAACGGAGCTGCCCTGGACGGATCCGGCGAGATCCGTGCCGCCTCGCCCTCCCATGGCTTGGCCGTCGCTGGTCCCGTGTGAAGCCCCGCCACCATGTTGAGCTGCCGCCACTGCCTCTGCTTCATGCGGGAGGACGAGCCCCGTTGATCTCCCCCACTCGCCCTCGCGCTGGGCCGCGCCGAGGCCCAGCGGCGCGCAAGGCCCAGCCTCCTCCATCACCGATCTGGGCCTAGCCCAGCAAGGTGAGCGTTGTAGTCCTGTTCCCCGCCCCGTGCGCCGGTTATCTATCCTACGCCCAGGGCCCTGCCCAGAATTCGGCCCATATTGTTTTTTCCCCTACTGCGAATTTGTTAATTAACGAGTGAATTTCAGAATTACAAAAAAAACCTATTTTAAAAAAAGCTCATAAATAATTAACCGTGCATCACATGTAAAAACTTTATATATGAAACTTGACTAGAATTTCGGGTAGATTCACAATATCCAAATTGCACATGCGTTAAAAATAATTAAACTTGCTGTTTACATTAATTTGCACATATGCCATGTTAAAATGATTTATTTCATAACTGATTAACCGTAGCTCCGTTTAAAATGTTCCACATATGTAACTTGTCTAGAAAATTGTGTAGAATCTCATGGTGACATTTATTTTGCTGTTTAAGAACTCTAAAATTATGTTAAGATAGATCTGGACCAAATTCATAATATGCATATGGGGTTATTTCGAAAAGGATATATATTGCTTCCGGCCTCGTTTAAAATGCCTAGATGATATAGTTGTTCATGCTTCATCATTTGCCATGTTAAACAACATTTAATATTGATGAGTACCTAACGAGAGTGAACTGAATAATTCGAACATGGAGTTTCGTCAATATGCAACTCGTTGCATATTGAACTTCCCTTAATATGTAGTGGTTGTTTGTTGTGCTTCCCATGCCATGCCCTTTGTTGCATATTAAACCGGAGATGCATCATATTTGTTTGCGCATCGTGTCTCACATATGTTGTGGTGTATCTAGTGTTGATTATTGTTTCCGGATTGTTCCTTCTCGATAGAGTTTCGAAAGCATTCGGAGTGTGAGGATTCGTTCGACCGACTATGTTGGCTCGTCTTCTTCATGGACCCGTTATTCTTCCGAGCGGGATCTCAGGCAAGATGACACATTTCCCTGGATACCATTACTATCATTGCCATGCTAGATGTCTTGTTTTCTATCGCTATGTCACGCTACCTACCACTTGTTTGTGAAGCCTCCCAACATTACCATGAAAAGCATCTAACCCCTCCACATCCCACCAAACCTTTGTTTGGCTATGTTACCGCTTGCTCAGCCCTTCTTATAATGTTTCTAGCTGCAGGTGCAATTGCTTCCATGTGACAACATGGACATTCTTTTTTTATCACAATATTGTTGCTATTTAATTTAATGCACTTATACACTTGGTAAAGGGTGGAAGGCTTGGCCTTTTGCTCGGTGTTTTGTTCCGCTCTTGCTGCCCTAGTTACTTGTGAACCGGTGTTATGTTCCATAATTGAGCGCTCCTAACATGCTCGGGGTTGTTATGGGGACCCCCTTGATCTTCGTTTTAGGATAAAAATTGTCTGGCAAGGCCCAACATTGGTACTATTTGCTTAATAACAACTAAAATTTGCATAGGGCATGATCACCCCGTGGATAATTAATTAACAACCCGGGCCAGTGCTCCTCATGAGTGTTGGTCCAAAATGGGCTGCGTGCGGGGCCGTCTTTAGGAAACTCGGGGATTGGTGTTTCCCTATAGCTAGACCCATATGTCGTGTCCTGAGAATGAGATACGTGGCTCTTATCAGGGTTGTCGACACGTCGGGCGGCCTTGCTGGATTTGTTTTACCTTTCTCGAATGTCTTGCATGAGGAACTCTGATCTTCTTCGGGCTATCTCGAGGTGTCGGATTTCCTTTGGAATTGCTTATGAAGATCACGAGATCCGTGGTCGAGGTTATTACCGCGGCGTGTGGTTAATTTGTGATGGATGAGTTGGAGCACCCCTACAGGGTTAAATCTTTTAAAGAAGCCGTGCCCACGGTTATGTGGCAACCTTGGATACTTTGTTTAACACCCGGTCATAGCAAAATTGAAGTAAACTCTAATAAAATAACCAACTGTGTGCGTAACCATGACTGTCTCTTCTCGTGAGTTCTTATTCGAAAGAGAACACAGTGGGGTTATGTTTGACGTAAGTAGGTGTTCAGGAATAGTTAGTGATGATTACTAGTTCACGTCCATTACGTGTAGACCACCATACTTTAATTTCTATACTCGTAAGTTAGCCACTCAAATAAATGCTTAGTTGCTTGCTGTAGCCTCACCACTTAACCATACCTCACCTATTAAGCTTTAATAGTCTTGATACCCTTGGAAATGAGATTGCTGAGTCCCTATGGCTCACAGATTACTACAACAACAGTTGCAGGTACAGGTAATGCGATGATTTGACGTGAGAGCGATGTTTGATTTGATTTGGAGTTATTCTTCTTATTCTTCATCAATCTTGGTTGGGTTCCAGGTGCCAGCCTGGGATAGCAAGGATGGATGCCAGTTTGTCGTTTGTTTTCGTCCGTAGTCGGACCCTTCTCTTCTGTATGATGATTGAATATGTTGTTGTATTGATGTGACTCTGATGTAGCTTCTGGCGAGTGTAAGCCAATTCCATATACTCATCTCTTCTTTACATGTACATGTAATGATATCCATTCTTGCAACACGACGAGATGTGCTTCTATCCCTGTCGAGGCCCTCATGCCAAAATAAGGATAGGACCACATCTTGGGCGTGACACAGGGAGGCCCGCCCGAAGAGGGGGTCGACTCCTCAGGGGAGGCCGAGGCGGCGGTCGACCCGGGAGCCGTAGGGCCCAGTGCAGCCAGTGAGTTCCCTCCCGGCCCCACGATCAGGGATTGGACTGATGACGATGATGACGATGATGATGATGATGTTCGGATCCTGAATGCGCCTCCCCCCACAATTCGACAGGGCCCGTGCGGACAGAGCGAGGAGCAGCCGCCGCGTGCTCCAACGGCCGAGACCTCCAGCCGGGGAAGAGGCCAGCACAGAAGGAGCCGACGTCCCAGCCGCCAGCTCGCAAGCGGGTGAAGGCAGCCATGTCGAAGCCGCCAGCATGCGCCAGGCAGGCTCTGCCCATCGTCACCGGGTAAGTGTTCTATTTCTTGCATGGGTTTCTCCCCGGGTCGTGTGTCGGCAGACGTTTGAGTCCTCTCTGCCTCAGGGACCCCATCGAGCTCCATGACGTGGAGTCGATGGCCGACTCGGCGGAGGCCGCCAGCCGGCTGGCCCGCGAGCACGCGACCACGCAGCGCGGGGAGAATAGGAGGCTCGCAGAGCTGCGAGCCTCAAATTCCAGAGTTCAGGGCAGGCCCTCATGCTCTGGGACCTTGAGCGGCGAGAGGCGGAGAAGGTCCGCAGACCCAACATGAGCACCAGACTCGGTAGCAGAGTCGACTCACATGTCGAGGCCCCCGTCGAGCGAGCCACGAGGGGCGGCCATGGAGCAGGCCACGCCTCCCTCGATGAAGGAAACGTCCCGGCCGGGGGTGGCTACTATGGAGCCGGCTCGCGAGGAGACCTGGCCGGTGGTGCCGGACGCGACGTCGCCCGCTGCCAAGCCGGCCCAGGTTGATGTGCCGAAGGCCCCGGAGGTGCCGGTCATGGAGACAGAGAGGCCAACCGTCACGGTCGTCGTGCCAAGCCGACCAGAGGGGGAGGCGGCATTGGCGCCGAACGAGGGGTAGCCGGGAGCCGATTCCCGTGCCCTCATCATTCATAGCCCTCCCTACAGCTGGTGTCGTGACGAATGCTGGGGCAGGTGGTGAGGAGAGCCGGTCCCGGAGGTCCATTCTGGACATGATCCGGGACTGGGAGGCACTAGCGCGCGTCCCTGCCATCCCACCTCCGTTGACAGGCGGTCCGGTCCCAACATTTGGGGAGCTGGAACCGTCCTGGCGTAGTGCCGCGAGGAGCTGGCCGGTTCGCGAAGGCGGCCAACAACACCCTGCAGCGCACGGAGGTAGATATCATTTGTCTTCATTAAATTTTTCAGTGGGGGCGCGCGAGCACACCCACTAGGTGTAGCCCCCCGAGATGCAGGCCGGCTGACCGACTGTGGGGCAGCCGGTCCGGATCTCTTTGTGCATAATCTAACCTCGGCCTCCTTTGGCAGGCGGGGAACGCCCGGCGGCAGGAGCTGTTCGACGAGGCGGTCGCCATCCACAACTGTGGCAAGCATGGCTTCTACCTGTTGGAGGAGGAGCTGACGAGGGTCCAAGGTATGCCTGGTCCGGTGGGGGCGTGTAGCCCTCGGGAGTCGGGTCGGCTGCTTGGCAGCCGGGCCGGGTCTAGAATGTCTTAACTGGCGCTGGTTTTGCTTTGCAGGCGAGCTGACCACCCTCCAGGGGGAGAAGGCCAAGGCGGTCTCCGAGCGGGACCGAATGACGCAGAGCGTCCGGACGATCACCCTGGAAAGGGACCGGCTAGGCGCCCTGCTGGTGGACGGGCAGGCGGCCCAAGACCGCCTGCTGGCCGACGTGGCGCGGGAGGTGGCGGCTAAGGAGAAGGCCGCCAAGGAGGCGGCTGACGCCACCCAATGGACCGCCGCCCTCGAAATCAAGGTGACCCGCCTCGAGAAGACGCTCAAGGAGCGCAAGGATTCCCTCGCCGAGGCGAAGGCGGCGCTGGTGTCGGAGCGGGACTCGTTGCTCCACTTCGCCATCGAGCTGGACGACTCCTTCCAACGTAAGTCTTGGTTTTTTCTCCTTCAGCCGGCTGTGTTCTTATTGGCTTTGAGTTGCCTTCTTCTGATTCTCCCTTCTCTTTTCTAGAACGCTTCTCGGAAACCCAACGCCACCCTGAGCACATCGTCGAGGAACACCGGGAATATCTCCGGGCGTCCGGGCGTGACATTGAGGAGGATGCTGGTTGGGACATGGTGGAGCTTGGGCTAGCCATGGAAAACCGGCTGATCCACCTCAAGCGGAGCATGGAGCGGCTGAAGACGGCCGGCAAGGAGGTCATCGCCGCCCTGTGGCCAGGTCGTGGGGCTCCGGAGAGCCGCGTGGCCTTGTGGCTAGAGAACGTCGTGGCCTGGCTTGAGGCCTGGAAGGCATCAGCAGCTCGAGCCGGCGCGCAGATAGCACTCCGGTTCGTCACGTCCTGGTACCGCGGCGTCGACTTGGACTGGCTGGCCACCATGCAGGATGAGCCGGAGGAGGAGCGGGCAGCACGCGAGACCGCCCTAGTCCGCCGGGCCAACAAGCTTGCCTCGTATGTTGACCCGAATGAGCTCCTTCCATCTCTCGGAGAGGATGGTGAGCCGGTCGCTAAGGATTCCTTCGGCAACCCCCAAGGTCCGGAGGACGAGGAGATCGCCGATGAGAGTACCAACTCCAGCATCGACAGCAGCGATGAGACGGCGGGAACCATGGAAGCGGACCCGAAGGCCGCAACCTCCTCCAGGCCGCACGTTGAGCCGGCTGGCGGCGCGTCGGCTGGCGACACGCCGGTAGCCTGAGCCCTCGGGCGTTTTTACTTGTCATTTACTTTTGCTGCATGTTGGACTCATTTCCACCCATTGGGGGTGTATTGTAATGAACGATGGCCAGTGGCCTCTATTATCTTTAACTTATGCTCTGAATGCTTAATGTGTTTGCTTATCATGCGTGCCAGCTCGTCCTTACCCTTTTTTGCACCCCCGGTTCCGTCTGCTCGGCTCCTTTTCCCTTTTGGTTTCGGCCCCGCCAGCCCGACAACCGGGAGATGGTCTATAGCTGGGTCGGGGCGTCCACCTCGAGGGAGCCGGTTCTGAGCTTAGGAACCGCGAGAGTTTTTTTGGGTAAGTTGAGTGGCAGAGGCGAGGAGGTGATCCGGTTAGACCTAGCCGGCAACCCCTTTTGTGATCGATTTTTCGTGTGTGCTAAGTTTTGCCGCCCCGAGGCCCTATCAATTGGACAACTAGGAGTTGGTCTGTAGCTGGAAGGGGTCGAAGGGCTTGTTTAGCTCACAGTACTTGGTCGGTTTCGAGGGAGGAGGCCTAGGACCAGCCGGAGAGCCCTCGGGCTTGGGAGCCGGGTCTGGGAGCCGGTGAGTGAGGAAAACCTTGGATGGAAACGAAAAGGGCGTGCCCCAAGAGCCGGCCTGGGGCACCCATTGCATTCATAAGCTCCTAAGAGGGAAAGATACATACATACACTATTTTTTCAGCAGTAAAACGGGCGGAGGAGCGCCACATTCCATGGGCGCTCCGTCTCCTCACCGGAGGCGTCTCTCTTGCGCTTCTACGACTTCTGGGTGTCTATTAGGTAATACGCATTGTTGTGCAGCACCTTGCTGACGTTGAACGGGGCCTCCCATGGGGAGGAGAGCTTGTGCTGGCCGGCTGTTTGCTGGATCCACCTGAGCACCAGATCCCCTTCGCGAAAGGAGAGTGGCCGGATCCGCTTGCTGTGGTAGTGCCGAAGCTGTTGCTGGTAGATGGTCGTCCAACTCAGGGCCAACTCGCGTGCTTCTTCGAGAAGGTTGACGCTGTCTTCTCTTGCCTCCCTTGTGTCCTTCTCCATGTACAGGGCAACCCAAGGCGAGTCGAACTTGATGTCGGTGGGGATGATCGCCTCGGACTCGTACATGAGAAAGAAGGGTGTGTAGCCAGTCGACCGGTTGGGCATGGTCCGGAGGCTCCAAAGGACGGCCGGTAACTTGTCGATCCAATAGCTGGCTGACCTGACCAGCAGCATTACAAGTCGGGGCTTGATGCCATACAGGATTAGGCCGTTTGCCCTTTCGACCTGGCCGTTGGACTGTGGTTGAGCGATGGAGGCCAGGTTGAGCCGGATGCCTTGCTTGGAGCAGAAGCGCGCTAAGCGCCCTTGGCAAAGTTTTGTGCCATTGTCGGTGATGATGATGTGGGGGACGCCGTAGCGAACCGTGATATCTTCGATGAACCGGACATCCATGGGGCCGTCCATTTTCTTGATCGGCCTAGCCTCGATCCACTTGGTGAATTTGTCAACGGCCACCAACAGATGCGTCATGCCACCTCGTGTAGTCTTGAAGGGACCCACCATGTCCAGCCCCCAAACGACAAAGGGCCACGAGAGGGGGATGGTCTAGAGGGCCGAAGTTGGCAGGTGGCTCTACGTGCTGAAGCACTGGCAGCCCTTGCACTCGTCGACTAACTTCTTGTCCCCCTCCAGGGCAGTCGGCCAGTAGAAATCGTGGCGGAAGGCCTTGGCCACTAGGCTCCTGGGGGCGGCGTGGTGCCCGCACTCGCCCTGGTGGATGTCGAGGAGGATCTGCTGACCCTTTTTTGGCTCGACGCACCGTTGGAAGACGCCGATGGTGCTGCGGTGGACGAGCTCGTGGTTGATGATGATGTAGGCTGGAGCTTGGTGCTGGATTTGTCTTGCTATGGCCTCGTCCAGAGGGAGCTCGCCACATAGGAAGAAATGCCTGGATGGGGTGGGCCCATGAGGGAGCCGAGATGGGGGCCGGCTCTAGAGCCCCCGGGACCGGCTCGCCAGCCCCCGAGACCGGTTCGCCAGCCCCCGAGTTGGAGGCGGGGGGGGGGGCATCGATCGTCATCATGACCGCCGTGGCGTCGGAGCCGACCGCATCGGATGCAGCCGGCTAGACCGGTGGAGCTGGTGCCAGCAAGGCAGCCGCGGTTGATGGAGCTGGAGGTGAGGATGCTGGGGGAGCAACCAAAGCTGCTGTTGGGCCGGCAACATCAGCCGACACGAAAATGGACTCCAATTCCTGGGAGGGCTTGATCGACGGTTTGAGCAGCCACTCGAGGGAGACGCCGACTGGGATGGCCTGCCGGGTGGAGCCGATCTTTGCTGGCGTATCGGCCGCCTCGTGGTCCGCCCGCAGGATGTGGTGGAACTCACAGCCCTCGAAGGAGCCAGTGAGCTACTGGATGAGGAAGCGATAGCTGGCCATGTTGGCGTCTCTGGCATCCCATTCGCCAGAGACCCGCTGCACCATGAGGTCGGAGTTACCGAAGCACAGGATGCACCTGATGCCAATTTCCTTGGCGAGTCGGAGGCCATGGAATAGCGCCTCATACACGGCCACGTTGTTGGAGGCGGTGAAATGAATCTGGAGTGCATACTTGAGTTGATCACCTTTCGGGGAGGAGAGGACTATGCCGGCACCCTGGTCGGTCCTCACCTTTGAGCCGTTGAAATGCATGCGCCAATGTGTGGAGTCTGGGGGAGGCGGTACGAACTCGGTCTACGCCCAGTCGACGAGGAAGTCGTCCATTGCCTGCAACTTGATGGCGGTACGCGGTTCATACCGGATTTTGTGGTCGGCGAGGGCAATGACCCATTTGGCGAGGGTGATGACCCATCTGCGAGGCTGAGGAGGCTATGAATGGTGTCTCTCCATTCGTCGAGCTTCTCCGCAGTAGGAGGGATGCTTAGGAGTAGTTGCGCCCGCGCCATCGCTTCCTCCGTCGTGGTCGGTAGCAAACGACGGGAGGAACGCGAAGTGCTCTGACTCCTAACCGTGTTAGAAGGAGCACCACCGCGGTCCCGCGTCGACATGCCACTCCCGCTTGCATGCTGGTCCCGTGCATCTTGGGAATGATGCACATGAGCTTTTTTGTGGGGACGTTGAAAACTGCGGGCGCCGTGGCGCGGCTCTCCACATGCGTCCTGAGAAGGTCACAACGTAGGCGCCAGCATGGGTGCCTTGGAAGATACTCTTCTGCCCCCGGAGGTCTCCGTACCACCCGCAGGCGGTACCGCTCTGTCCTGAGACCCAAGGGTGCGGGGGTTTCCACTGTTGCCATGGGCGTCTCCGCGGCGAGCGCTGCTGCTTGCTTGGCCTTGGTCACTGGAGCATCACGGAAGTTCCGAATCTGTGCCTCCTCCTCCTCCACCCGCATCTACGTCGTCTCCTGTCCGCACAGATACAGGGACGGCGGGCGTGGATGGGCCAACTGTTGTCAGGCCCTTCTTATTGGGGGCCATGTCGGTGATGAAGCTGGGGCGCGGATTACCAGAACGGGTTCGCACCACTCACGTGCACCCCTACCTGGCGCACCAAAGATGTCATGGGAACGAACACCTATGGGATCATGGGAATCCCTTTCGGTTCGGCAGGGGGCGGGCTCGCACAAAGAGCCGGTCTGGTAAGCAGCGCACGGAGAGTTTTTACCCAGGTTCGGGCCGCACGAGTGTGCAAAACCCTACTCCTGCTTGGTTATGTTGATCGTGTTCTAGGATTCTAGCTACAGGAGCGCCATGAATGACTGCTACGTGAGCTTGGTAACCTCTAGTTGTCTAACTGTCCAACTGTCCAACCTTCTTCTCTGTAACACCCTGGGCCTCCTTTTATACCTAAGGGGATCCCAACAATGGCATACAGTGTGCACACGGGATGCACAGTGCTATATCGTACCTAACTCTGATGGAGTAGGACAAGAGCATTCAATGCATTGTTAGGCGCCTCAGTCCGTCAGTGGGACAAGATGGGGGCCCGTCCCATCGACGCTGCTTAGCTCCCTCCAACGTCGACACTGTGACACGCGTCTAGGTGAATCGACACCTGGCCTGTGTGCTGGTGGTGCTTGTCGGGGCCTTGCCTTGTCGGGCCTTTACTTTCCAGGGGCCTTGCTTCGCCTAGAGGCTCTACAGCCCTCCCAGAAAGGTCTTCCCAGTATTCTTGAGTCTTCTGTGCTGGTGCTTGACAAGTCTTAGCTGGGCCTTGTCGTCAGGGCAGCTACTACTTCTTGTGCACAAGTAAAGGGGCACTAGATGGCCCAAAAACTCTAGTGCACCGACAGGTAGGCTTATTGAAGGTGGTTGAGGCCGGAGGACGCCGATGGGCTCCGGGTGTGGGATTAGGCACAAGCGGTGGTGACACACGATGTACCCAGGTTCAGGGCCCTGCGTGGGAGGTAATACCCCTAGTCCTACTTGGTCTAGTTGATAGATGGGTATGGTTACAAGGTTGCTCCTGGAGCTGTTGTCTAGAGGTGGAAGAGGGAACATCCGACTCGCCTTCCTTTGCTATGTGGATGAATGAGTGGGAGGTGTCCCGCGGGGGTGTGTGTGAATCTGTCGTCCCCGTTGCATGGGGGGCTCGGGGGGGGGGGGTTATAGGCCAACCCCCCGGCTTACAATATCCTTAAGGTACAGAGTGGAGGGACCCGGCTGGCAGCCTCTCCGGCTGGCTAGGGCCCCCGCCTCTTGAGCCGTCTCATCGCCCGTAGGGTCCACCGGTTGCGTGGTTTCATCGCCCACTTGGGCCTGCCAGTCGGCTCCGCGATTGGCCCGCGCCCACCTGCTACGTCCCGGGCCACCCGAGCGGCGTCGTCTTGTGCCAGCCGGCCGAAGTCTCCGGTACGACCGACCGACTCCACTTCACATGTAGAATCAGCTACCACTCTCTGCTTGGAACTACACAAGCTTACCTCTCCTCCATTGAGAATGAATACATATCCGGTTTGAGACTTAGAGTCATCCGAATCAGTGTCAAAACTTGCATCGACATAACCCTTTAAGACGAGCTCTTGATCACCTCCATAAATGAGAACCATTTCCTTAGCCCTTTTCTCATACTTAAGGATATTCTTGACCGCCGTCTAGTGTTCCATTCCTGGATCACTTTGAAACCTTTCGGCTATACTTATGGCAAGGCTGACATCGGGTCTTGTACACAACATTGCATACATGATAGAGCCTATGGCTGAAGCATAGGGGATGACACTCATCTTCTCTCTATCCTCTGCATTCACTAGGCATTGAGTCTTACTCAACTTCACACCTTGTAATACAGTCAAGAACCCCTTCTTGGACTGATCCATTTTGAAATTCTTCAAAACTTTGTCAAGGTATGTGCTCTATGAAAGTCCTATTAAGCGTATCGATCTATCTCTATAGATCTTGATGCCTAATATGAAAGCAGCTTCTCCTAGGTCCTTCATTGAAAAACTCTTGTTCAAATATTCCTTCACTCTTTCCAATGTTTCTATATTGTTTCTAGTTAGCAAAATGTCATCCACATATAATATTAGAAACTCTATAGAGCTCCCACTCAATTTCTTGTAAATACAAGCTTCTCCATAAACTTGTATAAACCCGAACGCTTTGATCACTTCATCAAAGCAAAGATTTCAACTCCGAGATGCTTGCACCAGTCCATAAATGGATCACTGGAGTTTGGAAAGTTTGTTAGGATTCTTTGGATCGACAAAATCTTCTGGTTGTATCATATAAAACTCTTCCTTAAGGAAACCATTAAGGAATGCTGTTTTGACATCCATTTGCCAAATTTCATAATTGATAAATGCATCTATTGCTAACATAATTCTAACGGACTTAAGCATCGCTATGGGTGAGAAGGTCTCATTGTAGTCAATTCCTTGAACTTGTGAAAAACCCTTTGCCACAAGTCGAGCTTTATAGATGGTGACATTACCTTCTGCGCCCGTCTTCTTGTTAAAGATCCATTTGTTCTGAATGGCCTTTCTCCCTTCAGGTAATACTCCAAAGTCCATACTTTGTTTTCATACATGGATCCCATCTCGTATTTCATGGCCTCTAACCATTTGTTGGAATCCGGGCCCATCATCGCTTCTCCATAGCTCGTAGGTTCATCATTGTCCAACAACATGACCTGCAAGACACGACTGCCGTACCACTGAGGAGCAGTACATATCCTTGTTGACCTACAAGGTTCGATAGTAACTTGTTCCGAAGCTTCATGATAATTATCATTAACTTCCTCTTCAACTGATGTAGGATCCACAAAAACATCTTCTGCATTGCGCTACTCTCTGGTTGAAACAAAGGTTCAACAACCTCATCAAGTTCTATCTTCCTCCCACTCAATTCTTTCGAGAGAAACTCTTTCTCAAGAAATGACCCGTTTTTAGTGACAAACACTTTGCCTTCGGATCTGAGATAGAAGGTATACCCAACCGTCTCTTTTGGGTATCCTATGAAGACACATTTCTATGCTTTGAGTTCCAACTTTTAAGGCCGAAGCTTTTTGACATAAGCATAACATCCCCAAAATTTAAGAAATGACAACTTTGGTTTCTTTCCAAACCATAGTTCATATGGAGTCGTCTCAATGGGTTTTGATGGTGCCCTATTTAAAGTGAATGCAGTTGTCTCTAATGCATAACCCCAAAACGATAGTGGCAAATCGGCAAGAGACATCATAGAACGCACCATATCCAATAAGGTTCGATTATGACGTTCGGACACACCATTGCGCTATGGTGTTCCAGGCGGTGTCAACTATGAAACAATTCCACATTGTCTTAAGTGACTGCCAAACTCATAACTCATATATTCTCCTCCTTGATCAGATCATAGGAATTAAATCTTCTTGTTGCAGTGATTCTCAACTTCACTCTGAAATTGTTTGAACTTTTCAAATGTTTCAGACTTGTGTTTCATTAAGTAAATATACCCATATCTACTTAAGTCATCAGTGAAGGTGAGAAAGTAATGATATCCACCGCGCGCCTCAATGCTCATTGCACCACATACATTAGTATGTATGATTTACAAAAGGTCTCTTGCCCGTTCCATTGTTCCAGAGAACAATGTCTTAGTCATCTTGCCCATGAGGCATGGTTCACATGTGTCAAATGATTCGAAATCAAGTGACTCCAAAAGTCCATCAGCATGGAGCTTCTTTATGCATTTTCCACCAATATGACCTAAGTGGCAGTGCCACAAGAAAGTGGTACTATCATTATGAACTCTACATCTTTTGGCATCAATGTTATGAACATGTGTATCGTCACTATTGATATTCAATAAGAATAAACCCCTCACATTGGGTGCATGACCATAAAAGATATTACTCGTATAAATAGAGCAACCATTATTCTCTGATTTAAATGAGTAACTGTCTCGCAATAAACAAGATCGAGATATAATGTTCATGCTTAACACATGCTCTAAATAACAATTATTCAGGTTCATTACTAATCCCGATGGTAATCGAAGAGTGAGTGTGCCGATGGCGATCACATCAACCTTGGAACCATTTCCCATGCACATCGTTACTTCGTCCTTAGCCAGCCTCCATCTATTCTGTAGCTCCTGCTTTGAGTTACAAATGTGAGAAACCGAACCGGTATCAAATACCCAGGCACTACAACGAGAGTTGGTAAGGTACACATAAATAACATGTATATCATATATACCTTGTTTGGTGTTGGCCGCCTTCTTGTCGGCCAGATACTTGGGTCCAGCCTTGGGTTTCTTCACGAGAGGGGTAACTACTTTGCCACTCTTCTTGGAGTTACCCTTCTTTCCCTTGCCATTCTTATTGAAACTAGTGATTTTATTGAACATCAACACTTGATGCCCTTTTTGGATTTCAGAATGAGCGACTTTCAACATCGCAACAGCTCGATGACTGACTTGTTCATCCCTTGCATATTATAGTTCATCATGAAGCTCTTGTAGCTAGGTGGCAATGATTGAAGAACTCTGTTAGTAATCGCCTCCGACGGAAGGGGCATCCCTTACTCATCCAGACGGTTTGAATACCCAGACATTCTGAGTATATGTTCACTGATGGACCCGTTCTCCTCCATCTTGCAAGCATAGAACTTATCAGAGGTCTCATACCTCTCGATCCGGGCATTCTTCTCAAAGATAAACTTCAACTCCTGGAACATCTCATATGCTCCATGACGTTCAGAACGTCTTTGAAGTCCTGGTTCTAAGCGATACAACATCGCACATTGAACTATTGAGTAATCTCCAGAACGTGCCTCCCAGGCATTCCCAACGTCTTGAGATGATACTTGAGTGGGTGCTTCACCGAGCGGTGCATCAAGGACATAAGACTTTTGGGAAGGCGTGAGGATAATCCTCAAATTACGGGCCCAGTCTACAAAGTTACTTCCATCATATTTCAACTTGGCCTTCTCTAGGAACGCATTGAAATTTAGGGGAACTACTGCGCTAGCCATTGATCTACAACATCAATTTGAAAAGGTTACTAAGACTATTCTTCAAGATAATGAGTTTAATTAATCATATTACTAAAAAATTCCCACTCAAATTGACATCCCTCCGGTCATCCAAGTGCTACATTATCCAAATTCACCAACCCAAGTCCGATCACCATGTGAGATGAGGTGGTTTCAATGGTGAACATCTCCATGTTGATCATATCTACTATATGACTCATGTTCGACCTTTTGGTATCTTGTTTTCCAAGGACATGTCTATACATGCTAGGCTCATCAAGTTTAACCCGAGTGTTCTGCACGTGCAACACTGGCTTGCACCCGTTGTATGTGAAAGTATAGTCTATCACACCCGATCATCACGTGGTGCTTCAAAACGATGATCTTTCACAATGGTGCACACTCGGGGAGAACATAATTTTATCTTGATAATTTTAGTGAGGGATCACCTTATAATGCTACCGTCGTCCTAAGCATAATAAGATTGATAAAAGGATTAACATCACATGCAAATCATAAGTGACATGATATGGCCATGAACTTGTGCTTTTGATCTCCATCTCCAAAGAACCAGCATGATCTCCATCGTCACCGGCATAACACCATGATCTCCATCATTGTGTCTCCATCCGGGTTTGTCATGCCCACCATGCTTCTACTACTATTGCCACCGCTTAGTGATAAAGTAATGCATTACATAGCGCTTAATGATTGACAGGCACGTCATACAATAATTAATACAACCCTATGGCTCCTGCCGGTTTCCGTACTCATCGACATGCAAGTCATGATATTCTATAAAAAACATGATCATATCATACATCACATATATCTCATAATGTAATTGGCCATATCATATCACATATATCTAATTATTGTTGCATGTTTTACGTGGCTGCTACGAGTATCCAGCAAGAATGATTCTTACCTACGCAAAACCACAACGGTGATAGACAAGTTACTTTTCAACCTTCTCAAGGACCACCTTTGTCGAATCCAATCCAACTAAAGTGGGAGAGACAGACACCCGCCAACCATCTTTATGCAACAAAGTCACATGTCAGTCGATGGAACCGGTCTCTCGTATGTGGACGAGTAAGGTTGGTCCGGACCGCTTCATCCTAGAATTCCGCCAAATCAAGAAAGGACAAGGGGAGCAAGAAATCTGAATGCCAACACCCACAAACTCCTTTGTGTTCTAATCATGATCTCATCTACGCATAGACCTATCTCATGATGCGACTGTTGGGGGAACATTGCATGGGAAACAAAATTTCCTACGCACACGCAAGATCTATCCATGGTGATGAGCATCTACGAGTGTGAGAGTGGATCTACATACCCTTGTAGATTGGTAAGCGGTAAGCGTTAAGAAACGCGATTGATGTAGTCGAACGTCTTTGCGATCCAAATTGCCAGCCGTCCCGCGATCCAATCACGGTCCGTCCCGATCTAGCGCCGAAGGGACGTCACCTCTACGTTCAGCACATGTACATATCGATGACGACCTATGCCTTCTTGATCCAGCAAGAGGGAGCGGAGAGGTAGATGAGTTATCCAACATCACGATGGCATGGTGGCGGTGGTGGTGTAGCTGTCCCGGCAAAGCTTCGCCAAGCACAACCGAGACGATCTAGTGGAGAATAGATCTAGCGGGAGAGAGAGGCAGCCGTGGCTTTTCTTGTTGGGGGATGCCCTCAAAAACGATCCAGTATATATAGGAGGGATGGAGGAGGAGGAAACCCTAGGGTTTCCTCTATTCGTCCGAACCAAGGAGGATGAATCCTCCCCCCACTCGGATTCCTCCTCCCACAAGGGAGGTGGAGTCGTAGGAGAATTCCTCACTTGGTTTTCCTCCTTTATCTTTGCATGTTCCCTTAGGGGATGGCTTGCCCAACGCACTAAGGGCTGGTGTGGCATCCCTATGGCCCATGTGACCCCCTGGAGTGGGTGGCCCCTCCCGATGGATCCCTAGAACCCTCCTGGCACCCCCCGTACACTACCGGGAATACCCGAAACTTTTCCAGTGACTAAAATGGGACTTCCTATATATCAATCTTTACCTCCAGACCATTATGGAGCTCCTTGTGACATCCGGGATCTCATCCAGGACTCCGAACAACCTTCAGTTACCAACATACATAACTCAATACTACCGAAACGTCACCGAACGTTAAGTGTGCATATCCTGTGGGTTCGAGAACTATGCAGACCTGACCGAGACACCTCCACGGTAAATAAAAAAAGCGGGACCTGGATGCCCTTATTGGTTCCCACGTATTTTATGAAGATCTTTATCGGTTGAACCTCTATGTCAAGGATTCAGTTAATCCCGTATGTCGTTCCCTTTGTTCATCGGTATGTTACTTGCCCGAGATTCGATCGTTGGTATCTCTATACCTAGTTCAATCTCATTACTGGCAAGTCTCTTTACTTGTTCCGTAATACAAGATCTTGTGGCTAACTATTTAGTCACTTTACTTGCAAGGCTCATTGTGATGTTGTATTATTGAGTGGGTCCTGAGATACCTCTCCGTCACATGGAATAACAAATCCCAGTCTTGATCCAGGCCCACTTAACAAACACCCTCGAATATACCTATAGAGCATCTTTTAGTAACCTAGTTACTTTGAAATGTTTGATACACACAAGGTATTCCTCCGGTGTCAGTGAATTGCATGATCTCATGGTCATAGGAACGGATACTTAACATGTAGAAAACTATAGCAATAAACTGACACAATCAAATGCTATGGTTATAGTTTGGGTCTTGTCCATCACATCATTCTCCTAATGATGTGATCCCGTTATCAAATGACATCTCATGTCTATGGCTAGGAAACCTTGACCATCTTTGATCAACGAGCTAGTCTACTAGAGGCATACCAGGGAAGCAGTGTTGTCTACGTATCCACACATGTATTTGCGTTTCCAATCAATACAAGTATAGCATGGATAATAAACGATTATCATGAAGAAGGAAATATAATAATAACCACTTTATTCTTGACTCTAGGGAATATTTCCAACACGCACCATATCCTATAGAGTACGATTACGATGCTTGACAAACCATTACGCTGTGGTGTTCCAAGTGGCATAAGCTATGAAAAAACTCCACAATGTTTCAAATGCATGCCGAACTCATAACTCAGATATTCTCCACCAAGATCAGATCATAGAAATTTAATGGGATAATTGCATTTTTGCCCCTAGTTGGAACCTACCGACGGGTTGTGCCCTTACTTTTCGACTCTGCTCAGTTTTGCCCTTAGAGTTGCCTCCGAGGTCGCCCAAATGTACTTTGACCGTTTGACCAATACTTTGAAAATTCATAGCAAATTCATATGAACTCAAAAAAAATGCAAACAAGATATCAAAATGTTCAGGAAAAACATTATCTTTATGTACATGTCATTTTCATTCACGAAAAAAGTACCATTTACATTACCCATGGTGTTCAATGTTATCAACATTAGGAAAAAAGGTATAAACAATAGTGTTTTCATGAAGAAAAATTACATGCAAATGTAGGTGATGTTCTCCGAACATCCTCATATCTTATTTGCATTTTTCTAAGTTCATATCAACTTGATATGAAGTTTCAAAATAATGGTCAAAGTCAACTGAAACTTCATAACAAGTTCATATGAACTCAGAAAAATGCAAATAAGATACCAGCATGTTCAGAAAACATCACCTACATTTGCATGTAATTTTTATTCACGAAAAAAATATTGTTTATACATTTTTATTTTAAAAAATGTTAATAACATTAATAACCGTGGGTAGTTTAAATGGTACCTTTTTCCTGAACGAAAATGACATGTACATAAAGGTAATATTTTTTTGAACATTTTGATATCATGTTTGCATTTTTTTGAGTTCATATGAATTTGTTATGAATTTTATAAGTACTGGTCAAATGGTCAAAGGGCATTTGGGTGACCTCGGAGGCAAATTTAATGGCAAAACTAAGCAGAGTCGAAAAGTAAGTGCAAAACCCATGGGTAGGTTCCAACTAGGGGCAAAAATGCATTTGTCCCAAATTTAATCTTCTTGTTATGATGATTCTCTACTTCACTTTGAAATTACTTGAACTTTTCAAACGTTTTAGACTTGTGTTTCATTAAGTAAATATACCTATATCTACTCAAATCACCAGTGAAGGTAAGAAAATAACGATATCCATCGCGTGCCTCAACACTCATCGGACCGCACACATCAATATGTATGATTTCCAACAAGTCAATTGCCCGCTCCATTGTACCGGAGAACGAGGTTTTCGTCATCTTGCCCATGAGGCATGGTTTGCATGTATCAAGCGATACAAAATTGAGTGGTTCCAAAAGTCCGTCAGCATGGAGCTTCTTCGTGCGTTTTACACCAATATGACCTAAGCGACACTGCCACAAGAAAGTGGTACTATCATTATTAACTTTGCATCTTTTGGCATCAATGTTATAAATGTGTCTATTACTACTATCAAGATTCAACAAGAATAAACCTTTCACATTGGGTGCATGACCATAAAAGATGTTACTCACATAAATAGAACAAACATCATTCTATGATTTAAATGAATAACCATCTCGCAATAAACAAGATCTAGATATGATTTTCATGCACAACGCAAACACCAAATAACAATTATTTAGGTTTACTACCAATCCTGATAGTAACTAAAGAGCGAGCGTGCCGACGACGATCACATCAACCTTGGAACCATTTCCGACACGCATCGTTACTTCATCCTTCGCCAACCTTCGTTTATTTTGTAGTTCCTGCTTCGAGTTACAAATATGAGTAACTGAACCGGTATCAAATACCCATGCACTACTACGAGAGCTAGCGAGGTACACATTGATAACATGTATATCAAATAAACCTTTGTTGATGTTGCCAGCCTTCTTGTCAGCTAGGTACTCGGGGCAATTCCGCTTCGAGTGGCTAGCCCCCTTGCAATAGAAGCACTCAGTCTCAGGCTTGGTCCAGCCTTGGGTTTCTTCACGGGAGCGGCAACTTGCTTGCCACCCTTTTCTTTCCCTTGCCTTACTTGAAACTAGTGGTTTTATTCACCATCAACACTTGATGCTCCTTTTTGATTTCTACTTCCGCGACTTTCAACATCGCGAATAGCTGAGAGACTAACTTCTTCATCCCTTGCATATTATAGTTCATCATGAAGCCTTTGTAGCTAGGTGTCAGTGACTACAGAATTCTGTAAATGACCATTTCGGGCGGAAGCTCAACTCCCAAATAAGTCAAATGGTTGTAGTACCCGGACATTTCGAGTAGGTGCTCACTGATAGAACTATTCTCCTCCATCTTGAAGGCAAAGAATTTATCGGAGGTCCCATACCTTTCGATCCAGACATTTGCTTGAAATACTAACTTCAACTCCCAGAACATCTCATATGATCCATGGAGTTCGCAACGCTTTTGAAGACTCGATTCTAAGCCATACAACATGGCGCACTAAACTTTTGAGTAGTCATTAGAACGCGCCTACCAAACGTTCACAACTTATGTAGACGATACTAGAGGGGGCGACACACCAAGCAGTGCATCAAGGACATAAGCCTTTTGTGAAGCCGTGAGGATAATCCTAAGATTACAGACCCAGTACGCATAGTTACTTCCATCATATTTCAACTTAGTTTTCTCTAGGAATGCATTAAAATTCAAGGGGCTAATTCTCGAGCCATTGATCTACAACATAATTTTGCAAAGACAACTTTAGACTATGTTCATGATAATGAGTTCAATTAATCATATTACTAAAGAAATCTCTCTCAAATCAACATCCCTAAGGTTGTATATGTGTGACATGATCCAAATCCACCAATCGAAGTCCGATCATCATGTGATATTTGGTTGCTTCAATGGTGAACATCTCCATGTTGAACATATCTACTATATGACTCATGTTCAACCTTTAGGTCTCCTTTGTTCCAAGGCCTTGTATGTACATGCTAGGCTCGTCAAGTTTACCCCAAGTGTTCTGCATGTGCAAAATTGGCTTACACCCGTTGTATGTGAACGTAGAGTCTATCACACCTGATCATCACGTGGTGCTTCAAAACGACGAACCTTCGCAATGGTGCACACTTGGGGAGAACACAATTTTACATTAAAATTTTAGTGAGGGGTCATCTTATAATGCTACCGTCATTCTAAGAAAAGTAAGATGCATAAAAGGGATTAAAATCATATGCAAACCATATAAGTGACATGATATGGCCATCATCATCTTGTGCTTTTGATATCCATCTCCAAAGCACCGACATGATCTCCATCATCACCGGCATGACACCATGATCTCCGTCATCATGATATCCATCATCGTGTTGTCATGTGGTTGTCGCACAAAATATTTCTTCTACAACTATTGCTAACTCATAGCGATAAAGTAAAGCTAAGGGCGAAAAATTAATTTAAAGACAACCCAAGTCATTGAAATGCAAGTCGTGATAATATATACAAAACATGATCATATCATACATCACATATATCACATCATGTCTTTGGCCATATCACATCACAACATGCCCTGCGAAAACAAGTTAGACGTCCTCTACTTTGTTGTTGCAAGTTTTAGGTGGCCGCTATGGGTAACTAGTAAGAACCGTTCTTACCTACGTGAATCCACAATGGTAACAATAAAGTTGCCTTTTAACCTTCTACAAGGACTGCCTCGGTCGAATCCGATTCAACTAAAGTGGGAGAGACAGACACCCGCCAGCCATCTTTATGCAACAAGTTTCATGTCAGCCGATGAAACCGGTCTCTCATATGTGGATGAGTAAGGTTGTTTCGAGCCGCTTCATCCCACAATACCACCGAATCAAGATAAGACTAAAATCTGAACATCAACACCCACAAAATCTTTTGTGTTATACTCGTGCATGTTATCTACACATAGACATAGCTCTGTTACCACTGTTGGGGAACGTTGCATGGGAAACAAAAAAATTCCTACGAACAACCAAGATCTATCTGTGGAGATCAACAACTACGAGAGGGAGGGGGGTGCATCTACATACCCTTGTAGATCGCTAAGCAATAAGCATTAAGAAATGCGAGTGACGTAGCCGAACGACTTCGCGATCCAATCATGATCCTTCCTGCGGTCTAATGACGATCCGTCCCACGATCTAATCACGGTCCATCTTGATATAGCATCGAACGGACGACACCTCCGCGTTCAGCACACGTACAACTCGATGATGCCTTCACCACCTCGATCCAGTGAGTGAAGGTGAAGTAGTAGCTTGATTCTCCGGCAACACGACGGTGTGGTGGCGGTGGCGGTGGTGGTGGAGCTATCCCGACAAGGCTTTGCCAAGCAGTGTCGCGACATGAGGGAAAAGAACTACGAGAGAGAGGTGGGTTGCGTCGTGGCATGGGGTCAGCTGCCCTCCCTCCCCTCTCATATATAGGGGCAAGGGAGAGGGCCACCGCCCTAGGGTTTCCCCTAAGATTGGGCGCAGTGGCCTAGGGGACTGCCTTGTCCCCCAATGTGGGGACCCGACTCATAAGTCGTGATCACCGAATGTACGTGCAGAATGATCTCAGAGATTAATGCCCACTGAAGACACAAAAACTGAATACAAGAGTCTTACATCCATTGCGTACCGTTTTACTCAATTATGGCCTTTATGGCCAAGTCTTCATAATCCCGTGGTGGAAATCTTCAACGATAGCGTGAACCCATGCCATCTGCCTTAACCCTACAGGCATTCTAACTGGGAAGCATCCTAGCTTGCATGTTTGTCACCGAGGTACTCTTCATCGTATCCTGTTCTTTCATGACTAGCCAATAAAATAACCAGTGGCAAGCCAATGAATACTTTGAATGTACTCGCAAGCAACCCATGTTCGGAACAAGGTTTAGGAGAGCATGATATAGCACTAATAGGTAATTTTGCGGAAAGTTAGTTTTAGTGCAATTCAATCAAATTGTAAAAGCATGCATCAACATGTTGCGCATAACCATATTAACAAGTTACAGATATCATCATAAGCAGGGGTTGAACATATCATGTTCAATCATCATGTCAAGTCATCCGACTTAACTCAAGTATCATCTTTGTCATGCACACACACCAATCTTTGAGAAAACTTCTGGACATAGTTTAAGAAGGACCTCCAACTATCCATGACCATAGACACAACTATTCAAATAGTTTTACACTCTACAGAGGTTGTGCGCTTTACCCACAAGACTCGGGGAACTTCCGTGTCATCCATGACTCGCAGTATATTACATACCCGAGGTAAGCACCCGAATAATGCCTTTCCCTTGACGACACTAAACAAAGAGTCCACTCATTGGTCCGTGTCTTCATGATGTATAAAACACGAGCATCGCTCAACATAGTACCATCCATGAAGGAACACAACGGTGTGACCGGTGTCTGTAAAGATAGTGCATGGTCGCCCTACCAGGACAACCCCGTATCGAGAGAGTAACTCATACTCTCCCACCACAATGCGGACTCCCTGCTAGTATCGACCAAAGTAATCAATAAAGCCCCTTCCCATATAGGGGTAGAGTGGTCGCACATGTATAGTTAGGACGGTCAACAGACCTTAAATCTAATCCTTTTTTCGAAAACAGATACTCAACTTGCTCTGGTATACCACTTCTTTTTCAAGTGGTTACCTAGCTCATCATCATCTCCCTCGGGCATTAGTGGCACCCGACGGGTTTTTCAGAAAGTGTGACACCCCCAATTTCGACCATACGCTAAACATACATGCAATGCGTATGACCAAGATTAGGGACTCACTAATCAATATCACAACACAACTCTAGACACAAATTAAAGTCATACAGCTTCATATTACAAGCCAGGGGCCTCGAGGGCTCGAATACAAAGCTTGACAAGCATGAGTCAGCGGAAGCAAATAATATCTGAGTACAGACATAAGTTAAACAAGTTTTGCCTTAAGAAGGCTAGCACAAACATAACAACTGATCGAAAGAGGTGAGGCCTACTGCCTGGGAACCTCCTATCCTACTGCTGGTCGGAGGCTGCCTCCACGTAGTAGTAGGCTCCTGCGGTGGTGTAGTAGTCGTCTCCGGCATACTCCATCTCCCGGGTTCCATCGTCTGAACGTAGAATCGCATCGAGGGGGAAAGAGAAAGCAAAGCAGCGGTGAGTACTCATCCAAAGTACTCGCAATACTGACACCAGAACTATGCTAAGTATGCATCATTATCAAGGGGTGGGGTTATATCTGGACTGACTGCAGAAAGCGAGAATAGGGGGGAAGGCCTAGTCCTATCGAAGACTACCATCTTCAGCACCATGTAGCATTAGAAGATAGAAGACAGATAACTCACATATAGTCATATTATTGTAGCAATTTTATTAAGTAACCATGCCCAGAGATTCTTCCTCGACTCCCTGCGAGGAAGCAATGCCGGAGCCACATTCATTTAAAGTAATTCACAATTATAGTTGTATAAGGTCAAGGTACAACTCCAAGTCATCCTGTTACCATGGACACGGCTGTTCGAATAGATGAATTCATCCCTGCAGGGGTGCACCACATTTCCAACACGCTTGATCACCTCCGCCAGACACACTTTCCAGGGTAATGCCCGGCCTCAGGATCCAAAACATCATCGCCCCACCTAGGCTCCATGAAGAGGCCAGCCCGCCGGTCTAACTCCTAAGCGCGCAGGTTCATCATCCCACTTGCCCTTGCACTCCTACATGATGCGTACGCGGCCGAAAGCAAACCTAGTACACTCAGTCTGGGAGTTGTACCTTCCAGCCCAATCCGATGAGCGCTGCTCCATTGCTGAAGTCCGAAGAGCTTCGGCGGATACAACGACGCTGGGTACCCATAACTTCTCCCACGTGAAGGTTTAGTGCGTAAAAGGTCAAATGACCAACTCACATAGAATACCTCGGGTGCCTTACCAGCGCACCCCACCAAGTCTTCGGATGCCTTACGACGCATCCCACCAAATCTTTCTCACATGGGTACCCTTGGGGCCGACCGGTCACCAACATGTTTGTGTAACCAGGTCATAGTAACTGTGTGTGCAAAACATCAAGGCGGGAACTAAGGAATCACCCTCAACGGTCCCCGCTCGATGTAACCGCCAAGGTGCACTTAGAGGAATCACCCTTGAGGGCTTGCATGACAGAGACATCATCGAGAATGGAGAAGGAGAAATCACCCTCGATAACCACGGCCGACTAGTTGCACTATAGGGCTAGCATCATGAGTACTTCACGAGGTGTCACCCTCGGTACTCGATAGTAGCACTGCAGAGTCAAACGACTAAGGGGAGTGCGGTGATGTGAGGGGCCTGGCTTGTTGGTCGGTTAACCGAGTCTTCGAGCCGTCGAACCGTCAGGTCGTCGATGTAGAAGCAGGGGCAACTGGGACTAATGGGTCACTGGGGATTCACTAACCCACCTATACTAAGCAGTTGGTATGATTGCAGGAATAGTAGTAGTTCATCAAAAACAGGCTATGCATCAAAATAGGAGCTAACTAAAACAGTAGCAAAATTCTAATGCAAGAATAAGAGGGAAAGAGGTGGGTGATATCAGAATGCTCAAGGGTTTTCTATTTGCCTTGCTCCTCTGCTGCAAAAGGCTGGTCATTAAGGGCATAGTCGTACTCGGCAGCAGCGTCAGTCTCGGGGTCTACCAGTAAGAACAGGGGGGAGAAACAATAAATATAAAGCAAACAAGTGCACCACGATGCATGACATGGCAATATGTAGAGCTAGGTATGCACTAACGCAATACTACACGCATCAAACGGAGCGAGAGAATACGTGACGATATTTCTCGGGTCTACGGATTTATTGGACAATCGAATCAGAGGGGAAAGTTTCATGTTCAACATGCTAGGAGCATGTGACACATGAATGGATGGCATATTTGGATTCGTGGGATTTTTCTCATCAACTTTCATATATAAATTATTTTCATCTGAGCTACGATTTAAAAGATATGATTTTCTAAAGTTTTTATAAATTTCTAGAATTTAACAGATTATTATTAATTCGAAAAATGCTTTATGACGTTAGCATGACATCATCACTTCATCATCAGTCAACTCTGGCTGACCAGAGTCAAACCTAACATGTGGGGGCCACATGTCATAGACTAGGGGTTATTCTGGTGTTTTAAATTAAACTAAACAAATTAATTAACAAGTGGGGCCTACATGTCAGTGACAGATTATTGTAAATTAATTAATTTAACTTAATTAGTTACTAATTAAGCACCTGACAAGGTGGGGCCCAATGTCATAGACACTAGGGGTAGGGCCCCACATGTCAGTGGCTGGTCAACACCCAACCAGCGAGTTGACTGGGTCAACCCAGTCAACTGGGGCCAGGGGCCCCACTCGCAGTGACCTAGAGGCGGGCCCGAGGTGTGCAACGTCGGTGGCCGACGCCAGAGCATCGTCGGCGAGCGCTGGACGCAGCCGAAAGCTCCGGCAAGCTCAGGTTTCGCCCACAGGGCACGTGAAAGGGCACGGTGGGTCCCATTCGATCGGGCGTTCGATGCCGCATCGATCCATGGCCTCACCGCGAGCTGAGACGACCGAAGAGGAGCGCTAGGACCTTGCCGGCGGCGAGTGTTCTCGGGTGAGCAACGAGGACAGCGATGCGTTGCGCGTGCGAGCGTTCTAAGCAGCTAGGAATGACCTACGTGCGTGCACAATCACGATGGCCATGAGCCCGTGACCAAAAGGTCACCGAAGAGGCACCGACGATGAGGTCAGGCGGCGGTGCGTTCAGGCTCTGGTGGAAACTAGCGCCAGGAGCACCGACTCGTCGCGAGGAGCAAGGGGGGAGAAGCAGGAGCTCACCACGGGGTGTTGCCATTCAAAATGGGCTCGGAGAGGGCTTGACAACGACAAATCGAAGTGGCAGAGCTCCGAGCACCCGAGGAGGAAGACGATGGCAAGGGGGCGATGCAGAGCTCCCGGGGCTTGGGCTCGTGGTCGAGGAGGACGCGACAGAGCTCGTGGACGCGACGGCGAGGCGAGGGGAGCACGGTGGCCATGCTAATCCGTGGCCATGGCGACGGTAGCGCTCGAGAAAGATGAGGGCGAGCAATGGAGAGAGCAGGGGAGGGGAGCTGGTGAGATCTAGGGTTCGAGGGGAGCGAGAGGGAGGCCGTGGGGCCGTTCTTATCCTCCACGGCGTCGGGGGCGATGCGGTGCATCGACGACGAGCGAGCTCGCCGCTCTGTAGCGACCGCTCCGGTCGCTACAGAGGGAGACGACGGCGGGGAGTGGGCCTGGGCCGCACTGTGGCGCTCGGCCAAGTGCACAGGTAAGCCCTTTTCTTTTTATTTCCTTTTCTGTTTTCTTTTTATTTTCTGTTTCATTTATTTTTAGTCACCATTTGCTTTAGCAAAAATGTGGGACATGGTCCATAAAACAATATGCACTATTCCAAAGGTCCACAACAACTTTGGGGATTATTTGAATATGTTTGTATTTCCAATTTGAATTTAAATTGATTTAAAAACACTTTCAACTATTGTTATTAATGGTGGGGGCCACACCAGAATCTTGGTGATGTTGTTTTCCTCAACATTATTTATTTTGGAATATTTCACAATCATGCAACATTTTATCTTTGATGTTTGAGGATTTAAATTTGTCACTTGAAACTATAGAGCATTTGAATGGAATTTTGAATTGGAATTTGAAATTCCATCTTGACCATATTCCACTTAGCAAAATAATTAGTTGCTGACCATGGCATTACTGTGCATCATTACATGGGGGTGTTACAACTCTACTTTACTAACAAGAATTCTCGCCCCGAGAATTAAGAAGTAAATGGAAAGAGCCCAGGGTATTCGGCACGAAGATGATCTTCGCGTTCCCAAGTGGCCTCATCTTCAAAATGATTTGCCCACTGCACTTTGAAGAACTTGGTAACCTTCTGACGAGTCCGACGTTCAGTTTCATCAAGAACGCGGACTGGTTGTTCTTCGTAAGAAAGGTCTTGTTGCAGTTCAAGCATTTCTTGATCCACTTATCGGATAGGATCCTTGAAACAACGACGAAACTATGACACATGGAACACATCATGAACCTAAGAAAGGTTTGGCGGTAGTTCCAGTTGATATGCCACTTTTCCATGCCTTTCGAGAACAGTGAAAGGACCAATATAACGAGGAGGCAGCTTGCCCTTGATACTGAAACGGTGTGTACCTCTCATTGGCGTGACTCGAAGATAAGCCTTTTCGCCAGGTTGATAGACCATATCCTTTTGATGACGGTCATACTGAATCTTCTGACGTTACTGAGCGGCCTTTAGATTTGCATGAATAATGCAGACTTGATCTTCGGCATGTTGGATAATATCTGGACTGATAAGTGAATGTTCCCTATTTTCTGACCAATTCAGAGGAGTCCGACACCTACGTCCATATAATACTTCAAAAGGAGCCATCTTCAAACTAGCTTTATAGCTATTGTTGTAGGAGAACTCAACATACGGGAGAGATTCCTCCCATTTCTTGCCAAAAGAAATGACACAAGCTCGAAGCATGTCTTCGAGAATCTGATTGACTCTTTCAACTTGTCCCTGGGATTGAGGGTGAAAAGTGGTGTTGAAGGAGAAATGAGTTCCCATAGCTTCCTGGAAACTTGCCCAGAATCTTGAAGTGAATAAACTGCCATGGTCTGAACTAATCACCAAAGGAATACCATGGAGGGAAACAACCTTGGACATGTAAAGATCTGCTAGCTGACAAGAGGTAATAGTTTCCTTGACAGCCAGAAAATGTGCAACTTTGGACAGTCGGTCAATGACAACAAGAATAGCATCATTACCCCTCTGCGACCTAGGAAACCCAGTGACGAAGTCCATTTCAACATGATCCCATTTCCATTCAGGAATAGAAATAGGTTGTAGAGTTCCGGCAGGCTTCTGATGTTCCGCTTTTATACGAGGGCAAGTGTCGCATTCTAAAACATAACGAGCAATGTCTTGTTTCATATTTGACCACCAGAACCTTTGACGGATGTCTCGATTCATCTTGGTACTACTCGGATGAATAGACAATGGAGTATCATGAGCTTCTTTCAGTATTCTATGAGTCATATTCAGGTTTTCCCTTTTTGTTGGAATGAATAAGCGTCCCTTGAAGTACACAATACCATCATCAGCAACGGTGAAACATGAAGGTTTACCTTCCGACAGATAGTATTTAATCCTATCGAATTCTTCGCCACAGCCCTGTATTGTTTTAATACCACCCACGAGATCTGGTTCAACAACTAGGTTACTCAAAGAACCCTGGTTAACAACACGAAGGTTCATCTTGCAGAACTCTTCAGGAGGGGGAACGAGGTAACCCTGAGGAACAATATGGAGGTTCAGCTTGCAAAATTCTTCTTGAAGAAGGGGGTGAACCTTGTGAACTTGAAGGTGGTTGCAGTATGACTTGCGGCTCAAAGCATCAGCCATTACATTAGCCTTGCCAGGGGTATAAGAAATTCCCACATTGTAATCCGCTATGCGCTCCATCCACCTCTGTTGACGGAGATTCAAATCTGGCTGAGTAAACAAGTACTTCAGACTTTGGCGATCGGTGTAGATCTCGCATCGATTACCAACAAGGTATTGTCGCCATTCCTTTAGTGCATGTATTACTGCAGCAAGTTCAAGGTCATGGACTGGGTAGTTCTCTTCATGAGGGCGCAATTGATGAGATGCATAAGCAACCACTTTGCATTCTTGCATTAGAACACAACCTATTCCCTGACGCGAAGCGTCGCAATAAATGACAAAGTCCTTACAAGTATCCGGAGGAGCAAGCACTGGAGCAGATGTCATTTTGTCTTTAAGTGCCTGAAAGCTCTCCTGACATTTTTCTGTCCACTCATACTTAACACCTTTGTGAAGAAGATTGGTTAAGGGCTTTGCAATCTTGAAGAAGTTCTCGACAAATCGACGGCAATAGCTGGCGAGTCCGAGAAAACTTCTGACTTGCTTGACATTCTTCAGGGGAGTCCAGTCAAGAATAGCCTGGACTCGTTCAAGGTTGACCGCAATACCATCCTTGGAGATCACATTACCAAGGTAGGTGACTTCGTCCATCCAGAACTTACACTTGGAATACTTGGCATATAGCTGATGTTCCCGTAGTCTTTCCAGTACAAGATAAAGATGTTCAGCATGCTCTTCCTTATTCTTGGAAAATACCAAAATATCATCCAGATAAACCATGACAAATTTGCCGAGGTAGTCCATGAAGATATAATTCATTAAACAAGAGAAGGTTGTTGGAGCATTGGTTAAACCGAAAGACATGACGGTGTACTCGTATGAACCATAGCGAGTAACAAATGCGGTCTTCGGAATATCCTCTTCACGAACACTGATCTGATGGTAACCCAACCTCAAGTCGAGCTTAGAGAAAATAGAGGCACCAGCAAGTTGATCATACAAATCATTGATCCGAGGTTGCGGATATTTGTTCTGAATTGTAGCTTGGTTGATTGGTCGATAATCTTGGACCAGACGGTTTGTCCCATCGTTCTTCTTAACAAAGAGAGAAGGTGCTCCCCAAGCAGAGGAACTTGGACGAATGAAACCCAACCATAGCGAATTGTCAATTTCTTGTTTAAGTTCAAGGAGTTCATGTGGTGGCATCTTATACGGACGCTTGGCTATAGGAGTGGTACCAGGTACCAAGTCGATGACAAACTCGACACCTCTAGCAGGGGGAATCCCTGGGAGTTCTTCCGAAAAAACATCTTGGAAATCCCGGACAACTGGAATGTTTTCAATCCCTTCAAGAGGTGAGTCATTTAAAGCCTTCATGGCATATAGCCGGGCTTTAGCATCTCGAACAAGATGAGCATGGTAGCTGACTATCTCATTCGAAGGATGTAGAAGGTGGACAGTTTTGGTGGCACAAACGACGGAAGCGGTATGTGCTTTCAACCAATCCATTCCCAAAATAAGGTCGATCTTGGAGGACTTCAACACAATGGGGGAAGCATGGAATTCCAGTCCTTCTATTTTAATGGGGACATCTGGACAAAACATGGAGGTTTGACATGGGCCAGCGGGGGTGTTTACCACTATTGGGACGTTCATCTCATCACACTTAATGTCATGCATGTATGCGAAATCTTCAGACATAAAAGAATGCGATGCTCCTGTATAAAACAATACAGAAGCTGGTACTGAGTTGACGAGAAGGGTACCCATAAGAGTAGCAGGCTGGTCTTGAGCTTCATTCAGATCAACGTTGTTAACTTGAACACATCCCTGAGCAGGCTTGGTATTGTTGTTGCGGGGCTGATTGGAAGGCAGTGCAAGTTGATTCTCATTCTGCCTGCATTCTCTGGCATGGTGTCCTGGATGAACACACTTGAAGCACAACCCATCCTCAGGACGAGAAGGGGGAGCAGGAGCTCGTGGTGGCAGAGCTAGGAGCCTCGACTGCCTAGTTGGGGGTGGAGACAGACGAGGTGCAGCATAGGACGGCCTTGGAGCAGGAGCAGGTGCATGGTACATGTTGTGGGGAATCCAGATCTTGCGCTTCTAACTTGCTAAGCCCGAATATGAGCCCATGTCACAGTTGCGCTTGCTGCTATCCTTGTAGTCCTGGAGACCTGTTTCCACTATTATGGACTTGTTCACCAAGGTGGCGATGTTGTCAAAGTCCTGAACAAGGAGGGCCAGTTTGATATCAGGGTGGAGGCCTTCACGGAACTTCTCCTGCCTATGAGCATCAGTTGCAACATCTTCTTCAGCATAGCGAGATAAATCCAGAAATTCCCGCTGATAAGCATCCACAGTCTTGTTGCCCTAGACGAGATTGCGGAACTCATGCTTCTTCTTGTCCATCATTCCGTGAGGAATATGGCGAGCACAGAATGCAGGTTGGAACTCCGGCCAGGTGATGATTGTTCCAACAGGCTATGAGCACCTATGACTGTCCCACCATTGAGCAGCGGGACACTTCAGAAAGTACGAGGCAAAGGTGACATAGCTAGCCTCTGGGGCGCCTGAAGATTCCAGCTCATATGTTATGTCATGGAGCCAGTCATCTGCGTCAAGCGATTGAGTTGAGCTGCGGTAGATCGTAGGGTTGAGGCGCATGAAGTCTTGCAGAGTCATTGGGGATGGTTGTTGATTCATGTTCGGCCTTGGGAACTGGTCCATAAGCCCTTGCATAAATTGGCGATTCAGTTCAAACTGCTGCATCATACCAGCCATGTATTCAGGTGGCGGTGGGTGGTCAGCCGCACCACGACCATGACCAGCTGGTCTAACCGTTCTGTCGAAACAATTAACAGTGGCATTTTAGCATTGGGTATTGCAAAGACAATGAGTTATTTATGAAGTAAATTGCTCAATGAAGGAAGTGCAATAGATACGACATAGTAGTTAGAATTCAACATACAGATCCATACGTAGGTCTAATACAAGCCATAAGTCTGTTACAACATAGATGATAGGTCTGGCATGAAATTAACCTAAACAACTAGGCGACACGTAGGCACACGGTAGAGGGATACAACAACGGACAGAGAGAAAAGCTGCATCAATGTCGGGGACAACGAAAGAACCCACGAAACTGCAGCTGGCCCTGAATGCTGAACCTGGTGGCAGGGTTCTGCATCCCATGCAAACTCTGATGTATACGCTGCATACTAAGCGGGAGCGCAGGTCCACGTGCCAGAACACGACCTCGAACATCAGGCCACTCAAGAACTGGAGGAAACGCAGTCCGAGGCGGGTAAAGGATGTTCTCCGGATGTATCCCCGCGGTGACTGCTGGCAACAAATGCGCCAAAGCCCGATAAAGATGATCACGGGTGGCGTACAGCTCGACGTTAAGAGCCCTGACAGTGCGATCCAATGCCTCAGTGTACTAAACCGGAACCTATGGATCATAACGACGACTCACGTAGGGGGTGCAAACAGCCGTGTAGGATCGGTCGTTGCGTAGCCCTGCGAAAGGGGTCAAGACCTCAGCGTCGGCGCTAGTATCAACTCCAGCAGGAACATACGGAATGTATCTGTATGTCGTCTCCTCCAAACAAGAGTTCGCTACACGGAGTCGGACAATAGCTGCATAAGCAACATCCTGTATGGCCATCTCGACATTCACTCCAACGCCACAGAAGGTGCGCAGCTCAGTGATGGAGAGGTCCTGTCGATCCCAGATAGCCATCACAACCTCATACTGTTCCTTATTGAACTCGTGGTAGTCCTCGTAAAAGTGTACTTGGGGTACCAGCGATATCCCAGCTTCTTCAAGAGGTTGACCAGAATGGCCGGGAACCCAGTCGTATCGTGCGCGAAGGTTAGACGGACGATCTGCCTATTGGGACGCATCTGTAACAAGAAGATTTAAGATGTCAAATGGTAGTGTGTGCATTATAATTTCAAATGAAACAATTGTTGACGAAACAAATCTCCAGTGATATGATCACGAGAACGTAATGTTAGAGTTAACAAAATCTTTAACCCGAAAGAGGAGAGAGATTAGAACCCAGAGTATAGACGAGGAATAAAAGATCCTAATACCACCCGATTGAGATGTGGGCCCATAAGCCACACAACAATGTTAGTAAAAGTTTTTCAAGTACTAGACTCAACTTTGACAAAGGAGTTGGAAAGGGGCTACCTACAGGCAGTCGGCTCTGATACCAACTTGTGACGCCCCCAATTTCGACTGTACCCTAAACATACACACAATGCGTAAGACCAAGATTAGGGACTCACTAATCAATATCACAACACAACTCTAGACACAAATTAAAGTCATACACCTTCATATTACAAGCCAGGGGCCTCGAGGGCTCGAATACAAAGCTCGACAAGCATGAGTCAGTGGAAGCAAATAATATCTGAGTACAGACATAAGTTAAACAAGTTTTGCCTTAAGAAGGTTAGCACAAACATAACAACGGATCGAAAGAGGTGAGGCCTCCTGCTTGGGAACCTCCTATCCTACTGTTGGTCGGGTGCCGCCTCCACGTAGTAGTAGGCTCCGGCGGTGGTGTAGTAGTCGTCTCCGGCATACTCCATCTCTTGGGCTCCATCGTCTGAACGCAGAATCGCATTGAGGGGGAAAGAGAAAGCAAAGCAACGGTGAGTACTCATCCAAAGTACTCGCAATACTGACATCAGAACTATGCTAAGTATGCATCATTATCAAGGGGTGGGGTTATATCTGGACTGACTGCAGAAAGCGAGAATAGGGGGGAAGGCCTAGTCCTATCGAAGACTAGCATCTTCAGCACCTTGTAGCATTAGAAGAGAGAAGCCAGATAACTCACATATAGTCATATTATTGTAGCAATTTTATTAAGTAACCACGCCCAGAGATTCTTCCTCAACTCCCTGCGAGGAAGCAATCCCGGAGCCACATTCATTTAAAGTAATTCACAATTATAAGGGTTTAAGGTCAAGGTACAACTCCAATTCACAATTAATTCGAAAAATACTTTATGACGTCAGAATGACATCATCACTACATCAACAGTCCACTCTGGCTGACCAGAGTCAAACCTGACATGTGGGGGCCACATGTCATAGACTAGGGGTTATTCTGGTGTTTTAAATTAAACTAAACAGATTAATTAACAAGTGGGGCCTACATGTCATTGATAGATTAGTGTAAATTAATTAATTTAACTTAATTAGTTACTAATTAAGCACCTGACAGGGTGGGTCCCAATGTCATAGACACTGGGGGTAGGGCCCCACAAGTTAGTGGCTGGTCAACACCCAGCCAGCCAGTTGGGGCCAGGGGCCCCACTAGCAGTGACCTAGGGGTGGGCCCCAGGTGTGCCATGTCGGTGGCCGGTGCCAAAGCATCGTCGGCGAGCGCCCGACGCAACCGAAAGCTCTAGCGAGCTCGGGTTTCGCCCACAAGGCATGGGAAAGGGCGCGGTCGGTCCCATTCGATCGGGCGTTTGACGCCGCATCGATCCATGGCCTCAGCACGAGCTAAGACGATCGGAGACAAGCGCTAGGACCTTTCCGGCGGTGAGCGTTCTTGGGTGAGCAACGGGGACGATGATGCGTTGCGCATGCAGGTGTTCTAAGCATCTAGGAATGACCTACGTGCACGCGCAATCACGATGGCCATGAGCCCGTGACCAAAAGGTCACCGGAGAGGCGCCGACAACGAGGTTAGGCGGCGGTGCGTTCGGGCTCTCGTGGAAACTAGCGCCAGGAGCACCGACTCGTCGCGAGGAGCAAGGGGGGAGAAGCAGGAGCTCACCACGGGGTGTTGCCGTTCAAAATGGGCTCAGAGAGGGCTTGACGGCGACAAATCAAAGTGGTAGAGCTTCGGGCGCTGGAGGAGGAAGACGATGGCAAGGGGGGCAATGTAGAGCTCCCGAGGCTTGGGCTCGTGGTCGAGGAGGACGAGGAGGACACGGTAGAGCTCGTGGACGCGACGGCGAGGCGAGGGGAGCACAGTGGCCGTGCTAATCCATGGCCATGGCGACGGTAGCACTCGGGAATGACGGGGGCGAGCGATGGAGAGAGCAGGGGAGGGGAGCTGGTGAGATCTAGGGTTCAGGGGAAGCGAGAGGGAGGCCGTGGGGCCGTTCTTATCCCCCACGGCGTCGGGGGCGACGCGGTGCGTCGGCGATGAGCGAGCTCGCCGCTTTGTAGCGACCGCTCCGGTCGCTACAGAGGGAGACGATGGTGGGGAGTGGGCCTGGGCCGCACTGTGGCACTGGGCCAAGTGCATAGGTAAGCCCTTTTCTTTTTATTTTCTTTTTTGTTTTCTTTTTAGTTTCTGTTTCATTTATTTTTAGTCACCATTTGCTTTAGCAAAAATGTGGGACATGGTCCACAAAACAATATGCATTATTCCAAAGGTCCACAACAACTTTGGGGATTATTTGAATATGTTTGTATTTTCAATTTGAATTTAAATTGATTTAAAAACACTTTCAGCTACTGTTATTAATGGTGGGGGCCACACCAGAATCTTGGTGATGTTGTTTTCCTCAACATTATTTATTTTGGAATATTTCACAAGCATGCAACATTTTATCTTTGATGTTTGAGTATTTAAATTTTTCACTTGAAACTATAGAGCATTTGAATGGAATTTTGAATTGGAATTTGAAATTCCATCTTGATCATATTCGACTTAGCAAAATAATTAGTTGCTGACCATGCCATTACTGTGCATCATTACATGGGGGTGTTACAGAAAGTCTTTAAAATCATTTCCTTTACGACACCATGCATTTTCCCATACCACTTGCATAGCAACTACTTGGCATCCTAACTACTTCCCACCTGCACAACCCTCATGAGAAGGTAGGGTCATGTTCAGTGCAAGTATCAACGAAGAAAGTGACGGAGGTAACCCACTACGATGGTCACCGTTTCAACATGATCCTATGCAATAGAATAAAGTGCCATATGTCATGCATAAAAATGGTTTGATAGTCATGGTCAAAGGGCTGCTTGCTTGGCTCAGTAAAGTCTTCGAGGTCTTCACATGCTTCTCGTCCAACTCCAAGCACTCTGTCTACTTCATCAACTACCGTCGGAAACAACCACAACGATACGGGGCAATCCCGTGTGGGTCGATCTTTCACAATTTGGAGGGGGATTCACGAAGAACACGGGGAAGAACGAGAGGAAAACACTAAGGGCAAACACGAATACACATCCACTAGAATCACGATAGCACAAGAGGAACGAGATCTCCAAGTCAAACAACGATACAAGTAGCGGTATGCGATCTCCCACTCCGGAAGGAGGGGCCTTGATATCCCGGAGGATCTTCCCTCGTAAGGGGCCTTGACATCCACTGGGGATCTTCTCCTATAGAGGCATCTACATGGGAGAGATAGTGGAAGGAGCTATGCTCAACTATCTAAGAGCAAACCATAGCTAACCCTAAAAACGATGAGGGGAAGGAGTTTATATAGTGCTAGTCACGAAAGGGTAAGGGAGAGGGAGATACATGGGCTTTGGGCCCGTTCCTGCGCGCAAGCAGGCTAGTTGTACCGGAATAGTGACAGGTTGTACCGGAAACTAGGCATTGAATGGTTCAACCAGTGAAGCACCGGCCTTGAACCACAGCAGAACCGATTCGGGGACCTTGTTGTCGCGGTTGTTGGCGTTGGCGGGCTGGATGTACCGGGCGGTTGTTCTTGGTCGATGGTGCCCCAGTTGTACCGCTAATTCCTGGGCAGACGCTTGATCTTCTCCTTGCTCTTGGTGTTCCTCTTGCTTCCTTCCTCCTTCTTGATACCTAAGCACACAAAGTGTCTCTACTTGAGGTAGCATCCATGTTCCGAAAGTATCAAAGGGAGAGTCATAAATGAGTGAGGTCACCTCATTTGTAATGGCACGTGCATGGGATCTCGTCAATAGTCCACTTGGAGCTTGAGGTGTTGGTGATGGGTCCATGGTGGCGCTCGTGGGATGCTCCGCATCATCTCCCCCCCTTGCGAGGGATCCGACCTCGGATCAAGACCTTCATCACCATGGAAAGGGGAGAGGTCTGTGATGTTGAAGGTGTCACTCACGTTGTACTTGTCGTGCGGAATGTCGATGTTGTAAGCATTGTTGTTGTAGTGCTCCAACACCTGGAATGGGCCATCGGCGCGAGGTAGCAGCTTGGACTTGCGCTCGTTAGGGAAGCATTCCTTCCTTAGATGTAGCCACACGAGGTCGCCGGGTTCGAATACCATGGGATGTTTGTTGGTGTTGCGCTTGGTGGTGGTGCATTCCACTTGGCGCTCGATGGTGTTCCTTGTATCTTGATGCATCTTCTTGATGTAGTTCACCCTTGCACTTGCGTCCATGTTGACGGGTCTTTGTAGTGAAAGTGGAAGAATGTCCAATGGGGACAATGGGTTAAAGCCGTAGACCACTTCGAAGGGAGACTTGTTGGTGGTGACGTGTCTTGCGCGGTTGTAGGCGTAGTCGGCGATGGGGAGGCAATCTTCCCATTCCTTGATGTTCTTCTTGATCAACACGCATAGGAGAGTTCCAAGAGTCCAATTTGTCACCTCTGTTTGTCCATCGGTTTGTGGATGGTAGGCCTAAGAGAAGAGTAACTTGATGCCGAGCTTGGCGCAAAGGGTCTTCCAAAAGTAGCTCAAGAACTTGACGTCGCGATCCGAGACAATGGTCTTTGGCACTCTGTGTAGGCGTAAGATTTCCCTACAAAAGAGATTGGCGATATGTGAAGCATCGTCGATCTTGTGACAAGGAATGAAATGAGCCATTATGGAAAAACGATCCACAACAACAAATATGGAATCATGGCCACTTTTTGTTCGTGGCAAACCAAACACAAAGTCCATACTAATATCCTCCCAAGGTTGGAACGGAATAGGAAGAGGCATGTAAAGACCATGGGATTGAGCTTTTGACTTAGCTTTGCGGCATGTAGAGCATCGGTTGGTGAAGCGGGCAACATCACGAAGCATCTTTGGCCAATAGAACTTGTCGGAGAGGGTGGCATATGTCTTGTCGCGTCCAAAGTGACCCATTAGTCCTCCATCATGAGCCTCTTGCAAAATCAACAAACGAACAGAAGACTTGGGAATGCAAAGTTTATTAGCACGCATAAGATATCCATCTTTCATGTAGTAGTTCTCCCAACAAGTTTTCACTTTGAAATTGTCATAAGGTGTAGCAAAAGAATCATCATGCTCATACAAGTCTTTTATGCTCAAAGCCAACAACATTCAATTCAAGTTGAGTAACGAGCATGCATTTGCGGGAAAGAGGATCCGCCACCACATTTTTTTTACCCTTAATGTATTTGATAACATAAGGAAAAGACTCAATAAATTCACTCCATTTAGCATGACGTTTGTTTAGCTTAGTTTGACCCTTGAGGTACTTTAGAGTTTCATGATCGGTATGAATGACAAATTCATGTGGACGCAAATAATGTTCCCAAGCTTGTAAGACTCTCACTAAAGCATACAATTCCTTTTCATAGATAAGGTAATTGAGCTGAGCGTCGGAAAGTTTCTCACTAAAGTACATAATTGGGCGTTTTCTTGCATAAGCACACCTCCTATGCCATTACCACTAGCGTCACAATGCACTTCAAAAGTTTTGTCAAAATTTGGCAAGGCAAGCAAAGGTGCGTGAGTAAGCAAATTCTTAAGTTCATGGAAAGCGATGTCTTGGGAAGGTCCCCAAACAAATGTTGCATTTTTCTTGCTCAAAGTGTGTAGAGGGGTAGCAATAGTGCTAAAATCTTTCACAAAGCGGCGGTAAAAACTTGCTAGACCCAAGAAGCTACACACTTGTTGCAAATTGGTGTGTGTAGGCCAATTTTTAATTGCCTCAATATTAGACTCATCAATAGGGACACCCTTTGTGGAAACCACAAATCCTAGGAAAATAACTTTGTCCACACTAAAAAAGCATTCCATGTTAGCATAAAGTATTTCATTGCGGAGAGTTTGCAAAACGTTTCTAACATGTGTGGTGTGTTGCTCTAGAGATTTGCTAAAAACAAGGATGTCATTGAAGTAGACCACAACACAATACCCAATGTAGGGGCGCAACACATGATGCATCATGCGCATGAACGTACCCGATGCTTCAGATAAGCCCATGGGCATCACTAGCCATTCATAGAGACCAAATTTGGTTTTGAAAGCGGTTGGCCACTCGTCACCCTCTTGTATGTGAATTTGGTAGTAACCACTCTTCAAGTCTATCTTGGAAAATATAGTGGCACCACTAAGTTCATCTAGCATGTATTCTAAGCGTGGGATAGGGTGACGGTAGCGAATGGTGATAGCATTTATGGGGCGGCAATCGGAACACATGCACATACTACCATCATGTTTAGGCACTAGCATCACGGGAACCGCACAAGGACTCAAACTCTCGCTAACATGCCCTTTATCTAAGAGTTTTTGGACTTGCCTTTGTATATCCTTTGTTTCATCGGGGTTGACGCGGTAGGGAGCCTTGTTTGGAAGTGGCACGCTGGGTATAAGGTCGATGCGGTGTTCAATCCCTTGTTTTGGTGGTAGTCCTAGAGGTAGCTCGTTGGGGAACACATCTTGGAATTCCTGCAACAATTGAGATAACACAAGAGGAAGATGTTGTGAAGGGTTAGGCCGGGCAACATCATCCTTGCACACTATCATGTAGTGAAGGACGATCGATGGGCTCTCACTCACATCCCTCAACTCTCTCTTGGTGGCAAATAGAACTAGGTCACTCATGTCCCTCATTGTGGAGTCACTCAAGTTTGGCTTGTGGCGCTCACTCGCTTTGAGGTGGATCACTCTCTCACTTTTCTCGCCATGATGGCATGAAGCTTGCTTTTCGGCGATCACTTGACTAGGAGACATAGGGCGAAGCACATATTCGGTGCCCTTCATCTTGAAGTTATATTGATTTGTGCGACTGTTGTGTATGGCGCCATGGTCGAATTGCCAAGGCCTCCCAAGGAGGAGGTGGAAAACGGTCATGGGCACCACATCACACTTCAAGGTGTCTTCGTAAGTGCCGTCTTGAAGGAAACTTGCACGGTGTGGTCGACTTGGATTGTGCCGGAGTCGCTTAGCCATTGGACCTTGTAGGGGCGAGGATGCTTTTTCTTAGTCAAATGCAACTTGGAGCAATGTTCTTCACTTGCCAAATTATGGCAACTTCCTCCATCGATGATGACCTTGACGGATCTCCCTTGGATACCCGCCTTGCTGTGGAGGATGTGGCATCGTTGGTCCTTGTCCTGTTGTTGTTGAAGAGTCAACACCTTTGAGACAATGAAAGCGGGGCTCGGATCGTTATCACAAAATACTTGAGAGTCTTCATCTTCATTGACTTGTCGGTGCATGGCCACTTGTTCCAAGGCTTCCATATCATCGTCACTCATGGAGTCATAGGAGCTGTCATCTTGGAGTATCATGGTTCTCCTTGTGGTGCACTCATGCATCTTGTGGCCTCGGCCTTGGCACGTGAAACACTTGTTGGATCTTGTTTGATGTCATCCGGTGTTGGTGTAGAGGATGAGACTCTTGTCTTGCTTGTAGGTGCGTTGCATGAGGATGAAGATGACTTGTCCTTGTAGCTTGACTTGTCATATTTTGTTGTGGATGTTCTTGTAGAGGGGGTCGTCGTTGGAGTAGCTTGCGTAGTCGCACCATAGGTCTTGTATGAGGTCTTGGAGTACTTGTAGTCTTATTGAACTTGACGTTCCGCCTTGGAGGATTGATGCACTAGCTCGAGCAAGTTGGAGTAGGGTTGGAAATCCACAATTTTCTTGACTTGGTAATTGAGAGGTTGTCAGAATCGCGATTCTATTATACGATTCTACGACTTTACGATCCAAACTAACCCTTCTGATTCTACGATTTTAGTTCATAGAATCTACGTTTCTACGATCCTGATAGTGAAGATTCTACGATTTGCGATCCTACCATAGGAGTTCTGATCCGATTCAAAATCACGATTCTGACAACCTTGATCGAGACCATTCAAGAAACGTGCTATAGTTTGCTTATCGTCCTCCTTCACGTGTGCTCTTATCATGGCCATCTCCATTTCTTGATAGTACTCTTCCACCGACTTGGTGCCTTGCTTGAGTAGTTGGAGTTTCTTGAAGAGGTCATGATTGTAGTGTGTTGGGACGAATCACGCTCGCATGAGTTCTTTCATTGTTCCCAAGTTGTGATTGGAGGGTCACCTCTTTCTCTTCATCATGCGATCACTTGTTCTCACCAAATGAGCATGTAATCTTGGAACTCGAGGGAGGCCATGGCAATCTTCTTGTCTTTTTCATAGTTGTGCAACCAGAATATTTTGTCGACCTTGAGTTCCCAAGAGAGGTAGTCTTAGGGATCGTTGCTTCCGAAGAACTTAGGCATGGTGAAATTGAGCTTGCCAAAGCGATTTTCTTCATTGTTGGTGTTATTGCGATATCCTTGTCTTGGAGGAGCATAGTTGTCTTGTTGACGTTGGCCATGCCTTGGAGCGTGGTCATCCATGTGGTCAACGAGATTTGCATGAGGGCGTGCGTCTTAACACGGAGGTGCATTGTTGTCATGTTGGTCTTGCTCTTGCCTTGGGCAAGCTCATCAACATGTTGTTCCTCTTGCCTTGGGTGTTGGGGACGTAGTTGTCGCACCCATTGTTGGCGTTCTTGGTGCTCCTCTTGCCGAGCTTCTTCTTCTTGGTGTTCTCGACGTAGAGCGTCTTGTTCCTCACGAGCTAAACGGTTGCGTTCTTGCATGGCATAGTTTGCGTCGTGAAGTGCCCGTTGTGCCTCTCATGCTTGTTCCTCACGGTGCCGGTCTTGTTCATGACAGCGACGTAGGTGATCTTTCTCGTAGTCATCTTGCTCTTGTTGGCGACGATGGTCACGCTCGCGATGTCGATCATGAGACTCGTCGTGGAAGGGGTTGCTTGAATCTTGAGAGAGGCGACGCGTGTCACGTTGGTGTGGTCGAGCTCGAGGAGGAGGACTTTCGCCGGAAGGGTCCTCGGAGGAGTGTCGATTAGCGATGCGCCGATGAGTTGAGGTAGACATAGAAGATGTGCGCTTCACCACCAAAGCACAGATCTCATCCATTTGCACTTCCATGAAGTCCCGTGTCTGCTCCTCGGATTCACATATGTTGGTGGCGAGGTGCTCGATGCGGTCCGTGAGGACGTCATGTGCTTGGCGCATTCCCTTTTGTGCAGCAAAGAATTATAGTTTGGTGATGTAGGTGTTCGCGTCGTCGTCGTGCCCCTCGAATGTCGGGTTTGTCATGGTGTTCCTATCCATGGTACTCAAGTAGGTATAAGTGGAAGAATGGGAAACACAATACCAAATACCGTTCCGAAGCTTGAAATGAAGATCAATCACTCAATGTGAAATCATGGAAATAGTAGAATTAGTACCAAGTTTACCCTTCTCACACCTACAAGGTAATGCTTATGGAGTAGCTTGGTTAGGATGGTGGCACAAAATTTCAAGAAATTCGAGAATATGAGGCAATAAAGTTGAGAGAGATCCGCAAGTAAGAAAGTAAACAATGTGAATCAAGAAATGGGTGAACTCGGAAACACACACACGAAATAGAAGAGTGTGGTTGTGCAACCAGAAGTGAGCTCAAAATGTGGAATCCATGGGAAACGCTCTTGTTGCACAACTCTAGAGAGACGGTAGACCTATTGCTCTAACGGGCGTGATACGAACTAGTGCACAACCTATAAGAGACAAAAATGAGTCACCTTCATATTCCCGACTTGCTATGTATGCGACACGAGTCACTCACTCAAGTGATCCAAAGCGATGATGTATGATATGCAAATGTTGCGATGCTATCGTTCTTTTGACCTTGCTTAAAAGCTTCACTTGTCTTTCCTTTTGCAATGATATTTGGATTGTCACTATCTGGGATGTGCACACCAAGATAGCAATTACGTATGCGGGTACTTTGCAACACAAGAGATGATACTAAGACGTATATGCATGCAATGGTAGCTATGCGGAGTATGTATCACTAATGTGCACAAGTAGCATGGCCCGGCAATACTCAATGGCTAGTCTTGAAGGCAAGTAACGCAAATAGGTTATGGGCAACAATGCTATGGCAAGGATATGTGTCAAGAGCGTCGTCGCGGTTACCGTCCTTGCTTGCGGTGAGTTGTCAATGAAGAGTTGGTTGGCGACGTTGCAGGGCGATGATGAGCGGCGATGTCGATGAAGAACCACTCCTAATTAGCCGAAGTACCTTAGGAAGTGGTGGGCTCGCGACTCAAAATCTCAAATGCAAATGGGCTGCGAAAGAAAATAGGCAAAATAGCAAACGAACAAAACTGAAAAACTGGGATTTTGCGGTTGTACCGCTTGGGGTAGCCGGTTGTACCGCTCCTAGGAAACCTGGGAATTAGCGGTTGTACCGGTGGCGGGGGCGGTTGTACCACTCATGTCGATTACCGGTTGTACCGCTTGAGGCAAAACTGCAGCTTCGAGATCATGGGAAAAGTAAAATTCGGGTGATTTTGCGGAATAAAATGATGGGGATGGTGGGGAAAAGCTAGATCCACTTGTTCACTGCTGAATCCACGAATCACAAACAACAAAATCTTCTCAAATCCAACGAATCCAAGAAAATATGGTATGGCTATTTTTGTGGGGATTTTTGAAATTAGGTCAAAACAAAACAAAAATTGGCTAGAAAACGGTGGGGGAGACTCCAAATTCGTGATCAACCTGGCTCATGATACCAATATGATAAGGGGCAAGCCCGTGTGGGTCAATCTTTCACGATTTGGAGGGGGATTCACGAAGAATACAAAGAACACGGGGAAGAACGAGAGGAAAAAAACTAAGGGCAAACACAATTATACATCCACTAGAATCACGATAGCACACGAGGAACGAGATCCCCAAGTCAAACAATGATACAAGTAGCGGTATGCGATCTCCCACTCCGGAAGGAGGGGCCTTGATATCCCGGAGGATCTTCCCTCGTAAGGGGCCTTGACATCCACTAGGGATCTTCTCCTATAGAGGCATCTCCATGGGAGAGGTAGTGGAAGGAGCTATGCTCAACTATCTAAGAGCAAACCATAGCTAACCCTATAAATCAGGAGGGGAAGGAGTTTATATAGTGCTAGTAACGAAAGGGTAAGGAAGAGGGAGATACATGGGCTTTGGGCCCGTTCTTGCACGCAGGCAGGCCGGTTGTACCAGAATAGTGACCGGTTGTACCGGAAACTAGGCATTGACCGATTCAACCGGTGAAGCACTGGCCTTGAACCTGTTTTCGCGGTTGTTGGCGGTGGCGGGCTGGTTGTACCGGGCGATGATGCTTGGCCAGTGGTGCCCCGGTTATACCGCTAATTCCTGGGCAAACGCTTGATCTTCTCCTTGCTCTTGGTGTTCCTCCTGCTCCCTTCCTCCTTCTCGATACCTAAGCACACATAGTGTCTCTGCTTGAGGTAGCATCCATGTTCCAAAAGTATCAAAGGGAGAGTCATAAAGGAGTGAGGTCACCTCATTTGTAATGGCACATGCACGGGCTCTTGTTAATGGTCCACTTGGAGCTTGAGGTGTTGGTGATGGGTCCATGGTGGTGCTCGTGGGATGCTCCGCATCACACAACTAGCAACACAACAAGCAGAGAAATAAAAGTCTTCAACAATTAGGAGTTTAATTTTTTTGGACACCTCTCGTCACAAGAAAAATACCTAAGGTGGTACTACTTGTGCTGGATAATCAATGATTTTTAAAAAGCTGTTAATGGATGGATCAATGATTTTATAAGAAGTCTACATAAAACATTTTTTATAAAAAGAAGTGAATGCACCTATAAAATAGGGCATGATTTTGGAAACATTTAGGAAGTGGTTTCACTAGATTTGGAGTTGGGATGATTTTCCTATGAATTTCTTAAGATGAAATAAATGGAAAATGGGGCTATTTATTTTATCCAACATGATCAATGCATGGTAAAAATGCCAACCATGGTTGGATAAATAAGGCATGATATTTAGAGCACCTAAAAATTGGAATCACTTCATTTGGAGTTGGTTTGGATGTTCTAGGAATTTTGCAAGCTGGCATTTCATTGTTCAAATTTGAGTATGCATTTGAACAGTACTGAAAAGTGTGATGGAAAAATATGAAAGTTGCACCATTAAATAGTTTGGGTGCTTAGAAATATTTAGGAATTTGAATCATTGAATTTGGATCAAAATTTAATTCTATGGAATTTTAGGGAGTTGCTGGAACAAGAAAAAAAGAAATTGTCACCGGGTGGCTGGGCCAGAACAGCGCCAGCAGCGCTGGCCCGGGAGGAATTGGCACACGTACAACGTAGCGCTGTAGGAGGTCCACATGGAATACATATTTAGTGAATACGCGTTCGCCCAAAGTGGTACGCGCCACGGTGCGTTCAAACCTGATGGTACGGGCCACCTGTGAGCGAGATTGAAGGCTAGGAGGGGATGATAGGTGGGCCCCGCCTATCATCTCCTTCCTCGGGATAGAGAAGGGAGGACCCTCATCGGCGATGATTCCGACGGCGAATCGATGTGGGGATGGCACCGTCATGCTTACGACGGTGGTGTCATTCGAATGGTGGTGAAGGGAGTCAACGGAGAGCTCTGGTTCACCGACGATGTGGAAGTCCGATGGCGGTGCTTCGGGAGGAGGAAGCCCTAGTCTTCCTATGCATCAAATGGAGGGGAAAAAGGAGGGAAACTAGTCATGTCACTGAGGTGGTCCCAGATCGAGGGAGAATGGAGGCCGATGAGCTCTCTACCGTGCAGGTGACGGCGACCTGAGGCGGTGGGGCTCTGATCGATTCCGAGGATTGGGGCTCCGGGAGCTTGCTCGGGTGGTTCGGGCGCTCGATGGAGGTAGTGGGTAAGCAACAAGGGAGAGAGAGACCGCATGAGGGGGGCTCTTAGAGTCATGGCGTGGGCTTGCTATGGACGAGGCTCACGGTTTCCCGCAGGCACTGCTCCGGCGACCACGGAGAGGGGCTAGAGCTTTTCTATGGTGGACGTAGGAGTAGCGCAGGGTGCTAGAGAGCAAGAGGGAGAGTAGGGAGGAGCTGAGGTGGGACAGGGGTGCGGGCAGGGAGTGGTGGACATGGGCGGCGTTGGGCACGCGCGACTGGGGTCGCCGGAGAGATAGGGATGAGGGGCTCGACAAGGAGGCATGTCCCGGACGTCGAGGGTGTCTCGGGAGACACGATGGGGAGGCCTGAGGTGGTCGGGGCTAGTGATTGTGGGGCGGCTATAGTGCGGCTGGGCACTGTAGCGCGCTCCAGAGCGCCCATATGGCATGCCATGGCATTCCATTGGCCTCTTGGACGCGGCCATGCATGTGTGAAAGCTTCATGGAGGTAAAACACGGGTAAAACTGCATAGGATGCTCTAGGGTTTTCATTATAATAGAAATGAAGTGGAGAGGAAGGTAAAACCTTGCTGTCCAGGGGTAGAAATGGTTTTTTATCCCCTCAGTCAGTGACGTGAGGCCATGGGCCTTTTACTAGAGGCAGAAGGTAACTAGGTGCAGATGTGGTAAAAGTTTGAGAGCAAGGAGAATAGTAAAAGTGATGAAAATAGTAACTTTGGGAATTCACCAGAAGGTGTTTGATGCAAGTTTGAGCTGGCTAAATGGTTCTCCTTGCTATGAAACTTAACATGACTGAATTATAGATAGAAATGAGGTTGATCACCAAATTTGGGATTAGGTGATGAAAGTTGCCAATGTAATTTTTATAAACCCTAGAAATGGACAAAAATGGGTTTCATTATATCAAGCTATTCAAATCCATTCTCCTTGATGCACCACTTTGTGTGGTGGCATCATATGGGTATTAGAACATGCCCAAACATTTTGGGACCAAAAGGGGAAAGTTGACAATACAAACATTCCCAATTCTTGAAATCAACAAAAATGGGTTTGAGGGGATTTGGACAAGTGGATACGTTCTCCTTGATGCACCACTTGGTGTGGATGTACCATTAGGGGATTATAACATGTGCACAAAATTTTAGAACAATAGGAGAAACTTGGCAATGTAGAGTTGCTCAAGTTTGGATCTGGCCAGAGAGGGTTTTGGATCATTTTGGTATATCAAATGAATTTGGATTGAGATGAAACTTGGCAAGATCATCACATATATTATGTGTAACTTGCTAGCATTTTCCTGGATTTATTTGAGAATATTTCTTATAGAAACATTTCAAATGCTTAAAATATCCATAAAAGGGTTTTGGAGAGTTTTGTCCAATGTTTTCAACATGACCATGTGTTTAAACTCTTATATATGGAAAATATATGTCTACTAAGTTTCCCTAAATTTTCTCAAATATTTTTAAAACATTAAAATAATTTTTCCCTATAATAGACCATCTAGCTTTAAGAAAAATCCTTTAAATAATATAGGAAAATAGTCTTTAAAAATAATATTTAGTGGTTTTGGGAAGTCTTATATATAATACGTTTCAAATATGGTTTCTGAAAGAACTTAAATACCCTAATTTAAGGACTTGTAGTTCAAACCTCAATTTTAGGGGTTTTAGAAAACCTAATTTGAATAAATGCTTTTTGGTTAAAATAATATTTTATAAAAATAGTTTTAAGTCCTATACACATGGTATGATCATTGAGAAAATATTTGGATCAAGGAGATGAGTTTTGAGAGTAGGAGGAAACGTACGAACTAGAACACAAGCAAGCAAACAAGCAATCGGCAGTCAAGTCAAGCATCACAAGCACACAAAAAGTTTTTGTTGGCCCTAAATTTTGGGTCATGTTAACTTAGTCATAAGGCAAAACACAGGGTGTGACATCCAAGGAAGGGGGAGGGGGCGACGGACACCCTAGGGCCAGCCCTTGCCCTTTGGACGCATGAGCCCTTGGGGGGCGGGGCGCCCAACCCAATAGAGGCTGGTGCGCCTCCCTCTCATCCCACGAGGCTCTCCAGGGCAGGTGGACCCTCTCGGAGGACCCCCGAAACCCTTTCCAATACTCCCGACGAAATCTGGCAAATCCCAAAACTATTCCGGAACCCGAACATCAACTTCCCATATATAAATCTTTACCTCCAGACCATTTCGGAACTCCTCGTGGCATCCGGGATCTCATCCGGGACTCCGAACAACTTTTGGTCACCAACATATATAACTCAACAATACTATATCGTGATTTTTTTCAAAACTAGTACGGAATTTATACCAAATTTGAAAACAGTTTGTGCAGTTGAATTTTTTTCAAAAATAGCACCCCGTCGACCTTAGTTGGGCCGATCGAGCGCCTGTCGGCTTAGTCCAGGCCGAAAAGGGCCCATCGGCCTATGCCAGGCCGAAGAGCGGGCCGTCGTCCCATGCCAAGCCGAAGAGGACCGTCGGCTGCCAGGAGGCCGAAGAGCCCCTGGATAAGGCCGACACGGCCAGCTCCCTCTTCTTCCTCCAGCTCCCTCTTCTTCCTCTGTGTTCTTAGTTCTTGGCCGAAAATCCCCCCCCCCCCTTGATCTCCCTTTACATCCACCCATTTTCCATTTCAATCCACTGAAACAATAGATCGTCTTCGTCTCCCCCGCCCTACGGTTTCTTTTTTTGCAATATGGTAGTGTGTTGTTCATTTGGAGGAGACATGGTGTGGTGGTGGTGGTGTGAATGGTGAGAAGGTGGAGTGGTGGAGAGGAAGAATAAGGTGGAGAGGAAGAAGAAGGGAACTCACGCGTCGAAGGTATACATTTTTCTGTTAGTTTAGGTTAGTTTTCTGTTAGTTTTTTTAATGTATGTAAAATTAGTTTAGGTTACTAATATTAATGTAGTGATTTTAGTGTATGTTTTCCGAGTGTAGGTTTAGTTAGTGTAGTCATATTAGTGACGGTTTATTTAGTGTATGTGAGTATATTTTAGGTAGGTTTATTTAGTGTACGCGAGCATATTTTAGTGTAGGTTTATTTAGTGTACGTGAGCATATTTTAGTGTAGATTTATTTTAGTGAAGTTCATTTTAGTGTAGGTTTATTGAGAATACGTAGGTATATTTTAGTGTACTTTTATTTTAGTGTAGATTTATTTGTTGCGAATAATGAGAAGCTGGCAATGTCTGACAGGTGAAAATGTCTGAATCCGTAAATTTCACAGTGTATTACAGCCCTGGTAATGTTCGATATAATGAGTTGGGGGTTGATCTTAGCGAGTTTAAAAAAGGCGAGATGACACTTTCAGACCCGGACAGACTAGACATTAGGCAGTTGAAGCACTGTTTGACTACTAGTTTTGTCCTGGATCCTGAAGTTTGTTCCGTCAGTATTCATGCATTGTGCACCAAATCCTGTAAAAATGTCAAGTGGAATTTGATTCCAATAGATAGGAGCCAGCATTGGTTGTCTCTGTTAAGTCGTTGCAGAGACCGAAGAATCGATTCGTATCCCCTAGTGCAACTAGTGCCGAAGGAGGAGAATATCGTACCACCCAACGTGGGGTATGAACCAGGCCAGAGTAGTCAAGTGGCTAACGAGATTTATGTATCCGGGTCACAGCCACCGAATGTGAATGCTAGCCAAGCCGAGAAAGAGTCAGATTATGTTAGTGGTCATGCTGCTGGTCAAAGTATTCAGTCGATAGTATTAGCTGCCTCTGGTGTTGCTGATGGGGATGAGGAAGGCGATGAAATGCAGAGGGTGATGGAGGAAGAGGATGAGGATGGGATTGCAGAGGAACTTGATTCTGAAAATCCTGAGGATGAGGAGGAAGTACCAATTCCTGCTGCATGGGAGCAGGACATATCCGCCGGCTTTAGTGTCAACGATGGCCATGAGACTCCATGGCAATATAATCTGAACCAAGTCCAGATCGGGGCTATGTTTGACACAAAGAAGAAAATGAAGTATGCGGTGATAAAGTGGGGTATGTCTATGCAGAGGGTTTTCCAGACACACATATCTAGTCCAACGAAATATACCGTGAAGTGTGTTGAATCAGGTTGTCCCACGAAGGTGCACGGCCACGTGCCAAGGTATAACATAAACTGGGTTGTGACAAATGTTGTCCCGCATAATTGTGTTAGGAAAAACATGTTGGTTCTTTATCCAAACCTTACTTCAACTCTCATAGCGCAACTCATGTATACTGAGATAGTGACGAAGAAAGATATGGAAGCAAAACACATCTAGACAGCAGTGAAGGTCAGATGGAAGTATGACATTCCATATGGGAAGGCTTGGAGGGCTAAGCAGAAGGCTATGGAGGAGAGGTTTGGGACGTTCTTCGAATCCTATGATAATGTTGTCCGTCTCCTTGACATACTGAAGGAGAGGAATCCCGACACTTATGTTAACATTCAGCACACGAGGTTGGATAGTATACCAGATTACAAGGTGTTGAAACGAGTATTCTTCTCTTCCGGTATGTGCATCAAAGCTTTCAGGCATTGTCCTCCTGTGATGTTTGTGGATGGTACATTCCTGACTGGTCAGTACAAAGGGCAAATCCTGACTGCTATTGGTGTGGATGGGAACAACCAAATCATCCCACTAGCCATGGCATTTGTGGAGGGTGAGAGCTTTCCGAGCTGGGTATGGTTCTTCCGGCAAGTTAAAATTGCGATTGTGAAGGACCGATCAAATGTGTGTCTCATTCATGACAGACATCCCGGTATATTGAAGGTCGTGAAGACACTGAGTAATCCAACTGCTGACGAGCCAACACCTTGGAAGGACTTGCAAAGTCGGTGGTGCATGCGCCATCTGGGTGCTAATTTTTTCTCACAGTTCAAGAACAAACGGTTGATGAACTTGTTCAAAAAGTTATGCAAGCAGAACCAGCGACGCAAATACGATTTTATTTGGTCAAAACTAGATGAGTTCACTAAGAAGCAGGTCCTTGCTAGGAAGAAAATGGAAAAAGATCAGGTTAAATTAACAGCACTCGTTGCGGAGCTTGAGGAGCCAGTTGGTCTTTGTGACTTGCCAGCAATTGACCCTCCTAATACGAAGAGAAAGAAGGGCAGGGCAATAAAGAATTTTTCTGAGTTGATAGAGAAAGAGCCTCAAGTGAATTGATCTTTGCTGCATGACACCCATGGAGCTAGGTATGGCCACATGACAACCAATCTTGCAGAGATCTATAACTTTGTACTCGGAGGGAATAGAGCATTGCCACTGTCAGCTATTGTGGAGGGTGTATTCCATGGCACTATGAGATATTTTAGAGAAAGGCACGAGTTAGCAAAGAAGCATATTGCAGATAATCAGAACACTCCTTATTGTAGCCGTGTCATGGAGTACATGGCTGAGAAGATAAAGAAAGCAAAAAAACACCGTCACACTCATAGGTAATCAGGAAAGGAGGTATGAGATCCAGCTTCCTACTGATGGTTTTGGTTTTGCAAATGAGGTGAAGACGCATGAGGTTAAAATTGGAGCAGAATTTTATCCAACTTGTGAGTGTACATGCAACAAACCGCAGTTATTGCACCTGCCTTGCTCACATGTGTTGGCTGCCTGTGGCCAGATTCAGTTTGACGCTATCTCCTTCGTGTCTCCATACTATTCAAAGGAGGCAGTACTCAATGTCTGGACATGTGAGATGACAGGGTTTAGAGTCGTTGGCAATTTCAACAAGGTAAACGATGGTGATAGAGTATACATCCCAGATCCTGGACTACGGCGAACTAGCAGGGGTAGGCGTAAGGTAAAGCGCATCCGAAACGACATGGACCAATCTGAAGCTGGTGGAGCAACCAGACAATGTTTACTCTGCGCGGCTTATTGGCATAGGATGAAATATTGCCCCAACCTGAAGAAAGACGATGCTTCCACATCGACGAGTGCTTCCACATCGACGACTGCAACAACAGTTGCAAGAGGAGGACCCGACAGTCATGGTGGACATGGCTCTCGAGGCCGAAGGGGCGGACGAGGAATGAATAACTCAGAAGCTACATAATCTGTGGGACTATGTTTTAATTTGTAATATGTCGGACTATGTTTTTATTTGTAATATGTGTGCACTATGTTTTAATGTGTAATATGTGAGACTATGTTTTAATGTGTAATATGTGAGACTAAGTTTTTATTTGTTATATGTGAGACTATGTTTTTGTTTGTAATATGCAAACATCTATGTTTTATTTTGTAATATGTGTGGACTATGTTCTAATTGCAGACATGGCTTCGTATCCGTTGCTTAATGGTAATATCGATAGAGGGCACCAAGGCGCACTTACGGAATCGGGCATGAACTTAGACGTGTTGATCACTCGCACCCCAAAGTCTAACTGGATGATACACCCTTCATGGGTTGATAGGTATGTGTCGGTATAATCACTTACTATGTTCCACATCGTTATGGTAGAAGCTAATTGTAAGCTACATTCTGTTTATTTTGTAGGTTGAATTGGGCTGGACTTCTACCCTTCGCACGACTGGTTGAGGGTACATTGGATGAGTGGGTTGATCACCCGGACTTGGATGACGCAGGTGAACCGATGCAGTTGGACAAGAGGCAAGTATCACGCTTCTTACGACAGGTCACTCCTTACCTACTTAGTAGATAGATGGAGACCAAAGACACATACGTTTCACTTTCCCTGGGGAGAGATGGCTCCTACTTTATAGGATGTGTCTTACTTGTTGGGATTACCTCTTGTCGGTGCTGCCATAGGACCTTTAGAGGTAGAAACTGGTTGGCTAGCATCTATACATGCCCGTTTTCTGGCTGCGGTGCCAACTACCAAGACGCTAGATAATGATCAGCACGGGCCTCTTTTTAGGTGGTTGAGCCAGTTTCAGATTGTCGCCTTAGGATATCCCACTGTTCAGTTGTTAGAGGCACAGATTGACCGGTCCCTAGACGCATATATTATGTGGTTGTGTGGCAAGATGATGTTCACAAGAACCACATGACCACTATAGATGCACGACTGATCGGTGTTGCACGAGAGATAGCTGACACATGTTCCCCGAAGAACATTGTGCAGAGGAGTTTTGGTTCTGCTGTGTTAGCAGCTACGTATAGAGGCCTATGCAAAGCTTGCCAGTTGAGGTCAAGAAAATCTGGTCTTCTCAGATGTCCACTATTGTTGCAGCTTTGGTCGTATGAGAGATTCCCTATTGGTCGACCCTACGTCAGGGTTGACAAACCTTTTGGTAATGAGGACATGGTTGGACATTACTGATCTATTGTTTACGCGGGTAGGATAACAAAATGGGTGGTCGAGCGAAGAGATCAGCGAGGCGGTGGAAGCACCGGAGAGCAACGGGAGTGAGAGGTGGAGAGGGGCAGGCTACTGGATAGGGGAGGGTGAAACGAGTGGTCACAAGAGGAAGAAAGAAAGCATGTGCCTTATCCAGGGGCCCATCGGCCTAGCACAGGCCGACATGTGGCACTTTGGCCTCCCTCTAGCCGACCAGTCTATCCCCGGCTTCTGATTGGCCGACAGGGGGCTCTTCGGCCTGGTGCTGGCCGGCGGGCCCCTCTTCGGCCTGGTGCTGGCTGACAGGCCCCTGTTCGGCCTAGTGCTGGCCGACGGGGTGCTATTTTTGAAAAAAATTCAACTAAACATACTGTTTTCAAATTTGGTATAATTTTCGTACTAGTTTTGAAAAAAAATTCTATATCGTCACCGAACATTAAGTGTGCGGACCCTGCGGGTTCGAGAATGATGCAGACATGACTGAGACACTCTCTCGCCAATAACCAATAGCGGGACTTGGATGCCCATTTTGGTTCGTACATATTCTACGAAGATCTTTATCGGTCGAACCACGATGTCAAGGATTCAAACAATCCCGTATACATTTCCCTTTGTCCATTGGTATGTTACTTGCCCAAAAGTCGATCGTCGGTATCTCTATACCTAGTTCAATCTCGTTGCCGACAAGTCTCTTTACTCATTCCGTAATACAAGATCCCGTGACTAACTCTTTAGTCACATTGCTTGCAAGCTTCTTGTGATGATGTATTACTGAGTGGGCTCAAAGATACCTCTCCGTCATATCGGTTGACAAATCCGAGTCACGATCCATGCCAACCCAACAGACACCCTCGGACATACGTGCAAATCACCTTTATAGTGACCCAATTACGTTGTGACGTTTGATACACACAAGGCATTACTCCCATGTCAGAGAGTTGCATGATCCCATGGTCGTAGGAACAGATACTTGACATGGATAAAGTAGTAGCAATAAACTAACAGTCAAATGATGCTTATGCTTGAGTCTTGTCCATCACATCATTCTCCTAGTGATGTGATCCTGTTATCAAATAAAAACTAGCTAGTGATGGCCAGGAAACCTTAACATCTTTGATGAACGAGCTAGTCTAGTAGGGACCCACTAATGACATAGTGTTTCTATGTATCCACACATGTATCTGAGTTTCCCATCTATACAATTATAACATAAATAATAAACGATTATTATGAACAAAAAATTATGATAATGGCCACTTTATTATTACAATAGGACATATTTCCAACAACCGCCACCCATACCTTGTGTGATTTTTTTCAAAAGTAGTCCGGAATTTGTACCAAATTTGAAAACAGCTAGAGCAGTTGATTTTTTTTCGAAATTAGTACCCCGTCGGCCTCAGTTGGGCCGATCGGCCACCCGTCGGCTTAGTGCCGGCCGAAAAGGGCCCATCGACCGCCGCCAGGCCGAAGAGCCGGGCCGTCGGCCCACGCCAGGCCGAGGAGCTCCCGTCGGCCGCTAGGAGGCCAAAGAGCCCCTGGATAAGGCCGACGTGACCAGATCCTTCTTCTTTCTCCTCCCGCCTCCTTTTCTCGTTGGTCTTGGCCGAAATTCCCCCCCCTTGATCTCCCTTTCCCTCCACCCATTTTCCGTTTCAATCCGATGAATCAATAGATCGTCTTCATCTCCCCCTCCCTACGGTTTTATTTTTTGAAACGTGGTAGTGATTTGTTCGTGGGGAGGAGAAATGGTGTGGTGGTGGAGGTGTGAATGGTGAGAAGGAGGAGTGGTGGAGAGGAAGAAGAAGGTGGAGAGGAAGAAGAAGGGCACTCACGCGTCAAAGGTATAATTTTTTTCTGTTAGTTTAGGTTAGTTTTTTTGTTATTTTTTGAATGTACGTAAATTAGTTTAGGTTATTTTTAGTAGTGTAGTTATTTTAGGTTACTTTTATTAGTGTAGTGATTTTAGTGTATGTTTTCCGAGTGTAGGTTTAGTTAGTGTAGTCATACTAGTGTCGGTTTTTTTGTGAAGTTCATTTTAGTGTAGGTTTATTAAGAATATGTAGGTATATTTTAGTGTACGTTTTATTTTAGTGTCGATTTATTCGTTGCGAATAATGAGAAACTGGCAATGCCTGTCAGGTTAAAATGTCTGAATTCGTAAATTTCACTGTGTATCACGGCCCTGGTAATGTTCGATATAATGAGTTGGAAGTTGATCTTAGCGAGTTTAAAAGAGGCGAGATGACACTTTCAGACCCGGACAGACTAGACATTAGGCAGTTGAAGCACTGGTTGACAACTAGTTTTGGCCTGGATCCTGAAGTTTGTTCCGTCAGTATTCATGCCTTGTGGACCAAATCCTGTAAAAATGTCAAGTGGGATTTGATTCCGATAGATAGGAGCCAGCACTGGTTGTCTCTGTTAAGTCGTTACAGAGACCGAAGAATCCATCCGTATGCCCTAGTGCAACCAGTGCCGAAGGAGGAGAATATCATACCATCCACCGTGGGGTATGAACTAGGCCAGAGTAGTCAAGTGGCTAACGAGATTTATGTATCCGAGTCACAGCCACAGGATGTGAATGCTAGCCAAGCCGAGGAAGAGTCATATTATGTGCCACACAATGTTAGTGGTCATGCTGCTGGTCAGAGTATTCAGTCGATAGTATTAGCTGCCTCTGGTGTTGCTAATGGGGATGAGGAAGGCGATGAAATGCAGAGGGTGATGGAGGAAGGGGACGAGGATGGGATTGCAGAGGAACTTGATTCTGAAAATTCCGAGGAGGAGGAGGAGGTACCAATTCCTGCTACATTGGAGCAGGACATATCCGCCGGCTTTACTGTCAACGATGGCCATGAGACTCCATGGCAATATAATCTGAACCAAGTCCAGATCGGGGCTATGTTTGACACAAAGAACAAAATGAAGTATGCGGTGATAAAGTGGGCTATGTCTACGCAGAGGGTTTTCCGGACACACATATCTAGTCCAACGAAATATACAGTGAAGTGTGTTGAATCAGGTTGTCCTGCGAAGGTGCACGACCACGTGCCAAAGTATAACATAAACTGGGTTGTGACAAATGTTGTCCCGCATAATTGTGTTAGGAAAAACATGTTGGTTCTTTATCCAAACATTACTTCAACTCTCATAGCGCAACTCATGCATACTGAGATAGTGATGAAGAAAGATATGGAAGCAAAACACATCCAGACAACAGTGAAGGTCAGATGGAAGTATGACATTCCATATGGGAAGGCTTGGAGGGCTAAGCAGAAGGCTATGGAGGAGAGATTTGGGACGTTCTCAGCTCTACATTAATAGGTTGTTGAGACTGTTCGGTCTACTTATAGCTAATCATGTAACATGCATTTCAATCTCAGGTATAGTCGCGTAGGAGGAAACAAGTCCCAGGCTTCTTGGTTTCGTGACATTAGACCTTACCTCGAGGAATGGAGTACTGCCTTGACAAATATATGGGATGAAGTTCGTGTCTTCGACTGGGACAAGTTCGGGTTGTATCTAAAGCATTACAGACAGAGCACGAGGATCTACTTGGTTCCATCATTTGCTCTGGATCATATCCCAGTTCCTCTCGCCAGCGATCTGTTCCCAACTGCCTCAGTTGTGGGAACCAGACACCAGACGGTATGTCCTAAGATTTTCTCACATGCTACGTTTTCCCTATACATGAACATGTGTAATTGTTAACTTTCTGCCTACAGGGTGAATTGGGAACTCAGGCGCTAGAGGAGGTTACCGCTTTAGTGGACCGCTTTGAGAGCGGAGAAAATATCCCACAGCGAGATGCAGTAACAAGGTTGAAGAGTCTTCAAGCGAAGATACGCGGGTTCGTCGCAGCTGTTACATGTAGACAATGTTTCGATGTTGTTCACACTCGTGCAGCACATCGTCCACCACGCCCCTCTCTACAGCGTTCAGAACCTCGACCTTCACAGCCAGGGAGCTCCTCCTAGCAGCAGACACCTCCTTCGTATCCAAGGAGCTCCTCCTAGCAGCAGGCACCTCCTTCGCAGCCAGGGAGCTCCTCCTGGCAGCAGGCACCTCCTTCGCAGCCAGGGAGCTCCTCCTGGCAGCAGGCACCTCCTTCGCAGCCAGGGAGCTCCTCCTGGCAGCAGGCACCTCCTTCGTATCCAAGGAGCTCCTCCTAGCAGCAGGCACCTCCTTCGCAGCCAGGGAGCTCCTCCTGGCAGCAGACACCTCCTTCGCAGCCAGGGAGCTCCTCCTGGCAGCAGGCACCTCCTTCGCAGCCAGGGAGCTCCTCCTGGCAGCACGCACCTCCTTCGCATCCAGGGAGCTCCTCCTGGCAGCAGGCACCTCCTTCGCAGCCAGGGAGCTCCTCCTGGCAGCAGCCACCTCCTTCAGAACCTGGGGGCTATTTCTACCAGCAGCCACCTCCTTCACAACCCGGGGACTCTTCTTGGCTTCAGCAGATGGACCTAGGTAACTTAACTTTGTACATTCTTTTAAAAAAATTAGCCTCGTAAGTCATTCTGTACATGTTTTAATTTACCAACAGGCGGCAGCCAGTCGCAACCGTTCATGACTTCAGTTCAGTCACCTCTGTGTACTGGTCCTAGTTCGTACATACGTGGCGGTGGCGAGGGCGATGACCGTGCTGCATGCACCTACGGTATCTCGGAGACAGTTCTTGCCACTCCACCACCACCATCGACGTAGGAGACACAAACACCGACGGATGAGGTGTTCTATGGTCATGGTCATCGTGACACTCGTCCATCGCCTCAGCGCTTATCGCCTTCTGGTCCAAAACCAAGGAAGCCCAAGATTCGTCGCCGTCCCCATCAGTGATATGGTCATCTACGTACGAGACGTGACTATCTATTTATGTATGATACATATGTAGCCTCTATGTATCATACATATTCATGTATGAGACATATGTAGCCTCTATGTATCGGACATATTCATGTATGAGACATATGTAGCCTCTATGTATCGGACATATTCATGTATGCGACATATTTATGGTTGAGGCTTATTTGGTTTGGAGAGAGAACAATAGTGACGCAAACCAAATGCGTCCAAATGAATTAGACAGTACAACTGAATTAAACGTTAAGACTGAATTAAATGTTACAACTGAATTAAACGTTACAACTTAATTAAACAACACTACAGAAAACACCACTACAGAAAATAGTACTACATGAAAAACGTACTACATGAATGCATCATCATCATCCTCCGTCGATGCAGATCTCTTCCCCTTACTCACTGCAGAACTCTTGCCCTTCGATGATGCGGTCATCTTCACCTTGCTACTTGGCATGAAGATGTCGTCTTAGTCCTCCGTCGATGCAGAACTCTTCCCCTTCGTTGATGTAGAACTCTTCCCCTTCGTTGATGTAGAACTCTCCCCCTTTGTTGATGCAGAACTCTTGCCCTTCGATGCAGAACTCTTCACCTTGCTGCTCGGCATGAAGAGGTCGTCCTCGTCCTCACTTTCTGCTGACCATAAACCTGAATTATTCACAACAATCCTGAGGTAAGCATCACCCTTGTGTAGTTGCTTTTGCCATCTGGCGTGCAACCTTAGAAGTTCTTTCCGTATCTCCTCAAAAGTCCCGGGAGGCCACCCACTCCTAGCTAATTGGTGAGCCAACTCATTCATTATGAAGTCACTACTAGTGAGTTCCTCCCATGGAACTACTCTATCATTCATCTTGAAATCGGCAGCTAGACGAAGAAGACGGTCAGACATATCCTTGTGAAAACTACAATCAAAAGGATAGTGAGGATGAGGAGGATGAGACATCTCCACGAAAGGATGACGAGAGCGGAAGGATGGCGGAGCAAAAGGGAAAGGAAGGGCCTGCTCACCCTCCTTACTGTGAATGTGGTTATATAGGCGGGAGAGAAAGTGGCGGGAGAGAAAGGCGGGAAAGACAATGGCGGGAGAGAAAGTGGCGGGAGAGAAAGTGGCGGGAGAGAACCAATGCAGTTGCACAAGAGGCAAGTATCATGCTTCTCACTGAAATTAAGATACAATTTGCTGAAATTAGGATACATCTTCCTGAAATTAAGATACAACTTGCTGAAACTAAGATACAACTTGCTGAAATTGAGTTACTAGAATATAAATCTCCATCACGTAAATAAATGAGCATGAACTAAATATTAGAGCATGGAGTTTCGTCAATATTTGCATATTGAACTTCACTTAATGTGTAATAATTGATTGTTGTGTGTTGTCATGTCATGCATATTTGAATGAACATGCATCATCCTTGTTTATACATCATGTCATGAATATGTTGTGGTGTTTATCGTGTCATTTGTATGTTTCCGTATTTTTTGAGCGTTTCGGAGTGTGAAGATTCGTTCGACTACGCCTGTTCGTCTACTTCACGGACTCGTTCTTCTTCCAAGCGGGATGTCGGGCAAGTTGATCATTTTCGTGAATACCACTATTATCATTGCTATGCTAATTGTCTCGTTTATACCGCTATGTATTGCTACCTACCACTTGCTTGTCAAACATCCCAACATGACATGATAAGCCTCTAACCCTCCACATCCTAGCAAACCGTCGTTTGGCTATGTTACCGCTTTCTCAGCCCTTCTTATAGCGTTGCTAGTTGCAGGTGAAGGTGTATCCATGTGATACCATGGATATCTTGGGATATCACATTATTTTTACTATTTAATTTAATGCATCTATACACTTGGTAAATGTTGGAAGGCTTGGCCTTTTGTTTGGTGTTTTGTTCTACTCTTGCCTTCTTAGTTTTCGAGTAACGGTGTTATATCCCATATTGAGCATTCCTAACATGCTTAGGGTTGTTATGGGGACCCCTTTGATTTTTTGTTTTGGGATAAATCTCTTCCCGCAAGGCCTAACTTTGGTTTTACCGTTATTCAACCTAATAAAACTTGCATAGGGACTTTCCGGACCCATTGGATAATTAATCAACAACCCAGACTAGTGCTCCTTATCAGTGTTGGTCCAAACCTGTGAACAGGCAGTGGCCGCCAGGGGCAACTCTGTGATTGGCCTACGGGAGTTTGGACAATCATGTCGTGTCCGGAGAATGAGATATGTGTGACTCCTATCTGGACCATCGACACGCCAAGAGGCCTTGTTGGTTTTGTTTTACCGTTGATGAACGTGTTGTGCACGGGATTCCGAGGAAACTACATGCTATCTAGCGGCTGAGGTTTTCCACCGCAGCTTGTGTCTAGTTTGTGTTGGATGATTTGGAGCACCCATGCATGGTTAAATATTTTTGAGTGTCGTGCCCGCGGTTATGTGGCAACTTGAAAATTTTATAATACCCGGTAATAGAAAACTTGAAATGAACCCAATTAAAATACACCAATCGTGTGCGTAACCGTGATCGTCTCATCTTGTGAGGTTTTAACCAAGAAGAGAACACAATGGGGTTATGTTTGACTCGTTAGTAGGTGTTCAGGATCACTTCTTGGTCATTAGTAGTTCACGTCTGTTTATGCGTAGATCACTCTTCTTATTCTTATACTCGTAAGTTAGCTAGGTAAAAATGCTTAGTGTTGATGCAACCTTACAACTTAACCATACCTCACCCATTAAGATTTGCTAGTATTGATACCCTTGGTAATGAGAGTGCCGAGTCCCTGTGGATCACAAATTACTATAAGAAGAGATGGAGGTATAGGTAAAGTGACACCTTAACATAAGAGCGATGCTTGTTCTTTTGGAGTTTCTTCTTCTTCATCATCGATCATAGGATGGGTTCCAGGCCGGCATCCTGGGATAGCAGGGTGGACGTTGTCTCTTTTTTGTTTGTATTTCATCCGTAGTCGGATCCTTCTCTTCTGTATGGTGATTGAATGTATTGTTGTATTGATGTATTCATGTTGTAGCTTATGGCGAGTGTAAGCCATATCTTGTATACTCTTCTTATTCAATACATGTACTTGTGATGATATCCACCTTGCAAAGCGTCTTTGATATGCGCTTCTATCCCTGTTGAGACTTTCAAGTTTCTGCAATGATAGGACCGCATATTGGGCATTACAAGTTGGTATCAGAGCAGTACCGACCTAGGAGCCCCTTGATTGATCTAACTTGACCAAATCGAATCTATTAAAATCTAGTTTGAGTCTATTTATATATTAGAGGGTAGGGACTCTTTTTACTCCTCTTCCCTTCATCGCTCTGGTGAGGAACCATGACGCAGGAGTTTTGTAAGTGCATCTACTGCCCCTTAGTGATTTTGGTGTGTTGAATACTTATAGGTTAAGATACTAATGTGTTTATGAGTGTACACGGCTTCTGTAAGTAGCTAAGGAGTTTGATATATCCGACGAATTTCAACCCCTAAAAATGTATGTCTTCAGTTGAAGATTTGAAACTCTTCTTGAAGACTTTGAAGCCTCTCTTGAAGACCTTGAAAATGAGGAAAATGGTGTGTCCATGAAGTAATTGACACGAGGACTTGAAGCATGAACGCTTGTTTTTTACGGTTTCATTTCCTTTCTTTTGAGTCATAGGAACACCATACTTTTAAAGGGAGTCGAGGGAAAACTAAGGAAAAGTTTCCAAGTGATGCTCATTTCAAAGCCTACACATACCCAATCCTTCGTGTGAAGCCTTTGGAAATCTCTTACAGTTTAGTCAAGTTCTTCAATGATAGAGTTGAAGTTCTTTTGGTCTCTAAGGAAATTGATCTGACCGAGGAGTTAGGATTTCGCCAGTGCGAATAGCCTAGAGTGAGGAATATGATAGCCCTGAGGAATTGATAGTTCAAATCTCTGACTGTTGTTGTGCCTTGCGCCACCCGTGCAAATATCTTATCCACATAACGGTCATATCATTAGGGGCATTTATGTCTTATCATGTCAGGTTACACCCTGGCTATAAATAGCCACCCCCCGCAACCACTAGCTAGTTGGCTGCTCCGAGAGAGAATTGACAAGTGTCATTTGAGAGCAACTCATCCTCTGAGGACTTTGAGTGAAAATCATTAGCAGGGAGAAACCCAAAACCCAAACACCTAAAACCCAAAGTGACCGAGCATCACTCAAGAGATTGGTCCTGTGTGGAACCAACACTTGTTACCTTTCAAGACTGTGTATCCTCTAGACGGTTAGACGTCATGGTCTAGAGCATCCAAGAGGAAATTGTGGATCGCCCGGTGACCGAGTTTGTGATGGTTTCGAAGTATGACCTAAAGACTTACCACGAGTGTTGGGTGTGGTATGTGTGACCTTAGCTCAAGGACAATACGGTAAGGATTGTGTGTCCTGGGATTGTGTGTCCTTTGGTTTAAATACCAAGCCGCTCCAAACCATACGGACGACTGTCACAACAGTTGGAACTAGGTCATCAAACCATTGTCTTCACCGAGCTCATAGTTCTATTTATTTAACCCTTTCATTTCCTCAAGTACTTGTTGATGAATGTGATCATTACTGTTTGAAGAATTTGACTAAAGACTTTATCAATCTCCTCATCTCTAATTCTCCAGTCACCTTGTTCTTCGCCTGCTTATCCTGATTTCACGCTACCTGTGCTCTATGTATGTTTATTCCATCATGATGAATATGCTACTGCTATTTCTTGCATGCACTTGAGTACTTATTCCGCTACCTGAATTTCCCCACTTAGCAAATTCCTCAAGAAGTAATTCCTTAGTGACGAATTTGTAAAAATCGCCTATTCACCCCCCTGTAGTCGATATAACGCACTTTCAAGTTTTAACTCTACCCCTCTTATCACTCATTTTTAGGATCACGCTGGTATTTTGGAGTCTCTATGATGTCGGTGTGACAGAATTCTGTTCTTGGTGCCTCTCAACACTTGGGTGAAGTCCCGGGGAGTAGAGCTCCAGAGGTTGTTGACACACCGTTATCATTCTGTTTCCTTGGTATATTAGGACAAGGATGTTCGAAATTGCTTCAATACTATTTGTGGTGAAAGGAGTTTGGCGTCACCTAGTACTAGGGAGAGCGTCCAGATGTACTACCATGTTTAGTATCTTTGAGATTGTGAGGGTCTGAGGTATATGAGTTTCCTAGATCTCTGGTTATGTGTTGATGGATGTGATATATTTGGAGCGTAGTATCATATTACGAGTTGTATGGGGTTTTGCTCCTTGTATCATTTGGACCAGATTGCATAACCGGAAGATTTCTGGAGTTCTTAGGTGAAAACTCATGTACTTACCTAGGATTATCCTTCCAACAAATGCTTTGTGGGTTATGTATTTGTCTCCAGCTTAATTTGCAATCCTCATCCTTTGTTTTATTGGAGTATGGTAATTCGAATTGAATCGATGTTTAGTGTTGATTTCATATCTTTCCTAAGCGGTCTTCTCATATTTCTACGGGAGTGTTAATCCTTTTGCTCGATCAAATTGTCATATCAAGTCTTTCCATCTGGAGTGATTCTCTTCAAGATAATTCAATCCTTTCCTATATTTGTAAGATCTATCATCATTTTCCCTTTTCCCAGAGTTCATTTCATCCGTCCTAAGTTTTCATTTCCCCCACCCTTTTTCTTCCGGAGCCAGACATCTCATCCAAGTGCCTTTCTTTCGATGTGGTGCTTCTACTATCTTTTGTTCCGTATTGTATCCCGTGATTCATTGTGAAGATGCTTAGGTCCCGAATTTATCATTCTTCATTCTCGTTCTGTTTTCTGGTGGATTAACTTCAAGATTTCGGTGTCAACATATCCTTTTCATCCATTAAATGTTTTCCTGTGTTGGAAATTCTTAGCCAAGCGTCTCTTGTTTAGTCACCTTTATCAATTCTATCCGGAGTGGCAAATATATCATGAAGATTCTTGTTTCCATTCAAATCCGCTTAAGCTATTTGGAGGGTCTCACCTAATAAAGTTTTCATTTGTACCTGTGCAATCTCTTTTCTAGGCAATCCATTCAACGGTGTTCCTTCTCAGTGGGCCCATAACCCACAGGTTTTTCCTAGGACCTTACCTGGCTCTACTAATATGTTTCCGAGATCTCCTCGAGTTCTTCTCAAGTGTATCGCAAGGATGATTTTCGATCAGTCATATTCCTTCTCCAAGATCGCTTCGAATTAATTTTACCAATGCCACGACCTTTCTTTCTTCATTATTCTAGAGTTTCTCTGTAATTCATGATGGTGTTTCTCTTCGTCATTCTCAGCTTTCGGGACCAAAGGAGAGTTTATCTTAAGGAATACTATCTTCTATATGCTCTCCACATCTTGGTACTATTGAGTTCTATTGCATTTTTGGTTTGTAGAATACTCTTGTGTTTCCTAACATTGTTTTCTCAAGTGTGTTTCTACTATTAGGATGCTCAAGAACTCAAGGTAAGAATATGCATCACATCTTTGATCAAGATAATCTCTTGCTTCTTTCACATATTGTTTGCAAGAGGGAAGTCTTTAAGAAGGATACACTTTATTCACATATATTTGATGCATATAGCCAAGATACACATGACTCATCTTATCCCTTCCACTATATGTGTGTCCATGCATTCCAAAGCAACTATTCTCTAAAGGGATTGCATGCATTTAGGGGGGAGCATATTTTAATCATGTGTCTCTCAAAGTCTTCATTATATCTTTGCATATCTTTACTTGAAGCTTTGATTGTATGTTGTCATCAATTTCCAAAAAGAGGGAGATTGAAAGCACATATGCTCCCTTGGTGGTTTTGATAATTCATGACAACATACATTGTCTCTTGGACTAATATTTGTACCTAGTTTATTTCAGGTTTAGTCCATAGAAATTGTTGGCAAAAGGGTGTGAAGAGATTCCCCAAGAAGAAGAAGAAGAGGAAGGAATAGGATTGGCCAAGCTACAAGCATGAAGACTTTACATTTTACTTTGTGAGAAATCACTTTGAGTCCATAGGAAAGTGAATACTATCAAAATGGGGTGAGGTATTGAAAGTGCGTTATATCGACTAGAGGGGGGTGAATAGGCTATTTTTACAAATTCATCACTTGAGGAATTTCAACTTTGAGGAATTTGAAATGTGATGAATAACTAGCAGCGGAATAAATACTCAAGTGCATGAGGAACATAGTAACAATATAGTCTTCATGATGAAATGAAACATGCACAAATCGATAGTAGCGTGATAAAGGATAAACAGTGATGAACAAGGCAACTTGAAGAATTTGAGGTGAGGAATTTGCGAAAGTCTTCGGTCAAGTACTTCAAACAGTAACAATCAATTTCATCAACAGGTTTATGAGGAAAAAGGAGGTTGAGGAAATAGAACCAGGTAGCTCGATGAAGACAGTGGTTTGATGACCCAGTTCCAACTGCTGTGACAGTCGTACGTCTGGCTTGGAGCGGCCTGGTATTTAAACCAGAGGACACACAGTCCGAGGACACACAATCCTTACTGTATTCTCCTTGAGCTAAGGTCACACAGTCCTCGCCCAACACTCGTGGTAAGTCTTCAGGGTAGACTTCCAAAACCCTCACAAACTGGTCACCTGGCGATCCACAATTTAGTGCTGGATGCTCTAGACCAAGGTCACTTCGTGGTCCCCAATTGACTGCAGGAGCACTAGACCATGACGCCTAACCGTATGGAGGATGCACAGTCCTCAAAGGTAACAAGCGTTGGTTCCACACAGGAATTTCTTCAGTGATGCTCAATCACTATGGGGTTTGTGGTTTGGTTGTGGGTTTTTCCTCACTGATGATTTTTTCTCAAAGTCCTCAGAGGATGGGTTGCTCTCAAATGACAAGTGTTAGTTCTCTCTCGAAGCAACCAACCAGCTAGTGGTTGTGGGGGGTGGCTATTTATAGCCAGGATGCAACCTGACATGATAAGACATAAATGCCCCCAATGATATGACCGTTATGTGGATAAGAATGATTGGGGACATCTGGCACTAAGCACAGCAACGATCGGAACTTCGAACTATGAAAGTCCTCGGCTTATCATGTTCCTCACTTGTAGCAATTCGCACTAGCGAAATCCTAACTCCTCAGTCGGATCAATTTCCTGAAAGACCAGAAGAACTTCGTCTCTGTCACTGAAGAACTTGTCTGAACCGTAAGAGATTTCCAAAAGCTTCACTCGAAGGATTGTATGGGTTGAGGATTTTGGAGTTGAGCATCAGTTGGAAATTTTCCTTAGTATTACCTCGGCCCCCTTTAACAGTACGGTGTTTCCTATGACTCAAATAAAGGAAATGAAACTACGAAAACAAAAGTCTTCACGCTTCATATTCCTCGTTCATATCTTCAAGGTCACACCAACTTCTTCATTTTCAAAGTCTTCACAAAGTCTTCACAAAGTCTTCAGCAAAGACTTCACTTGAAGACATACATTTTTAGGGGTCGATAATCTCCGAATATATCAAACTCCTCATCGACTTATAGAGCCTGTGTACACTCACAAACACATTAGTGCCTTAACCTATAAGTCTTCAATACACCAAAATCACTAAGGGGCACTAGATGCACTAACAATCTCCCCCTTTTTGGTGATTGATGACAAATAGGTTAAGTTTTCAACGGGGATAAACATATGAAGTGAAAGTACAGATTTTGAGGAATTTGATTGCAAGATATAGAAGAACTCCCCGTGAAGATGTGCATATTTGAGGAATTTGCTTTGGACTACAAATGCACATGGCAGGTTCAAAAACATGGAGAACTTCCACTATATCTTGTAATTCATACACGCATTTGAATATATGAAATGAAGAATTTGAAATGCGTGAGGAAAATGGTGTCTGACAAAATTCAGCATGCATGCATTAAGGTATTTGAGGAAATAAACATGCGAGGAAATAGTTCAAAAGTGTCAGATCACCATCGGACTTAAGTTTACAACTCAATAACAAAAAACTTCAGAAGAGCGAGTGTTGTAACTTAAACAGAAATAGACCATAAATATATAGACCCGCTTGAAGACTAACTCAAATTTTCTCCCCCTTTGTCATCGAAGACCAAAAGGGAAGAAAAAATGATGACTAACGCCCCATGAGGAATTTCATCTTGTTGGTGAAGAAGGAGCGCCAGCGTTGTCGGGGTCGATTGTTGATGCAGGGCCAGTAGCAGTATCTTCAATGTTTTCATCTTCATCGCACTCGCGAGATGAAGAATAGGAACTGGTGACCATCAGAGGAACTTGGACTTTCTTGAAATTCTTCTGAGGACAGCGAGCGAATTCAGGATATTCTTCAAAGTTCAGCTCATCCAGTTCTTCAGAAGGCATGATGTGATTTAGCACAGCCCAAGAGCGCTTGAGGTTTTCATGAGCATAATAGTGGTTCCTCTTGACAGTGTTCTGCGTCACCGTCATATTCTGCACAATATACCCAAGTTGACGCTTTACCCACTTATGATTGCGATTGACCTTCTGATGAAGACTTATAAGGAGTTCGCGATCAATCATCAATTGAGGGGCACACTCTTTGGGAGCTGAGGCCTTTGCATCAGAGTCTTGTGTGGTAGTGTCATCGTTTGTGGAGAAGGAAGCGGCTTTGCGAAACTGTCCATCCAGGGGACGTGTTCCTTCATCAATAACAGACTTGCCTTTCCCTTCAACTGATGAAATTGTACTCTTGATGACTTCAACGGGTGGCAGGAAACTGAAGTGATTCTGGAAATCAGCTTTGTAGTGCACTGAGGACTTATCCCTGATGAATTTCATAATCCTTGGTGCATATGGCTTCTGCTCAAATGGAGCGATAGTTGCACTGGCCAAAGTCCTCATGAAGAAGTCATGTAAGTTAATGGGAATACCATGTATGATATTGAAGAGCACATTCTTCATGATTCCTTCAACTTCTTCTTCCTTAGAGTTATGGCCTTTCCGAGGACACAGTGTTTTTGTCAGGATGCGATAGACTGTGCGAGGCACATAGAGCAGATCCTTCACTAAGAATACTTGGCGATGAGGCTTTCCAGATGGCAATGTCTTCATCAGCACATTCATCAGTTGATTGGGTAGAGGAGATTCATCAAACAACTTGCGGGCTTCATCTGAGGGAATTTGGACCGGGACACACTGAAGCAATTCAGAGGCTTGAACAGTGAAGTGTGTTGTGCCAGTCATCTAGTCCAATATCCAAGAGTTGATGTCTGAGGAATCTCCGCTGATATGCAACGTGGCATAGAATTGAAGGATGATTTCCTCATTCCAATCGCAGATGTCAACACAAAATGGAAAAAGTCCAGCATCATATAGAACTTGAAGCACGAGAGTAAATGATGGAAGACTTTCCATGTCAGCGTGAGGAATCTGATGGTGCTCGAAGACTTTCTTCTTCTCATAGAGGACTGAAGCATAGTAATTCAGTTGAGTGGCAGTCCAGAACCTGTTGCGACCAGCCCTTGCAGAGTCATAGGGGTTTGGTCCAGAGAAGAATGAGTGTTCATTGAAGAAATTCCTCTTGAGGAATTTGGGATGAATAGTGCCTTTGAAAGGCAGTCTTGGGTTGGGTTGAAGATTTGTTCGTGTATGCCCCTTGATCTCCGTTGGCATGGAAGGAACAATAGACTGAGTGATTTGAAGAGCTAGTTCCTCAGCAGTGACCGGAGCATCAATTTCCTCAGCTTCCCCCAATATTCATCATTGATGACGGGAGTGGTGTCACCAATGTCAACGTCTTCATCAATGTCTTCGCCAGCTTCCTCAGCAGTTACCAGAAGCTGGAGCGATGATACCTTGGGGGTTGATGCAGTGTCATCAATGACAATTTCCTCATCAAGAGGCTCTGAGGAAGCAGCCGAATGATTCTCTTCTTCTGGAGGAATGTCATATGCTTCCCCGATTGGCACAATAGCATAGGCTGGTGCTAAGGAAATTGGAGTTGCATCAAGTGGTGTTGCTGAGGAACTTGTCAAAGTTTTCAACTTCTTCAACACAGGGGCTTCAGAAGTTGATGCTTTTATTTTGAGGGGATTTTCCTCAGCAGTAGCAGTTTCTTAGGGAACGACTGATGCAGCCGCCCTGGGGGTTCAGTTTCTTCAGGCACAGCAGATTCTTCAGCTGGCCTATCAGATTCTTCAGATACATCAGAAGTACCTATTGGCATAGCAGTTTCCTCAGGCACAGCATTGGAGGTTGTCCTGGCATGTTCATCAGTGGTATGAGTTTCCTCAGCAACACTGGCAGTTGCTTCTGGTGCAGAAGCATTTCCTATAGCAGTTTCATTAGGCTAAGCATTTTCATCAGCTGCCTGAGGAGTTTCATCTGCAGTCCGAGCAATTTCTTCAGACTGATGCATTTGTGGTTGCGATCGAGCTGCAACCCTAGTGTTGTGATCCTTTACGGCTGCTTGAGCAGCCCTGACAAGTCTGAGCTTGGTGCCCTTCCATTCAGCATCATATTTCCGTTGATCCAAAGAGAGAGAGAGAGAGCGAATCTCGGACTAAACTGTGACGAGTTGATTTGCGGTCAAATTCATCACATTTTCGCGCAAAAACTTTTCTTTGCGAGACTTGTTCCTCTTAGCTCTCTGAGCTTGCTCTCTCTTCCATTGTTCTTCAGAGATGAAGTGGGTGAGGACATGATCCACTTCAGGAGGCAGATTCAGTGAAGAAAGTGGGGTGCTTGGGTCTTCATGCCATATGTTGATGAAGTTGAGGATCATCTTGGGATCCAACATGAGAGGAACAGAGCTCCCCTTTGCTCTAGCAGCCCTGTGCTAACTTTGTCTGATGATTTCTACCAATTCTTCATCATCATCTTCATCATTATCTGAGGGGACTGTAACCAGAGCCTTACTGGTGTGAGGACTTGGTCTTTGACCACGTCCGGCTGTCTTCTTCAGTTTAAGCGCAGAGGGACTGGTTGAAGACTTTGCAATTGTGGAGGGGCTTGCAGTGAGCTTTGGAACTTTGGTGAAACCCTCAGTCCTTTTGCATGTTGACAGATGCACTGGGGTTGAGGACTTTGTAGCTGTTGTAGATGACTGAGCATCAACAGTTCCAGGTGCAGAAGATTTTCTGGGCTGAGGCCTTTGACCTTGAGGAATTTGTACTGAGGATTTTGATGTTGAAGAAACAATCTTCAGAGCAGGTTTATTTACCATTTTCTTCGGAGCACTAGCAGAAGCTCCGGCAAAGGAAACAACAGCAGAATCCTCATTAAATTTCTTCACTGCCTCTTTGGCTTTCCTCGCCAACTTGGCTTGTTGCTTCTCCCACATGTCAGGAAAGTCCTCACCAGTTTTGAGGCTAGTAGGATCAGCAATTTGGTTTGGAGCAAGAGGAGGCCTGCTGCAAGGTGGTTTCACAGCGAATTTCATCATGTATTTTGGAGTTACATAACGATATTCTCTCCATTCTTTGGCCCATCTCCTCTCAATCTTCTGCAGACGGATCTTCCTCTGCTTGGTCGTCTCCTTTCCATGTGTTTCTTCGTCAGGTGTGCAATATTCATCATACAGATCCTCAGGGATTTCAAATGCAGTGTGCACATCTGGCTTCTTCCCTCCTTTCTGAGGTTTCTTTCCATCAGACATTTTCTTCACTTGAGGAATATGAACTCTTGAAGATTTTGAAGAGGTACACAATTTTTCTTCAAGTAGCGCTGCAAATAAGTTAAGTTGATGAGAACCTAGTGATTCATCAGCGGACATGTTGTACCTGTGAACAGAGTATAGGTGCGAGGAATTTGAAGAGGTCATATGCGTTCTTAGAAATAAAAAAACAGGTGTGAGGAATTTGACCATGGTTGTCTTGAGTAATTTCACTAAGTGTTTTTGCCTTAGGTTCCAGAGTTGTGCAAATTTGAGAATTCGCACAATTGAGGAATCTTGAAGAAAATCATTACTTAGGGAAAATCTTCAAGTATGAGGAGATGAAAGGTGCTTGAGAGTTGGATTTATAGCATATAAACACCTTTTGAGGAATATAAAGAGCATTTGAGGATCAAACAAGGGCAGTAAAAGTAAATTTTATTTACCCTGGTGAAGAACACGACGAGCTTAGAGATGAGATTGGGAAGTTCGTGCGTTCTGATCTCCCACGGCCTAGCTTGGTAGAGGAAGACAACTACAGCGGCGGCGGGATGAGGATTTTCGCGGCTGGTGCGAGTACGACGACGACGAGGTTGAGGCAGTGAAGCTCTTCCTCACCGGCGACGATGACTTTACATGTGGCGCTAGGTTGGAGCTCGGGAGAGGGATGAGATGCGGAGTAATTGAGCACAGTTGACGGGAAGGGGGCATTTATAGCGGAAGTGAAAACCGATCCGCCCGAAGATTTTGGACAGGATTGCCCGTGACCCTTGCTCTCCACGCGACAGGTGTCACCCATCTGGGTAGTGGAGATTGTGGAGGATCATGGGTTATCCAGGCGTGGGAATCGGAACTGTTTGAGCGGGAAACGCCAAAATTTTTGGTAGTGAAGATTTGAAGTTTTCGTTCGCAAATTCTTCAGCTGTCAAGGACACAGTGAAGACTTTGAACGAGTTTCAAAGTAGAACGCATATGAAGAACTTGTGAACAGACTTGGTTGAGTTTAGCATAGAGGGGAAAAGGGGTCCGATCACATTCACTTAGATGAAAATCAACTTGAAGAAGTAGCAATAAATGAATGCTGTTGAGGACATTGAAAACTCAAATATAAATAAATATATATATATATATGTATAGTTAATGAAGAACGTGAGTTTCAAAGTTTGAAGAATTTGAAAAGTTGAGGAATTTGAAAAAGTTGAGGAATTTGATAGTTTGAAGAATTTGCAAAAACAACGAAATGCTCAATTTTGAGGATTTTCAACTTTTGGTTGGTGGCGTAACCCACCGTATAAGAATGATGATTTCAGACACCGCGTACAATTGTCGTAGAGTTCCGAGAATCAAATTCTTCGTTAATTTCTTCACACTTAGAGATTTATTCTTCATTGATTGAAGAAAAAAGTTACTTCATGTGTTGCACATCTAAGTCATCAATTTTGCATAAGTGTTAGGATGTGTGTTCTTCATCAAAGAACACTCGAGGATTCTAAGATATTTAGCTCACACCGCAACTTGCAAAATCTCTTTTCATCCAAGGGCTTTGTGAAGATATCGGCCACTTGTTCTTTAGTGGGAATGTGGTTGATGGAGATGTCGCCCTTGAGTACATGATCTCGAAGAAAGTGATGACGAATCTGGATGTGCTTGGTCTTGGAGTGCTGAACTGGGTTGTACGCAATCTTGATGGCACTCTCGTTGTCGTAGTAAAGAGGCACATTCTTCAGCTTGATTCCATAGTCCTTGAGGGTTTGCTTCATCCATAGTAACTGAGCACAACACTAGCCAACAACAATGTACTCAGCTTCTGCAGTAGAGAGTGAAACACAATTCTGCTTCTTCGAGGACCAACATACTAAGGATCATCCGAGGAAATGACATGTGCCTGAGGTTGACTTGGGATCCACACGATCTCCAGCATAGTCAGCATCAGAGTATCCGACGAGGTGAATATTTGAGCCCTTGGGATACCACAATCCTAATGTTGGTGTGTGAGCTAAGTATAGAAGAATATGTTTCATAGCCTTATGGTGTGATTCCTTCAATGTTGCTTGGAATCGAGCACACATGCAAACACTTAGCATTATATCAGGCCTAGATGCACATAGGTACAATAAGGATCCAATCATGGAGCGGTATACCTTCTGATCAAAATCTTTACCATTTTCATCAGTGCAGAGGTGGCCTTTTGAAGGCATTGGAGTTTTGATGCCTTTGCAATCTTGCATGTCGAATTTCCTCAGAACATCTTTGAGGCATTTCTCTTGTGAGATGAAGATGCCATTGTCTTGCTGACGAATTTGAAGACCTAAGAAGAATTTCAACTCTCCCATCATAGACATTTGATATTCTTCACTCATCATATAGGCAAATTCATCACTATAACGTTTGTCAGTACATCCAAAGATAATATCATCAACATATATTTGGCATATGAACAGTTCATTGCCATAGGATTTCGTGTAAAGAGTAGGGTCGAGTGAACCGGGTTTGAAGCCTTTCTTCATGAGGAATTCCTTCAGAGTGTCATACCACACCCGAGGGGCCTGCTTGAGGCCATAGAGGGCCTTGTTTAGTGTGAAGACTTTGTCAGGATGCTTAGGGTCTTCAAAACCTGGGGGTTGAGCAACATATACTTCTTCCTCAAGCTTACCATTGAGGAATGCACTTTTCACATCCATTTGATATAAGATGATATTATGATGGTTAGCGTAAGCTAGTAATATGCGAATAGCCTCAAGTCTAGCAACAGGTGCAAACGTTTCATCAAAGTCAATTCCTTCAACCTGTGTATAGCCTTGGGCTACAAGGCGAGCCTTATTCCTCACCACGAGACCATTTTCATCTTGCTTGTTGCGATAGATCCACTTGGTACCTATAATGTTATGTTTGCGTGGTCTGGTCGCTTGACAAGTTCCCACATGTTGTTGAGCTTGAACTGATGCAATTCCTCTTGCATAGCTTGAATCCACTTGGGCTCCTTGAAAGCTTCATCAACTTTGGTGGGCTCTATGATAGAGACAAAGGCAAAGTGCCCACAAAAGTTAGTTAGATGTGAAGCTTTTGAGCGTGTGAGAGGACCTGGTGCGTTGATGTCATCGATGATTTTGTCAATCTGCACTTCATTTGCTACTCTTGGATGAGCAGGTTGACGAGACTGAGGATTTTCATCAGCACCATTTTCTTCAGGTATATCAGCATGAGAGTCTTCATTTGTTGGAATGATTTCCTCAGTGGGTATGACATCTTCTGTTGCCTTCAGCTTGATGGATTCCTTAGGAGATTGTTCATCTAACACAGAAGGCAGGTGCTTTCTTTGCGAGCCATTAGTTTCATCGAACCACACATCTACAGGTAGGTGTTGAATACTTTGTAGGTGTGCGATTCCTTTCCATAACCAAGCATAAAATCTTCATGTGCTTTCGGTGCAAACTTAGAACTGTGGTGAGGATCTCTGATCCAGCATTTTGCACCGAAGACTTTGAGATAACTTACATTGGGTTTCTTGCCTGTCATGAGATGATATGAAGTCTTCTTGAAGAATTTGTGAAGATATACCCTGTTGATGATGTGACATGCAGTATCAATTGCTTTAGGCCAGAAGCGACGAGGGGTTTTGTATTCGTCAAGCATGGTGCGAGCCATCTCAACAAGTGTCCTGTTTTTGCGCTCCACGATGCCATTCTGCTGAGGAGTATAAGGGGCAGATAACTCATGAGTAATACCAAGTTCATCAAGATATTCATCAAGATTAGTGTTCTTGAACTCAGTCCCATTATCACTCCTGATGTGCTTGATCTTGACGCTGAAGTTGGTGGAGGCCCTTGAAGCAAATCGTCTGAAGACGTCTTGCACTTCATTTTTGTACAGAATAACATGCACCCATGTGTAACGAGAGTAATCATCAACAATGACAAAGCCATACAAACTTGATGCATTTGTTAGTATGGAGTAATGAGTGGGGCCAAATAGATCCATGTGGAGCAACTCAAAGGGTCGAGTCGTGGTCATGATTGTCTTCGAGGGATGCTTGGATCTGGTCATCTTCCCAGATTCACATGCACCGCAGAGGTGATCCGTGAGGAATTTGGCACCCTCGATGCCAATGACGTGCTTTTTCCTGACGAGTGTGTGCAGGTTCCTCATACCAGCATGTCCAAGTTGTCGATGCCACAGCCAGCCTTCTGAAGACTTTGCAAGTAAGCAAGTGGCAGGTTGAGGACCTGTAGAGAAATCAACAATATACAAGTCTCCTCTCCTAAAGCCTTCTAAGACTTTGGAATTATCAGATTCCATGATGACAACACAATGATATTTTCCAAATACGACAACCATATCAAGATCACAAAGCATCGAGACAGACATAAGGTTGAACGCGAGGGATTCAACAAGCATCACCTTGTCCATGGTTTGGTCCTTTGAGATAGCAACCTTACCAAGTCCCAATACCTTGCTTTTTTCCTTTGTCTGTGTAGGTGATATGCTTCAGAGGAGGTGGAGTGAGTGGCAAATTCATCAGTAGATTCTTGTCACCCGTCATGTGGTTTGTGCATCCACTATCGAGAACCCACTCAGTGGCTTTTAGAGTATCATCCTGCAGACGAATTAGTACAACTTACGAACTCATATGCTTCAAAGTGAAGAATATGACATTAATTTCATCAGACAGAATTTCATCACACAAGATAGTAAGCAAGTAGAGTGAGGACGTGAGAAATAAAGAATTCATTTCATCATGGTTAGCTTGCGTCCTTTCAAGCATTTCCTCAGGTCTCCAGCAAATTCATCAGATGTTCAAATTCATCTGGAGACCTGACCTTGCATAAGATGTTAGTTTGATTTCTTCACCACCCACATCTGGAGGGGTGGCAAAGAGTTCATCATTCTGTGAGCACCATGTGAGAAGGGAGGCATTGAAGCAAGTGTGCTTCGTTTCACAGGGCGAGGATTAGAGTACTCAAATGAATAAGCAGAGAAATTCTTCGAGGACTTATGAACATAATGGTTTGAAGAATAATGAACATATTCATAACTCTTAGGTTTTCCCTGCAAAACAGCGCCATTAGCGCAAGAATGATGATTTTGACCATTTGAGGATTTTGGTCCAAGTGAGGACTTTGATCCACTTGAGGAATTTGATCTAGGGTTCATTTTCTTCAAGAGTGGTGTCGCGAGCACATTCTCTTGAAGATTTTGTAGGTAGCTCTTGGGAACCCAGATTTTCTTCAATGGAGAGCCATTTCTGCAGTTAGTTCCAACAAATCTAGCAAATACTTCACCTTTCCGATTTTTGAAGAATTTGAAGTTGGAGTCAAGAGACTCATCAGAGGAATATGAAGTTTCACATGTAAAGCCAGATAAAGTAGATGGATCTACAGGAGATCCTTTTGTAGCAACCCATGAGGTTTTGGGGTACTGCTCAGGTGTCCAGTAGGATCCATCAGCATTGAGTTTCCTCACAAAGGCAATACCCTCTTTCCTAGGGTTCCTGTTCAGAATCTGCTTCTTGAGGACATCACAAAGGGTTTGATGCCCTTTGAGACTTTTGTACATGCCTGTCACCGACAATTCCTTCAACCCTGCATTGTCATCAGTGATACTTGTGGTATCCTTAGATGAGGAATTTGAAACCACTGGAATAGTTGAAGAATTTCCAGTAGTAGAAGCATTTGAACATTCAGGTGAAGAATTAGCAGTTTCACGTTCGATGCATTTCAAACAAGGTGGAACAAATTCTTCCTGAGCAGTACTGACCTGTTGAGCCAGTAAGGAATCGTTTTCCCTTTGGAGATCCTCATGTGACACCCTCAGCTTTTCAAGATCTTGCTTTCTTTGAAGAAATTCATATGAAAGCTTCTCATGATCGGCCAAGAGGTCGTTATGATGACTCTGAAGGTTATCATACTTTGTCTGAAGACTTTTGAGATCGACAGACAGAGTTTGAGTCTGATCCACTTCATGGTTTAACAGATCATCGCTTTTGTCTAGCATTTTCTGAAGCTTTTCAAGTGAACTTTGTTGCTTAGTGGCAATTTTAACAAGTTTAGCATAGCTAGGTTTCACATATTCATCAGAATCACCTTCACTTGATTCAGAAGAGGAATGATGTTTTTGTACCTTTGAGTCTCTTGCCATGAAGCAATAGGTGGGAGCATAATCATCATTGCTGACGTCAGAGTCGTTGGAGTAGTCATATTTTTCATCGTTGAAGATAGACTTGTTGACGAAGGCGGTAGTGAGGGCAAGGCTAGCAACACCAGAATCTGATTCCTCCTCAGATTCTTCATATTCTTCAGACTCTTCCTTAGAATCCATTTCCTTGCCGATGAATGCTCGAGCCTTTTTGGAACCAGTCTTCTTGTGTTTTGAGGACTTTGAAGATGAAGACTTTGAGGATTTCTTCATTTTCTTTGAGTCATCAGAACTATCATCCTTGTATTTCTTCTTCTTCTTTGAGTCTTTTTCCCAGAGAGGACAATCAGAGATAAAGTGGCCAGGCTTCTTGCAACGATGACATGTTCTCTTTTTGGAATCTTCTGAGGAATCTGATTTCCTCAAGCCACTTTTTGATGACTTTCCAAATCCACCTCTTCTTGAGAACTTCTGGAATTTCCTCACAAGCATAGCTAGTTCTTGACTTAGTTCTTCAGGATCACCAAGGCTGCTGTCAAAATCTTGTTCTTCAGATGAGGAAATTGCTTTTGCCTTCAGAGCACGAGATCTTCCATAGCTTGGCCCGTAGAGGTCTCTCTTTTTAGCTTGTTGAAATTCATGAGTATTGAGTCTCTCAAGAATATCAGTAGGATCAAGAGCTTTATAATCTCCACGTTCTTGAATCATCAAGACCAGAGTATCAAATGAGGAATCGAGAGATCGTAGCAGTTTCTTCACTACTTCATGGTCAGTGATATCAGTGGCACCCAGTGCTTGAAGTTCATTGGAGATATCAGTGAGGCGACAAAATGTTTGCTGAACATTTTCATTGTCAAGTCTCTTGAAGCGGTTGAAGAGATTGCGAAGAACATCAACACGAGAGTCACGTTGAGTGGAAACACCTTCGTTGACTTTGGATAGCCTATCCCAGATAAGCTTAGTAGATTCCAAAGCACTCACTCTGCCATACTGACCTTTGCTCAGATGACCACATATGATATTCTTCGCTTGAGAATCGAGTTGCTTGAATCTCTTCACATCAGCAGCTGTAACAGTGGGAGCGACAGAGGGCACACCATTTTCCACAACATACCAGAGGTCGTTGTCAATAGCTTCAAGGTGCATACGCATCTTGTTCTTCCAGTAGGGGTAGTCTGTCCCATCGAAGGTAGGACATCCCATGGAAACCTTGATCATACCTGCAATCGACATAACTAGAACTCCAGGTGGTTAAACCAAAATCACACAGAGCAAAGGAGTACCTGCTCTAATATCAATTGAAAGTGCGTTATATCGACTAGAGGGGGGGTGAAAAGGCGATTTTTACAAATTCATCACTTGAGGAATTTCAACTTTGAGGAATTTGAAATGTGATGAATAACTAGCAGCGGAATAAGTACTCAAGTGCATGAGGAACATAGTAACAATATAGTCGTCATGATAAAATGAAACATGCACAAATCGAGAGTAGCATGATAAAGGATAAACAATGATGAACAAGGCAACTTGAAGAATTTGAGGTGAGGAATTTGCAATAGTCTTCGGTCAAGTACTTCAAATAGTAACAATCAATTTCATCAACAGGTTTATGAGGAATAAGGAGGTTGAGGAAATAGAACCAGGTAGCTCGATGAAGACAGTGGTTTGATGACCTAGTTCCAACTGCTGTGACAGTCGTATGTCTGGTTTAGAGCGGCCTGGTATTTAAACCAGAGGACACACAGTCCTTACCGTATTCTCCTTGAGCTAAGGTCACACAGTCCTCGCCCAACACTCGTGGTAAGTCTTCAGGGTAGACTTCCAAAACCCTCACAAACTGGTCACCCGACGATCCACAATTTACTGCTGGATGCTCTAGACCAAGGTCACTTCGTGGTCCCCAATTGACTGCAGGAGCACTAGACCATGACGCCTAACTGTCTGGAGGATGCACAGTCCTCAAAGGTAACAAGCATCGGTTCCACACAGGAATTTCTTCAGTGATGCTCAATCACTATGGGTTTTGTGGTTTGGTTGTGGGTTTTTCCTCACTGATGATTTTCTCTCAAAGTCCTCAGAGGATGGGTTGCTCTCAAATGACAAGTGTTAGTTCTATCTCGAAGCGGCCAACCAACTAGTGGTTGTGGGGGGTGGCTATTTATAGCCAGGATGCAACCTGACATGATAAGACATAAATGCCCCTAATGATATGACCATTATGTGGATATGAATGATTGGGGACAGCTAGCGCTAAGCACAACAACGGTCGGAACTTCGAACTATGAAAGTCCTCAGCTTATCATGTTCCTCACTTGTAGGCAATTCGCACTAGCGAAATCCTAACTCCTCAGTCGGATCAATTTCCTCAGAGACCAGAAGAACTTCGTCTCTGTCACTGAAGAACTTGTCTGAACTGTAAGAGATTTCCAAAAGCTTCACTCGGAGGATTGTATGGGTTGAGGATTTTGGAGTTGAGCATCAGTTGGAAATTTTCCTTAGTATTACCTCGGCCCCCTTTAACAGTACGGTGTTTCCTATGACTCAAATAAAGGAAATGAAACTACGAAAACAAAAGTCTTCATGCTTCATATTCCTCGTTCATATCTTCAAGGTCACACCAACTTCTTCATTTTCAAAGTCTTCACAAAGTCTTCACTTGAAGACATACATTTTTAGGGGTCGATAATCTCCGATTATATCAAACTCCTCATCGACTTATAGAGCCTGTGTACACTCACAAACACATTAGTGCCTTAACCTATAAGTCTTCAATACACCAAAATCACTAAGGGGCACTAGATGCACTAACAGGTATTAATGGTGAATGGAATCTCAAAATGATCAAGTGTTAGTCACCAAAAACACCCACAAGCTCTCCCACAAATACTCTGTCTAAACCCACCCACAAGCCAATACGATCAAATGGGGGTGATGTATTAATGGAGCCACCAACTTTTTCGACTCGGCCCAACCAATTTTCATCTCAGACAGAACCCAGTCAAACCCTAGCTTCTCGGTACCACCAAGTACTATATCGGTGCAACCGAGTTTTGGTGACCAACATTCTGGTGTCCCATTTTATAAAATCGGAATTTTCGAGTTTTATGAATCGGTGTCACCAAGTTTGGAAACTTCCCTTGGCCACTCATATCTATACTATTGAGAATCATATATAGGTCTCGCCGAGATTCCTAAAGTTGCCACATTTTGAAAAAAATCAGTACGACCGAGTTTACTTCGGTTTCACCGAGTTGGTCAATAATGGTGTAACGGTTGGATTTTTGGAGATGCCTATATATACCCCTCCACCACCACTCATTCGCAAGAAAAGCACTCAAAACAGATCCCCACTTATCCCACTTGATTTTGTGAGAGAGAGCCACCTACTCATGTGTTGAGATCAAGATATCCCACTCCCACCATATGAAACTTGATATCTAGGCTCCCCAAGTTGCTTTCCACCCAATCAATCTCTTCTACCAAGCCAAATCTATGAGAGAGTGATTGAGTGTTGAGGAGACTATCATTTGAAACTCAAGAGCAAGAATTTCATCGTTACTATCAAGCCTATTACCTTTTGGAGGGTGGTGCCTTGCTAGGTATCGCTTGGGAGCCTCGTACTTCATGTTGTGGAGTTGAACCAAGAAGTTTGTAAGGTCAAGGAGATCGCCTACTTCATGAAGATCTGCCCCGAGTTAGGCTAGTCCTCCGTGGACGTAGGCCATCATGGCATAGACAATGTTTCTTCTTCATGGAACCCTTTGTCGGTGGATCCCTCCGTGGACTCCCGCGACCATTACCCTTCATGGGTTGAAGTCTCCATAAAAATGGATGTACGATAGCGTCACCTATCGGAACCACAGGAAAAATCTTTGTGTCTACAATTTCGTTTGATCTTCCTATCTCTACTCTCTTACATATGCTTGTCTTACTTTCTGCTGCCATACTTGTTGACTAGCATGTGTAGGGTGCATTAGACTTGTTATAATCGCTAAAATTTGCCAACCAAATTACTTGGGAAAATTTTAGGTTTTAATTCTTGTAAGTAGTCTATTCACCCCCCTCTAGACATCGCTTCTATCGATCCCTCAATTGGTAGTAGAGCTTTGGTCTCCATAGCTTCGGTTTCGTCATCGTGGAGGGAGATGGATGTGTCTAGTTTGGGGAGTATTAGTTGTAGAGTGCCTGTTCTCGATTGCGAGTACTATAGTCAATGGAAATATGAGATGCTTGAGCTATTCAATGAATTCCATTTGAGCAAGTATGTTATGAACCCCTATGTACCTCCCATTAATCCGTTACATCCCACACATGAAGAGGAAATTGACATGCTTCGCAATCTTAGAACTGTTAATCTCATTATCAAAGGATTGTCTAGATTTGTGTTTGATCAAATGAATAATGTTGAATGTGGTTATACTTTGTGGAATGATTTGGAGAAACGATATCCAAATTATTCATTAAGTAACCTTGATGAAATTCTTCATAAAGCTACCCCCTTTCATATGATGAAGCCTAGTGATCCTAACTTTGATAAATGATTATTTGAGCTCCATGACCACATGCGTTATAAAGGAGATGTCACTACCATTAATAACATCATCTTTGAAGTCATTCGTCTTCATAGACTTGAACATTGTCATTATCACAATCCTAATGGATCTCTTGTCTCTTATGACGAGTATATCCCACTTGATGATGACAATGTGGAACATGGATACTATGAAGAAGATGAGTTATTCGACATCGAGTGTGAGAAGACTATGAAGAGTCTAAATCTCATGGAAAACTTCAAAGATTACATGGCCATAGGAAAGGAATGGATTCTTGACAGTGGATGCACCGATCATATGACCGGAGATAGAGACATGTTTCAAGAAATCACACCAAACCATGGACCGCGAAGGTATGTATCTTTTGGAGACAACTCCAAGGGTAAGGTACCTGGTCTCGTTAAGGTGGCCGTATCTCATGATAGCTCTATTCAAAATTTCATGCTTGTTGAATCCCTTGGCTACAATCTTCTTTCCATATCTAGACTTGCCGACTTCGGTTTCAATGTGCTATTTACCTAAGTGGATTGCAAAGTATTTCATCAAGATAGTCATAGCATGGTTTTTACCGGTTTTCGTAGAGGTGATCTATACATTGTTTATTTCACTAAGAGATCCAAAACTTCGAACTTGCCTTGTTGCAAAATCTTCTAAAGGTTGGCTTTGGCATAGAAGATTAAGACATGTTAATATGCGTAATCTAGATAAGCTCATCAAAGGCGATCATGTACTTCGTGTGAAAGATGTTATCTTTGACAAAGATAGACTTTGTAGTGCTTTTCAAGCCGGAAACCAAGTAGGTGGAAGTCATCCTGTAGAATAGCATGACTACTAGGAGACCACTCGAGTTGCTTCATATGGATCTTTTTGGTGCCAATGCTTACAAGAGACTCAGCGGAAATTCCTTTGGTCTAGTTATAGTTGATGATTTTTCCATATTTACGTGGGTATTATTTCTTGACGATAAGTCGCAGGAGCAAAAGATGTGCAAGAACTTCGCTCGCAAAGCTTAAAATCAGTTTGTGGTGAAGATCGAGAAAGTTCGGAGTGACAACGGGTCGGAGTTCAAGAACACAAATGTGGACACCTTTCTTGACGAAGAAGGGATTCTACATGAGTTCTTGGCTACGTACACGCCTCAACAAAATGGAGTTGTCGTGAGGAAGAATCGAACTCTTATTGAGATGGCAAGAACGATGCTCGACGAATACAAGACACCAAGACACTTTTGGGCGGAAGCCATGGAAACAGCTTGTCATGCCATGGACCGACGCTATCTTCACAAGCTTCTCGGTAAAACAAAATACGAGATACTCACTGGTAACAAGCCCCAAGTTGGATACTTTCGGGTATTCGTCTCCAAGTGTAACATTCTTGATAAGAATCATCGTTCTAAATTTGCTCCAAAATATCATGAAGGTTTTCTACTCGGTTATGGATTAAACTCTCACACTTACCGTGTCTACAACAACTTCACTCTCAAAGTTGAAGAGACGGTAGATGTGAATTTTGACGAATCTAATGGTTCGCAAGTCAAACAATTGCGAAATGATGTAGGAGATAAAGAACCTTCAGAAGCTATCCAAGACTTGTCCATTGGCAAGATTCATCCCATGTAGGTGAAGGAAAGTACCTCATCAACCCAAGTGGAAGCTCCTACTTCACGCCAAGGCGAACCCCAACATGACATGGAAGCATCCACAAGCGGTACAAGACAAGATGGAGAGGATGATGAAGTACATGATGATGATCCACCTCCACCTCCTTCACCACCACCTCAAGGCAATGACACCTTCAACAACAACAATGAAGAAGAATATGATGATGAGGAAGCTCCACCTTCCAACAAGGAAAAGCTACCTTGAGTTCGAGAACGAGTGAACAAGAATCATCCCTTGGAGCAAATCTTCAGTGACATTCAAAGTAGAAGAATTACTCACTCGAAAACCCGCTTAGCTAATTTTTGTGAGCACTACTCATTCTTTTCTAGTATTGAGCCTATGAAGGTGGAATAAGCGCTTGAAGATCCGGATTGGGTGAATGCTATGCATGAAGAGCTTCACAACTTTGAGAGGAATGAAGTGTGGACACTTTTGGAGATGCCCAAGGACGATCAAAACATCATCAGAACCAAATGGGTGTTTCAGAATAAGCAAGACGAAGACGGTCAAGTCATTCGCAACAAGGAACATCTCGTGGCTCAAGGCTACACGCAAGTCGAAGGTATGGACTACGGTCAAACCTATGCCCCCATTGCTAGACTTGAAGCTATTCGTATATTGCTTGCTTATGTGAATCACCATGACATCAGACTTTAACAAATGGATATTAAAAGTGCATTTGTAATCGGGGAGATTGAGGAAGAAGTCTATGTTAAGCAACCCCCGGTTTTGTGAATCCTAAGAAACCCAACCATGTTTAGAAGCTTCATAAAGCTCTTTATGGACTTAAGAAAGCCCCTCGTGCTTGGTAAATGTTTAACGAAGGTTTTACTTGAAAAGGGTTTTGAGATTGGTAAAATTGACGCAACCTTATTCACCAAGAGAGTTAATGGTGAATTATTTGTATGCCAAATTTATGTGGATGATATTATATTTGGATCTACTAACCCACAATTTAGTGAGAAATTTGGAAGGTTGATGTCAGAATAGTATGAGATGTCCATGACATGTGAGCTGAAGTTTTTCTTTGGTTTGCAAATCAAGCAAACGAGAGAAGGAACTTCCATCTCTCAAACCACGTTCACCAAGGACTTGTTCAAGAAGTTCAACATGCAAGAGTGTAAAGGTATGAAAACTGCTATGCTTACTAGTGGACATGTTGATCTTACCAAGGAGGACAAATCGGTTGATCAAAAGGTTTATCGGTCAATGATTGGTTCATTGCTATATCTATGTGCCTCCCGTCCCGATATCATGCTTACTGTGTGCATGTGTGCTAGATATCAAGCTGCTCCTAAAGAGTGTCATCTTAAGGCCGTGAGAAGAATTGTGAGATACTTGATACATACACCAAAATTTGGCATTTGGTATCCCAAGGGATCTTCTTTTGACCTTGTTGTCTATTTCAACTCGGACTATGCCGGAGATAAGGTTGACAAAAAATCCACCTTGGGTACATGTCAATTTCTTGGTAGATCTCTTGTGTCTTGGTCCTCCAAGAAACAAAATTTGGTGTCTCTGTCTACCGCCGAAGCGAAATACATTGCCACTGGATCATGTTGTTCTCAATTGCTATGGACGACTCAAACTCTTAAGGATTATGGCATACATGTGAAACATGTACCATTGTTATGTGATAATGAGAGTGCAATCAAAATTTCTCATAATCCCGTGCAACATTCTCGAACTAAGCATATTCAAGTTCGACATCATTTCATTCGTGATCATGTTGTCAAAGGAGATATCAAGCTCAAACATGTTCGTACTAACAAACAATTGGCCGATATCTTTACTAAGCCTCTTGATGAAAAAGTGTTTTGCCACTTGAGGAGTGAGTTGAACATCCTTGGAGGTTCAAACTTCAGCTAGACTCACTCGATTGCATGCAAGGGCATGAGCTTACATGATACTTCTTTGATACCTTTGACATATTATCATATACCTTGGAAATATATGCTCCCTTGTAGTGCAAGTAACCATTTTGTAGGTACTTAGAAGAACTACATTCCACAAGATTGCCAACAACTCGAATCATAAGCAATCTTGTCATGACCAAGTATCCACAACCGTTCTTTGTTGATGGAAGGAAGAAGACAACTCAAACCATATCCTTGAGATATATTTGATGAGATCACAATTGCTAATTCACAAATGGTATCATGTCATTTGGATATATCATGTTCTTCCTTGCATGACTAACCCATGTAGGTGAAAAGAGAGCCAAAATGAACAAGGATTGCTCCCAACTCAAGATGATCTTCATCAACATTGAGCATCCACAACAAGTTCTCCTACATGCTACATCATCAACAGCACTCAAAGGTATGTGCTCATATCCTTGAAAAAGCTTTACTCCAAGTCATGTGATAAAGCAACTCAAGTGATATGAAAACATAAAAATGCTTAAACGAAAAATGGTAACCCCATTTTGAGCTTAACGATGAGTATGACCTATGATAAAGTATTCATACTTGGTTCCTAAGTCAGTATACTCTAATATAAGTGACCTAGTCGTCGACCATCATCTAGATGAACTTTCTTGTGTGGTTCATCTTATAGTTGATTGATTTCTAAGAACCACTCAACCCTCATCTAGTTGATATTTCTTTGTACATTCTTTTGACCATTCCTTGCAAACCTTTGTTGAAATTGCATTGCAAGTTTTCTCAAATCATTTGAGACTTTCTGAAAGTTGCCAAGTTTCTGTTTAGCCCTCGGAGCCTCCGATTCAAATAACTCGGCGTCATCGATTATGCAGATAAGCTACACATACAAAATTCGGTTCCAGCCACTTATTTGCCTCGGAGCCACCAATTTTGCCATCATCTATAGTCGTTGTTAGACTTAGCAATTATCCATTTCTTCGAGGATCCCTTTGTTAAAAAACCTTGAAGGAGGAGAAATTTTATTCAAGGATCCCTATGATAAGGGGGGGGGGGAATCTTACAATCTTTCGGATAAGTGAAAGGGTGAGAAATTATACTCTATGACCCCCCAGTCTTAAATGCTCTCTATGATCCTTACATTCTATGATCCCCACTTTCTATGACCCTTGTTCTCTAGAATCCCTTCTCACTCAATGATCCCTTTATCTGACCCTGTGTATGAACCTTTTTGGAAATTAGTGCCAAAGTGGGAGAAATACCAAAGCTTTAATGCAAAGGGGGAGATAGACCAAAGGGGGAGATATAAAATTAAGGGGGAGAATATCAAAGCTTATGCTTATATACAGGGGAGAATACGAAAGTGTGTGCCTATCCATAAGGGGAAAAATATCAGGGGAAGAGAGTATATCAAATCTTGTTCTATCGTTTAAGGAGAGAGGAAATACGTTTTATTCTATCTGACTAATCATGTTAGACTTGTATCACCCTACCTACTCCCAATATCTACATGCTAAGATTCACGGGGAGAGGAAGACCTACGATTTCATATTTAGGGGAGAAAGTTCTAAATGTGTCTTGGAGACATATCAATCTTAAGGAATACTATCTTCTATATACTATCCACGTCTTGGTACTATTGAGTTCTATTGCATTTTTGGTTTGTAGAATACTCTTGTGTTTCCTAAGATTGTTTTCTCAAGTGTGTTTCTACTATTAGGATGCTTAAGAACTCAAGGTAAGTTTATGCATCACATATTTTATCAAGATAATCTTTTGCTTCTTGCACATATTGTTAGCAAGAACGAAGTCTTGAAGAAGGATACACTTCATTCACATATATTTGATGCATATATCCAAGGTACACATGATTCATCTTATCCCTTCCACTATATGTGTGTCCATGCATTCCAAAGCTACTATTCTTTAAAGGGATTGCACACATTTAGGGGGGCATAGTTTAGTCACGTGTCTCTCAAAGTCTTCACTATATCTTTGCATATCTTTACTTGAAGCTTTGATTGTATGTTGTCATCAATTTCCAAAAAGGGGGAGATTAAAAGTATATATGCTCCCTTGGTGGTTTTGATAATTCATGACAACATACATTATTTCTTGGACTAATATTTCTACCTAGTTTATTTTCAGGTTTAGTCCACATAGATTGTTGGCAAAAGGGTGTGAGGAGATTCCCCAAGAAGAAGAAGAAAAGGAAGGAATAGGACTGGCCAAGCTACAAGCATGAAGACTCTACATTTTACTTTGTGAGAAATCACTTTGAGTCTATAGGAAATCCAGTACTATGAAAAGGGGGTGAGGTATTAATGGTGAATGAAATGCTCAAAATAATCAAGTGTTAGTCACCAAAAACACCCACAAGGTCTCCCATAAATACTCTATCTAAACCCTTCCATAAAAAATTGGTGCAACCAACTTTTTCCACTTGGCCCAACCGATTTTCATCTCAGACAGAACCCAGTCAAACCCTAGCTTCTCGGTACCACCAAGTTGTATATTGGTGCAACCAAGTTTTGGTGACCAACATTCTGTTTTTTTCCATTTTATAAAATCGGAATTTCCGAGTTTTACAAATCGGTGTCATCGAGTTTGGAAACTGCCCTTGGCCACTCATATCGATACTATCGAGAATCATATATGGGTCTCACCGAGATTCCTAAAGTTTCGACATTTTGAACAAATCAGTACGACCGAGTTTTACTTCGGTTTCACCGAGTTGGTCAATAATAGTGTAACCGTTGGATTTTTGGAGATGCCTACATATACCCCACCACCACCACTCACTCGCAATAAAATCACTCAGAACAGATCCCCACTTATCCCACTTGATTTTCTGAGAGAGAGCGACCTACTCATGTGTTGAGATCAAGATATGCCATTCCTACCATAGGCTAGTCCTCCATGGACGCAAGCCATCATGGTATAGACAAGGTTGCTTCTTCGTGGAACCCTAAAGTGGCTCGAGACTGCATCGGTATTTCCCCAAAGAGGAAGGGATGATGCAGCACAACTACGGTAAGTATTTCCCTCAGTTCTAAAACCAAGGTATCGATCCATGGAGGAATACCACGCAATTCTATGTAAATGGTACCTGCACACAAAGAACAAATACTTGCAACCTGACGCGTAAGAGAGGTTGTCAATCTCTAAACGGTAAACAGATAGATTAGATTCTAATAGGTTGGGCAAACAGATCTCACAAGAACAAAAATAAAAGAGGCAAATAAAAAGGGCAGCAAGGTATTTTTTGGTTTTTGGATTAATAGATCTGAAAATAAAGATGGCAAAAAGATAGATCGGAAAGCAATACATTGGAAAAGTAGACTCGGGGGCTGTAGGTTTCGCTAGTGCATTCTCTCATGAGTATAGCACATGGTGGGTAAACAAATTACCGTTGGGCAATTGATAGAAGATCAAATAATCATGGCAATATCCAAGGAAATGATAATTATATAGGCATCACATCCAAGATAAGTATACTGAAACGATTCTGCATCTACTACTATTACTCCACACATAGAACGCTATCCAGCATACATCTAGTGTATTAAGTTCATAGAGAAATGGAGTAATGCAATAAGAATGATGACATGATGTAGACATGATCTATTCATGTAGGAATAGACCCCATCTTGTTATACTTAATAGCAATGATACATGCGTGCCTTGGTGCCCCTTTTGTGGGAAAGGACACTGCAAGATCGAACCCATCACAAAGCACCTCTTCCCATGGCAAGAAAAACCGATCTAGTTGGCCTAACTAAACCAAAGATTCGAAGAAGAAATACAAGGCTATAAGTAATCATGCATATAAGAGATCAAAGAGGACTCAAATAATATTCATGGATAGAAACTGACCATGAACTTTGTCATGGATTTGTCACGGCAGATGTTCGGGTGAAAGGACTTAGGTTTGGGGCAGAAACACAACGATGTGGCGGCTTGAAGGGGTTGGTCGGAATCGAGAGACGCGGAGTTTACCAAGGTTCGTCCCCTCCAATGGAGGTAAAAGCCTACATCCTGCTTGTCTGGTATTGATGATGAAGGAGATCTCTCGGTTACAAGGGTGTTGTTTGCTACCTATAATCATGAAAGCCTCTAATCTGTCTATCTCTAATCTCTTGTGTCTGTTAAACTTGTGGACTTGTGAATCTGTCTTTCTAGGGGTGCTCTACCCCTCCTTATATAAGTGGATAAGGTATGTTTACAAATAGAGTCCTAATCCCAATAGGACTAGGACTTGTCTTTCACGAATCCTACTCCGAGTCTTGTTTCCTTTAAGGGAATCCTACTCTCTTTGAGCCTTCTCTTGTGATCCGCCTGGCGCCGGCTTACATGCCGGATCTTGGGCCTGGTCATCCTGCGACCCGCCTGCCGGGTCATTAATAAAATGTCATGTCTTGACCGGGTCTCTTGTGAGTCGCCAGGCCGGGTCATACCGCGGGGTATATCCCCGACATTAGCCCCCAGGTTAACTTGAATTTATTCATGGTAACCTCCTGAAATAGGAATAGCAAAATATGTTAAGTGGACGGCTTGCTCTTGGCCGGCTTATGAAGTGTCTCCTCAGAAATTCGGGTCTTTTCTGCATATGAACGAGTCGTCTTAAAAAATTCCTTGCTTGTCAATGTCCGTTGAAAAATATTGAGAATAGAATACCCATATGCCATTGAGTCAGCTTCCAATACTCTTGGCGGGTCATCTCCATTGGGTCATAATCATTGATGATGCCGGGTCATTATCGTTGGTGACGCCGGGTCAAATAACTAGAATCCAGCTAACTTGATAAAAATCCATATGATGTAATACCGGACTTCCTTGTTGTGAAGCAGGGCGGCTTATATAAAATCTGGCGGGTTATGATCTTTTGATAACGCCGGGTCATAAATGTTGGTGATGCCGGATCTAACTACTGAACTCCATAATTAACATGAAAATTCTCCTCAAAGTTTTTGGTATGTCCATATTACCAGTAGCACCCAAGCTGCGAGATTATCCATGATAACTTGGTGCCTTGTAATAATATTTTGGACTATGTAGCCCCCAAGTGCCGGGTTGTCCTGCCTGCAGCAACCTGGGACTTATAACTATCTTATACCTTATAAAGCTTCGGCGGGTGTAGCCCCAAGGGCCGGCTCATCAGAACGTGATGCGCCGGGTCTTCGATTTGAATCTCTTAATCTGTTTGAGCAGCTGAATACTGTAGCCCCCCAAGTGCCAGGTTGCACACCTGCGGCGACTTGGGACTTTTAGAAAATTTGATCTGAGCGGTGTAGCCCCCAAGGGCCAGGTCAGTAAGAATTACTGAGCTGGGACTTAGAAAATATAGAAAGGCCGGCTCATCCCCTTGAGATAATAAGGTCTTGCTAATAATGTAATGATTTGAAAACTGACTTGCATTAGCCACCAAGTGCCATGGTGCATGCTTGCAGCGACAAGGGACTTGCATAATTGATATAAATTGGACTTGAATAGTGTAGCCCCCAAGGGCCAGGTCGTCTGCCTGCGGCGACTTTGGACTATGTAATATGACTCACCACAATTTGTTGAATGAATCCTTGACCATGGTTGTAATATAACCCATAATGAATATCCTGGAATAATTCCTTTGTCTTTGACATGAAATCCCTGCTCGTGGTTGCAGTGCAACCCGGCAAATATATGTTGGAGAAATCCATGAGTGTTATAGGTTACTACAGAGCACCTTTGAAGAAATCCGAGAACCAGTCAATAAGATGACACAATATTATATCTGACAGGGCGGCTCTTGAAAAATAATAAATTCTCCGAGCTGGCTTGAAAACCCCAATCATTTAGTACTGATTATCATAAAGCATGAAGATCCAGTCAAGTTGGCTATTAAAGATCCATTTGCTCTTGAAGAATACTTAACGGCAGCTCATCTTAAAAGATAATACCTGCAAAAATAAACAAGACATAATATATTCTGCATTGTTGTAAGGGCGGCTTGAAAAAGCACAACCTGAATATGTTACATCTTTCATAACATTGCTCATTCTTTCATAATCTTGCTCTGACCCGGCTTGATAAGCTGGCATGACATGTGAATATGTTGCAATGTATGATGCAATGTATGATGCTATGTATGATGCAATGTATGATGCAATGTTCACTTGTCAACATTTTTGGCTTAAGAGCCGGTTGTTAGGGTTAGATAAGCTACACCCAGAGGTGGGAAGCCCCCTTTAACAACCAAAGTTGACTTGTCAACTTTTTTGGCGTAAGAGCTGGCTGTTAGGGTTAGATAAGCTACACCCAGAGGTCGGAAGCCCCTTTGACAGCTATGTTGACTTGTCAACATTTTTGGCTTGAGAGCCAGTTGTTAGGGTTAGATAAGCTACACCTGAAGGTGGGAAGCCCCCTTCGACAACCAAAGTTGACTTGTCAACTTTTTTGGCGTAAGAGCCAGCTGTTAAGGTTAGATAAGCTATACCCGAAGGTAGGAAGCCCCCTTCGTCAGTTAATGTTGACTTGTCAACATTTTTTGGCTTGAAAGCCGGTTGTTAGGGTTAGATAAGCTACACTCGGCGGGTGGGAAGCCCCCTTCGACAACCAAAGTTGACTTGTCAACTTTTTGGCGTAAGAGTCGGCCGTTAGGGTTAGATAAGCTACACCCAGAGGTGGGAAGCCCCCTTCGACAGGTATGTTGACTTGTCAACATTTTTGGCTTGAGAGACAGTTGTTAGGGTTAGATAAGCTACACCCGAAGGTGGGAAGCCCCCTTCGACAACCAAGTTGACGGAGTCAACTTTGTGCACCATCTTGTAAGTCGCCATCTTGTAAATCGTCATCTTGTACGAAGAAACGACAAAAGCTCCAAGTGACTTTATGATGATCCAATAAATCCGGGCACCCATGTTTGAATGGTGCATCACAGCGGTTCATCTTCTTGGGCAACTTTTAATCTTCCACCAATAATGTAATAGCCCCCAGGACTGGGTTAACTTTGCCATGACCCGAGGTTCTCGCTGAAAACGACCAAATGTGTCTCGCCATGTCTGTAGCCCCCGAGTCTTAAGTTGACTTGAAAAGGAGGCTTGTGAATCTCCACTGATAGTTGAGGTTGACCGTGGCAGGTTTATAGATGATCCCGTATGAACTGTTTTGCTAACCCGGTCGATGGTTCGTCCTGCCTGGTTGTTGAAGTTAACCAAACTGTAGCGGTGGTGACTTGTTCGCCTGTCCGTTGGGCGGCTCATGTAGGCGAGCACTGCACCGATATGTTGATGTAGATCAAACTATGGGCGGCGTCTTACACGCGTCCGTTGGGCGGCTCAGATAGGCGAGCACCGCACTAATATGTTGTAGATCAGGCTGTGGGCGGTGTCTTGCACGCGTCCGTTGGGCGGCTCATATAGGCGAGCACACCATTAATATGTTGTAGATTGGCCCACCGAGTGGCGATTCAGAACCGTATGTTGGGCAGCTCGTACTGGTAAATGCGGCCCCTGACGTGTTGATGTAGACGTAGAGGCCAACTGCGGCATTGTAAGCCGGTGCTATTTGTGAAATCTGCCACGGCGTTGTAAGCCGGCGTGGATGGTGAGAGACGGCCACAGTGTTGTAAGCTGGCGCAGATGGTGAGAGATGGCCATGGTGTTGTTTAAACCGGCGCGGTCACGAGAGACGGCCGCGATAAGCCGGTGCAGCATGACACGAATGCACATTGGTCCAGAATGGTGTTAGTGTGCTTCCATCTCCATGATATATCTCCACTTTAACAATGAACAATTGCCCTGATATTTTTTGTCAGATGAATGCAAAACGCTGCTGCCAGATAATACTTGGACGTTTGGACGAAAAAGATAACCCAAAGCAGCACTAGCAGGCCCCATCAATTTTGATAGCAGATGAAGTAGTATTCCGAAGTACTGGCTTTCCTTGTGAAATGTTATATCCATCCATCCTTGATCTCCATGCTAATACTAATAGAACTTTGGTCTTATTTTCCTTCTCGCTTATAGTACATCCACTATGCCTGATTCTTCCGATGGACTCGATTTTTGGAATTGTGGCTGGCGGCCGGCCGCTGTAGTCTTTGTGCTGATAATTTATATGTGTATTTCGTGTACGACATGCCGTGTTGGAATTATCTGACTCCATACTTTCTCCAGCTGAGGGTCGACACAAAAAGCCCTCCTCCGCATCTTCAATTCTGGGCCCTGAAAGTTTCAAGAAGCGGAATTGTTGGCACTTGCAGAGGAGCTCCATGGCAGCCCATGGCAGCGAAGCGAGCTGCAATAGAAGAGGAGCCAGGCTAGGGGGGCTTACAAGATGCGAGGCCTGACACGGGCAGTTTGCAGCAGCAAAAATCACCGGACGACAGTAGTGACTCAATAGCAGTGGAGGCCGAGGATGTAGGGCCGTCAGGACAACTTGAAGATGACCGCCGGAGCGACGACTGGTGGAGGTGGAGTCCGGAGGCCACTTGGGCCATGGAGGCAGGTCTCTGCAAAGGTGGGGCAAAGCGAGCCGGCGTGCAAACTCGGCGACGAGGTGAAGGCGATGTCCTTCGCGGCGGAGAAGCGAGGCGGCGACTCGGAGGCGCAGGAAAAGCCGGACCGTGGGGGCAGTGCTTTGGCGAGGCGCGGTAGCTACGACGCTTTGCAGGCACGGGGACATGGCAGAAGAGAGGACCGGCCGGAGGCGAGGCACGGCGGTGGATCTGGGGCAGCAGGCGGTAGCCATGGTGCGGCGAGGTGAGTTGGTCATGACGCAACGGGTCCTGACGGTGAATCCGAGACGGAGACCGCGATGGAGGCCTCGGTGGCATGGTGCAGAGGCGGCCATGGTGTGGCGGCAGGTCACAGTGCGATGGTGAGGCCAGCACCACAACAGCAGGTACAGCGACAGGGACGAGCCAGCGAGGTTATGGTGGTGAGGCAAGGTGGAAATGGCTCGCGGTAATGGCGACGCCGTGGCGAGGGCGCGGCGGATCGGGCGCAGCACGGCATACCGGCTCGTGACGGCAACTCACAACGAGGAGAGGCGAGGCTGGCGGCTGAACCTGCCGGTGCACAGGGCGGCGAACGCGGTGGTAAGCCGGCGTGTGGCAGGGTGCGGCAGCCTCGAGTCCGCCTCTGTTTCCTCTTTATTTTAAGTCAAGCGCATGTCACCCGCGTAAGTCAACACATGTCATCCCGATTCTTGGTGGTCTCGCAAACGATGCGCCCTTCAGATTTGATGGCGGCATGAGCCACAGCTGCAGTAGGCGAAATTGACCTCTAGTCGACATCAACAGATCGCCCAGGCACGCATAACGGTGTATGATAACCCTAATTTCTCTTGTCTCAATTTCCAATACGGCGGCTCACATGATGGAAAACCTGTGACAACTCGCAACAGCGCACCCCACGGAACACTTGTTTTGTCTTTTGATCTTGAATGTTGTAATGTCGTCCTGACTTTTTGTTTCATGGAGACGATGTGATTTTCTGTGGCGGCTCTTCTTCTTCCAACAGGACAACCCGGCACATAGCGAGCTTCTCGTTCCCTAAATAGATCCCTTCAAGAGCTCAACACCACCGTGCGCTTTGCCCCACGGTGGGTGCCAACTGTCGTGGATCTGTCACGGCAGATGTCCGGGTGAACGGACTTAGGTTCGGGGCAGAAACGCAACGATGTGGCGGCTTGAAGGGGTTGGTCGGAATCGAGAGACGCGGAGTTTACCCAGGTTCGACCCCTCCAATGGAGGTAAAAGCCTACATCCTCCTTGTCTGTTATTGATGATGAAGGAGATCTCTCGATTACAAGGGTGTTGTTTGCTACCTCTAATCACGAGAGCCTCTAATCTGTCTATCTCTAATCTCTTGTGTCTGTCTAAACTTGTGAACTTGTGAATCTGTCTTTCTAGGGGTGCTCTACCCCACCTTATATAAGTGGAGAAGGTAGGTTTACAAATAGAGTCCTACTCCCAGTAGGACTAGGACTAGTCTTTCACGAATCCTACTCCGGGTCTTGTTTCCTTTAAGGGAATCCTTCTCTCTTCGAGCCTTCTCTTGTGAGCTGCCTGGCACCGGCTTACACGCCGGATATTGGGCCTAGTCGTCCTGCGACCCGCCTGCCGGGTCATTAATAAAATGTCATGTCTTGACCGGGTCTCTTGTGAGTCGCCAGGCCGGGTCATACCGCGGGGTATATCCCCGACAAACTCCAAATTCATCGGGTCCCAATAAACACACCGCCAAAATTCATTACATCAAATATATGTCCAAGAGACCATTGTATTGAGAATTAAAAGAGAGAGAAGAGGCCATCTAGCTACTGCCTATGGACCCGTAGGTCTACGGTGGACTACTCACGCACCAATGGAGAGGCAGCCATGAAGACGATGCTCCCCTCTGTGATGGTGTTAGATTGGATATCGCGGTTCTAGAACTTGCGGCGGCTGGAATTGTGTTTCACCGACTCTCCTAGGGTTTTTCGAATATTTGGGTATTTATAGAGGTGATACGCGGTGGAGAGGCATCTCGAGGTGGGCATGATACCCAAGGCCGCGCCAGGGGCCTCTTGTAAATGCCCAAGACGCGATCCTATCCTTATTTTGGCGTGAGGGCCTCGACAGGGATAGAAGCGCATCTCGTCGTTTCGCAAGAATGGATACCATTAAAAGTACATGTACATAAGAGATGAGTATATGGAATTGCATTATACTCGCCACAAGCTACATCAAGATCACATCAATACAACAACATATTCGAACATCATACAGAAGAGCAGGGTCCGACTACGGACGAAATCAAACAATAAAATGACATCCATCCTTGCTATCAGAGGCTGCCGCGTGGAACCCATCCTAGATTGATGATGAAGAAGAAGAACTCCAAATCAAAACAAGCATCGCGCTCACGTCAAATCATCGCATTACCTATACCTGCAACTATTGTTGTAGTAATCTGTGAGCCACAGGGACTCAGCAATCTCATTTCCAAGGGTATCAAGACTAGCAAAGCTTAATGGGTGAGGTATGGTTAACTGATGAGGATGCGACAAGCAACCAAGCATCTATTTGAGTGGCGAACTTATGAATACAGAAAGTAAAGTATGGTGGCCTACGCATAATGGACGGGAACTAGTAATGATCACTAAGTGATCCTAAACATGTACTTAAGTCAAACATAACCCCACCATGTTCTCTCTTAGATAAGGACTCACGAGTAGAGACAGTCACGGTTACACACACGGTTGGTGTATTTTATTTGAGTTTAGTTCAAGTATGCTATGACCGGGTGTTAAACAAAGTTTCCAAGTTGCCACATAACCACGGGCACGGCTTTCCAAAAGATTTAACCCTGCAGGGGTGCTCCAACTCATCCATCACAAATTAACCACATGCCGTGTTGGAATTCCTCAACCGCGGAATCACCCGTTGCAGAATCCCAATGGAAAATCTCAACTTCGAGATAGCCTGAAGTGTCATCAAAATCCCACGCGCAAGACGTTTGAGAAAGGTAAAACAAGTCCAACAAGACCGCCCGACGTGTCGACGAACCCAACAGGAGCCGTGTATCTCGTTCTCAGGACACGACCGGATAAGCACAACGTACAATGGCCTGATAGAAATCTCCCGAGTTTCCTTGGGTTGGCCCCACACGCGACTCTAGTTTGGACCATCACTCATGAGGAGCATTGACCCGGGTTGTTGATTAAAGATCCTCGGGTTAATTACTCCCGATGCAGGTTTATTAGTTACCAGGCAAATGTAGTACCAATGTTGGGCCTTGCCAGACAAGTTTTATCCAAAAAAGAAAATCAAGGGGGTCCCCATAACAACGCCGAGCATGTTAGGAGCGCTCAATATGGAACATAACACCGGTTCACAAGTAACTAGGGCAGCAAGAGTGGAAAAAACACCAAGCAAATGGCCAAGCCTTCCACCCTTTACCAAGTGTGTATGTACATTAAATTAAATATCAATAATATTGTGATATAACAAAAGAATGTCCATGTTGTCACATGAAAGAAATTGCACATGCATCTAGAAACGCTATAAGAAGGGCTGAGCAAGCGGTAACATAGACACACAAAGGTTTGCTGGGATGTGGAGGGGTTAGAGGCTTATCACGGCATATTTGGGAGGCTTGTCAAACAAGTGGTAGGTAGCGTGACATAGCGTTAGAAAACGAGAAAACTGGCGTGGCAATGATAATAGTGCTATCTAGGGAAATGTGTCATCTTTCTTGAGATCCTGCTTGGAACAAGAACGAATCCATGAAGCAGGCGAGCCAACGTAGTCGAACGAATCCTCACACCTCGAACGCTTTCGGAACTCTATGAAGAAGGAACAATCCGAAAACAACAATCAACACACGGTACACCACAATATATGCACGACATGAGGCACAAAAAATATGATGCATGTCCGGTTTAGTTATGAAAGGCATGGCAAGCACAACAATCAACTTCTACACATTAGGTGAAGCTCAATATGCAACGTGTTGCATATTGACGAAACTCCACATTTGACTTACTTATTTCTCTCCCAATTAGGTACACAACAATATTAAATGTTGTTAAACATGGCAAGAGGTGAAGCATAAGTAAACTATCTATCTAGGCATCTTAAATGAGGTCAGAAACAACTTATAGTATTTCCGAAATGACCCCATATGTTAATTTCGAAATTGGACCAGATCTGAACTAACAATATTTGATTTGCTAAACCACAGAATAAAGTAAACCATGCAATTCTACATTTCGTTCTAGTCGATTAAGATATATGGAACATCTCAAACGGAGCTACGGTCTAAAAGATATGACACTCACAAGATTCACATGGCATGAATGCAAAATGCATGAAAATGACAACCACAAACATTTCAAACCAGGAATGCAGCAACATATTATGATACCACATGAAATTCTAAGCAAGTTTCATATATGGCATGTCCAAACGGAGCTACGGTTCAACCACAACAACCAACACAAGTTTTTGTAGAAATCTGCCCAAAACAGCAACATGACATATTGCAACCCACAAACCAACATGCCACAACCATCTAAAATGCTCAACAAGGACATGGTGGTGAAGCCTACTTACTGCTTAACAATTCATCTATTAACAGCAAGTTTATTATAAGCATGGATCAATAGGAAATAAGCTCACAAGATGGCTAATTGGAAACAGTTACAGACTCAGTGAAAATAGCAGTTTTTGACAGTGCAGTTTTTATCACGAAGGCATATTGATAGCAGTAAAACTATATGCTACAGGGCATGTTATCGCATGAAACTTGACATCATGCTATAGGACATTATAATCTACAAGTAACTCCATTGCACCAACCACAAAAGGGTTCTAGATCACTAGCAAAACACATGGCAAGCGAGCAACAAAATGTTACAGATTCCAGACTTAGAAATATTTTAGCATATCAAAACAACACATTTTTATAGCATGTTAGCAACAAGAAAAGAACACCTAAATATGGATTATCATAGCAAACAAAATGATCAGGGGCAAGTGCACATGTCAAAGAGCATATCTCAGGTTCAAAATTAATTCATATGATGCATGGATTTAATCACAAGAAAATGACAAAAGGGCATCACAGCAAAATAACATGCACACAAACTTACTCAAAAGACAAAATTAATGCACAAATAAATTCTATGGATTTTTCTACCCCGAAAACATATATAATATGTACATGTACATGTAGGAAAATATTTCACAATTAATTATGCAAGTTTATGGCATAACCTATTAGCAAGTTATTCATGCTATTAAATGCAACCATGACACCCAACATTTTTATCATTCATGAAAATAAGATATTATGAATCTACACAAAATTGTGAACATTTTTCATGTATAACGTTTTTGCATATGATGCATGGTTAATTATCTATAAGCATTTTAAAATGATGCATTTTTCTCTAATTAAAAAAATGCTCATGGGCCGGATCTACAATAGGTCCCGAACAGGAACATGGGCGCAATACATCTAAAACCAGCACGAGGCGGTAGATAGGGCGAGGCCGCTTACCTTGGGCCTTGGGAGGCCGGTCGGTGGTGCGCTGGATGCGGCCCAAGTGGGCGCGAAAATCTATGCAGGGGTAGGGTTTCCTAAATAGGAGGGCTAGGCCTTCCTTTTATAGCTTGGATTTAGGGTTAGGGGGGTTTGGGGGTGTCATGGTTTTGTCACAGTAGATGTCCGAGGACTTAGATTCGAGGCTATCGCTAAGGTGATGGACTGAAAGGAGTTGGTTGCGATGAAGGACACGAGTTTACCCAGGTTCAGCCCCTCAAGAAGAGGTAAAGGCCTACGTCCTGCTTGTGTTGTATTGATAGGAGTATCGATTACAAGGGAGTAGATTCGCTTGACCTAGTTCTCGATTAGTTGGTTTCTGTCTAAGTCGCCCCGGGTCTCGCTCTTATAAAGGAGGTCAAGACCACGGGTTACACGAGTCTCATACCGACTCTTACAACATGTCTGACTCTATCTCTATGTCGTCTTGCCTTCTTGAACAAGTCGTCTCTAGGTAGGTTATCCGCCTGGGTCTTCATGCCTTCCTTGTCCGGGCCTCGCCTTGGCCCATCTTGGTGAACCACCATACGTCTAGGCTTATGTCTCGAGGCCCATCCTTGGTCTGGCTTATGAGCCGCCAGGTATGACCCAGCCCCACTTGGGCGTGTCTCACCACGGGGTTATATCCCCAACATTAGGCCCCAGGTTGATTTGAGCTTGCTCATTTCAACCTTCCGTCTCACTTGGCGGTGAGTCTCATTCATTATCACCTGAAAGTAAGACAAAGTAACCCGCCGTGGCGTCATACTAGAGATATCAAAAAGATTCCCTGACGACCGTAACGGATCTTTCCACTATTAAACTGATGGCCCAAAAATCAAGGCGTCCGTCTCGGTCAATCAACTTCCGTCGCCTGGATTCTGGCGCCTCTTTCCACCTTTTGCCTATTAAATAGGACCACGAAGGGTGGTATTCATTTCTTTCTCCGCTTGTCGTTCTTCTTCTTCCTCCCGACGCTGTCGCTCTAGAGTTTTCTTGCTCTAATGAAGCTTTCACGTCATCGTCACGCCAGGCCGCTGCATCAACCTAATTGGACCAGAGCACCGCCCGCGTCCGTCGCGTCATCTCCGGTAAGTTCTTCTCCACCCCTATATCTGTAGCTTTCGATAGGGTTTTCATGGAGCTCCTCCGCCTGCTAGAACATGAGCTTTTCATAATGTCAGATAGTATGTAGATTAGTGAACTCGATAATGCCCTTGACCCCATCACGATAGACCGTAGGAAGTCAATAATAGCACAACACAAATCTGCAGTTGCCCTTTTCACTGTCTTCAAACACTGCTAGTTCTTCTGTTCGTCGCTAGGTTTAGAATAAACCCGCCTTTTTGTTTGTTTTGTAGATCCATAATTATATAGATAACCTGTGAAACCTGTTTTCCACACTTAGTAACCTTTTGTTTGTTTACTTGCAAACTTATCCTGCCATTGAATTTCCGACTCTCGCCCAAATTGCTCCGACGACTTAGCTTTAGAGAACTTACATTTCATCAGCCGTCCGTAGTTATCTGTCACCTTCTAACTCTCCACACATTGTTACCTTGCACAGCTTTAAGTCACCACCATGCCTCGTGTGTCCAATTCTTGTAACTAGGTCGGCTCTGCCGTTACCAAAGAGTTCTTGAAGGACTTCGTAGACACAGGGTCCTTACTAGCCAAAGATGTCATCCATTGGCGGGTTCCAGGCAATGAAAAGAAACCCATTCCACAAGAGGGTGAAGTACTTGTTTTCACGGATCACCTGGTACGCGGTTTCAGCCCACCCGACTCAAAATTCTTCCGAGACGTCCTTTATTTCTTTAAGCTGTGCCCTCAAGACATCACCCCAAACTCCGTCTCAAACATATGCAACTTCCAAATTCTCTATGAAGTTTACTTACAAGAAAAGCCGTCTGTTGGCCTTTTTCGTGAATTCTTCTACGCAAACCGTCATACGAGGGTAAAAGCTGGTCCAAGCTTAGAGCCTGGCAGGATCTCAATTCAGAGGAGACGAGATGTGACCTTTCCAGCTGTTCGGATGCCGAGTCATCCCAAGGACTAGAATAAAACCTGGTTTTACTGTAAAGACACCTCTCCAGAGGGAGAGCATTCCTTGTCGAGTTATCGTCCAACCCAGCTCAAGACTTCAACCAAGCTCCCTGACCGGCTGTCAGCCTCTGAACGAGCGAAGCATGCTCCGGCTCACGCAAAAATCAAGGCCCTTATGGCTAATGGTCTGACAGGGATGGATCTGAACCGCTGTTGGGTTTCTTGGAAAGTCGTGCCTCTGAGCCGGCGAAGCCGCCTCATGTGCGAGTATACGGGTGATGATAATGACTTCCTTTGTTTTAACCCTACCACGTTGTCAGAAGATAACATCATGGCCGCCATCAAAAGCCTTGTTCATGAATCTGAAGGATCTCGCCGCGCCATCGGGTTAGCACCTTTCTGCACCGCGAACCCGGCCCCAGACGTAAGGGCGACTCTCGATCTCCTTACTTCCGCATTAGCTTATCCATGTATACTTTGCAACCTTTTGACCTCTTTCAACGATTTTCACTTTCAGGCCAATTCTAGCTTCTGGAGAAAGAAATACGTTCCTCCTCCAAAGAAATCAAAGGAGAAAGTCATCGGCCGAAAGAAGAAAACTGCACCTCAAGAACAACCGGAATCTGACGACTCAAAGGTAGAGCCTGACTCTCTTGGTCGTCTCTTTATGCACCTTATTGACAATGATAATTCTCAGGACGAAATGGATACAAGCCACGCCAACGTTCCTGAGGTAACTTATGTTTGATCCGACTCAGACCATCTTGCACCACAGAAGATACGGCGGGTCATCCGAAAGGTCCCACTCTCTCATCCTCTTGCTTACTTAGACCCCCACTTTCTTTTGAAAAAGTAACAGCAACTCTCCTGACGCCAGACCCGGAGCACAGGCTCTAGCGACCTCATGGCCGGGTTACCTCACTCTCCGGCTCAATGGAAACGGCCAGCGGAGGTATTTGTTTCACTTAGAATAAGTTTGTCCACCTTGCCTTTATGATTTGACCCTATCTTATATTGCTTTAACTATTTTTCAGGAATCACCCCTTCCTCGGGCGACTCTACAGCTATTGCTCGTCTGCCTCTGAAGATCAACCCAGAGTGCGTGCTTTTCATGCTTGCATTCTATCCTTTGTTAGCCGTAAAGCTTATACCATGACCTTCTGTTCTTCCCAGGGCTCAAGCGAAATGAAGGAAGACTGGCGGGTCTACCCTTTCTCCCAAGGCTCGAGAGCCGGAGCCTGCTATTTCGGACTCTACTATAGTGCACACTGATCCTTCTACGTCCTCCAAGGATGCGCGTGAAGAAGCTCGCCGTTCTACCAAGCCGGCGGCCCATGACATGATTCCTCAGAGTCCTCTAAGGACCAACTCTAAGCCACCGAGCCCTTCACCAGCTGCTGACGATTCGGTTACTCCGGACGTCACCATTACTGGCGCCGGCTTCCACACTCCTGAACCTCATGTGTTGACAAAGCACACTGAGAAGCCTGAAGCCTCCGAAAAGCTGGATTTTGAACTCCCTACGCTGGAGAAGTTAACCGCTGATGAGCTGCATGCTGGTTATTGGAACCGCCTCTCCACTAGCCAGAACATGGAGCTCAAGCTTGTTAGCTTGATGAAGAAAAAATATGAGATACTCTTGCTCTCTTTTCCTTATACCCTTATGTACCCCCAAGAGCTGGTTTAGTATTTACCAATGGCAAACCGGGTCTTTGAGACTTGTTATAAATAATAATACTTAACCTATAGCCCTCAATTATCAGCTTAAAGCTTGGATATTAAGCCGACGCGTTTAGTGCGTAAGTAGTTTGTTCAAAGAGCCACCTGTAGCCCCCAAGGGTCAGCTTATCTTGATGAAGATGAGTCGGAACTGTGATGTAGATAGATCAAAGAGCCACTTGTAGCCCCCAAGGGTCGGCTTAACTTTAATGAAGATGAGTCGGAACTTTAATGTAGGTAGATCAAAGAACCATATGTAGCCCCCAAGGGCCGGCTTAACTTTGATGAAGATGAGCCAGAACTTTAATGTAGATAGATCAAAGAACCATATGTAGCCCCCAAGGGCTGGCTTAACTTTGAGGAAGATGAGTCGGGACTTCCTTGTAGCCTTGGAGAACAAATAGACATTAGCCCCCAAGTGTCAAACATATGCTTGCAATCTGCTTGAGACTTGCATTATGTCGTCTTAATTTTCATCATCTGGTAATATGCTATCTTGGCAACTTAGCCTCACTTTGCCTTTTATTTTTCACGGGAAGCTTTAAACGAGGCCGAGTCTGAACTGACCGGTTTAAGGAGCAGCCTGGCCACCCAGCAAGCCGCCCAAGGCGAGGCACACGAGAAGTGCTGGCTCGCCGTCGAAGAACTTGCTAAATTTAATGCTGACTTTGCTGCTTTCAAAAATCCGCTGAAATGGAACAAACCGCCCTGGCTCAACGAGCAGATGATGCTGACCAGCGGCTCATGGTTGTGTCCGATGAGCTACACGCCTTAAAACGCCACATTGCAAAGATGTCTGCCACTATCTTGGGTAAGCACTAAATACTTTAGCCAATACCTTTGCGTGAATACTTACAGTGGTGACTCATAACTAAAAATCCGTCTTATGTAGGTCCAAGGAGCCATCAACTTGCCGCTGATAGCTTGTTGCCACTGAAGGCCGTCTACACCTTAACAAAGCAACTCTACTACGGGGCTCTCTGTACCATCAAGGCTGTGCTCTATAAGGATAGCATTCCCCCGACTATGAAGGGAGTCATAGAATTGTTATCCGCCCTGCCGAAACAGATCCAGGAACTCAAAAAATCAGCCGCCAGAAAAGGAGCCATCGCAGCCATAAGTCGGGCTTTAGCTTTCGCCCCAGAGCTGACTCCTGAAGACATGATGGACGGGTTTCCATCAAAGAAGGATGATGGCTCAGATTTCATGGAGGCTGACTATGCGCGTTGCATGAAGGCTTCCAGAGTCCTTGCATCAGTGTTAGCAGAAGAAGTGGAACTATCAACATACCAGGCGGCTTACAATGCCGAGTAGAAGAGAGTACGCAGCACAACCTTTGAAGCCAAGGACTTAACGCCTGCATGTCGTAAGCACCTCTTCGCTCCTGATCTTGACCCGCCCCCCCTCTTTGAAGAGGCAAACTTTGCGGCTTTAACCAACTGCAACTGGGACATGGACAATCTCCAGATCATGGAGGTTGAAGACCAGCCGCAGGGTGACCCGCCATCCAACTGACGACTTTGGTAACGTCATGGATGATCCGGCCTTATTGTCCGCCATAGGGCAATGTAAAAAAATTGAGTCCTCACTTTTGAGCTCCGCAGAGAGCATTGTAATGGGCTGGTAGTAAACTTTGTCTTGCCTGAACTGTGCCATCACGCACATATGAAATCGTCCGGCTTAGCATATTACATCTGCCTTGTGCCTTCAACTCATATCAGATGTTGTGGCGGCTCTTGGTAATTAACCAACCTGCGAGAATAGAATAATCTTCGCCTTGTTAGGAGGACAGCTTAAGATAGCACCACCAAAAGATGATACATCTTTTCTGACTTGCTTTTTGTTGTAACTCATGTGCCGGTTCTTCCGGGCTGACTCTCCACTTAAAACTCCTTAGCAGTACAGGGTCTTTATCGAGATTGGCCGTCAATACCTTTGAGTAGCTTAGGGTCTCTAAGCGAGATTAATTGACAGGAAGTGTAACATCCCAGAAGAGACTTGGCAAGGCATTAGTACCTTGGTAGCCCATAAACTGCCTCTCACGTGACATAAATCCGTCGTTTTAACCTTTAAACAGTACAGGGTCCTTAAAGGATTAACTGCCTAAGAGTACGAATGGGCCACATAGCGGAGAGTCGGCAGTAGATGGGAGAGTTTATCCTTGCTTTCCGTAAGCCGGCCCTCACATGACAAGAGCCATCGTTTTAACCTTGAACTAGTACAGGGTCTCTATCGAGATTGGCCGTCAATTTCTTTGAGCCGGCTCGGGGTCTCCAGGCAAGATTAACTGGTAAGAGTTCGGCGGGTCACCTAGCGGAGTAGCATCAGCTTACAGGCAGGTTTAACCCTGTTTGGCTTAAGAGCCGATCAAGAGGGTGTGTAAGCTAAACCCGGTGGGTTGGAAGCCCCCAAGTGACCTTTGTTGACGGAGTCAACTGTTTGGCTTAAGCCGACCGATAGGGTGTGATAAGCTAAACCCGGTGGGTTGGAAGCCCCCGGGATGATCATGTTGATGGAGTCAACTATTTGGCTTGAGAGCCGATCAATAGGGTCTGATAAGCTAAACCCGATGGGTTGGAAGCCCCTTGATTGACCTTTTTTGCATAGGCTGAGATATGCAAAACAGCAAAGGCCCCGGCTTGCAGGGATGCCAACTTTATTCACATATATATGATATGTACAATGGAGGTGTACAATGTCAAGTCTTGACAACTTAAGTATAATAAGGCCGTAGATGCTCTATGTTCCACGGCCGACGGGTCTCTTGCCCAGAAGTGTTTGAGTCGTCTCGGATGTCAATGAGGTAATACGACCCATAGTTGAGATTTCTGCTGACCACGAAAGGCCCTTCCCATGGAGGGGATAACTTGTGTGCATCCATCTGATCTTGAATCAACCGCAGCACTAAGTCGCCTTCTTGAAACGTTTGGCTCTTAACTCTGCGGCTATGATAGCGATGCAGGTCTTGCTGATAAATCGCTGATCGGGTCGCCGCCAGATCGTGTTCTTCCTCCAAGGCATCTAACGCATCTTGGCGTGCCGTTTCATTGTCCGCCTCAACGTAAGCCACCACTCATGGCGAGTCATGACGGATATCGCTTGGTAACACGGCTTCTGCATTGTAAACCATGAAGAAAGGTGTATAACATGTTGATCTGTTGGGGGTGGTTCTGATGCTCCATAATACGAACGGCAACTCCTCCACCAACAACCCAGCGTTCGCTGCAAAGGAACCATAAGCCGGGGTTTGATACCTCTCAAGATTTCTTGGTTAGCACGCTCTGCCTGACCATTTGACTGTGGATGAGCAACCGCAGAATCATCAAGTCTAATGTGTTCACTTTCATAGAATGTTTTCATAGCCCCCTTGGATAGGTTTGTACCATTATCAGTGATGATGCTGTGAGGGTAACCAAAACAGTAGATCAGCTTTTTAATGAACTGAACCGCCATGGCCGCGTCACACTTGCTAACCGGCTCAGCTTCTACCCACTTGGTAAATTTGTCAACTGCCACCAAGAGGTGGGTCTTCTTGTCCATGGATCTCTTGAAAGGCCCGGCCATATCAAGCCCCCAGACTGCAAATGGCCAAGTAATTGGAATGATGCGCAACTCCTGAGCCGTGACATGAGCACGCCGGCCAAACTTTTGACATCCATCGCACTTGCGGACCAAGTCTTGTGCATCCTTATGAGCCGTCAGCCAGAAGAAGCCATGTCGAAAGGCCTTGGCCACCAGGGATTTTGAGCCGGTGTGATGACCACAATCACCAGCATGAATTTCATTCAAGATTTCCTTGCCCTCATCCAGTGAAACACAACATTGAAACACGCCAGTGACGCTACACTTATGTAACTCACCATTGACTATTGTCATAGACTTAGACCGTCGGGTGATCTGCGTGGCAAGATTTTCGTCATCAGGTAACTCGCCACGAGTCAAGTACGCCAAATAAGGCGCAGTCCAGTCAGGAATAGCATGTAAAGACGCCACAAGCTGTCCTTCCAGGTCAGGGATAGCCAAGTCTTCCTCTGAAGGTAACTTAACTGACGGGTGATGTAATACGTCTAAGAAAATGTTAGGCGGTACCGGCTTACGTTGAGAACCCAGCCTTCACAGGGCATCAGCCGCCTCGTTCTTGCGACGATCAATATGATCCATGTCGTGGGAACGAGCCTGACAGTAGATGGTAGGGGTACGAATGGAGAGGGCAGAGTCCTAGCTACGGAGAGGGTGTACACACAGTTATATGAGTTCAGGCCCCTCTCGTGGAGGTAACAGCCCTACGTCTCAGTGCTCGGGAGCTTTATGTCGAGTGGAATGTAGAGATTACAATAGTTTTTTTAACCCTTGTGCAGGAGGGGAGGGGCGGCTTATATAGAGTTCGCTGCCCCTCATAATGGCCCCGCATCAATGGGTCTGGTCATGGGGTGTAAAGTCTGCTGTTACAGGTAACGTATGTAGTAAAAGCTATTAAGGGTCATTAAGCCAGCGTCTGCCCGTTGGGCTCTTGATGATGGCTCCTGGTCTTCTGGCGTCGAGTGAAGCAAGGTCCGTCGAGTGACACGCGACTGCCGAGTGAGAGCAGGAGTCTCTGAGTGGATTACTGTCGAGTGACTTTGAACATCTCCAGGGATCCACTTGGAAGTTCATGCTTGATCTTCAAGTCCTCCCATGTGGTGTCCTTAGGTAGGGTATGTAGGCCTTGCCTAGGACCATACCCCAGGCACGTATGCTCGTCATTAGCCCCCGAATGGATTGGGGTTTGAATTGTGGAAGGAGGTATCAACGTAGACCTTGAGTTAGTGTATCAAATCCTCCGAATGATATTTTGGATTTCCATGGAACTTGTGTCGATTGAACTTTGAGCATTAGCGTTCATTCAGGACCGACACGCAAAATCTTCCGAATGATATTCGGGTCTCCAACGAAATTTACGCCGATTGAATTCTTCTCTACTCGCCTGGATCCATTCAGTCTTAAAAATGTCTGAGTGAATCGAGCGCATCTTGGGGAGGTGACGGGTCGGTCTGACGGGCCCGGATTCTTCGGGATACGAAAATTTGGGAAGCGCGCGCACGCATGGAGATGACACCACGATCAGGGCAAGTGGGGGCACAACACCTCGATTCTCGCGGCGGTCATCTCGCCACGCACTGGGTGTCGTCAGCGGTAGGCATGTGCGGTTATCCCGCAGGCCCACCGGTCAGTGAGACACTCGGCAGCATATAAAGCATTCTGAGTCGCGGATTGCATAGTACCTTCCGCCGATTCTCCCTCTCTTCCTCCGCCTCCTCTGCTCCCCAATGTAGCACATCACTCTCCTCCCACCAGAGCCGCCGCTCCGATGACGAAGAACGCGACGGAGAAGCTGGAGCGCGCAAAGAAGGGGACGTCGAAGCTCAAGGGCAAGAAGCCCTCGACCGCTCGGTTCATCGTGCCTGCGGGGTGGATGCAGGGGGATTTTGTCCCCTCTGTTATCACCTGCGCCGACCTCGAGGGCCTCGCCTTCGACGGGCTGGTGGTAGACGGCGCCTGGAGGCTGCCGGGGGAGGAGCATGAGCCGGAGCCGCGCGACGGAGAGCAGGTTCTTCTCCTCTCGCATGTAGAAAGAGGTTTCTCCATGCCACCCCACCCATTCTTCCGGGGATTTCTGAATTTCTTTGGTGCGTAGCTGCATCACTTTTCGCCGAACACCATGGCGTACTTGTCTGCATTCGTCACCTTGTGCGAGTGTTTCCTGGGGTGCTCTCCCCATTGGGGGTTGTTTAAGCATCTCTTCTTGGTCAGATCGCAGCCTGTGAAGAAAATCCTTGCCGCCGACGGGAAGACCCACGTGCTCCAGTTGTGTGGAGGCTTAGGGGTCTAGAAAAGGCAACGTAGTTCCTTTCCTGCCATTACTCTTCCCGAGTCTGTCTGGGGCCGGCAGTCGACCTGGTTCTACTGCAAAGATGTAGCACCGCCCAACATGTCGACTGGTCTTCCTCCGTTTTCACCTGACCGACCCGCTGCCCCCAAGTCCCTGAAGGTGACCGACGAGGAGCATGTCCAACTAGGTATCCTAGTCGAGGTCACGGTTCAACTGATCCAGGGCGGGGTGATAGGCATGGATCTGCTTGAAACGTTCTTCGGTCGACGTATACAGCCACTCCAGGCTAGAGACCACACCATGTGGCACTACTCAGGTCCGGGGGACTCGACCAGGATGCATCTAGAAGAAGTTACATAGGAGACTATCGAGCAGTGGCTTTGGAGCATCATCGGGGCTTGTGACAACCCCTCGGGAGTGAAGACGATCCTGCCTTACTCAGCTGAAAACCCATCGAAGAACATGGTGAGATGTGTAATGTCGACTGATACATTTATATTCTCGAGTGATGTATTGACTGGTGGTCACACTCTTGTTTGAATTATGCAGGAATGGACGAACATGCACTCGCCCGTTCCCAACAGGAACCATGTGCATGACGGCGTGGTGAGCGAGGGCGGCAGCATGGACGGCAACGGACTTTCCGACTCTGAGGATGAATATGAAGATTCTGGCGAAGAGGAAGGAGTCGAGTCGCCCCCTCGTCGCGAAGGCCGCACTAAGGCCCTCCATGACCTGACAGCTGTTGAGGACAAGGCCCCAGGCCTAAGCGAGAAGAACCCAAAACAGAGCCGCCCTCAACTATCGAGTCGAACGAAAGACTGGCCAAGCAGCCCAAGCAAGCCCCCTCCGAGCCTCGCAAAGCACTGCCCCGTATGAGGGTGGCCGTACCTATCGTCTCGACGTAAGTGTTCATTTCCGAATTGTTCTGTCGATTGAAGTCTTGAGTTATATCTGAATGAAAGCTGTCTAATCCATCGGAGCTGCAACATCTGTGACCTCGCCTCGTCGAGATGAAGAGGACGTAATGGATGTTGATACCGCTGACGCTACCACTTCTTATTGAGGTAAGAAAATTGTTAGTTTTTCTGAATAGGACTCGACACATGCAGATGTTGATGTTGTCGATTGTTACAGAGGTCATTCAAGTGGAGGACGATGAGGGGCTGCTGGACACTTCACGCGCTCGCACCCGAAGGGCGTCATCATCGCAAGCACCTCAGCGCTCAACTGCGGAGTCTTCCCAGAGGAGAGGTGACTTGACGCGACCCAGGGTTGGGTCTGCAACGCCTCCGTCGCATGCTCCTCCAACCGTCTCGACCATCGTGACGTCGGCTCCGACCGGACCTCTTCAGGCTACTCCAGCTGCTCCAGCGACTGTGCGGACCCCACCTGCGACGGCCTTCTCTCTGCATCGCACCCCGGAAGACCAACCGGAGCTGCAAAGGAAGCCATGATCTAGGCGGAGCAGCTCATGCTAAGGACCAAGGAGGCATACGAGGGCAGCAAACTAGCTTTTGACGTCAGCGTAGCCCTCCGCACCAATGTCTGAGTAAGTTCAATTGTAAGTCCATTGTCGATTGAATTATTGTCTTTTCTTGGCTGCCGAACATCCACTGGGTGATTGTCATAGAATGTTTTAACTTCCTCCAGTCGAATAGATCAGATCGTAGTCGAGTAGGACTAGGATTGGTAGTACACACAATACTGTTGTCGCTCGACATGTCGAGTGTGTTTTCTGACGAGTTACTCGACGGATCGAGAGTTAACCGTCTCAGTGGGGGCGCTCTTAGCGCACCCACTGGGTGTAGTCCCCGAGACCACTGTCGATTGCTTGCATCGGCAGGGATCTTAGAGTCTATTGTATACAGGATACACTTTGCCTTGAATCACACCATTCCGCATCTTCCTTGCAGGTTTCATGGATATTAATTACAAACCATGATATGACGCTGCATAAGGATAGGCTGCACTCCATAGAGTAGAGTGGGTGCATCACTCGACGGGTTGCGTGTCACGACATGGCTGACCTTGTCGAGTGTGTTTTCTGACGAGTTACTCGACGAATCGAGAGTTAACTGTCTCAGTGGGGGCGCTCTTTGCGCACCCACTAGGTGTAGTCCCCGAGACCTCTGTCGAGTGCTTGCGTCGGCAAGGGTCTTAATAGAGATAGCTTTCTGTTTGAATTTGTGTACGGCGTGCGGAACGCCAGAGCCACTAGATGTGTCGAGTGGACTTTGTTTTTGAATTCTTCCAACATGGGCATTCGCCGGTCTTAATAACTCACTCGATTGTCCAAGAACTCCTTGCTGATTGAACTCCTGTCTTTTGTTGGTTCCAAACGGCTTGCGAACTTGGGACGCAGTACAAGGAGATGGAGGAGGAGAAGAACCAATTGCAGGTGGACTTGGCGGTTGCCAACAACGCCCTGGAACGAGCATGCGCTGAGCTGAAGTCTCTGGGAGGTAATAAGTGTCGACTGTCAGCATTTCCATCTTCCCCTTTTCATGTTTTGAACCGAGTGCTCTCGCTCGAACAGACGTGCGCAATGAAAACCGTCGACTCCAAGCGCGACTCAACAATGTTGTTTCTTTAGATTCCATGAAGAGGGCACTGGAGGAGAAGGACAAAGCACTTGCTGATGCCCAACAAGTCGCCAAGGACAAAACTGAAGCTGCAGAGCAAAAGTTGACTGTCGTCCAGAGGCTGGAAGAAGAGAACACCAAGCTAAAGCAAGAGCGTGCGGATCTTGTCAAGAAGGCCAAACAACTAACCAAGAGGAGCAATGGCCTAGAGAGGCATCTAGGCGAATTTTTGAGGAAGATGTATCTTCTACTCGATGGTGAATATTTCTTGTCGACTGACATTTGCAATAAATTTTTGAGGGTTGCAGCTCACCGATTCCCCTTCTTCCATCAGAATTCTGCCAGGACTTTGAAAAGGAAACAGAGGAGATTGAGCCCATGCTTGACCCCACCAAGTCGCCAGTTGCTGATGTGGTGGCGATGAACATACTACGGCTTAACTTTTGGCTCCAGGGCGTCCAGGCCTATATCGTTTGACTGAAATTAGTCATGGAAAGGATCAACAAGGAGCTTTGGCCTGAGGACACTCTTCAGCTCGACCTCAACTCCATGATGGCACGCCTGAACAAACTTCCCAGTTGAGTGCAAGCTTGGAAAAAATCTGCTGCTCGTTGCGGGGCTGACATGGCATTGTCTCTGGTCAGGGTCCATTATAGGGACGTGAGGGAGGAGAAGCGGAAGGAGCTCCAAGTGGTAAACACGAAGAAACTCCAGTTCGAGGACTTCATGGAAACCTTCATCGAGGCGGATACTAGAATCGCCGACGGCATCGACCTGGATACTTTTGTCGAGCCTGTCAGTCCGTCGCCTGACTAGAAACTTGAGTCTTTGGAAAAAAATTAAACTTGCCTCGGTATGCCGAGTGAAACTGTATCCCTCAAAACTTTGTTCAGGCCTTAGGCCTGAGCTCATTTGCTTCTACACATGACGTTTATCCGCGGTTTTATCCTTTGGATTTTGCTCGCGCTTTGGCTCTCAATCGTCTGTTTGACTGCTTTTGTTTTTTTACTTAGGCGAAATGTATTCGCAGTTAAGCCCCGAGCATCAGGATCGCTCATCACTCGGAGTATTTTGAACTTAGGAGAATGTCGATTCGCATCTAAGCTGTCGAGTGGATGGATTACCATCGCCTCGACGAGGTTTTTAACTTAGGCGAAATGTATTCGCAGCTAAACCCCCAAGCGTGAGGATCGCTCATCACTCGGCAGTATTTTGAACTTAGGTGAATGTCAATTCGCAGCTAAGCTGTCGAGTAGATGGATTACGATCCAGTCAATGAATTTTTTAACTTAGGCGAATTGTATTCGCAGCTAAGCCCCCGAGCGTGAGGATCGCTCATCACTCAGAATATTTTGAACTTAGGCGACTGTTGATTCGCATCTAAGCTATCGAGTGAATGGATTACCATCGTCTCGACGAATTTTTTTAACTTAGGCCAAATGTATTCGCAGCTAAGCCCCCGAGCGTGAGGATTGCTCATCACTCAGAATATTTTGAACTTAGGCGAATGTCGATTCGCATCTAAGCTGTCGAGTGAATGGATTACCATTGTCTTGAAGAATTTTTTAACTTAGGCGAAATGTATTCGCAGCTAAGCCCCCGAGCGTGAGGATCGCTCATCACTCGGAATATTTTGAACTCAGGCGAATGTCGATTCGCATCTAAGTTGTCGAGTGAATGGATTACCATCGTCTCGACGAATTTTTTAACTTAGGCAAAATGTATTCACAGCTAAGCCCCCGAGCGTGAGGATCGCTCATCACTCGGAATATTTTGAACTTAGGCGAATGTCAATTGGCATCTAAGTTGTCAAGTGAATGGATTCCCATCGTCTCGACGAATTTTTTAACTTAGGTGAAATGTATTCGTAGCTATGCCCCCGAGCGTGAGGATCGCTCATCACTCGGAATATTTTGAACTTAGGCGAATGTCGATTCGCATCTAAGTTGTCAAGTGAATGGATTACCATCGTCTCGGCGAATTTTTTAACTTAGGCGAAATGTATTCGTAGCTAAGCCCCCGAGCGTGAGGATCGCTCATCACTCGGAATATTTTGAACTTAGGCGAATGTCGATTCTCATCTAAGTTGTCGAGTGAATGGATTCCCATCGTCTCGACGAATTTTTTAACTTAGGCGAAATGTATTTGTAGCTAAGCCCCCAAGCATGAGGATCGCTCATCACTCGGAATATTTTGAACTTAGGCGAATGTCGATTCGCATCTAAGTTGTCAAGTGAATGGATTCCCATTGTCTCGACGAATTTTTTAACTTAGGCGAAATGTATTCGCAGCTAAGCCCCCGAGCGTGAGGATCGCTCATCACTCAGAATATTTTGAACTTAGGCGAATGTCGATTCACATCTAAGCTGTCGAGTGAATGGATTAACATCGTCTCGACAAATTTTTAACTTAGGCGAAATGTATTTGTAGCTAAGCCCCCGAGCGTGAGGATCGCTCATCACTCAAAATATTTTGAACTTAGGCGAATGTCGATTCGCATCTAAGCTGTCGAGTGTATGGATTACCATTGTCTCGACGAGTTATATATTTTTTTAACCTAAGCGAAGACGGATTCGCGAATAGGTCGTCGAGTGAATGGACTGCTATCCACCCGACAGGGTTTTTAACTTAGGCGAAACATGTTTCGCAGCTAAGTCCCCGAGTGCGAGGATTGCTCGTCACTCAGAGTATCCCCAAGTAAATAACTGCACGGTCAGAATCGATGAGGTATTAATTGCAGAGACACAAATTGCATTCATGAAGAACTCTTACTACATCAGAAAATTAATGTCTCAAGTGTAAAAACGTCGAAGAAGGTCTGCATTCCAAGCTCGTGGCTCATCTATCTGCTTCATAAGATTATATAAGTGATAGGCTCCATTGTTTAGCACCTTGGTGACTACAAAAAGGCTTTCCCATGCAGGGGCTAGCTTGTGAGGTCGGTGTTGGTTCACTTGGAGCACCAAATCTCCTTCATGGAACGCTCGGCTTCTAACATTCCTTGCGTGGAAGCGCCGCAAGTCTTGCTGATAGGCTGTGGTCCGGATCAGAGCCATCTCACACTCTTCTTCCAGAAGATCTACCCCATCCTACCTGGCCTGCTCGGCTTCAGCCTCAGAATACAGCTCCACTCGAGGAGAATTGTGGGCCAAATCACTCGGCAGTATAGCTTCAGCCCCATAGACAAGGAAGAAAGGAGTTCGTCCAGTCGACCGATTAGGTGTTGTCCTCAACCCCCACAAAACAGATGGCAGCTCAGTTACTGACGCACCGGCGGCATGATCCAAATTGCGCATGAGACGAGGCTTCAGACGTTGCAGGATGTGCAACGGAATCATAATCCACTCGGGTGCCTTGGGAGTTACAAAATCTCCTAAATTCTTCCGAGTCAAAATTAGTGCCATTGTCCGTGATGATACTGTGGGGAATGCCAAACCAAATAATGATCTCTCTCATGAACATGACCGCTGTGCAAGAATTCAGCTTCTTAATGGGCTTGGCTTCGATCCACTTGGTGAACTTGTCGACTGCTACCAACAGGTGGGTGAATCCTCCTTTTTCGGGTCGGAAAGGACCAACCATGTCGAGCCCCCAAACCGCAAACGGCCAGGCGAGTGGAATTATCTTCAGAGCAGACGCTGGCTTGTGTGACAGGTTTGCATAGAACTGACATCCTTCGCAATGATCAACAATGTCCTTAGCCATTTCATTAGCCCGTGACCAATAAAACCCCGCTCGGTATGCTTTAGCGATGATCGCCCTTGAAGACGCATGGTGTCCGCAAGTTCCCGAGTGGATTTCATCTAGAATCATTCGACCTTCCTCGGGCGAAATGTAGCGCTGGGTGACACCAGACACACTTTCTCTGAAAAGCTGATCACCCATCACAGTGAAAGCTTTGGACCTGCGCACAATCTGTCGAGCCTCTGCTTCATCTTCAGGAAGCTCATGTCTGAGGATATAGGCTATGTACGGTACAGTCCAGTCGGGAATGATAACTAGCACCTCCATGACCAGGTCAATCACAGCACGAACATCGACTTCAGTCGAGTCAGAGGAGCTGAAGGTTTGCGGGGGCTCTTCAGTGAAGGGATCCTCTTGAATCAAAGGAGTGTGCAAATTCTCTAGGAACACTCTGCTAGGGACAGGCCATCTAGTGGAACCAATCTTGGATAGCTCATCCGCTGCTTGATTTTTCAGTCGAGGAACATGGTGAAGTTCCAAACCTTCAAATTTCTTCTCCAACTTCCTGACTGCATTGCAGTATCCAGTCATAGAAGGGTTTCTAACATCCCACTCTTTCATCACTTGATTTACCACCAAATCTGAGTCGCCATAAACCATTAAGCGATTGACGCCGAGCGAAATAGCCATGTGCAACCCGTACAAAAGTGCTTCATACTCTGCTTCATTATTGGAGGAATCAAAGTGAATTTGCAAGACATAGTTGATCTTGTCGCCTCTGGTGGATATCAGAACAAAGCCAGCACCGAATCCATTCAACATTTTGGAGCCGTCGAAGAACATTGTCCAATGCGTCGAGTGAACTTGGATAGGCTATTGTTGTTTGATCCAATTGGCCATGAAATCTGCCAATGCTTGGGACTTGATTGCCTTCTAGGCTTCGAATCTGATGTCGAAGTGCCCCAACACAATTGCCCATTTAGCCACTCGACCTGATGCGTCACGATTATTGAAAATCTCTGATAAAGGTGCATCACTGACAACTGAGATCGAATGGTCTTGGAAATAATGTGCCACCTTCTTCGTTGATAAGTAAATACCATACACCAGCTTCTGATAATGAGGATATCCCTGCTTTGAGGGGGACAAAACTTCCGAGACATAATAGACTGGCCGCTAAACCTTATAGGCTTTGCCTTCCTCTTCTCGCTTGACAGTCAGCACTGTACTGACGACCTGATTTGTGGCCGCGATGTACAGGAGCAAGGGCTCTTTGCTGGTAGGAGCGGCAAGCATCGGCTGGGTGGTCAGCAGGGCTTTGAGCTCAACAAACGCTGCTTCGGCTTCAGGAGTCCAGTCGAATGTGTCTGATTTCTTCATCAACTGATACAAGGGTAGAGCCTTCTCACCAAGACGAGAAATGAATCGACTCAATGCCGCCAAGCAACCTATGAGCTTCTGAACATTGTGCACTCGCACGGGAGTCTTCATACGGGTAATGGCGCTGTTCTTCTCGGGATTGACATCAATTCCTCGTTCGGAAATGGGAAAACCGAGTAACTTGCCGCCAGGGACACCCAAGGTACATTTCGCCGGATTCAGCTTTATGTCGAATCGCCTCAGATTGGAGAATGTCTCAGCCAAGTCAGCCAGCAGTCGGAACCTTTGCAGGACTTGACCACTATATCGTCCATGTACGCCTCAACATTCCGAGGGATCTGGTCGAGTAAACATTTATGAATCATGCGCAGAAAAGTAGCGCCGACATTCTTGAGACCAAAAGGCATGGTGATGTAGCAGAAACAACCAAACGGGGTGATGACAGCTATTTTTATTTCATCTAGGCCAAACAGACGGATCTGATGGTACCCAGAATAGGCATCCAAAAACGATAATTGCTCGCACCCCACTGTCGAGTCAACAATCTGATCTATGCGGGGGAGCGGAAAATGGTCTTTTGAACACACCTTATTAAGATGTGTGAAGTCAATGCACATGCACAACGACTTATCTTTCTTGGGTACCATCACAACATTCGAGAGCCACTCGGAGTGGTAGATCTCCCGAATGAACTTGGCTTGCAAGAGACAGGCCACTTCTTCTCCGATTGCCTTGCGCTTCTCACTTGCAGATCGACGCAAATGCTCCCTGACGGGCTTGGCCTTCGGATCCACTCGCAGACGGTGCTTAGCCAGCTCCCTGGGAATTCCCGGCATGTCAGCATGCTTCCATGCAAAGATATCCCAGTTCTCACGGAGGAACTGGATGAGCCCGTCTTCCTATTTGCTATCAAGTGTTGTCGAGATATTCGTTGGGGCAGCTATTGGATCCGTCGGGTGGATGTGCACCTTCTTCACTTCACCTGCCGACTGAAATGTCGACTCGGAAGCCGGCTTTTTTGCGCGGAGCAAATCAGCAGGATCAGTGGTTTTCTTGTACTCCTCCAGCTCGACCATGGCCATCTATTGATCAGTGATCTTGGACCCTTGCTGGAGACACTCTTCGGCCCACTGTCGATTGCCAGTGACCGTGATCACGCCCTTAGGGCCCGGCATTTTCAGCTTGAGATACACATAACATGGTCGGGCCATGAAATGTGCATAAGCGAGTCAACCCAAAATGGCGTGGTAAGCGCTCTTGAAATCCACGACTTCAAACGTCAACTTTTCTTTTCGGAAATTTTTGCTATCTTCGAATGCCACATCCAATACTATCTGGCCGAGTGACTTGGCCTTCTTTCCTGGGATGACCTCATGGAAATGCATCCTGCTTTCGCTGAGACGGGACATAGGAATGCCCATTCCCTTCAGGGTATCCGCATACAGAATGTTTAGGCCGCTGACGCCGTCCATGAGGACCTTTCTGAGCCGAGTCCCCAGCACCACCGGATCAACTACCAAAGCCTGTCGACCGGGTGTGGCCACACGTGCAGGATGGTCAGTCTGGTCGAATGTGACAGCATACTGAGACCATTTGAGGTAGGTGGGGGTGTCTGGCACAGCCATATTGATCTCTCTATTTATGACTTTCAGATGGCTCTTGTTCTCGACGTCAGCAAAGATCACCAGGGTAGCAGTGACATCCGGGAATGTTTCCTTCTCTTCGTCTTCATCTTCTTTTTCAGGAGATTTCCCACTCGACTGGTCTCCCTTGAACTGTTGGATGAGGGTCCGACACTATCGAGTGGTGTGCTTGGGCAAAATCAGGTTGCCTTATGCATCTTTCTTCGTGTGAATCACACACGGCTGATCCAAGATATCGGTTCCTGGCTGACCCTTCCCCTTCTTGGGGGCATACTGAGCTTTGGCCTTGCCCTTGTTTTTCGGCTGAGTCGCCAGTGCTGCAGCCTCTGCCGGAACTGGGTCTTCAACCTTCCGCTTTTGTTTCCTATTGTTACTACCGCCAGACTCGTTGGCAACCGCTTTTCCTTTGCCGCTATGGAGGCAGTCTTCTTCCTCGCCATTGGCATAGGGAGTGGCAATTTCCATCATCTTGCCAAGTGAAATGTCACCAGTGCACCCGAACTTGAAATACAGCTCTCTGTATCTCACACCGGCCTTGAAGGCACAAACAGCATGGTGTTCCGACACATTTTCCACCGTATGATGCAGGTGGACCATCGCTGAATATAGTCTCTTAAGGTTTTGCTGGGCTTCTAGACACATTGCTGTCAGTTGACCAGACCCGCGGGGCGCTTGCAAGTGCCCTCGAAGGTCCGGAGAAACACTTGGGCAAGATCTTCCCAACAATGAATGCTGGAAGGAGCCAAATGATTCAACCAAGCTCGAGCTGGTCCATCCAACATAAGGGGCAGGTGCTTCATTGCGACATTGTCATTCCCGCCACCAATCTACACAGCCACTCAGTAATCATCAAGCCAAGTCTTTGGTTTTGTTTCACCAGAAAACTTTCCGATCCCCGCCACCATTCTGAATTTGGGGGGAATCTTCACAGAGCGTATAGCTCTGCTAAAACACTCTGGACCAGACACTGCAGCTGAGCTACCACTTGGGACATCTCTGTCGTGCCCTTCTCTATAGGCTCTGCTCTTGTCGGTCCGCTTCTGAAGAAGGTACGCGCGGGCATCAAAGTCCGCATCCCGCTCGTCACCGAAGGAGTTCCTGTCGTCCTGGCGCCGGGGCGCGTACGGACCACTCCGCGGAGGAGTGGGCACTCGACGGTGGTCTTCGCGGTGGTGCTGATATCTGTCTTGCCCTTCACGATAACTGCTGCCTCGACGACACAAGGGCGACCCAAGACTATGTGCCAACTGAACGGTCTCTGCCTTGGGTGAATTGTTGTGTATCTTGTGACGAGACTGTGAAACTGCTGAATTCTGGCGTTGTGCTGCATCTAACAGTGCTCTGATGTGCAACAGCCCTCGACCAGCCTCTAACCGGGAAGGTTGGATGGAATCTGCTATCCTAGCAGTAGCAGCAACATTAAGCATGGGAGTTAGGTATACCTTGACACCATCGTGACATCCAGTCGGGAACAGTTGTCGCTGACGACGACTGGGGCGCGGCGGGCGTGGACGGGCGTGCTCGTCAATCTCTACCTGGAGCTTTTCTACACGAACACGCGCGGCCTCCAAAGCCCGGGCCTCGGCGGTCATGCCGACGATGGGGGTATGAAGGACCTTCTCATCGCGACACGATTGCACGTTAGACGGGCCACCAGCCTCGTGCTCGCCACGACCAAAACCAGGCGGTGAGCTCTGATGCGAGCCCGCCATCAAGACCTCTGCTGCGGGATCACATCTCTCGCACTTGGAAGGCACGTCGGACGGATCGGAATCCGACTCGAACACGCCATGAAGGGACTCGGCAGGTTCGAGTGCTGCAACCTGCGAAGAAGCTTGACGCGCCGCTGCGTGTTTGACCCACTACTGGAGTCATGAGCGGCCGGACCACTTGCGACCGCGAACGGCGAGAGGAGCCGATGCGTAAGGGGTCGACGGCTGACGCGGCAAGACGCCACACAGACTCGCGCGGAAATGCGAGGCCCCGCGAACTGGGAGCACCTCGACATCGAGAGGCGCCTCCTGGAGCCATGAAGAATCGTCGGTGATGAAAGTGAGCGTTTCGAAACGGATCTCGTGGCCCAGAGCAAAAACACCGGCGGAAGACATGTTGAAAGATGAAAAACGCAACCTCATCGGAAGTCGCTTAGATGCCTGCCCCACAGTGGGCGCCAACTGTCGTGGGAACGAGCCTGACAGTAGATGGTAGGGGTACGAATGGAGAGGGCAGAGTCCTAGCTACGGCGAGGGTGTACACATAGTTGTATGAGTTCAGGCCCCTCTCGTGGAGGTAACAGCCCTACGTCTCAGTGCTCGGGAGCTTTATGTCGAGTGGAATGTAGAGATTACAATAGTTTTTTAACCCTTGTGCAAGAGGGGAGGGGCGGCTTATATAGAGTTCGCTGCCCCTCATAATGGCCCCGCATCAATGGGTCTTGTCGTGGGGTGTAAAGTCTGCCGTTACAGGTAACATACGTCATAAAAGCTATTAAGGGTCATTAAACCAGCGTCTGCCCGTTGGGCTCTTGATGATGGCTCCTGGTCTTCTGGCGTCGAGTGAAGCAAGGTCCGTCGAGTGACACGCGACTGCCGAGTGAGAGCGGGAGTCTCCGAGTGGATTACTGTCGAGTGACTTTGAACGTCTCCAGGGATCCACTCGGAAGTTCATGCTTGATCTTCAAGTCCTCCCATGTGGTGTCCTTAGGTAGGGTATGTAGGCCTTGCCTAGGACCCTACCCCAAGCACGTATCCTCGTCAATCCACCTGATAACCCTTGAAGTGACCAGCGATGACATCTACCGCCTGACGATACGCCGCCATCCGTGGGTCTTTGGAATCCCAAGTTCCTGAAACTTGTTGGGCTACAAGATCTGAATCGCCGAAGCATCTAACCCAGCTTAGGTTCATCTCCTTAGCCACCCAAAGGCCATGAAGCAGAGCTTCGTACTCAGCTGCATTGTTAGTACAAGGAAACATCAACCTTAGCACATAACAGAACTTATCACCTTTGGGGGAAGTTAAGACAACCCTTGCCCCTGATCCTTCCAGATGCCTGGATCCATCAAAGTGGATTGTCCAGTATGTGTTATCCGGCTTCTCCTCGGCACCTGAAATTCGGTCCAGTCATTTATGAAATCCACTAAGGCCTGAGACTTGACAATCGTGCGAGGTACGTATTTCAAATTGAGAGGTCCAAGCTCCAATGCCCACTTAGCAATCCTGCCAGTAGCTTCTCTGTTTTGAATTATATCTCCAAATGGGGTAGAGCTAACCACTGTAATCTGGTGCCCTAGGAAATAGTGCTTTAGTTTGTGATTGGCCATGAACACTCCATACACCAGCTTCTGCTAATGTGGATACGTCTGCTTGGATTTTTTCAGGACCTCACCGATATAGTAAACCGGCCTCTGAACCAGATATTCCTTCCCTGCCTCCTTGCGTTTGACAATGATTGCGGCATTGACAGCCCTATTATTAGCCGCCACGTATAAAAGCAAGGGTTCTTTCTCCACCGGAGCGGCTAAGACCGGCGGCTCAGTGAGCTGTCTCTTGAGCACCTCGAATGCTTCACCCACCGTCGTACTCCAGACAAAGTTGTCCGTCTTTTTCATCATATGGTACAAAGGGATGGCCTTCTCACCAAGGCGGCTTATAAACCGGCTTAACGCAGCAATCCGTCCCGCCAGGCGCTGAACATCATTGATGCATGCCGGCTCAGACACAATATCATCCACATATGTTGTGAAGACAGTTCTGTACACAACACTGGTAAGTCGCCTGGGCACTCTTGATCCCGAAGGGCATAGACACATAGCAGAAAGCACCAAAAGGCATGATGAAAGCCGTGTTCTCTTGATCTTTGACTGCCATCTTGATCTGATGATAACCAGAATAAGCATCTAGGAAGCATAAACTCTCACAACCCGCCTTTGCATCAATGATCTAGTCAATACGAGGGACAGCAAACGGGTCAGCCGGACAGGCCTTGTTAAGATCCGTGTAGTCTACACACATACGCCATGTGCCATTTTTCTTGAGCACTAGCGCCGGGTTAGCGAGCCACTCCGGGTGAAAGACCTCGATGATGAAACCCGCCACCAGAAGCCGGGCTACCTCTTCCCCAATGGCTCTGCGTCTCTCCTCATTGAACCGCCATAGAAACTGTTTGACTGGCTTAAATTTAGGATCCACATTAAGGTGGTGCTCAACGAACTCTCTCGGTACACCCGGCATGTCAAAAGGTTTCCACGCGAAGATGTCCCGATTCTCACGGATGAATTCAATGAGTGCGCTTTTCTATTTGGGATCCATATTAGCTCCGATAGTGAACTGCTGAGATGAGTCGCCCGGATTGAAATCTACCAATTTGGTATCATTTGCCAAAAATTTGAGGGGCAGCTCCACCTCTGTGGTGGGCTTTTTCAGCGGAGTCATGTCCTCCGGGTTGACGTTTTCCTTGTAAAACTTGAGTTCTGCCTCAGCACAACTAGACTCTGCATAAGGTGCATCTCCTTCCTTGCACTCAATAGCCATCTCTCGATCACCATGCACTGTAATCATACCTTTCAGGCCCGACATCTTGAGCTGCAAGTACACATAAAAAGGCCTAGCCATGAATTTGGCGTAAGCCGAACGTCCAAACAGAGCATGATACGGACTTTTGATCTTGACCACCTCAAAGCACAAGGTCTCTACCCTGTAGTTGTATTCTTCACCGAAGGCGACTTCCAAAGAGATCCTACCCACTGGATAAGCTGACTTGCCAAGCACCACGCCATGAAAAACTGTTGATGACGGCTTAATATCCTTATCAAGCAACTTCATCCGATGGAAAGTGTTGTAGTACAAAATGTTGATGCTACTTCCACCATCCATAAGCACCTTGGTAAACACATAGCCTCCAACTTGGGGAGCAACTATCGATACTAGCCGTCCTGGGTCATCGACACGCGGCGGTTGATCCTCCCGGCTCTAGGTTATATCCTACTCAAACCACTTCAAGTATTGTGGTAGAGCCGGCGTGATCGCATTAAATGCCTGCTTGCGCAACTTCTGATCTCGCCTGTCAAGGCTGGTCGTAAAAACATGATATTGACCCAAGATGAGCTGCTTTGGATTACTCTGATATCCAGATTGGTTATTCTGTTGCTGATTGTTGCTACCAGAGTGCTGATGATGTCCTCCTTGGTTGCCCTGGCCGTGATGGCTGGATCCTAAGCCACCAGACCCAAACCCGGCTCCTAACCCGCTTGGTCCCGAGCCGTCGGGCGGGCCACCATCATTGTTATGTTGTCGTAAGTTGTAGTCCTTGAACTTTTGCATAACGTGGCAATTACCCCACGTGTGACCCGCTGGCCTGTCGGGGCGACTGTGCTCCGGACAAGGCTTATTGAGCATCTCTTCCAAATTAAAAGGAGTCTTACCCTTATTAAAAGGCTGCTTGAACTTCTCGTTGCCCTTAGCACGATTATTGTCGGTGCTGGCGTTGGCCACCAGCTTTGACCCGCCATCCGGGTTCTTCCTCTTGCCTTGGTTACCATTGCCTACCGCACTCTTGCCATTGCTATTCTTCTTACACTAACCAGGCTTCTCCTCATCAGATCCTGGATCCTTCGTATTATCAGAGTCGGCGTATTTCGTGAGAGCTGCCATGAGCTCCCCCATGTCTTGACACATGCCCTTGAGCTAGCCGAGCTTCTGCTTCAAAGGCGTAAAGTGGAAATTCTTTTCTAGAATCAAGACTGCTTGAGCCGTCGTAATCTGCTCAGACGAGTGGATGATAGTCGAAATCCACCATACCCAGTGATGAGCCGACTCATTTTCCTGCTTTACACAGTGACCCAAATCCACAATCGTCATGAGCTGCCTGCACGTCCCTTAAATTTTTTTGATGAACTTCGCTTTTAACTCAGCCCAAGAATTGATGGTATTGGGTGTCAAACCCTTCAACCACGTGCGAGCAGGCCCTTCTAGCATCATGATAAAATACTTTGTGCACACCGCATCATTGACATCCAACATCTCCATAGCCAGCTCATAGCTCGCAATCCAAGCCTCCAGAGGTAGATCAGCGGTGTAATTTGGGACCTTGCGAGGTCCTTTGAAATTCTTCGGCAGACACTCGTTCCGCAGAGCCGACACCAAGCACGGTACTCCCACGGCCCTGGTGGTTACTCGTGCTCTAACTGAGACGAAAGGCGCAGGCTCTTGATGAGCCGCCGCTGCCAGAGCCACCGCCTCACATTGTGCCCTCGCCCGGTCTACGAGTGCCTGAGCATCCAAAGCCGCCTCGTCGTCTTGCGAAGGGCCCCGGTGTCGATCACTTCTAGAAACCGTCGGCGACTCATAACACCGGCTGAAGCTGTGGCTAGGGTTGGGGGTTGAATGCACGCGACTCCGGCTGTAGGTATACTTATCTTGTTGGGCCATCGTCGTTCGTAGGTACCCAATAGCGTCCCGTACCTCTTCTGCGAAAGGTGCCTCGTCAGGAATAGGGATTGTTCCAAGTCGGGTTGCCGCCGCCACCATGTTCTCCGCTGGGTTTGAGTAGTGACCCGCCGGCGTCAGAAAAGCCATTGGGGCGGGTTGAGCTGTTGCCGAGCCGCCGACCGACTTCTAGGTGCTTCCGTTGTCCGACCCGTTCCCGGCGTGTTAAAAAGGTTTCTAGCCTCATATTGCTCGGGTAGGCGGGACTGATGCCTCATCCGTCGCACCGCGGCCGCCGATTGTTGTTCTAGCTCAAGGCGGAAAGCATCCGTCTTAAGGCGTTCTGCCTCCGCGTCCATCTGAGCTTTTAACGCGTCGATCCTTTGTTGGACTTCCGCCATGTGGTCCTTCAGTCTTGTGATCTCCAGGTTCCATGCAACTTGATTGTCAGGCGTGACTTCAGTCGCCATCAGGGTCGTGAGCTCGTTCATTAGATCCAGAAGAACCTGAGCCGGCGGCGGGTCAGCCCCCATGTCTGCCGCTCCGGCGGCTGCACTGCTTGGGCCCGGTTCTGTTCCTGCCATGAACACGGCCGCATGAGTCGGCAACCCATGATCGTCCGGCTCAGACCACTCCGACTCGGGGTAAAGTTCGTCGTAGCCCCCAAGCCCGCCATCATGAAGTTGGTGGATTGATTCCGCCTCTCCGCTCGAAGGTCCATCCTCTGAACGAATGAGGGTCTTCTGCGACATAGAAGCCTCAAGATCCATACCTTGAGTGAAGCCAACGAAGACATGCTTCCTGCTCGCGTCAGCATGGGCAGGCTGCACGTGTTAGGCGGGTTGCGCGTGCTGAGCTGGGTCGATGATGTCGGTGCAGATGTTTGGCCCGGGTGTAGATCCGCCGACTTTGCCGATGAAGATGTGGATTCCGCCGAAGGGGACCCAGAACCCGTACTCCACATAGTCGGCCTCAGGACCCCAACCGGCGTCGTCGATGTAGAGCCGGCCGTGGCAACTTTTGTTCATCCTTCCGATCACGTATCCCTCGATCCCTGGAAGAGAGCCCTTTGAGAACTCAACACCACCGAGCGCGAGCCCCAAGGTGGGCGCCAACTGTCGTGGTTTTGTCACGGCAGATGTCCGAGGACTTAGATTCGAGGCCATCGCTAAGGTGATGGGCTCAAAGGGGTTGGTTGGGACGAAGGACACGAGTTTACCCAGGTTCGGCCCCTCAAGAAGAGGTAAAGGCCTACGTCCTGCTTGTGTTGTATTGATTGGCGTATCGATTACAAGGGAGCGGATTCGCTTGACCTAGTTCTCGATCAGTTGGTTTCTCTCTAAGTCGCCCCGAGTCTCACCCTTTGTAAGGCCCCGGACACACCCTCCGGTGGTCGTTACTTCTGGCGGGATCTAGACTGGCCTCACACATCAATACTAGCCATTTCTGTGCACTTTGTCCTCACTCATGCGCACCCGGGACCAACGCCCCGGACACACCCGCCGGTGGTCGTTACTCCTGGCGGGATCTAGACTGGCCTCACACATTAATACTAGCCTTTTCTGTGCACTTTGTCCTCACTCATGCGCACCCGGGACCAACTTCCCGATCGGTCACCCATCGTACAACTACTCCAAGCCAAGCACGCTTAACCTAGGAGTTCTGTTCGAATGGGCTCCCGGAAAAGAAGGAATTACTTATTGATATGAGTAGTCTATCATCCCAAATAAGCCAGGCTATCACACCCTTATAAAGGAGGTCAAGACCACTGGTTACACGAGTCTCATACCAACTCTTACAACGTGTCCAACACTATCTCTATGTCGTCTTGCCTTCTTGAACAAGCCATCTCTAGGCGGCTTATCCGCCTGAGTCTTCATGCCTTCCTTGTCAGGGCCTCGCCTTGGCCCATCTTGGTGAACCGCCATACGTCTAGGCTTATGTCTCGAGGCCCATCCTTGGAATGGCTTATGAGCCACCAGGTATGACCCGGCCCCACCTGGGTGGGTCTCACCACGGGGTTATATCCCCAACAGGGGGCATTTTCCGACCCTCAAAACGCGATCGGACGGTTCGATCGGAGAGGTGGGTTTTGCTCGGCTTAGTGGGTTGTGTAGAGTGGGTTAGGTGGGGATGAGATAAAGAATTGTGGCCCGTGACATGGGTTTAAAACACCGAAAAACGTCCAACGAATAAATCAATGACCGTACTGCTACGACTGACCGGTGGGGTATTAAACGACCTCTGATTGCGACGAAATTTGGCACGCGGTCTACCAACAATAGAGCAAGACCACACTCCCAGTTTCGACTCGATCAAAAAATATTTTGCGCGCGCTTTTAAAACATTTTTTTATCGATGCCGCGAGCACATGCATGTGTGGTTGGTCTCGAAACGGGCAATGGCAAGAATGGTGAGAACCAACAACTACGAACGGATGCAAGTTTGAAAACTCATGCTGACAAAATGCCGATGCTATGCAGATGATGCGAATGATGCGATGATGAATGCAACAACCAAACGAAACACAAGACGAGAATGGAATAAAAGGGGAATCTTCTAGAGCATCGGTCTTGGGCTGTTATTGTTGGGGTACGTTGCATGGGAACCAAAAAAATTCCTACGCACAGGCAAGATCTATCCATGGTGATGAGCATCTACGAGGGGGAGAGTGGATCTACATACCCTTGTAGATCGCTAAGCGGGAAGCGTTAAGAAACGCGGTTGATGTAGTCGAACATCTTTGCGATCCAAATTGCTGAGCGTCCCACGGTCCCATCATGATACTTCTCGCGATCCAATCATGATCCATCCCGCGATCCCGTCACGAATCGTCTCGCGATCCTGATCACGATCCTTCCGATCTAGCGCCAAACGGATGGCACCTCCGCGTTCAGCACAGGTACAGCTCGATGACGATCTCCGCCTTCTTGATCCAGCAAGAGGGAGCGGAGAGGTAGATGAGTTCTCCGGCAGCGTGATGGCATGGCGACAATGGTGGTGGAACTATTCTAGCAGGGCTTCGCCTAAGAACCGCTGAAACGATCTAGAGGAGAGGGTAGCACATGGCTGATTTCTGTGTGGAAAAACCCTCAATACCTCTAGTATATATAGGAGGAGGGAGGGAGGAGACTTGGCCCCCAAGGGTCCAGCCCTTGCTTCGGGTGAAGTGGAGAGAGGAGGAGTCCTCCTCCAATCCTACTAGGATTAGGACTCCTTCTCTCCCACTAGGAATCCTCCTTCCACCTTTTGGGTTTCTCCACCCAGCCACATGGGCCTATTGTGGGACTTCGGCCAGCCCACTAGGGGCTGGTTTACCTCTTCCCACATCCCATGTAGCCCCTTGGGTCGAGACGATCCTCCCAATGGTCTCCCAGGACCCTCCCGGCACTCCAGGTACACTACCAATGAGCCCGAAACTTTTCCGGTGACCAAAACAGGACTTCCTATATATCAGTATTTACCTCTGGACCTTTCCGGAGCTCGACGTAACATACGGGATCTCATCCGGGACTCCGAACAACCTTCGGTCACCACCATACATAACTCTATACTACAGAAACATCACCGAACCTTAAGTGTGCAGACCCTGCGGGTTTGAGAACTATGTAGACATGACCGAGACACCTCTATGGTCAATAACCAATAGTGGGTCCTAGATGCTCATATTGGTTCCTACATATTCTACAAAGATCTTTATCGGTTGAACCTTAATGTCAACGATTCAGTTAATCTCGTACGATGTTCCCTTTGTTCTTCGGTATGTTACTTGCCCGAGCGATTGTCGCTATCTCTATACCTAGTTCAATCTCGTTACCGGCAAGTCTCTTTACTCTTTCCCTAAGACAAGATCCCATGGCTAAATCTTTAGTCACATTGCTTGCAAGGCTTATAGTGATATTGTATTACCGAGTGGGCCCTGAGATACCTCTCCATCACACCGAGTAACAAATCCCAGTCTTGATCCATGCCAACCCAACAAACACCCTCGAAGATACCTGTAGAGCACCTTTATAGTCACCCAGTTACGTTGCGACGTTTGATACACACAAGGTACTCCTCCGGTGTCAGCAAGTTGCATGATCTCATGGTCATAGGAACACATACTTCACATGTAAAAAACTGTAGCAATAAACTGACACGATCATATGCTACGTTTATAGTTTGAGTCTTGTCCATCACATCATTATCCTAATGATGTGATCCCGTTATCAAATGACATCTCATGCCCATGGCTAGGAAACCTTAACCATCTTCGATCAACGAGCTAGTCTATTAGAGGCATAATAGGGACATGGTGTTGTCTATGTATCAACACATGTACCTGAGTTTCTGATCAATACAATTCTAGCATGGATAATAAATGATTATCATGAACAAGGAAATATGATAATAACTAATTTATTATTGCCTCTAGGGCATATTTCCAACAGTTACACCTCTAGCGCACCCTGGTTTCTTGTGCCCTCCTCGGCCTTCCTCTCTGTCACTTATTTGACCCACTGGATGTCTTCTGGCCCAAAAACAGTATCCAAAAAGTTTCACGATGTTTGGCTTCGTTTGGTACTGATATTCTGCGAAGTAAAAAACAAGCAAAAAACATCAACTGGCACTTGGCACTATGTCAATAGGTTAGTCCCCAAAAATGATATAAAGTTGCTATAAAATGATTGTAAAACATCCAAGAATGATAATATAACAGCATGGAAAAATAAAAAATGATAGATACGTTGGACACATATCAGCATCCCCAAGCATAATGTAACATCCCAAAATTGGAAAGTTTATATTAATCAATAGAATGATTGAATTGTTTGATTGAGTGATTGAAAATTGAGTGAAATTTCAAACTTTTTGAAACTTTTGAATGAGAGGGAATAAAATGACTTTCCCCTTTGTTTTTGATTTTAAATTCATCCAATTCAAATCAATGAGATAAGATGACACGACTTCTTCAAATAAAAGGATTTAAAAGTGGATTTGAAAATCTCTGAAATATTCTATTGGAATGCATTTCATATTTGGTTCTATTTCAAAGTTTGAATGAATTCAAATTCCCTTACCCAAATTCAAATCTTGAGAGGAGCAATATGACACTCCAAACCAGGGGCAATTGGAATTATATTTGAATTTCAAGTTCAAAGCCATTCTTGAAATGATTTTCAAATTTATTTTTCTACAAAAAAATAAATATATGGAAAATAAGGTAAAATGATTCCCTTCAGTATAAAAATGAAGAGAAATAAATTTGAAGCAAGTTTCGTATTTTCAAAATGTTTAATTCTCATTTTATTTGCAACAACAACACTGTTTGAATTATTTAAATTGTGAGATTTTTGTTCGACTTTGAAAATATGTTCAAGTTGTAGGAAATCTTTTCTAATAAATTTGGTGTATAAAACTATTGTATTTGGATTTTATTATATCCTCCAAATCATCTTTCCTTTCTCTGTTTTTAATAAAAAGAAAAGAAATGCGCTTTATTAGGAATTCAACCGAGGCCCATTTGGAAAATATCAGCCCAAATCATTTTTGGACCGAACTGAATCATTCTCGATCGGCCACCGATCTCTTTCCTTTCTTTCCCTCTCTCTCTCAGTCATGTGGGACCCGCGACCTATCTTTCTCCCACGTCGATCCCCTTCCCTCCGAGCGCCCCCAACCCTTGGCTATATAAGCCCAATGCCCCGTACCCGTTCCGCCCTAATACCCCTCGCCCGACCCTCTCCCCTCGCCGCGATTGCTCGTCGGAGCTCCACCACGACCACCACACCATTGCCAACTCCCTGCTCACCCCCGACCTCCCCTAACGGCCCAGAGGACGTACCGCCCCGTCTTCATCGTTCGGAACCACCCGCCGTCGCCGAAGGTCCCTGGAGCACCTTCCCCGACCACGCCCGAGGACCATCGGAGGGTCGTCCCCGTCGACCTCGCCGCCTCGGACATCGTCGGAGCACCCTGAACCCCTCTGTGAGCCCCATCTCTCTCTTTTAGCCGCCCGATCAGAGATCTAGGGCCACGATTAGATCATTAATAGTCAAACCATTTTCTTTTATATAGCGAGCATTCGTTCGGTAGCACCCGCACGCACACACCCTCACCCACTCACAGTGCACCACATGCCCCCTTGTTCGTTAGGTTAGGCTTTTCTTTTCTGTTTTATTTTTAAAATAGAATAGTTTCTGTTTTGCAAATAGGATATCTCCTAGGTTATTTTGAGTTTTTAGTTGATTCTTTTTGCATTATGTCAAAATATGATTCTAGTTTTTGTATATATAAAGTTTAACCATATTTGAATAATTTAAATTTTAATTCAAACATATTTCATTAAAATCTTATTTTCTGAATATCTTGAGTTTAAAAATAGATTTTGAGTTGATTATTTTTCCTACTTGTCACTAGTGACTTTATTTAACAGTAGGTAGAAATTATGAATTTTTAGAGTACTTTAAATTATTATTTTTAACCAAACAGATTCTGTTTTAGTTCTTTTTAGGTTTATTTCTATTTTTTGTTTTAAAATGTTTTATATTATTTTCTTTTATATTATTTGACAAGTTTACTTAGTTTTCTGTTAGTTAGCAGTAGTATTTCAACCAAATTATTTTTTATGTCATTTTTATAGCATGAAATCAATTCTAGTTTCATAATAACTTGCAAATTGATTTCATGGCTAGTTTGATTTCCTATGTTAAAATATCTTTATAAATTGTTTTATAAGTTTCAGTTTCTGTTAGATCATAAACAATTTGTATTAAAGTTGAAATTGTTTGTGGTTTAATTCAAGGTTAACATTGTTGATGTCTTAAGATGAGTTTGATAAAAGCTTTTTCTTAGTTCTTAATTGTTCTTCAAAAGTAATTCTTTTTGTAGCAAAATATTTACTAAAATACTTTTGTTATATTTTACTGTACTTTTGTTTTGTTACTACTGAAAATAGTTGTTTGTAGGGAAAACTATTCTTGGTTGTTTTGACGAAGTTTTGTTGTTTTAACCTTTGTCTTAAGTATTTCCTTCATCACAACCATTTTGTGTTTGGTTTTTGTGTTTCTTATTGATTGTTAGTATTGATTGCTAGTATGATTTCTTATATGAGAGCAATGTTTGATTATATAGATTTTCATCGGAGAGGGACGAATAGTTCTATCAAGTTATTTTCTGAGAGCGATTCTATCTTCATCAACCTTACCAGGCAAGTTCACTTTGATCATCTTACATTACCTATGTTTTATTTGCATTAGAATCAATCTTTCCATCATACATCCAGTAGGATATTGAGCTTGAACTTGTACTAGTATCATGAGGTAGGAGAAACCCAACATCCTGTTACCAGTTGCCCGGGAAGGGACGTTACTTCACAATTTCTATGCTTTAGTAGATGAGGTTGGTTGTGAGATTTAGGAGTCTTGTGAGGTTAATTAATTATTTCAAGACATGCATGATGATCAAGACTTCAAGACTTCAAGGACTCAATATACCTCTGGGTGGATTTGGACATGCATTTTGGCAGCCTGATATCTATCATGGTTATGCCCGGGAATCCTGGTAATTACATGTGATCATCCCAACAGAATGCCACCCAAGCTCAAAGAGATGGATGGATACTTCAAGGATGGAAAGCTTACCTATGCAACCGCAAGTCCATATGGGCTCTGGCTTGGTTGACCTTAGTGGTGACTCTGGTAGGTCAGATTGGTATGAGATGTACAAGAACGATAGGAATGGATGGGCACTGACTTTCTATCACATGATCACTTTGGAAGACCATGTTTCGATCGTCTTGTTCTCAAACACCAGGCAGTGCGGGGACACAACGAGAGGGATCGAATCTTGCGGGTAAAGTGCGCAAACCTCTATAGAGTGTCAAACTAATCAATTAGCCGTGTCCTCGGTTACGGACAACATGAGCACCGGAGATGATACTATCAGCCATCCTCAACACAATTAATAAATTTTATGATGAGTGGGTCTATTAATAATTTTGGGACATGAGAATTGGTTGGTGTAACCATCTCATTAACAACCAACTTTGGTAGTGAATTTTTCGCTTGAATCCTTTGTTGTAGGGAAAATAAAACCAGTTTTTTTGCAAAAATTCAGACACAGAGCCACAAAGCCTTTTCCATGTAGAATAGTTTTTATCATCTCATTCTATGGTGATCTTTCCGGTACATTCAATGTACCGACCTACACGGCTGCAACGTCTTATGTTGCAGATACTTTCCTGTGATGAGTAAGAGTACGATTCAGGGTTACGGTCTACACTCAACCTTCCGTTGGTGTTTATTGGGACTCCACTCCCGTTGACTATTTCCGCTGAGACTTTAAGGTATATATCAGTTTTACGTTAATTACATGTGATTGCACTTTGATATATACATTTATGTATTGTGTGTGCAAGCATACTGATCAAGGGATGGCATTAGCACACAGAGGCTTGACTCGTTTTGAGTCGGGTCGCTACACTTAATTCCTACTTGTCCTCGAGTAGGTAAACACTACTGGAATTCAGTTATTTGCCATCTGCCAGCTCTTTGCCGTCTGCTGGCAGACGACAAAGAGGTTGTTTGCCGTCAGCTTTGGGAAAGCACACGGCAAAGAGCTGGCTGATGGCAAAGACACTATTTGCCATCAGCCAGCTCTTTGCCGTCCGCTAGCGGACGGCAAAGAGGTGGGGTGGGGCCCAGTGAAGGCCAGTGAACTGCAACAACCCACCCCACCTCTTTGCCGTCTGCTAGTGGACGGCAAAGAAAATGCCTCCTAACGGCCCTACCGGCCCACCCCCCGCTCTCTCCATTCTCCCCTCCCGAACCCCGCTGCCGCCCCCGACCTGCCCCGACCCGCTCTATCTCTCCACCCGCCGCCGCCCCCGATCCGCCCCGGCTCGCCGCCCGCCGCTCGCCGCCGTCGCACCCGCCGCCGCCGATGCCGCCGACTGCCCCGCCCCGTGCCCCGCCCTATGCCTGCGCCACTGCGCCTAGGCCCGCCCCTCGCCGCCCCATCGCGGCCCGGCCGCCCCCTCGCCGCCCCGTCGCGGCCCGGCCGCCCCGTGACGCCGGCCAGCCTCGTCTCTGCCCCCCTTGCCGGCCAGCCCCCCTCTGCCCCCTCTGGTGAGCTCCCCCTCCTATTCCTTTTATTTTTTTATTTTTTCTGTTTAGGTTTTAGATATTTAGACATTTAGGAGTTTAGATACTTAGATGTTTAGGTTTTTAGATATTTAGACATTTAGGTACAAAGAAACCCAGAAGAAAGAAAAGGAAGAAAAGAAAAAGGAAACTAAAAGGAAAAAGAAAAAGGAAAAGAAGAAAAAAACAAGAAGAAGAAAGAAGAAGAGAAAGAAGAAAATAAAAAAGATGAGAAGGAGATGAGAAAAACATCCGAAGAAGAGGGGGAGGATAACCTTAAATAGCAGAAGCAGTATTCTCCAGAAGAAAGAAGAAGAAGAGAAGAATAAGAAGAAGAAGAAAAAGGAGAGGAGTGAACTAAGAAGCAAGACCGGAAAAGGGAAACAGGAAAAAAGAAGCCCCGACACCACGACACCCCCCTCCCTACCCGACCCCCACCCCCCACCCGCACACCACCCCCCCCCCCTACACCCCGCCACCCCTACACCCCGACACCCTCTCCCGACACTCGACCCCCCCTCACCCCCTACCCCACACCCCCGACACCCCAATCCTGACTGACAAGCACACCACGATACCCACACACGACACCCCCCTTGACACCCCGTACCCACCACCCGGACCCCGACACAGCACCCCGACCCCGACATGACACCCCCTACACCCCGACCCCGACATGACACCCCCTACACCCCGACCCCGACAAGACACCCCGACACCCCGACACGGCACCCCCGACCACGACACAGCACCCCGACCCCGACACGACACCCTCGGCACCCCGACCCCGACACGACACCGACCTCGACCCCGACACGCCGACATGACACCCCGACACCCCGACATGGCACACCGACCCCGACACCCCGACATGGCACACCGACCCCGACACCCCGAGACCCCAACACAGCACCCCGACCCCGACACCCCGACACGGCACCCCCGACAACGACATGACATCTTGACCCCGACACGACACCCCGACACGACACCCCCGACCCCCGACACCTCTTCAGCCTCCTGTTGACGGAAAGGGTGCTCTTCGGCCTTCTAGAGGCCGACGGGGTCATATATGTGCGAATTATGAGTTGGGTCATATAATTTCTGATTTTGTTATGAAAAATATCATATATATATTTGTGTTGATCGGGTGGATTTAAATGTGTAGTTGTTTCGTCGCTGCGAGGGTTTGGTGTTCGACGACCTCCCCGTGCGTTCGACGAGCTCCGCCCCTGCGTTCGTGGGTGAGCACAAATGACATCTCCTCCTCCCCCTTCATTTTCTCTGTTCCGGTCTTCGTGCCGATGAAACTTGCTAGATGTAGGTAGATTGAATCATCAGTATGCGTGAACACTATGCGTCTCCCGTTTGAAAGGGTTACATCTATAAATATGCATACATTTGCATATTTATAACCGTGATTCTTTCGAATTGTCCAACGTTATCCATGGACAGCCTGAGTATGTGTAGATTGGGTTCGTTTTCCCATATGCTCTGCTCCGGATCCGATGCAGAATTCCGTCAGTGCCTCCCTGTTGTTCTCCGGGTACACACCCTCTCTGCTTATTTGCGAGACGTGTATCAGGAGAACAGCGGGGAGGTGCTGCCGAAATTTTGCATCGGATCCGGAGCAGAGCAAGGGAAAATGAACCCAATCTACACATACTCGGGTGCGATTAGGACCTATCTTTACCTACTAGCGTCTAGGTTGCATCGACGTAATGAATATGGTTTTCTGAATTATGTATATATTTTGTGTGTGTCCAGTAGCTAGGCAGGATGAGTGATCGTGGGTGGATGTACACCGGTCACACTAGTCAGAAAGACATGACCCATGAATGGTTAACAAAAACCAAGGAGTTTGTGAGATTCGCATTTGCAAATGGACAGAAAACAACCTGGTGCCCTTGTGTCGATTGCGACAACTATAAGAAGAAGTCAGAGTTTGAAATGATCAAACACCTACATAAGTGGGGTTTTACGCATAATTATACGGTCTGGACATTCCATGGTGAGTCTGCCCAACGTGCCAGAGCTGAGGTGCTTTGTCGTCGCACCGACGAGCATGGTATCGGGATCAAAGACATGGTGCAAGACTTTGATGATGCTCGGGATTCGGACGATGAGATGGAGGAATCTGCAAAGGCCTTTTATGAAATGTTGGAGTCTTCAAAACATCCTCTCCACGAGCACACTGAGCTTTGTCAGCTGGATGCCATCGCGCAAGTAATGGCTCTAAAGGCTCAGTTCAACCTGGGCAGAGAATGCTACAACGCGATTATGACGATATTTGAACGCTTTCTACCCAAAGGCCATGTATTGCCACCAAACTTGTACCAGTCGGACAAAATCCTGCGTGCGCTTAAGATGCCCTATGAGAAGATAGATGCATGTGAGAATGGATGTGCCTTATTTAGGCTTCAGTATGCGGGCTTGAACTATTGCCCCATTTGCAATGCTTCTAGGTATGTTCTGGTAGACAACGGTATGGGTGAGAAGAGTCAGACCAAAATCCCCATTAATGTTCTTCGGTATTTGCCAATCATACCAAGACTTCAACGACTTTTCATGGTTGAAGAGACGGCTAGACAGATGACGTGGCATAAATTGGGCAAAAGAACAGAACTATATGCATATGGGAATCCGATGTTGGGACACACTTCGGACGCTTTTGCGTGGAAGCACTTTGATGCATTACATAAGGATAAAGCGGCAGAACCAAGGCATCCTCGAGTTGCCATCAACACGGATGGGTTCAATGTGTATGGTATGATGGCAGCACAATACAATTGTTGGCCTGTATTTGTCATTCCACTCAATCTCCCCCCCCCCCCGGAGATATTATCAAAAGAAAGAACATTTTCCTGACCCTGAAAATTCCAGGGCCCAAATATTCGGGGAAGAATATGAATGTGTACATGCAACCGCTTAAGGATGAATTACAAGAAGCCTGGGATAATGGGATCAAGACATACGACGCCGCTACAAAAAAGAACTTCAAAATGCATGTGTGGTACATGTACTCGATGCATGACTTGCTGGCGTATGCGCTATTCGTTGGCTGGTGTGTGCATGGAAGGTTTCCATGCCCCACATGCAAGGCAGCTCTTCAGTTCCGTTGGCTGGAGGCGGGTCGCAAGTTTTCTTGCTTCGACATGCATAGACAGTTCCTGGATCCTGACCATAAGTTCAGAAAAGACAAGAATTTCATCAAAGGTAGAGTTGTCAAAAACATTGCACCACCTGCGTTGACAGGCCAACAGATCCTGGATCAAATAAATGCTCTCGAGCCGGATCCAAATCGTCCAGGGTATTTCAATGGGTATAATACGGAACACGCCTGGACTCACAAGATATGTTTGCGGGATCTGCCTTACTTCAAAGACCTCCTTTGCCCACACAACATCGACGTGATGCACATTGAAAAGAATGTCGTGGAGGCCCTTTTTGGTACATTGTTCGGCATAGAGGGGAAGTCGAAGGATAATCCTAAGGCTAGAGTCGACCAGGAGGCTCTATGTGATAGACCGTTACAAAACATTTGACAACCGAAAGGAAAGAAGAACTGGAGGAAGCCAAAGGCATGGTTCAATCTTGGAAGGCCAGCTATGAGGGAAATTATCTTGTGGGTGCAAATGCAGTTGATGTTCCCCGATGGGTATGTAGCGAATCTAAAGTGGGGAGCGAGTCTTGAAAAATTGAAAATATTTGGTCTCAAGAGTCATGATTGGCACATATGGCTTGAGCGGGTAATGCCGGTGATGTTGCGTGGCTTTATCCCTGAGGATGAATGGCTAGTACTGGCAGAGCTGAGCTATTTCTTCCATGCTCTTTGTGCGAAAGAACTATCGCCTGACGTGCTAGACGAACTGGAAGAGTTGGCGCCGGAGTTGATCTGCAAGTTAGAAAAGATCTTTCCACCGGGCTTCTTTAATCCAATGCAGCATTTGATTTTGCATCTCCTGACCGAGGCAAGATTGGGGGGGCCCGTGCAAAATCGTTGGTGCTTCTCAACTGAGAGGATGCAGAAGACGCTCCGAGCAAAATGTAAAAATAAACGTAGAGTTGAAGCATCGATGGCCGAGGCATTCATTACTGAGGAGGCGGCAAACTTTGTGACAGCACACTACACAGCCCAGAATCGTCATTTGCATAATCCGAAGCCTCGGGACAATGATGGCGACCATGAAAAAGGTCGATCCAACCTCAGCCTATTCAAAGGGAAGCTCGCACCAGCCGGTGCTTCGAAATCATTAGGGTTGGATCTCGAAGAATGGCGGACCATTTCGTTGTATATCCTCAACAACCTAACAGAAGTGCGGCCGTACATCGAGTAAGTTCTCGGTACATTGTTTCGCAACTTCTAATTCCTTTGAAATGCTCTTATTCCCGGATATGTGATACAGTCGATACGTCGCCAAATTCTCGGCTGGAGCGGTGATCCAAAAGGATTCCATCGAAGATTATGAGCTTCTGGCAAAGCATGGAGGCGGCTATCCCGGTTTCATCTCTTGGTTCAAGCAAATGGTAATTTCCATTAGTTAGATGATTTCATTTCTTCGCCTAGTTTGCGGCTAATGCAACAATCCTTTGGTATTAAACTTGTAGGCTAATGCAGAGTCTATGGACTCCGAATTGAGACAAGTCTCCAATGGTTTTGCCTTTAAGGTCCGTTCATTTGACAAATACGACATCAATGGGTATCGCTTTCGTACTTTTGGCAAAGAGCTATCTATGGCTGACCGAAAGACTACAAATTGTTGTGTCTCCGCTGTCGGCGAAGGAGGGGTCGAGTATTATGGAAGAGTTGAAGCAATTTATGAACTTACATTCTTTGGTGAAAACCCACCAAACGTCGTAGTCTTCAAATGTTATTGGTTCCAGCCGAAGGAGACTAGAAGGACTCATGAACATATAAGGCTAGTCGAAATCAAACAAAGCACCCATTTGGATGTTCCCGATGTCTATATTACGGCTCAACAGGCGACCCAAGTTTTCTATCTACCATGGGCCTGCCAAACGGATCCAAATTTGAAAGGTTGGGATGTCGTTTATGATGTGCCGCCACATTTTAGACCACCTCCCCTCAATGAAGATGATTATGAACCTCACATTAACCCAGACACATATGAAGGAGAATTCTTCCAAGAAACACGTGTTTCCAAAGAACGCTTCAAGAACCGCTCCACTTCACCCCAGAACATTGAGGTCGACGGCGACAGTGAACCCGACTTCACCCCTGAGCAGGAAGAAGAAGAGACGGAAGAAGAAGAGGTTACTGCTGCGGATGACCTAACAATGCTTGACCGATTATATAGAGGCCTTCCACATGTTGATGCATTTATTGATGATGCTGATGAGCACGTCATTACTGATAGTGATGATGATTATGCATTTATTGATCTCGGAGCATATATAGACGATGAAGATTAATATTAGTAATGTGAGGTATTCAATTATTATTATGTACATATATATTATTAATTAGTTCATGTTATTAGGTATTCAATTTTTTTATGTTGAACTAAGTTCGTTCACTCTTTGTCATTGCAGGTGTTGACATATGGTGGGCGGGGGTCGAGAGCGCTCTAAGCCTCCTTCCTCGGCGCGTGCTGGGAGGGGTGCTATTATTCCACCCCAGCAACTCCCGAGAGCGCTGGTACACAGCATGCAGACACCGGCGAGCGCTTCTTCTTCAACCAGGAGAGGTCGGGGGAAGACGAAGAGAGGTCCTAGAGGTAGGAAGGCTGCTGCGCCTTCCTCGCCGCCACCCCCAGCTGATTCTCCCAACCACAGGAGTGCTCCGTCTCGGGTGGACCCGTCTGACTTGGACCCGTCTTGGACTCCGGTCCACGAGTCTCGGGTCACCGAGCCTTCGTCCCAGGAGACTCGGGTGCCAGAGTCTTCGTCCCAGGAGACTCGGGTCCCGGAGTCTTTGTCCCATGTGACTCCGGAGGCTAGTGGCCATGATGATGGTGGCGAGGAAAATTACTTGTCTAAGGACACCTATAGCGAGAGCGAGCTGGTTGAGGAGGGCAAGAAGGTCTACCAGCGTGGTTGTACAAAGCTACCTCCCGTGCCGACGACCCGCGAGCAGAGGTGGTTGATTGCGCCTAACACGGAGAAGTAAGTGCATTTACTCTTCTTTAACCTTTTGCCTTCATGTTTTTTCAAATTAATATCTAATGTGTTGGTCTTGTCCTACTGCAGGGGTTAGAAATACGAGCGTGGTGGTGTCCGCAGGCCCAACCAGGTCCTTGGTGTGCTTCTCCGGCACCACTTCCCGGGGAAGGTCGAGTTGCCCAGTGAGGGTGAGTCTCCACAGGTAGCACTGACCTGGGAGTTGTACAAGGCTGCCCCGGCCCCGCCGGAGGAGATGGTCGATGGTGTCTTTTGCGAGATGGTGGCTCACATTGTGATCCGTCGCTTTTGGGTACTTTCTCCTTTACAGAATTAAAAATCAACAACACCTAGTGATTGTACTAATTAGTGTCTAATGTGTTGTCTTGTTTGATTGTAGACCTTCTATAGGTGTCTTGAGGAAGACGAGGCGAGAGCGGTTGTTGTTCTCGAAGCCGAGTGCAAGCGCCTACTTCAGAACTTACGGCACGAGGCTCGGGTGCAGGCTATTCGAGACTACTACGCCTCGAGTAACATTAAGAGGGCCAAGAAGAAGTGCCGCAAAAATTATCCGAGTAAGGAGAAGTTTATGAAGGTAATTATCTATTCTTAAGGCCTTGTACTTAGTTTCTTCGATTTGATTCGTAGACGTAGCGCTGAAATTTCTCTTGTCTAACTTAGGTGCCCCCGAGACGGTGTGCGAATAGGATGGACTGTTGGGAGGCATTGGTGGCTGAGTGGTGCTCTCCCGAATGGCTAGCCGAACACAACAAGGCCAAGGAGAAGCGTGCCCAAATGAGAGGTGTACCACACCATCAAGGGAGCTCCAACCTGTTTGAGTACGGGGATAACTGGGTATGTGGTTTGCTTCATGATTCATGCAATTTCATTCTTCATGCTAGCTTGAGCCCTTAACTAATATTTTGTTCACCTCTTTTAGGCGCGAGAAAACAAGAAGGAGGTGCCACCTCTATTCGACCTCTATGCCATGGCCCATACTGCCTCGTAAAAGAAGGCCAATGCATTCTCTGAGGATGACCTCGATCATCCAGAGAGATTCAGCAACATCTCCTCCCACAACAAGCTCGTGAGGTACAGAGATGAGGGGAAGGTGAGGAAAGGGGAGGACTTCAACCCGAGCCAGAGTCCTTTTGATCCAGAGCTCGTGATGATATCTGGTGGTGGGAGGCCCCATGGCTCGATAGCCATTGGGGATGGACTGATATATTGTCCTAGAACTCTCTCGGAGATGAAGAAGCGCCAAACGAGCTCTGATCCTGAGATAAGGCCTCGTCCACGGCCAATGGAGCTCGCCATTGAGGCTAGGGCCCAAGAGCTTCTGGCGGAGGCAAATAGGCAGGCCACGCAGAGGGAGAGGGAGATGGAGGAAAGGACGGCTAGGCTGTTGGAGGAGGAGAGGAACCGAAACGACGCGTCTCACCGGGCCCTATACGAGCTCCTCGTGGTAAGTTTCTCCTGCATATTAGCCAAATCATGCACGTAATGTTCATTTCATCACTAACTAATATGAATGACTTGTGAAAACAAAATGTGCAGACCGTGTGTCAGAACAATGGTCAGACCCCTCCGTCGATGCCCCATGTTGCTATAGCACCCACGGTGAGTTTCATTTAAATGGTCATTAGTGACTAGTATTCACATTTGAGTTGCATCATGCCAACTAGACATTGCAAATGATATTTGGTGCAGCGTGCCTCCCGACAAGCATCGACCGATCCTTCCGTGTCTGCCACAACCCCTATTGGTCCTTCTACGTCTCATCCTGGCCCAAACCCTACCGGTCCTTCACCTCCATGTTGATGGTAAGTTTTCCCAAGTGTTTTCATTAACAAATGCATACTTAGCTTAAGAAATGAACTACTTAGCTCCAAAATGACCTATACTTAGCTTATTTTCATCAAAAATGACTTGATATGCTTAGTTAGCTAGAAAATGGTATATTCTACCTAGGATAGCTATAAAATGACCTATACTTAGCATTTTTTCCTCCAAAATGACTTGATATGCTTAGTTAGCTAGAAAATGGCATTAGTAGCTAGTATAGCTTAATAATGATCTATAGCTAGTTCATTTATGACATAATTAGCTCACTTAGGTACAAAATGGCATAACTACCTAGGATACCTCAATAATGATCTATAATTAGCTTAGTTAGTTCATTTATGACATAATATGCTCACTTAGGTAAAAAAAATGGCATAATAACCTTAGTTTACCTCCAAAATGACCTATACTTAGCTTATTTTCCTCAAAAATACATAATAACCTTACTTACCTCCAAAAATGATATATTCTACCTAGGATAGCTATAAAATGACCTATACTTAGCTTATTTTCATCAAAAATGACTTGATATGCTTAGTTAGCTAGAAAATGGTATATTCACATAGGATAACTATAAAATGACCTATACTTAGCATTTTTCCTCCAAAATGACTTGATATGCTTAGTTAGCTAGAAAAGGCATTAGTAGCTAGTATAGCTCAATAATGATCTATAGCTAGTTCATTTATGACATAATTAGCTACAAAATGGCATTACCACCTTGGAAAAGAGGAGAGGAGAGGAGAGGAGAAAAAGAAATAGAAGATAAATTCTTCTTCTTCTTTTTTTCTTCATTTTCTTCTTCTTCTTCTAGCTAGTCTTCTTCTTCTTCTAACTATATCTTTCCTACTTTGCAGATTTGCTATAGATGAGGAAGAGTGCATTGATGGACTGTACTCTTCTACTTCTGCTACCTTTATGTTTATGGAAAACTTGTTTTGGATATGTGGTTGGAATCCATATTGTGTGTTGTTGGAAACTTGTATCTATGTTGGACTTGTATGTTGGAATTTAATTATTGGTATATATATGCTTGTTTCAACTTATTTGGTATGCTTGTTGGAACTTGTTGAATGATATGTATGTTCTGGATACGTATATGTTGAATATATATGAATATTCTATCTAATTGAATGATTTTAAGAAAAAAAACAGTGGCTATATAGCCACTTTGTCGTGTGCCGGAAGACGGCAAAGTGGCCACGTGGCAGCTACCTGTGCACTGGGGCTGGCCTAAGTGGGTTCTTTGCCGTCAGTTGGCAGACGGCAAAGAATTAAGTTCTTTGCTGTCCGCCAGCGGACGGCAAAGAACCCACCTAGGCCAGCCCCAGGTATCAAAAAAAAGGTACTTTGCCGTCCGCTGGCAGACGGCAAAGAACTTAGGTTCTTTGCCGTCTGCCAGCGGACGACAAAGCACGCCATTAAGCCTCCTAACGGAGCTAAGTGCCCACGTGTGTCGTCCAGGCTCTTTGCCGTCCGCTGGCGGATGGCAAAGCAGCCTTTACCATGGATTATTTAGCCGGACGGTTTGTCGTCCGCTGGCGGACGGCAAAGCCTTTGCCGTCCGTGTTTCATGCCTTCGCCGTGCGGGATGGCGGACGGCAAAGTACCTGTTTCCTGTAGTGAAATGATAAAAACAGAATTTTTGATGTGGAATGCTACCTAACATGTTCATCACATATTATTTTCTTTTGTCGCATGGACATTTGGACTTTTATATGGTTCAAAGCAATAGTCTAGTTTTGACATGAAGACTTTAATACTCAAGCATACCAACAAGCAACCATGTCTTTCAAAATATCAACACTAAATAAAGTTATCCCTAGCCCATCATGCTCAATCATTGATCCATTCATGAAACACACTAAAATATTAGCTACACCTAATGCTCAAGTATGATCATAGTGCCCCCTAGTTGGTGCTTTATAAGAGAAGATGGAGACTCAAGTAAAAATAAAAATTGCATAAAGTAAATAGATGGGCCCTTTGCAGAGGGAAGTAGGGATTTGTAGAGGTGCCAGAGCTCAAGGTTTTTAAATTGATAGAGGAAAAAATATTTTTAATGGCATGCCTTTCTTGTCAATGAAAGCGACCGAGAGCTTTCAATACCTTTCCACGCTAGATATATCATAAGCGGTTCCCAAATAGAAAATAAAATTTATTCCTTTTTCCACCATTCTTTCACAATCCATGGCTAGCCAAATCCACGGTTGCCTTCCATACCAACACTTTCCAAGGAATTTATTATTTCACAACATAAAGTAAATTTCTTTTTCATTTTGGGACTGGGCATCCCTATTACCACCATACTATCGTGCAATGACAAGTGAATAAACACTCATCTTGAGAATAACACATGTAGCATGGAAAAATACCGGTCGCCCCCTTCTGCTTCATGAGCAGTACGAGCACACAAAAAGGAAAATTCATTTTCAAAATTAGAGATGACACATACAAATTTGCTTGGAACAACACGGAAATAACGCCTATAGGTAGGTATGGTGGACTCATATGGCAAAACTAGGTTTAAGGATTTTGGATGCACAAGTAGTATTTCTACTTAACACAATTGGAGGCTAGCAAATAGATTGAGAAGCAACCAACCAAGAAATGAAAATTCACATAAGCGAGCATTAATCATAATTAACACAGAATAATGCACCATAAGTAGGATGTAATTTCATTGCACAATAGTATGGTGGTAATAGAGTTTCATGCATGCATTGGAATCATAAACCTTAACACCAATATTCTTACTAAGCATAATTACTCACCAACATAACTCACATATCACTATCATCATGTCTCAAAACTATTACAAGGAATCAAGTTTAATTTGTCCAATGATCTTCATGAACTTTTTTATTATATCCATCTTGAATATCTATCACTTTGGGATTAGTTTCATATATTGCCACTACTTTTGACAAGCTCACATAAATTTAAGTGAAGAACATGAGCATAAAAGTTTCATATCTCAAAATAATATAAGTTAAGCATGATAGAATTTCTTCAAAATTCACTAACTCTGGAATTAACTAAGTGAAGCATGAGAGCATTTTCGAAAATTTACAGCATGTCGTGCTCAAAAAGATATAAGTGAAGCATATAGAGAAATTCCATAGCTCAAAAGATATAAGTGAAGTATATAGAGCAATTCTAACAAATCATAGCACACATTCGGCCCTCTCAAATAGGTGTGTCCATCAAGGATACTTGTAATAAAATAAAAATCAAATCAATCGAAGACTCATATAATACAGGACGCTCCAAGCAAAACTCATGATATGTGACGAATAACAATATAGCTCCAAGTAAAATACCGATGGTTGTTAGAAGAAAGTGTTGGAAATATGCCCTAGAGGCAATATATAAAGTGTTTATTATTATATTTCCTTGTTCATGATAATCGTTTATTATCCATGCTATAACTGTAGTGATCGGAAACACATTGCATGTGTGGATAAATAGACAAACACTATGTCCCTAGTATGCCTCTAGTGAACTAGCTCGTTGATCAAAGATGGTCAGGGTTTCCTAGACATTGACATGTGATGTCATTTGATAAACGGTATCACATCATTAGGAGACTGATGTGATGTACAAGACCCAAACTACAAACGTAGCATATGATCGTGTCAGTTTATTGCTACTGTTTTCTGCATGTCAAAGTATATGTTCCTATGACCATGAGATCATGCAACTCACGGATATCAAAGGAGTGCCTTGTGTCTATCAAACGTCGCAACATAACTGGGTGACTATAAAGGTGCTCTACAGGTATCTCCGATGGTGTCTGTTGAGTTGGCATGGATCGAGACTGGGATTTGTTACTCCATGTGACGGAGAGGTATCTCGGGGCCCACTCGGTAATGCAACATCACAATAAGCCTTGCAAGCAATGTGACTAATTGTTAGTTGCGGGATCTTGCATTACGGAATGAGTAAAGAGACTTTCCAGTAACGAGATTGAACTAGGTATAGAGATACCGACGATCGAATCTCGGGCAAGTAACATGCCGAAGAACAAAGGGAACGTTATACGGGATTAACTGAATCCTTGACATAGAGGTTCAACCGATAAGATCTTTGTAGAATATGTAGGAACCAATGTGGACATCCAGGTCCCGCCATTGGTTATTGGCCGTAGAGGTGTCTCGGTCATGTCTACATAGTTCTCGAACCCGCAGGGTCTGCACACTTAAGGTTCGGTGACGTTTCGGTAGTATAGAGTAATGTATGGTGGTGACCGAAGGTTGTTCGGAGTCCCAGATGAGATCCCAGACGTCACGAGGAGCTCCGGAATGGTCCGGAGGTAAAGATTCATATATAGGATGTCCCAGTTTGGTCGCCGGAAAAGTTTCGGGCTCATCGGTAGTGTACCGGGAGTATCGGTAGTGTACCGGGGGACCTCCGGGAGGGGTATTTCGACCCCAAGAGGTCCATGGGCTGTGGGAGAATAATAACCAGCCCTTAGTGTCTGGGAAAACAGGCACAAAGGCCCATGGCGCAGGAGAGAAAGTCCTAAAGCAAAAAGTGGAAAATCAGCCAATAGGAGGCAATCCTACTCCAACTAGGATTGGAGGTGAAGTAGGATTGCTCTCACCTCCTATTTAGGCCGACCCAAAGGCCTTGGCTGCCTATCCTCTCCTCTCCTCCTATATATACTAGTGGATTGGGTGGTTTTTGGACAGAATTTCCGGCCACGTGCTACCCGTTCCACTGGTGCATAGTTTCTCCTCTAGATCGTAGTTCCGCAGTGCTTAGGCGAAGCCCTGCCGGAATTGCTCCACCACCATCACCGGAGCGCCGTCACGCTGCCGGTGAACTCTCTCTCCTCTCCACCCCTCTTGCTGGATCAAGACGGTGGAGATCTTCATCAAGCTGCACGTGTGCTGAACGCGGAGGTGTCGTCCGTTCGGTACTAGATCGGAAGGATCGTGATCAAGGCCACGAGACGTTCGTGATTGGATCGTGGGACGGATCGTGACGAGATCGTGGGACGGTTCGTGATTGGTTCGCGGGACGGTTCGTGATTGGATCGCGGGACGCTCGGCGATTTGGATCGCGAAGAAGTTCGACTACACCAACCGCGTTTCTTAACGCTTCCCGCTTAGCGATCTACAAGGGTACGTAGATCCACTCTCCGTCTCGTAGATGCTCATCACCATGGATAGGTTTGCGTGTGCGTAGGAAAATTTTGTTTCCCATGCGACGTTCCCCAACAGTGGCATCATGAGCTAGGTTGATGGTTCGATGAGATCTCGAGTAGAACACAAAAGGTTTGTGGGCGTTGATGCTTAGATTGCTTCCTCCCTTGGTTGGATTTTGGTTCAGCGGGATTGTGAGATGAAGCGGCCCGGACCAACATTACTTGTACGCTTACGAGAGACCGGTTCCCTCGACGCAACTTGTTGCTTAGATGGCTTGCGGGTGACAGTTTCTCTCACTTTAGTTGGATCGGATCTGACAAAGGCGGTCCTTGAGAAGGTTGAAAAGCAATCTATGTATCACCGTTGTGGTTTATACGTAGGTGAGAATCGTTCTTGCTAGATACCCGTAGCAGCCACGTAAAACATGCAACAACAATTAGAGGACGTCTAACTTGTTTTTACAGGGTATGTTGTGATATGATATGGCTAATTACATGATGAGATATATATGATGTATGAGATGATCATGTGATGTATAGATTATCACGACTTGCATGTCGGTGATTGCGGCAACCGGCAGGAGCCATAGGGTTGTCTTTAATTATTGTATGACCTGCGTGTCAATCATTAAGCGCTATGTAATGCTTTACTTTATCGCTACGGTAGCAATAATAGTAGAAGCATGCAGGGCATGACAACCCCGATGGCGACACGTTGATGGAGACCAAGATGATGGAGATCATGGTGTCATGCTGGTGACGATGGAGATCATGTCGGTGTTTCGAAGATGGAGATCTTAAACACAAGTTGATAGCCATATCATGTCACTTATGAATTGCATGAGATGTTAATCCTTTTATGCACCTTGTTTTGCTTAGTACGACGGTAGCATTATAAGGTGATCCCTCACTTAAATTTCAAGATGAACTGTGTTCTCCCCGAGTGTGCACCGTTGCGAAAGTTCGTCATGTCGAGACACCACATGATGATCGGGTGTGATAGACTCTACGTTCACATACAACGGGTGCAAGCCAGATTTGCACGTGCAGAACACTCGGGTTAAACTTAACGAGCCTAGCATGTACAGACATGGCCTCGGAACACAAGAGACCGAAAGGTCGAACATGAGTCATATAGTAGATATGATCAACATAATGATGTTCACCATTGAAGCCACCTTAACTCACGCGATGATCGGACTTGAGTTGGTGAATTTGGATCATGTGACACTCAGATGACCTGAGGGATGTCAATTTGAGTGGGAGATTTAGTAATTTGATTAACTAAACTCATTATTCCTTCATCCGTCGTGCACCCAAAACTTGAAAACTTCAATCACACAAAACTCAACAAAATCTTCGTGAGATCCGTTCGTATAATAAAAAAATCACCACTCTAAGTAAGGTTGCAAACCCATTCATATTTTATTATTGAATTATATGTAATGTATTCTAAATTTACCATGGCTTATACCTTCCGATACAAGGCATAGACTCAGCAAAATAAGCATACAATGCAACGAAAACAAAATATGTTTCAAACAGAGCAGTCTGTAGTAATATGTACTCTTCCCTTGCTTATGTAAATCGAAAAATTCTAACAATTAGGACTATGTAAATAATTTGTATATAAACAATGTGTTAAAATTTTATCTCATTATCACGCTCCAGTAAAAAAATGAAAATTCACGCACTGGAGTAAAAGTTGTTGTTTCAGATTCAGCATTGTTTCTACTCATCTTATGAATCATCCTAAAGGTTTTACTTGTAACAGAAACTAAATAAAACATAAAAACACAATAATTAGAGAGGCATAATTGTGTAAACACTCAAAAACAGAAAGGAAAAGATAAAATAAATTTTATTCATTGGGTTGCCTCCCAACAAGCGCTATGGTTTTATGCCCCTAGCTAGGCATAACGCATAGATTCAAGTATTGTCATCTTTCTTATTTTCTTCATAGATGTATTCTGGTAAAGAGGTTTTGTAAAAATAACTTGAAACAAATTATCCATAGAAGTCTTAGCACTATCAAGTGTCCATCTATGTATCCTCTTTGATTACTGGCTACAATCCAAGCGTATTGTTGATTAACACCATTAAAAGTTTGTTGGATCATGTGTAAAATGTGGACATCCTTTTAAAGGTTTTCATCAATTTTTTGATTATTTCCAAGAAAATGTCTTAACATGTAGTCGCTTTCGTAAAGGATCTCATCTATTACCGGTGTTTCATAGCTCTTACCAAAATAATCAAAAATTTCCCTAGCTTCTCGTATTATGTGATCAAATTCATTCATACGAACAAGGGTAGCTAACTTTTTAACTTCATGATCCTTTCAAATGGGTAGCTCATAAAACAATCTTTGCAAGGTAGAATGTATGCGGACAAACCTATTTTCAAGTTTCAGAACTAGTGCTGAAATAGCTTCCGCATAAGTTTTAGTTCTTGTAAGTATAGGAGCATCATCAAGAGTCAAATTTCCAACACAATTAAAACATTCTTGGAGAGTTTCTTTTCCTATAACGTTCCCTTGCCCCAATACAAAAGTTTTAGAATCCAGATTACCAGAACTCCAATTTTAGGAGTCCTATCATCATCTGTTTCTACCGTACCAAAATCACTCATGACAACAAGTAAGCAAAAGATCGAACGAGAAATTGGCAAACTAGATAATTCCCCACGTGTTGCTGCGGGAATTCTTAATATAACCATGATGGTTAATAAATTGAACAACCTTTTGCATATTGTATTTACGTACTTAAAATTAAAAAATTGGAACGGAGACAATACTTGCTATAAATATAAATATTGTAAAATGTGAATTGCACGATCATTATTATTATTACTAAATACATGTCATACGCAATGTCATGTGACTTATATGAATATACTAACCGTATATTAACACGCCAACATGGATTCTGAAATAGATACAATATGAAAGGTGATGTACAGATGCCTTTTCGGGAGAGTTATATTAGTATGAATCAATTTTCATATCTGCATGCTTACGACCTACACAAAGAATGATAACAACACAAATATTAGCCATTTTAGTTGCTTGCAATACGTGATAGTGAATGATGGAGCTCCAATATCGACAAATAGAACAAATTCCTTTCTCGCTCATTTTATCCAAAGTTAGTATGAATTTCCTTGTCTAAAAAGAGCATGAGTACTTATCATAAGAACCGGGACCAAAATTATCCCATTGAAGTCAGAATTTGTTTGCAACAAAAAGAAACTATGCATGAAAACATGTAATCTACATTCCTCGGCACCCATGATGCACCCAAGTAGTATGCAATGCATCAGATCATTATGTGTTGTTTTCCCAGGTAAGTTGATCCTTAGCTACAGTCAACACATTCCCAGCATCAGATGAGTCAAGAACACTCAAAACAGCTCTACGTTACACAGTATACATGTTAAATATTTGTATAATTGTAACTGGGCAATGATGAGAAATTTACCATCATTGACACACAAGTAGCTAGCTGCTTGGTTCGGTGCACATAATGGACAACAATTTGTTTGTACCAAGTAAAATACAAACATCAGAGTAGCTTTGATTGACCGAAGTGAAATGAAAACATGACGACGAAGTTTAGCCATGAATATACTTCTTAGGCTGTATGTGTGAAGAGTCGGATGAGCAGCAATTAGTATAAATATAATATTCCTAGATGGATAACAATGGCAATCCAGTTGAAACAATGAAGAAGAATCCACCAACCGTAGATGTACCCACTAGCTAAATCCACAGAAAAGAAACAAATAGGAAGAAAAGACAGTTGTGGATAAGGTGCTCGTTGCTTCACCATCACCATGTCACGGCAAATGCGTGAGACGGAGAAGATCTTCCTTGGCGTAGGATTCTTGACGGCATGCGGGAGCAGATCTGCCTGGACGGCTAGACCGCCATGGTCCATGGAGATGAGGCGACGGCGAGCAGCCCCTCGTCCTCACCGTCAGTCTGTCATCCGCGTGGGGTTCTCTGACAGCGTGCATGAGCAGAATAGCCTCAACCTTGGTGGAGATGAGGCGACAGTGAGCAGACCCTCGTCCTTGCCATCTAGTCGTCTACCTATGGATCAGGAAAGGAGGGCTTTCCATAGTGGGCGTAGGAGGGTACCGGAGTTCTCCACCACACGCAATCCTTCTCCTCCTCCACCTCGTGCAGGGGCTGGATCAAGAGGAGAGGAGATGGGGAAGTGGGACTAAGAACTCCTGCGTGACTCGCGCAGGGACTGTACAGAGTAAATGGGATTGATCGGGGTATCATGAGGGAGGGCAGGAGCGTGCATCATCTGCCCTCGCGATGCAGCAACAATGGGGAGGTGCGAGGCAGATGGCGGCGGCGCTTGGTTCTTCGTGACGGAACCAGTGCACATCTATATACGATTGGTGGGTGGAAGACGAAAAGGAAGAATCGCATTTGGGAAAGAAAATAAATGGGCTGCCCAGTAGGATCTAGAGATAGTGGATGGGCAATTAATTGGCATACAACTCATGCGTTGTGGGGAAGCTAGCGAGTCCTTCACCGTGCGTGGTGCAAGCAAAGGGATGACGTGGTGCATGGACCTGGAACAAAAAACATTAGATGGGCTGACATGGTTACATGGCTGCGGTGGATAGCTTGCACGTGAAGATAAATAGATAGTGGGGATGAATCTCTTAGGTATATAGGATGAGAAAGAGGATGAATATAACGGAAAATTTTGTGAAGTGGGAAGAGGAAAACAAGAGGAAAGTGGCAATTAATGTAAATTGCAAGGAGATGAGATTTGTGATTAGGAGCCTGATAGATGTTGATGATGTATACCCGACGTTAGAGATTGGCACGTTGAAGAGAGACTACTTACACACCTCCTTTCCGACAATGGCGCCAGAAACTCCTTTGATGTGGCTTGAGACTGTGTCGGTATTTTCCCCAAAGAGGAAGGGATGATGCAGCACAACTACGGCAAGTATTTCCCTCAGTTATGAAACCAAGTTATCGATCCAAGGAGGAAGACCATGCAACACTGTGTAAAACTATACCTGCACATAAAGAACAAATACTTGCAACCCGACGCGTAAGAGAGGTTGTCAATCTCTGAGCGGTAAAACGATAGATTAGATTGTAATAGGTTGGGCAAATAGATCTCACAAGAAAAAAAAGAGGCAAATAAAAAGTGCAGCAAGGTATTTTTGGGTTTTTGGATTAATAGATCTGAAAACAAACATGGCAAAAATATAGATCGGAAAGCAATATGTTGGAAAAGTAGACCCGGGAGCCATAGGTTTCACTAATGGCTTGTCTAATGAGTATAGCACACGATGGGTAAACAAATTACTGTTGGGAAATTGATAGAAGATCAAATAATCATGACGATATCGAAGGCAATGATCATTATATAGGCATCACGTCCAAGATAAGTAGACCAAAACGATTTTGCATCTACTACTATTACTCCATACATCGACCGCTATCTAGCATGCATCTAGTGTATTAAGTTCATGGCGAAACGGAGTAATGCAATAAGAACGGTGACACGATGTAGACAAGATCTATTCATGTAGGAATAGACCCCATATTTTTATCCTTAATAGCAATGATACCTGCGTGCCTTGTTGCCCCTTCTGTCACTGGAAAAGGACACCGCAAGATCGAACCCATCACAAAGCCCCTCTTCCCATGGCAAGAAAAAATCAATCTAGTTGTCGTAACTAAACCAAATATTCGAAGAAGAAATAAAAGGCTAAAAGTAATCATGCATATAAGAGATCAAGGAAGACTCAAATAATATTCATGGATAGAAACTGATCATGAACTCAAAATTCATCGGATTCCAACAAACACACCGCAAAAAGTCATTACATCAAATAGATCTCCAAGAGATCGATCTATTTAGAATCAAAAGAGAGAGAGGAATCCATCTAGCTACTGTCTACGGACCCATTGGTCTATGGTGGACTACTCACAAATCATCAGAGAGGCACCCATGAAGACGATGCACCTCTCCGTAATGGTGTTACATTGGATCTCGCGGTTCTAAACTTGCGGCGGCTGGAATTGTGTTTTGTCGACTCTCCTATGGTTTTTGGAATATTTGGGTATTTATAGTGATGATAGGCTGCAGAGAGGCATCCCGAGGTGGGCACGATACACCAGGCCGTGACAGGGGCCTCTGGCGCACCCTGGTGTCTTGTGTCTTCCTCGGCCTTCCTCTCTTGCACTTCTTTGGCCCACTGGATGTCTTCTGGCCCAAAACAAATCTCGAAAAAAAATCACGGTGTTTGGGCTTCGTTTGGTACTGATATTCTGCAAAATGAAAAACAAGCAAAAAACAACAACTGGCACTTGGAAGTATGTCAATAGGTTAGTCCCAAAAAATGATATAAAGTTGCTATAAAATGATTGTAAAACATCCAAGAATAATAATAAACAGTATGGAACAATAAAAAATTATAGATACGTTGGAGACGTATCAAACCCTCCGTGGGTTGAAGTCTCCATAAACGTGGATGTACTATAGCGCCACCTATCGGAACCATGGGAAAAATCTTCGTGTCTACAATTGCGTTTGATCTTCCTATCTATACTCTCTTACATATGATTGTCTTACTTTCCGCTGCCATACTTGTTGACTAGCATGTGTAGGGTGCATTAGACTTGTTATAATCGCTAAAATATGCCAACCAATTAACTTGGGAAAAGGTTAGGTTTTAATTCTTGCAAGTATTCTATTCACCCCCCTCTAGAGGTCTGTTCTATAGATCCCTCAGCGGTCGATAGAACTTGAGATAATATTAATTCTACCTTTAGCTGCTCGTTGACTCATTACGCGCAAGCAAATGAAATGTGTAGAAGATAGTAGATAATTATAAATTGCAAAATAAAATAAAAGGTAGATAAGAACAGCAAGGTAAATGCTACTTTTGTCAGTATATAAGTGGATAGACCCGGGGCCATAGTTTTCCCTAGTGGCATCTCTTATAAAGTAGGCATGCGGTGGCTAAGCAAATTATTGTTGGAAAATTGATAGAAAAGCACATAGTTATGCAATATTTGCATGGCAATGATCATTACATATAGGCATCACGCCCGTAAGCAAGTAGATCGACTCATGCTTGCATCTACTACTATTACTCCACCCATCGACCGCTATCCAGCATGCATCTAGAGTATTAAGTAAAACAGAGTAATGCTTGGAGAACATCAACATGATGTAGTCAAAGTGGATTTAATCAATACGAATAAACCCCATCATTTTATCCTTAGTGTCAACAATACAAAGACATGTCTTGTCCCCTTCTAGCACTGAGATATAGAGCACCGCCAGATTGAACCCACTACAACGCACCTCTCCCATTGAAGAAATATCAATCTAGTTGGCCAAACTATTTCAATAGATCGGAGATAATTACGAATCTATCATACTATCATGCATATATAAAGAAGTAACAACAAGGAACTCAATATAATTTCATGAACAATCTGAACATAAACCCACAATTCATCGGATCCCAACAAACGCACCGCACAAGAAGACTACATCGTATAGATCACCGTGAAGATGCGGTGAACTTTGTATTGAAGATCAAGAGAGAGAGATCCATCTAGGTACTAAATATGGACTCGTTGGTCTGTGGTAGACTACTGACACATCATTGATAACTCACAATTGTAGGGGATCGCGATAGTCTTCATGGGTAGTATTTTCACCCTAATTTATTGGTTCGACACAAGGGGATCCAAAGAATATTTATTGTCCTTGACAGTTGATTTGTCAATTCAACGACACCTAGGATATCTCTCTGCAACAAAGATTTAGTAGCACAACAAATAGTAGTAGCAAAAGTAATAGTAGTAGTAACAATAGCAGTTTTGTAGCAGGTGTGACAGTAGCAATAGCAATAGTAACTTAGCAAGATTCAGTATATGTAACGCGTAGGCACGTGGATCGGTGATGGATAATGATTTATATGACATTGATCATATAACAGTTACACACTAGAGTGACAAAGAACTTGCTCCAATTCATCGATGTAATGTAGGCATGTATTTCGTATATAGTCATGCATGCTTGCGATAAGAATTAGCATGGCATCTTTTGTCCTACCCTCCCATGGCAGCAGGGTCCTATTGGAAAGTAAGGGATATTAAGGCCTCCTTTTAATAGAGAACCAGAACAAAGCATTAACCCATGGTGAATACATGAACTCCTCAAACTATGGAAATCACCGGAAAGAATCCCAATTATTATCACCTTGGGGTATGCGGATCATGACACATAATAGGTGAATACAACTTGCAAGATAGGATCCAAATCACTCTTATATTCATGAAAACATAATAGGTTCAGATCTGAAATCATGGCACTCGGGCACTAGTGACAAGCATTAAGCATAACAAAGTCATAGCAACAACAATCTCAGAACGTAGGGGATACTAGGGATCAAGCCCTATCAAACTTAACTAGATTACATGATCAATCTCATCCAATCCCACCGCCTTCCAACAAGCCTACATAGGAATTACTCACTCCCGGTGGTGAGCATCATGGCGGTGTTGATGGAGAAGGGTTGGTGATAATGACGACAATGATTTCCCCTCTTCGGAGCCCCAAAAAGGCTCCAGATCAGCCCTCCAAAGGAAGAACAGGAGGTGGCGGCAGCTCCATCTCGTGAAACACAATCAAATCATCTCTCTGTTTTTTCCCTCTGCTGATGTGATTTTCTAGGACTAGAATTAGGATTGGAGGGGCCATGAGGGCCCCACAAGCCATCAGGGCGTGCCACTAGGGGGCGCCCTGTTGGCTTGTGCATCCCTGGTACACCCCCTCCGGTAGGTCTTCGCTCCATAATTCATCATATATTACAGAAATAATTCACAAAAGTTCCGTCCAATTCTGAGAACTTTCATTTCTACACAAAAATAACACTAAGGTAGTTGTGCTGAAAACAACGTTAGTCCAGTTAGTTTCATTCAAATCATGCAAATTAGAGGTCAAAACCAGAGCAAAAGTGTTTGGAAAACTAGATACGTTTGAGACATATCAACTCCCCCAAGCTTAAATTATTTCTTGTCCTCAAGCAATTCAGTTGATAAACTGAAAGTGACAGAGAAAACTTTTACAAACTCTTTTGTTGTCATCGTTATACACATGCTTATCTAGTGCTCAAGTTTTCAGCATAAATCATAAATAGACACACACATGCTAACAAATATATATTATGTTAACTCATGGCAATTCATAATCGGCTAGAAAGCAATAATAAAATATCTCCTATGTTAACAACCAAACAATCTGTCGGGACCCCGATCCTAAGCCATACAAGTGTAGCATGTAACACATCATATCACTTTGCAGCCTCACGCACGGTAATCCCCATGACTGCCACCTTACCTTGGCCAGGATCGTTTGCGCCTTTTGGCTCACGTATATGAATATGTCGCTAGCAATCATATGTCAAAGAACCTGGGGCGACATGACTAGTTATAGAACCAAGTGGCACAACTATACAGGGACATGCATACATAACCCAGCAGTGCAGGCGTCAGTCATCAACGTGTGTAGACGAGTCGTAGCAAGCTACATGGACCCCATTACACCACATGACATTTCCCCATAGGGACAGACACAATAACAAACAAGGATACATGTCGGTCAATCAATGTGTCCGGAGTAGTAGCAAGCTACCAGGGCTCAACGGAAGCACAAAGAGGCATTTCCCTGTAAAGAAGGCTACCATAGGCATACGACTAGGTGTCGAATCCAACACATACCAATGCATTTCAAACATACACACAATATGCATGATATGCATAGATAGAACATGACATCACAACATAACTCTATGACTCAAGTATTTATTAAAGACTCATAAGAGCCAACATAGTGTGATATTACAACCAGAGGTCACATGACCCAACACTCAAGTCATACAAGCATCAAGCGGAAGCAAAACATGTCTAAGTACAGACATCTACTAAAAGTGGCTGGGGGAGCCTGAAAAGCTACATCAACCCTACCAAAGGAACCAGACCTCTGTCTGGGATTCCCAAGCTAATCCAGGCAACATCGAACTTCACGTCGTAAGAAACACTAATGAGACCGATGTCTCCCTTACAAAACATAAATTAAGCAAGTGTGAGTACAAATGTACCCAGCAAGACTTATATCAGAACTATCTACATATGCATCATTGTCAACAAGGGGGTTGTGGGTTTTATTGCAGCAAGCCAACTTTTACTCTTGGCTAACCTGTACTATGACTACAAGTACTTTCATTGAGATGGGATAGCGCACACGAGTCCACATATTCACCATAACAATACACCACTATGGACCCCACTTCCTTCTCCCTACGAGAAGGCCATCCATAGCACTCACACTTATCTTGCCCATTTTAGAGTATCCATATCAAGTTGTCTATGAACCACATAAGTTTTACAAGTAGTCCATATCCGAGGATGCGGCTATTCAAATAGATATTTTACCCTACAGGGGTATACTTCTTCACACATGCCCCCGCCAGTTATCACCATGTGTACGTAAAAAGTCACATCAACAACCTTCAAGCGGAAGCCCGGCAAGGGAGTCGGCCATGACCGTTAATCACACAAGACCATGGTCCAGGTTTATCGCCTATTTGATTCTAAACCCGCAAAGAAGTCTGGCAGAAGTTTCCTCTACGGCCTCAAACAATGTGTGCAAGGTTCCACAAGTTCACCATCCGGGTGACACTTGGTACACCGTTCCACTATGCATCTACTACATTGAATCCCACACCGTACGGAAGCACTAAGCACGACTGCCAGCACTTTTCCTACAAACACTAGAATCTAGTTGCAAGTCCTGGACAAAGATCTAGGCTGTTAATAAGCCGAGAGGGGTCGAGTTACCGGAACCCAATCTATGGTAGTATCTTTTCTTGTATAACATACACATAACTAAGTTCTTAAGGACAGTCTCAATGAGACAACCCGCCATGTACTCCTACATGGCCTCTCATCGCTACCTTTACCAAATTGTGTTCACACGCTTAGCTCTCACTCAGTAGGACATGAACACATCCATTCTGATTCATTGCCCAGATGGATCAGACCCAACACAACTCTAAGCATAGTAGTCATAGTAAGCAAGCATGGATGAGTAAGCACAACAAGGCTCAAGCACTTGCTACTCATGCTAAGTGGTTTCAACTATTTATTGTTGCAAAGACAAGTCTTGTAAAGGAATGGGCTCAACTACCAAGAACAGGTAATAGTTGAATGGTTATTTTCCTAACTGTCGGGACCCCGATCCTAAGCCATAAGAATCCAACTTGTAACACATCACATCACTTTGCGGCCTCACACACGGTTATCTCCACGGCTGCCACCTTACCTGGGCCGGGACCATTTGCGCCATTTGACTCACATATGTGAATGTGTCACTAGCATTCAAATGTCAAAGAACCCGGGCCGACATGACTAGTCGTAGAACCCAAGTGGCACATCCGTATAGGGACAGGCATACATAACCCAGTAATGCAGGTGTCGATCTCTAGTGTGTGTAGACGAGTCACAACAAGCTACAAGGACTCCATTATGCCGTGGGACATAAATGTCATCACTGCAGTAGACGAGTTGTAGCAGGCTATATGGACTCCATTACACCGCGAGACATTTCCCCAAAGGGACGGACACAATAGCAAAGAAGGATACACGCCAGTCAATCAACGTGTTCGGAGCAGTAGCAAGCTACCAAGGCTCGATGGAAGCACAAAGAGGCATTTCCCCATAAAGAGTACTACTAAAGGCACACAACTAGGTGTCGAATCCCATACATACCGTTGCACGTCACACGTACGCATGACATGCTCGATATGCATAGATACAACTATGGCATCACAACATAACCATAAAACATTACAACATTTATTTAGAAGGCTCAAAAGAGCCAACACAATAAGATGTTACAAGCAGGGGTCACAAGACCCAACATTCAGAGCATTCAAACAAACAAGAAAAAGTTAAACATGTCTGGGTACATACATCTACAAAAGTGGCTGGAGGAGCTTGAAAAGCTACAACGACCCTACCGCAGGAACCAGACCTCTATCTGGGATTTCCAAGCTAATCCAGTCAACATTGATCTTCCCGTTATAAGGGTCACTAATGAGACTGACGTCTCATCTTTAAAAACATAATTAAGCAACCGTGAGTGCAAAGGTACTCAGCAAGACTTACATCAGAACTATCTACATATGCATCAGTATCAATGAAGGGGGGTTGTGGGGTTTATCACAGCAAGCCAACTTTGACTCTTGGCTAACCTATACTACGACTACAAGTAGTATCTTTGAGGTGGGATAGCGCACATGAGTCCACATATTCACCAATCAATACACCACTATGGATCCACTCCCGTCTCCCTACGAGAAGGCCATCCGTAGCACTCACGCTTATCTTGTGTATTTTAAAGGTATCCATTTCACTTGTCTATGAACCACATAAGTTCTCCAAGTAGTACATATCCGAGGGCGGGTCTATTCGAATAGAGTCATAACCCTGCAGGGGTGTACTTCCTCACACACGCTCCCGCCACTTATCGCCATATGCACGAAAAAGGTACCTCGGCAACCTTCAAGCGGAAGCCCAGCGAGGGAGTCGGCCATGAACGTCAATCACACAATACCCTAGTCTAGGTTTATTGCCTATTTGAGATTGAACCCGCATGGAAGTCCGACCGAAGTTTCTGCTATGACCTCAAACGATGTGCGCAGGGTTCCCAAGCCTACCGTTCGGGTGCCACTTGGTACACCATGCCATTGTGCCTATACTGCATCACAGCCCACCCCGCCAGGCAGTGCTATGCACGGCTGCCAACACTTCTCCTACAAACACCAGAAACTAGTTGCAACTCCTGGACAGAGATCTAGGCGATTAATAAGCCGAGAAGGTCAATTAAGTATCCCAATGTACGGTGGTATCTTGTCTTGGATAACATACACAGAACTCGGTTCTTAAAGATGGTCCCAATGAGACAACCCGCCATGTACTCCTACATGACTTCTCATCGCTACCTTTACAAAATCGTGTTCACACACTTAGCTCTCACATAGTAGGACATGAACACTGCCATTTTGATTCATCGCCCAGATGGATCAAACCCGACATGACATGACTCTAAGCATAGCAGGCACAGTAAGAAAACATGGATGAGTAAGCACAACAAGGCTCAAGCAGTTGGTACTCATGCTAAGTGGTTTCAACTATTTACTGTGGCAAAGACAGGTCATGCAAAGGAATGGGTTCAACTACCGAGAACATGTAACAATTGAATCGTGATTGTCCTACTGCAAAAAGAGAGCAGGAGCGAGAGAGTGGGTCATATCAGTATGCTCAAGGAGGGGTGCTTTCCTCACACTTCTGAAGATAACAATGATTCTTCATCGGTGACAACGATCTCAACGTCGGAATCATTGTCTACCTGGAAGGAACAACACCAACAAACAGAGAAATGAACACATTCAATGCAATACAACAAACATGATGCATGAAATTGTATGCTAAGGTACTGAATTCTCCTAGGGCAATATTTTGTCATGTTAATTGAAGTGGAATTCAAATAGGCATCAAATTCCAACTTCAAACTATTTATCTAATTTGTCCTAATCATGAAATGTCCTACTTGGTGACGTTAACTTTCTCAAACATGCATGATCATGGCATAAACAGATTCATTGGATTTTTCTAATCATTTTTCATATATAAATTATTTTCATCTGAGTTACGATTGAATTTCTATGATTTTTTGAAGTTTTAAACATTTTCTAGAATTTCCTGAATTATTTTATTACTAGAAAATCAATTAATGCGTCATCATTACGTCAGCATTACGTTAGCGGGTCAACAGCCCCGGGTCCAGGTCAAACCTGATGACCGGGACCCACACGTCAGTGTCACGGGGTTAATCCCCGTGCTGGCCAGAGGTTTGACCCACCCTGGGGCCCTTGTCAGTGGTTAGGGGGTCATTAGCGGGTTAATTAAGCCCTAATGGCCGGCCAGGTCAGCGCTCACCGGAGCTTCGCCGGCGGCAACCAAAACAATGGCGGGGCTCGCCGGAGCTACGTGAACGGTGGCGGTTTGGCGCGCTAAGGGCACCGGGAGGTAGTCTGCACACGCGCGCATCCAACGGGGACAGTAGGGGGGCTCGAGGCCACCGGAGTTGAGGCCGGCGACGAGTCGTGCAGTGGCGGCGGCTTGGGCATGAGCGGGAGCTAGCTAGGGGCGCTCGGGCAACGGGAGAAGAGGGGGAATGGAGAGGAGCTCACTGGGAGGCAGACGGGCTGGTCAGCGAGCTCGGGTATGGGGCAGAGCGCGGCGAATCGATGGCGGCGATCTCCGGCGGCCGAGGCTTGAAGAAGAGCTCCGCGTGGCTCAGCGAGGAGCAGCAACAGGTCGGGGCGGAGCTTCTGGGCTGCTCGGGGCGAGAGGGAGCGGCAAGCTAGGCTAGCAACGGCAAGCTCGAGCGGCAGCCATGGCGGAGCAGAGAGTGAGGAAGAGAGTGAGAAGGAGGGGGAATGGGGAGAGGGGCCGATCCAGACGGTGCTCTGGGGTCTATCCCCTCGCCAACACGACGAGGAGGAGGCCAGGTAGGCTGGAGGCGTGGTGCCCTGGCCTCCATCACCGTGTCCTCTTCTCCTCTGCCATACGATGACTGGCAGATGGGCCAGTTGAGCTAGCCTATTGCTGGGCTTCAGGTGATCTCTCTCTCTCTCTCTCTTATATTTATATTTGTTTCTAATTTCTGACATATGTTTTTTTGTAGGAACAAATACCTAGCACAAAATTACTAAAATATTTTGTAGAGCTTAGTTTGAATATTTCAAAGCTCCAACACCAGCTTAATGTCCATTATGAATCATGGGATAGACGAGATTGTTGCCGATGAGCTCAACAACAATTCATCGAGGTATCCGAATGGATGGAATTCCACAACTACGATAACAAGGTGGTAGCATTGGTCAGACCAAAAGATATAAGGGTGTATGCTTGAGGATACATCCACGAGTAAAACAACATTAGGAAAATCTTTGGTTCTGGTTTTGATTTAACGATAGCCCACACTCAAACCAAAAGTTGGACAAGACAATAGGTGCAACAATTGATCACATGGATCAATTGATGAAGATACCGTCTTTCTTCAACACACATACAAGATATCCCTTTGGATGAACTAAGTCAGGCAAAGCTTTTACGTTCCAACTCTCCAAGTTGTTGTTTAGCTTAACCAACTAACTCAGGGCATCCAACACAGAGTCTTGGAGAAGGGGTGATTTACAGAAAAACCATCTTGATCATGAAATCAACATAACGGTCAACGAACACCTTGATAATACTTCCGAGATGATATTCAGAAAATCATGATCCACCGATATGTTATCAGGCTCGAGAACAATCTTGCTTTTCAAGGCAAGACGATATGATCAACAGAGCGAAGGATTGACACAATCCTAACTCGTCGATCGAAAAGTGCACCATAAAAAATGGACTAGGTAGCACGATCAATCTTTAGACTGGTGGCTTAAAAACCAACACACCAAGAATGAAATGATTGTCAATTAACTACCAAGCAACGAAGTTGCTAGGAATATTGATTACACACATCATGATTCACTTGTCGGTGTTCTGGTTACAGACAACACAGAGACCGGGGAATGAATGATGATGGAGAGAAGTATCACTACATCAAGATTTCATAAGAGGGAGTGTAGTTCTCATGATAATCTTGACATGAAGAGCGTAATACCTCAAGGTAGAATAGAGCAAAAGTTGGATTGGCATTTTGATCTACGGAATACAATTGCTTTGACCCAATCTAAGAAATGGATGAGGTATGGGAGTTTGCTTCTCCTAGTCATTCTGAAATAGAGTGGCTTGACAGACCACAAGAATAGTTGACATCGATAACACAATGCATGGCATATTCTTGACTATCCATTGATAGTTAAATGTCAGAATACAATTGAAGAAGGACAACTCAAGAGCACCTGATTTTTCCCGAGTTGTAGATGCATGGATTGAATATGTCAAAAAGAGTTCAACATTTTTCTTCCAGATAATCCATGCGGAAATGTAGGATTGGCAGAGTCACAACTATGGGATGGAAAACTCATCAAGAGCACTCATGTTCTGATCTTTCGTTCATGAAGAACTTTTGCCATAACTGATTCATGCTATTGGAAGAATGATATACCATGACCCTTGAGGACTATAACAAGATTATTAAGCATCCTAAGGGGACGAGCAAATACTATCAATGGGAGTGAAGAGAACGATCGTTGGGTTCAAGAACCTCGAAATAAAATACCTATTGACTAAGTAGCAGCATAGCATGCTTCGATAATGATGGCCAGAATTATCACACTATGAAAAGAAGACACAACTAAATTGTTGGGTGGTTCACTTGAATAACATGGTTTCCTAAACACCTTCATCAAACACATCAAGGTAGTAGAGTACCTCAACTCAACAATTAGTGTGCTTTGTCTGGCCTGAAAGACATTGATTTGAGATGAAAGAGTTTGCAATTGCATCAGATAATTTAGAAACCTTGGATAACTCGGACAACATAACGGCTATACGGGCATGAAATATGAGGCAACCTGAAGACAACTAATAACATAACAAAGAATTCTTATGAAGACATCGAATCATGAAGACAACAACTTTCCTACAGGTCTCTAGCATAACAATCGTCATCTTGATAGATAGATGAGAAAACCTAGTTCTTAACCCCCGTAGAATAAGGAAGAGAATGACTCAGAATTAGAATGACACAAGGAAAGGAGTAAAAAGAGCCTTACGTTCCCTTCCACAACCAATTACCTTATATAGCTAAAGCAGTTCTAGACTCAACATCGACCAGTTTGGCTTGGTAGTTCTACAGGCAGTCAAGCTCTGATACCAATTCTGTCGGGACCCCGATCCTAAGGCATAAGAATCCATCCTCTAACACATAACATCACTTTGCAGCCTCACGCATGGTTATCTCCACGGCTGCCACCTTACCTAGGCCGAGACTATTTGCGTCTTTTGACTCACGTATGTGAATGTGTTGCTAGCATTCAAATGTCAAAGAACCCAGGCCGACATGACTAGTCATAGAACCCAAGTGGCACATCCGTACAGGGATAGGCATACGAAACCCAGTAATGCAGGTGTCGATCTCTAGCATGTGTAGACAAGTCATAGCAAGCTACAAGGCCTCCATTACGCCATGGGACATAAATGTCATCACTGCACGTAGACGAGTCGTAGCAGGCTACAGGGACTCGATTACACCATGAGACATTTCCTCGAAGGGACAGACACAGCAGCAAAGAAGGATACACGCCGGTCAATCAATGTGTCCGGAGCAGTAGCAAGCTACCAAGGCTCGATGGAAGCACAAAGAGGCATTTCCCCATAAAGAGTACTACTAAAGGCACACAACTAGGTGTCGAATCCCATACATACCGTTGCACGTCACACGTACGCATGACATGCCTGATATGCATAGATACAACTATGACATCACAACATAACCATACAACATTACAACATTTATGTAGAAGGCTCGGAAGAGCCAACACAATAAGATGTTACAAGCAGGGTTCACAAGACCCAACATTTAGAGCATTCAAACAAAAAAGGAAGTTAAAAATGTCTGGGTATAGATATCTACAAAAGTGGCTAGAGGAGCCTGAAAAGCTACGATGACCCTACCGCAAGAACCAGACCTCTGTCTGGGATTTCCAAGCTAATTCGGTCAACGTCGATCTTCCCGTTATAAGGGTCACTAATGAGACTGACGTCTCATCTGCAAAAACATAAATTAAGCAACCGTGAGTACAAAGGTACTCAGCAAGACTTACATCAGAACTATCTACATATGCATCAATATTAATAAAGGGGGGTTGTGGGGTTTATCGTAGCAAGCCAGCTTTGACTCTTGGCTAACCTATACTATGACTGCAAGTAGTATCTTTGAGGTGGGATAGCGCACACGAGTCCACATATTCACCAATCAATACACCACTATGGATCCACTCCCGTCTCCGTACGAGAAGGCCATCCATAGCACTCACGCTTATCTTGCATATTTTAAAGGTATCCATTTCACTTGTCTATGAACCACATAAGTTCTCCAAGTAGTCCATATCCGAGGACGCGGCTATTCGAATAGATTCATAACCCTACAGGGGTGTACTTCTTCACACACGCTCCCGCCACTTATAGCCATGTGCACGAAAAAGGCACCTCAGCAACCTTCAAGCGAAAGCCTAGCGAGGGAGTTAGCCACGACCGTCAATCACACAAGACCCTAGTCCAGGTTTATGTCCTATTTGAGACTGAACCCGCATGGAAGTCCGGCCGAAGTTTCTGCTACGACCTCAAATGATGTGCGCAGGGTTCCCAAGCCCACCGTTCGGGTGCCACTTGGTACACCGTGCCATTGTGCCTATACTGCATCACAACCCACCCCGCCAGGCAGTGCTATGCACGGCTGCCAACACTTCTCCTACAAACACCAAAAACTAGTTGCCACTCCTGGACAGAGATCTAGGCGATTAATAAGCCGAGAAGGTCAATTAAGTATCCCAATGTGCGGTGGTATCTTGTCTTGGATACCATACACAGAACTCAGTTCTTAAAGATGGTCCCAATGAGACAACCCGCCATGTACTCCTACATGACTTCTCATCGCTACCTTTACAAAATCGTTTTCACACACTTAGCTCTCACATAGTAGGACATGAACACTGCCATTCTGATTCATCGCCCAAATGGATCAAACCCGACACGACATGACTCTAAGCATAGCAGGCATAGTAAGCAAACATGGATGAGTAAGCATAACAAGGCTCAAGCAGTTGCTACTCATGCTAAGTGGTTTCAACTATTTACTATGGCAAAGACAGGTCATGCAAAGGAATGGGTTCAACTACCGAGAACATGTAACAGTTGAATCGTGATTGTCCTAATGCAATAAAAGAGAGCAGGAGCGATCGAGTGGGTCATATCAGTATGCTTAAGGGGGGAGTTGCTTGCCTGTCACTTCTGAAGATAACAATGAGTCTTCATTGGTGATAATGATGTCAACGTCGGAATCATCGTCTACCGGGAAGGAACAACACCGGCAAACAGAGAAATGAACACATTCAATGCAATGCAACGAACATGATGCATGAAGTGGTATGTTAAGGTACTGAATTCTCCTAGCGCAATATTTAGTCATGTTAATTGAAGTGGAATTCAAATAGGCATCAAATTCCAACTTCAAACTATTTATCTAATTTGTCCTAATCATGAAATGTCCTACTGGGTGAGGTTACTTGCTCAA